>JADMNL010000023.1:63725000-64925000 GCA_016271365.2 Neoceratodus forsteri
ATGCAGCTCTCTCTGCTCTTGTGTCTTCTGTGTGTGGAAGGGGGGGGCACTTACATTGGACCTTGTATCGTCAAATGGTGATCGAGTAAGTGAAATGACAATGGATGCTTCCATTGTGGGAAATGATCATAGCACTGTATGGTTTGCACTTGAGTTAGTCAGCCAGGTGACAAATACAGCCACAAAGGTTATTGATTTTAGGAGGGCTGATTACAGTATGATGGCAAAAGTACTAGGGAAGCATGTGGCTAGTATAAAACCTGACATGGATACCACCCCAAAATGGGACATCATAAGGTTGGTACTGGTGGAGGTCACTAACTCTTGTACTGTGTTGAGAAGTAAGAAGGCAAGGCCTAATAAACAGGTGACAGTGAGTGAAAAAGAGAGGCTTTTAAGAACAATAAGAGGACTGGTACGGAAAGAGATAAGGAAGATTATAGTAGTAGTTCCAGGGAGGTGACAAGGGTAGTAAGAGCAGTCAAGGCTGAGAAGCAAATAAGGCTTGCTCAAGGGATTAGTCAGAGTGAAAAGGTGTTCCTCTTCAAGTACATCAGGGAAAGAAAGAAGTACAGGGAGCAGATCTCTAGAATTAAGACAGATGAGGGATGGGTAGATAAGAGGGATGAACAGGCAGAAGTAGTTAATGAATATTTCAGTTCAGTTTTTACAAGGGAGCGGGGATTACCTAGGCATCATGAGCAGAGAAATGAGCGGAATGTTAAGGGAGCAAGGATGGTGGATGAGGAGATCAATAGGTAGAGGGTACTGGAGGGGCTAAGGGTTCTGAGAACAGATAAAGCAACGGGACCAGATGGGATACACCTGAGGGTTCTGAGAGAACTTGCAGAGGTGCTGGCAGATGTTTTCAACTCGTCCGTTTAATCAGGTTGTTTTTCCCAGGATTGGAGGATGGGACCAATGTTATTCAACATCTATGTAGCAGATATGTCAGTTGGGGGTCAGAGTCGGATGAGTATGTTTCCTGATGTTACTAAATTGGGTACAGTGGTGGATTGGGGGGTGCTGCAGATAAACCTAGAAACCTTGGAGAGGTGGTCAAGTACCTGGCAGTTGGGCTTCAGTGCTAAAATGTGCAGGATTATGCACTCTGGGATTAGGAATCCTGGATACAGCTATAAACTGGGAGGTGTGCAGTTATTGGTATCCGTTTATGAGAAAGATCTGGGTGTGCTTGTCACAGGCCATATAAATCACTCTGCACAGTGTAGGAAAGTGGCAATGAAGGCTAATAGGATGCTGGGGTGTATAGCAAGGGGAATCACCTCAAGGAGTGAGGATGTGATTCTGCCACTGTACAGGGATTGGTGCAGTCTCACTTAGAGTACTACGTGCAGTACTGGCATCCATACTTAAAAAAGGACATCAGACTACCAGAGGGAGTATAGAGGAGAGCAACCAAGATGTTGAGTGGGATGAAGAAAAAGCCCTATGAAGGGAGGCTACAGATGCTCAATATGTACTCTCTTGAGGACAGAAGGGACACAGGGGATATGATTAAGACATTTAAATACTTGAAGGGCATTAATAGGGTAAGTCATGAGGGTCTGTTTAAAATTAGAAAGGAAGGAATTTCAAGAGGGCATAGTCTAAAGTTGGAGGGGGGAGGTTCAGAAGGGAGATAACAAAGCACTTTCTCACTGAGAAGGGGGTGACAGCATGGAATGCTCTGCCAGAGGAATTGGTTTCGAGGGCATCAGTTGTGGGATTTAAGGGGAGTGGGATAAATTTACGGGCAAAATCAAAATGGGGAAGAAGAAAGGGTAAAACAGCGGGATCAGTTGGTGGGGGGTGAAGGGAAGGGGTAGCATCAATGCGCAGCACTGAGAGCTGCACACTTGAGCAGACTTGATAGACTGTTAGGCCTTTATCTGTTGGCTTCATTGTAAGTTCGTATATGGAAGAGGTGGGCTATGGGAGGGAGGTTTGTAAAACTAGCCCCAATGTATATACTACTGGACTCCCAAAATCAGGGATCTGGTTTCAGGAAGGAGGCACCTATTAAATGTGACAGATTTGGGGATGGGAGGTCAGGTTAGGGAGGGTAATTTATGCAAAAAGACCCTGTCTGCAGCTGGCACAGTGCCAACAGATGGCATTTTCCTTTTGACAAATCAAATATCTGGGGGTAGGAGGGCAAGACTTCAGTGAGGTGTGGAGGGGATGGCTATGGACTAACCAGAATCATCTAGGAAGGGGAGTTTTAGCTGGGAAAGTGCCCTCTATGCCTGTCCTACCCAGGACCTCCTTGTAAAGGAGTTTGTTCGATGGAAACTTTTCCTGGTAAAATAAATAAATTAAATAAATTGAAAACTGCCAAAGGGGGCCCAGAAATATTGTCTCCCCCCTTTGCCAATATCTAAACTGCCAGTTTCTTTTGGTTCCACAGAATTTAGAGGTACTCCTGGTCGGATCATTGGCCCTGCAAAACAAAAATGAGACCAGCGAGAGTCCTGACCAAATCTGAGACTAAAGGCACAAAACTGCTATAAACTGTAAAATGAACTCACTCACCTTAAATGTATTCCAATAAAGTGTATTGAGTAGGCTTAAAATCTGTTATTCTTTAACCCTTGCTAGACCCCAGTGTTTTGCCAGGAGGCTTCCTCAGGGATCAGGGTAACAGATATCTAATACACTATATTTTTCTCATGTAGCCTTCATGAAGAGAGGTGCAAAATATGCACTCAGTAACCTGTCTTTTGGCAGTTGTTTGCAAACTCACTAATACCAGTTACTTCTGTCTTGATATTCAACAGCTTTTCTCTGAATGCTCAGCTCCACACTGTGTGCTGCTTAATTAATAAACTTTATTGGACTACCCTCCAGGAGAGTGAGTTCATTTTTCAACTGAAAGCTGTTTTGTAACTTTGATTTCACTGAACTCCCCTTCAGCATCCAAGCATCCTTAGTTGTGAGAAACTAAAAATGCAATTCCATCTGGTTTCTTGGAAGATAATCGATTTCTAAGCAGAAAAAATGCTTTTTGTTCTAATTACTGATAGAAAAAATGTTCTTTTATGTCCCTCCTCAGTCTGATTTGCTTCCAGAATTTCCTGGTATCTAACCCCATAACTTGAGAAGCACTCCCTAGCTTCATCAATGCGCAGGTCAAACTCATAGCCCAAACTTGTAATTTTTTTGTTGCTTGTACACATGTGCAAGAAACACATTGCTTCAGTGGGACCAGTTAATGAGATGCCTTTATGCTCAAAGAAACTCACGTCATGATCAGCTGTGTTCTGTAAACACATTAGTCTACAGCAGTTATTCCCCATGGCCTCCCCCCACATTCACATACACACACACACACACACACACACACACACACACACACACACACACACACACGCATGCATAGAGGGGACAGCTGCACTCTTTACAGTGGGGTCAGCTCTGAACTGACAAGAGCCAGAGATTTACAATTCTCATTTAATTACTAAGTAGTCCAGCAGTCCACTTATGTGTTTCTCACATGCAGGAAGTGTGGACAGTTGATCCACTGACCAATCAGTACAGATAATTATAGCTTCAGCAATGGTGTTTTTTATTTAATTCCCACCCAGTGACTTGACAGAGAAGTTATATTCAAAAGATAGCTTTATATGCAGTCAACTGGTGGAAACGTTAACAGGAGTCTAGATTTCTTTTACTATTACCTCAGCAGTGGGAAACTGAAAATGATTCTCTAAAAACTGGGAAAAGTCCTATGAGGCATTGATCAGTACAGGTACAGCCCTACTAGAATTATGAAAAATGTAAATTTGTTGTAGTATGCAATGCTTTTAAGTAATTGTTTCTTAGAAACATAGGCAGAAGAGTTAACCCCTGGTATTACTACATCTGACACAATCACATATTGGCTGCATCTTGAGATTGCAGATGTCAAAATAAATTACATAAGGGCTTATATTACCTTATTATTATTATATTAGGAGGGATCTCCTTGTAAATGAGTATATTCAATGGTGTTTTCCTGCAAATAAACTGGAAACTTGAACTTGAAACTTATATTAAGAGTGGCACAAACCCACCCAGCAGGTCAGGCCCTATGTTCCCACAGTGCCAACCTCTGAGCGCAGTATTGTGAACAATTAACAGAACAGGGTAACCCTCCTGTCTGTTTGTGGATTCGAATCACCTTTGGTCTCAAGTTCTGGAGGGATTCAAACTGTGAACCTTATGCTACTGTACCCAAATGTACAGGCTCAGATAATTCTGCTCTTTAGGGAATACTAGATATCTTTTGCCTAATGGCACCTAACCAGGTATCCAAAATGAACCCTAAAAAACCTCTATGAAAGACCTTAGGAAAATTCTTGTCTTTTCCCAGTTTGGTATTACCATTAATCTTTTGAACAGTGTCAACTTTAACCATTTGTATTTCACATGTAAAAGAAAGAATTTCGAAGGCACACCAGGCAGTCTCTTTAAATATAGATTTACTTAAAAATGGATCAAAAATCTGTAAAATGTAAACACAGAACCATATATCACAACGCATACAACCACTTAAAAGAACAAGATTAAAGTACAAACATAACTCCTACCACACTACAGTTAGGCTTTCCTATCTAATGTATAACCTTCTAAACAGTGCTTAAAGTAGATGTTGTTTTCTAAGAGCCCACAAGAGAAGTGTGTCTAAGATCAGCCACAGAATAGTTTAAAACTGTCTTTGAACCTGCCTCTTCCATGATGTCACCTAACTCCTCCTCGTATATTAAAAATTATACAACCAGGATGTCTTATCACTCAGGAGGTATATTAAATAAGGTGACATCAGCAAAAACTAATTTCCCAATATAACTCTTTGATCTTGAATCTTTCCTTTGATCTAGTCTGGTTTCCTGCTTTTCAAAGACAACACATGACTCTTACAACTGTGCAGTTTTCTCATCTAGATGTCATATAGCTTCTTTTAGAACCAGTTGAAATTAACTGCCTTCCTCTGAAGACGTCATAAAATGGATATTTTAGTTCCTGGCTTCAAAGCAACACAAATCATAAACAAGGCTGTAAAATGTGACTTCTTGGAAGCTAATCACATTACAGAGCTCTGCTGTTTCACATATATCCTGTCATTTTAACTGAAACCTGGGGAGGGGAGTCATCCCAGGAGCACAGGATGTCTCATGATGGACAATCAACACTACATTACTTATATTACAAAAATCATACAGCAATCAGAACCAGCTGGCCAAGTGTCACAAAGAGTACACAGTGATCCTATCTATGTAGTAACTTGAGTTCCCTACCTTACAGTGTTGATGCTGTGTAAGGCAGTCATCAAAATATTTTAATAAAATCATTTAACAATCCTCTTCTTATGGCCCTCGGCACCAGATAAGGTTTTATTTTCAATTTTGGTGCATTTCTCAGGCATTTTTGGGAATTTTGCAACCAAATTTTCAACATGGGGTTATTGGGGCCCCTCCTCATGAATTCAGACACTGTCATGGCGTTATTCAGTCCTGAAAGCTGATTTAGCAGTCACTGCATGGAATCACTTTTTGGGCCCGATTAATGAAACGATAGTGCCACTGTTCATGAGGTGGGCTCTCAAATAACCGATGTTGTACAGCTGGTGAAAAAAATCCACTAAATAACTGTTTTACAAGAGTGTGTTGCATAGTTTCCACGCACGCTCATAACTTTATGAATCTGTTATATTTTCACTCAAGATTTTCAACACTGGCATTTTTCCACACCTCCTTATGAACAGTACTGCTGTCATTTTTCATGTCCTGGCCAAAATTTGTTTTCGCACTTCCAGCACAGAATAGCGTGGTCACTGTGGGAAATCAGTATTTGGAACAGATTAAGGAAATCACAGTGACACTGATCATGAGCAGAGGTCCTAAAATGCCTATGTTGAAAATTTGGTGATGAAAGTCCATTAAATGACTATGCTATGAGCGTGCATTGAGCAATTTCATTGCACCCTCGTAACTTCACAGATTTGTAATATTTTCACTCCAGATTTTCAACATTGCCATTTCCCATACCTCATTATGAATAGTACAGCTGTTATTTTTCACATCTTGCCCGAAATGTGTTTTTGCACATGTAGCGCAAAATGGCACGGTCGGTGTGTGAAATCAATGTTCAAGACAGATTACAAAAATCACAGTGACACTGTTCATGAGCAGTGGTCTTAAACTGGCCATGTTGAAAGTTGGTGACAAAAGTCCATAAAATGACTGTGTTACAAGCATGCATTGAACAATCTCCATGCACCCTCATAAGTTCATGAATTCCCAATATTTGTAGTCCAGATTTTCAACATTGGCATTTTTACACATCTCCTTATGAACAGTACAGCTGTCATTTTTCACACCCTGGCCAAAATGTGTTTTCGTACTTCTAGCACAGAACAGCGTGGTCGCTGTGGGACATCAATGTTCGGGATAGGTGAAGAAAATTATAGTGACACTATTCATGAGCGGAGGTTCCAAAATGCTTATGTTGAAAATCTACTGTAAAAAATCCCCAAACTAATTACATTACAGGTGTGTGTTGTACAGTTTCTACGCACACTCATGACTTCACCAGTTTTTAAATATTTTCAGTCCAGATTTTCAACATTGCCATTTTTTACACCTCCTCATGAACAGTACAGCTGTCATTTTTTGCATCCTGTTCAAAATGTGTTTTCGCACCTGTGGCGCCAAATGGCGCAGTCGCTGTGCAAAATCACCTTTCAGCTAACAAATTGATAGTGTCACTGTTCATGAGGTGGGGTCACAAAAAGGCCATGTTGAAAACCTGGAGTAAAAATGCCAAGAAATGCCAAGGGCATTAGGATTTTTTACCATAATGCCCTACCCTGTAAGGACTGACAGGCGTCAGGGGTGTGACCTGGGATTGCCGACAGTAATGATTATGTCATTCCACCCCCAACCCCATCCTGCAGCCAGTGACAGGCATCAAGGTGCGCCTTGGACCCTTTGGCCCCAGAATTCACGCCATTCTTCTATACTGCACCCATTTCAGTGTATTTCCTCATGAGGTGAGTGTAAAGCCCAAAAACCCCAAAGCACACCTCGACACTTATAAGTGTCTGCAGGGTAGGGTGAGGTGAAATGTCATGACGATTATGGGTGATGACCCAAAGGCACACCCCAATTCCTGTCCATCTCTGCAGGGTGGGGGTGGAGCTGGCATCAGTTCAATACTTCACTGCTGTTCCTATTCTGCATCGTTTAACTCCTGCACTTCCACTGCTTATGCCAGCAAGCAACATTCGGCATTGACAAATGCTTGTTCTTGATTTTGTTTCTGTTCCATCCTAGTCACCAAATACTGCCACATATGAAGATGTCTGTCCTCACAGACAGCATTATTATATTATTTTTGTATGTCAAAAGTGGTTGCCCACCTGACAGTTTGACAGCGAGGTCCCCTACAGCGACTACAACACCATGCTGCTGTAGGAACCCGCTGCAACCTGTGTTGTCTGTCGGGTCCTGCACCCCACACCTGAATCAGCTCTGACTCAGGTTGATAATCCTTAAGTGGAAATGTTCCCCCACTGAGGTTCCAGTGAGCCCCCTGAAAAACACATCCAGCCACTGGAAACTGGCATGTCCTGACTGCAAAATTAGGTTGACCTGCCGGTTTCACTGTTGAGGTGTTTGACGAAAATGTTGTCGAACACCCATCGTCAATCCTGTCAAAAGAACTAAGTAGTAGGGAACTGTATCTTTAAATCACAGCTGCTTCTACTGGCACTCTAACACTAGACCACTGTTTCTTAGCTCACGGAGACAAAGGAGAGTAACTGTAATCAGCAAAGCTGTTCTACAGTATCTTGTTTGGTTAGAAGCGTACATTTTGCTAAACAACTTAGGCAGCAGATTAGCAGCCTCTGAAGTCTCTTCATGACATAGCTGTTTCCTGCAGACCCAGGAGGTCAAATCAATGCTGTTTGCATTTTTTGCCAACTGGTCATGGGGATGGTCACAAACAATTTGAGCAATACAGTAGTTTTATTCATGCAATGTATGTGAGATAAAAAAAATACAGGCTAAATAATTTATCTGGCCAGGTTCTACATTCTAAATAAGAATAAACAATGTTTTCCTCACAGTGTCGATTTATCCAAACACTCCACATGTCACTACTCTCCCTTCCCTAGAGCAGCTGTCAGATCTCAGTCAGGTTCCAGCTTTACGTGGACCAGTTAGAAACCTCAACAGTCCTTCTGTTCAATAACTGAAGTAAACAGCAGCACAGCACTGCCAAAGTAACAAATGAACTCCACAGATTTTGTTTAAAATCGTCAGTAGTACATCTGCTTAAATCAGTCAAACAATAACTAGAAAAATACATTCTTTTTGTTTATACTCATTGAAGTGACCCCGGAGACACTTCTCTCATGGCTATACTTTGCTATGCCACTCATGAGGTCATCCACGGTTACCATAACTGTTGCTGAATTGAAAGATATACAGATGCTAATGTAGAGATGAGGCTGTTTCATGGGGTTCCCTCACTACTATTAATATGGAGCCCACCAAGGGGTATCACATAGGGCCCTGAGATTACTAGAGCCAGTGTTAAATCCAAGGATACATCCCTGCCCACCCAGGACTGCACAGGACTCTGACGTTTCCTTTGAATGGCATTATTTGGGGCAATATTACTCTGTGCTGCTTTTTAATTTCTCAGCAGCTCATCAGTGTTGTCCTCAGTTACATATGACTGTGTGACCCGCAGAAAGAAATCCTTAGGTAATCATTATACTGTCTGAAAAACAGCAGTTAACTATTTAGGTAAGGAAACTGCTTGGAGCTAAAGTTCAAATGTTTTTTTGGGGGGAGGGGCATTAAATTGGCCTGGGGTCATAATGTTGCAAGACATTATGCCGCATGGCTAAATCGTGCTGCCAATACAACACGGTTTATATCTATCTTGACATAACTTTTTCTGTAGGGGGCTCTGCCCCAGCTCTGGCTATGGTGGCTGCACCTCCTAGACCCACCCACTAAAGATTCTCAACTCTGGGGGGGGGGGTCAACTCGGGGAGCACACAAAGTGTTGAAAAAAATAAAATTGCTGGGACCGGGAATCAAACCTAGTCCCAGATGCAGTGCCTGGGTTCCTGTTGCTGTGACTTTCTCCAGTGAGCCATGGCAGCTGCTTGGTGGAACCCACTCCCAGCAGAGGTCTTATCCTCTGCCTGGGAGTATGTGAATGGTGCAATACCACGTACAGCAGTGTTCACAGTATTGTACTATTCACTGTCCTAGACAGCGCTATTTTGGGTTAGCTATAATGCTGTACGCTATTAAGTGTATGACATTATGACCTGGTACCCATTAAACTATAACTTTATGCACAAAATGCTGAATGTTTTAATTTGGTGGCAGTTTTTTTTTTTTTTACTTTTTTTATGTCCCTAGCCTCCTTGTTTTGCTGCACTGGAGACTCTGATCCATATGGTGGGGCAGAACGTAGTAGCAGCCCAGAGATCTGAAGCCATCATTTAACATGGAGTTTCTCCCCCTCTGAGAAGCTCTGCTGATCATCCACATATTAAAGTATTTACATCTTTAGCCAGAAAAAAACTTCTCTGGTATGAAAACATTGTATTTCCAAGGGCATTCAGGGAGGCAAAAATGACAGTGATAGTGCTTTATGATTTGGTATTCTGGGACTGGACAACACAATACAAATACCTGCTAGTACAACTCTCTCATCAGACAGACAGGTAAATATTGTCTGTAGAAAGACAGACAGATAGACAGACAGACAGAGCTGGGTGTAAAGTAGAGCTGGGTGTAAACTGGACCTGGGTATAAGATGCAGATGAATGGAAAGTGGAGTTGGATGTAAAGTGGAGCTGGGTGTAAAGTGGAATTGGGTGTAAAGTGGAGTGGGGATAACAGACCTGGGTGTAAAGTGGAGCCAAGTATAAGGTAGAGAAGGTTGTAAAGTGGAGCTGGGTGTAAGGTAAAACTGGGTGTAAAGTACAGCTAGGTGTAAAATGGAGCTGGGTAAAAGGTGGAGCTGGGTGTAAAGTGGAGTTGGGTGTAAAGTGGAGCAGGGGATAACAGACCTGGGTGTAAAGTGGAGCCAAGCCAAGTATAAGGTAGAGACGGTTGTAAAGTGAAGCTGCATGTAAAGTGGAGCTGGGTGTAAGATGAAACTGGGTGTAAAGTACAGCTAGGTACAAAGTGGAGCTGGGTGTAAGGTGAAACTGGGTGGAAAGTTGAGCTGGGTGGAAAGTGGAGCTGAGTATAAGGTAGAGCTGGGTGTAAAGTGAAGCTGGATGTAAAGTGGAGCTGGGTGTAAAGTAGAGCTGGGTGTAAAGTGGAGATGGGTCTAAAGTGGTGCTGAGTGTAAGATGATGCTGGGTTAAACAGGAACTGAGTATAAGGTAGAGATGGTTGTAAAGAGAAGTTGCATGTAAAGTAGCTGGGTGTAAGGTGAAGCTGGATGAAAGAGGAGCACGGTGTAAGGTATAGCTGGTTGTTAAAGAGAAGCTGGGTGCAAAGTGAAGCTAAGTATAAGGTAGAGCTGGGTGTAAAGTGGAGCTGGGTGTAATGTGGAGCTGGGTGTAAAGTAGAGCTGGGTATAAAAGTGGAGCTCAGTGTAAAGTGGAGCTGGGTATAAAGTGGAGCTCAGTATAAAGTGGACCTGGGTGTAAAGTGGAGCTGGGTGTAAGGTAGAGCTATAGTGGAGCTGGGTGTAAAGTGGATCTGGGTATAAAGTGGAGCTGGGTGTAAAGTGGGGCTGGGTATACAAATTGAGCTGGGTGTAAAGTGGAACTATGTTTAAAGTGGAGGTGGATGTAAGGTACAGCTGGTTTTAAAGTGAAGTTGGGTGTAAAGTGGAGCTGGGTGTAAGGTGGAGCTGGTGGTAAAGGGAAGCAGGATGTAAAGTGGAATTAGGTGTAAAGTAGAGATGGGAGTAAAATAGAGCTGGATGTAAAGTGGAGCTAGGTGTAAAGTGGATCTGGGTATAAAGTATAAAGCTAAAGAAGATGGCGGCCACGCTGGGCTGCCGTCTGTGAGCTCCGAAATTTGGCTCGGACTTTTTGTTAATTTTATTATAGTTTCATTGTTTTATTGCTATTTATTTGTTTTGTAGTCTTAAGCAATTCTACCGTTTATTATTACTGCAGTTATAGGAGAAAACTGTCTATTATTACTGCTTTGTTATTTTAAAATCAAGACGTTTCTGATATTAGAAGAGAGACTAGAGACACTGGCCTGTGTGGAGTCGCCTGGTTTGCTGTACGTCGTGGGCTGCATGTTGTGGGCTGCATGTTGTTTGCTGATTCTCCAGTTGGATTCTATAAGGGACTCGGTGGCTGGCAGCTTGGAGGCTCAGCGGCCGCTTCTGGGTGGTGAAAGAAGTTGAAGGAGTCATTAGCGGTGGAGTAGAAGTTTCAACACAGGAGTGTAACGTAGCCGGACCACAGGAGAAGGGGTTGCCGGTTCCTAGTGAGAGTGGACCGGCTGGAAAAAGAGGAAGTGGATAGCAGGCAGTGAAGACTGTCTACAAACTTTCTCCACAACTTTGGAAAGTTCTGATTCCCCGGTCCAGACAGGAGACGGGTCTCTCTGCCACTGAAGGGTGGTGGGGTTTATCTTGCTCCCTAGGTGAAGCAGGTGCACCACCGGAGGGTGGTCTTGCCTGCTTCACCATAGTGAGGGTAGGGTAGAGCCGGAATTTGCAGTGGAAATACATATGGCATCTGTCTGTTCTTCATCCAGCAGGATTCTTGGTGACTAAGAAATTTAAACGTTGGAAGCAAGTTGGAACTGCGTGGACCGTTTGATTTGGTGAAGTATCTCTGAATTTTCTCTGTTTTTGGCCAGCATGTGTTAGCTACTGGGAAATTTAAAACTGAGTTCAACTATGACTGTTTCAGTCTCGTGAGAGGAGACTGACAAACGTTTGGACCATACTGAAGTGGTGAGAGCACATAGGTGTGGACATAAAAAATACCTTGGAACTCTTGTTTTATTTTTATTTTAAGGCAAATAAAGGTATTGGCTTTAGACTAAGGGGCTTTTTAAAGTTATGGGCCAATTTTATGTTAGGGGATTTGTATAGTGTGGAAAGCTCCTTTCCCCCGCAGTGGTGAGAATACTGTGGGTAGGGATAGAAAGATAAAGCGTTTTGATAAACTTAAAGCACAATTTTGACACATTGATAGGGGTATATTTTTGTTAATAGATGTTGTGTTTATATTCTGATATTTGAGTGTTGTGTTTATTAGATTTATTTAAAATTGTTGGTAAATTTTGTAGAGTAGTTATTTATATAAGTTTGAGTGGGGTTTATAACTGTTGATATTCTGTGGTGTTAATTATGTGCTGGAATGATAATAGGAGAGTCGGGTATTATTCCCCCTCTAGGCTCAGGGACCTTCGTCCTTTCTCCTGTCCCCTCCCATCGCCGGGGGTCTGTAGAAGATGTAGGGCTCTGGGGATTGTGAGGGGGGGAGGAGGGCTGGTGCTGAGCCTGGGGGGGGAATGGAAAGGAGCGGGCGGATAGGGATAGTGGGGTCAAGAAGACACCCTGGGGCGAAATGGGCACAGGAAAGGGGATCTCCCTGTCTGGTGCCCATACCCAAGGGTTCTGATTATGATCAGCAGGTAAGGTGGTCGTCTTCGGAAGTTCATCCTACTCGGGCAGTGTTGTGCAACGCCAGGTCTATTAAAAACAAAACGGCTATTATAGCTGATTTTGTTGGGTCATCTGACCTGGCGTGTGTCACCGAGACTTGGCTGGATGAAAATGCTGGGCCAGTCTTAGCAGCAGTAGTTCCAGCCGGGTACTCGGTGATACACCACCCGAGGCAGGATTGTAGGAGCAGGGGTGTTGCCATATGTTTTAAGTCAGAACTGGGCCTGGTGGATGTACCAGTGTGAGTCACCAGATCCTTTGAGTGTATCTCGGGCGAGGGTGTGGGGTGCAGGATACTTCTCGTACACCGTCCACCAGGTGACGAGAATGTTTTCCTGCAGGAAGTCGCAGAGTTCATTGTCGACCTGACATTGGGGTCCCCCAGATGGTTGGTTCTGGGGGACTTCAATGCCTGGGTCAACGATGAACTCTCACATTTTGGTCAAGACTTCCTCCAGTTAATGATATCACTGGGTTTCACACAGGTTGTTTCCTCCTCGACCCATATTGGTGGACATTCATTGGACCTGGTGTTCCTTCTGGGGATGGGGATATCTGACTTGGTGGTGGAACCGGTCAGATGGTCCGACCATCACTCCATTAGGTTCAGTTTTGAGGCCACCCCTATTAGGTCAGCCCCTTTGGTGATGGTCCGGTACCGGCCTTTAAGGGGTGTGTCCCCGGATGACCTGATGGCGGTACTGGACCTATTGGGCCTACTGATAGATTGCTCGGATCCAGGGGACCTGGTACATGCTTTTAATAAGGCGGTGACAGGGGCCCTGGATTCTACTGCACCTGTTCATGTTCGTCCTCTCACTCTTCGCCCCAGGTCTCCTTGGTTCAATGAGACCGTGAGGGAGGTGAGGAGGGTTGGACGAAGGCTGGAGAGGCGTTGACGGAATTCCAGTTTGGATGATGACAAACTTAGTTTGATGGACCATTATATGGCCTATCAATCTGCAATCACTTGTAAGAAGGCAGAATTCCTGTCCAGAGAGATTGCAGCTGCACAGAATAGACCAGTTCAGCTCTTTCGGACTGTGGACAGACTGTGCAATCCAGTCTGTCTTCAACCCAGAAGAGCCTTTTCTGCAGAACGGTGTGAGGAGTTTGCTCTCTTCTTTGCAGATAAGGTTGGCAAAATCAGATCGGACGTCCATTCTTCCCTCCCCAGTGGGAGGGGTGATGGTCGGCAGGAGATGTCGAACACCCAGTTTGCATGGTCTGACTTCAGCCTCCCCACAATCGATGACATTGTGATGATCATCCAAGCATGAGACTGACCAACTGTGACTTGGACCCTGGCCCCACACGTCTCTTAGTGGATTGTGTGGATAAAATCGGTCTAGTCCTGGCTTTGATAGTCTGAAAGTCTTTGGAGAGGGGGATCTTTTCAGATCCTCTTAAGGAGGCTATAGTTAAGCCTCTATTGAAGAAGCCCTCCTTAGACCCAGATTGTCTAACAAATTACAGACCCGTCTCTAACTTACCCTTTGTGGGTAAAGTTATTGAGAAGGTGGTTGCAGTGCAGTTGGATGGTCATCTGACCAACAACAAGGTCTACAATTCTCTCCAGTCCGGATTTAGGAAAAGGCATAGTACTGAGACAGCACTTGTTCGGGTACTAAATGACCTCCTAATAGCGAGAGATTGTAGGACCTGTTCTATCTTGGTACTTCTTGATCTCTCTGCAGCATTTGACATTGTTGATCATGGTGTGCTGTTAGAGCATCTGCAGTCCATCTGTGGATTGTCTGATACGGTCCTCAGGTGGTTTCGATCTTACCTTGAGGTGGGACTTAGGGGTGGTGTCGGAATTTCTTCCTCTGCATCAGTCTCCCTATCCTGTAAGTACCCGCAGGTTCTATTCTAGCTCCCATGTTGTTTTCGGTGTATATGCTGCCGTTGGGAGGCGATTATTGGATGATCTGGTTTGAGTTTTCACTGTTATGCAGATGATACCCAGCTGTATATGTCTTTTGTGCCAGCCAGGATGCTGCCTTTCGGTTTTAATCTGCCTTGCAAGATCCAAGACTGGATGAATGGGAGCTGGCTGAGGTTAAACCGGAGAAAACTGAGGGTTGGTCGTGGACAAGGGTCACTGTGAGCAGGTGTGCGGATGATGGATGCGCCCCTCAGGCTTATGGCTTGAGGCGTCCAGATGATGACCTCAGACCAGGTGCGGAATCTGGGCGTAATATTTGACGACCGCTTGATGTTTAAATCTCAGGTGTCAGTGGTGGTCAAAACTTCCTTTTTCCATCTGAGGAACATAACCAGGGTGAAGCACCTGGTTCCTCCAGAGTATCTTCCAACGTTGATCCACGCTTTCGTTACCTCCCACCTTGACTATTGCAACTCCCTGTACCTAGGGCTATCGGGGGTTGAACTTCACCGTCTGCAGCTAGTGCAGAATGCAGTAGCCAGGTTGTTGACTGGATCTTCTAGGTCTAGTCATATAACGCCTGTGCTCCATGGACTGCACTGGCTGCCAGTGTTTTGGAAAATCACCTTCAAGGTCAGTTTGCTGACCTATAAAGCCCTACACGATCAGGGACCTACTTACTTGAAAGAGCTCCTGTGCCCCTACTGTCCTTCCCGGCCCCTCCGATCCACTGACAAGGGATTGCTAGAGATTCCCAGGGTTTGTTTAAAAACTTCAGGTGCTAGATCATTTAGTTTTATGGCTCCGACCCAGCGGAATTAACTACCTCATCAGGTGCGAAATTGCCCGACTGTCCTAAGCTTTAAAGGAGCTTTGAGGACACACCTTTTTAGTATAGCTTTTAATGATTTATGTTAGTTTTAAATTTGGTTTATTCATTGTTTTATGTAATTGTACAGGCGCTTTGGATTTGAGAAAAGTGCCTTTTAAAAATAAAGAATGAATGAATGAAAGTGGAGCTGGGTGTAAAGTGGAGCTAGGTATAAGGTAGAGCTGGGTGTAATGTAGAGCTGGATGTAAAGTGCAGCTGGGTATAAGGTAGAGCTGGGTGTAAAGTGGAGCTGGGTGGAAAGTGGAGTTGAGTGGAAAGTGAAGCTGGGGATAAGAGACCTGGGTGTAAAGTGGAGCCGAGTATAAGGTAAAGATGCTTGTTAAGTGAAGCTGTGTGTAAAGTGGAGCTGAGTGTAAGGTGTAGCTGGGTATAAAGTACAGCTAGGTGTAAAGTTGAGCTGGGTGGAAAGTGGAGCTGAGTATAAGGTAGAGATGGTTGTAAAGAGAAGCTGCATGTAAAGTAGAGCTGGGTGTAAGGTGATGCTGGGTGAAAGAGGAGCATGGTGTAAGGTACAGCTGGTTGTTAAAGTGAAGCTGGGTGTAAAGTGGAGCTGGGTGTAAAGTAGAGCTGGGTGTAAAGTGGAGCAGGGTCTAAAGTGGCGCTGAGTGTAAGGTGAAGCTGGGTGAAACAGGAACTTGCTGTAAGGTAGAGCTGGCTGTTAAAGAGAAGCTGGGTGCAAAGTGAAGCTGAATGTAAGGTAGAGCTGGGTGTAAAGAGGAGCTGGGTGTAAGGTAGAGCCATAGCGGAGCTATGTGTAAAGTGGATCTGGGTATAAAGTGGAGCTGGGTGTAAAGTGGGGCTGAGTATACAAATGGAGCCGGGTGTAAAGTGGAACTGGGTTTAAAGTGGAGGTGGGTGTAAGGTACAGCTGGTTGTAAAGTGAAGTTGGGTGTAAAGTGGAGCTGGGTGTAAGGTGGAGCTGGTGGTAAAGGGAAGTGGGATGTAAAGTGGAACTAGGTGTAAAGCAGAGCTGGGAGTAAAATAGAGCTGGATGTAAAGTGGAGCTAGGTGTAAAGTGGATCTGGGTATAAAGTGGAGCTAGGTGTAAAGTGGTGCTAGATATACAAATGGAGCTGGGTGCAAAGTGTAACTGGGTTTAAAGTGGAGATGGGTGTAAGATACAACTGGCTGTAAAGTGAAGCTAGGTGTAAAGTGGAGCTAGGTGTAAAGTAGAGTTGGGTATAAAATATAGTTGGATGGAAAGTGGAGCTTAATGTAAGTTAAAGCTGAGTGGAAAGTGGAGCTGGATGTAAGGTAAAGCTGATTGTAAAGTGAAGCTGGGTACAAAGTGGTGCTGCATGTAAAGTAGGGCTGGTTCAAAAGTGAATCTGTATGTAAGTTAGAGTTGGGTGTCAAGTGGAGCTGGGTGAAAGTGGAGCAGGGTGTAAGGTAGAGCTGGTTGTAAAGTGAAGCTGGGTGTAAGGTGGAGCTGGGTGTAAAGTGGAGCTGAGTGTAAGGTAGAGCTGGGTGTAAAGTGGAACTGGGTGCCAGGTGGAGCTGGGTGTAAAGTGAAGCTGGGTGTAAGGTGGAGCTGGGTGTAAAGTAGAGCTGGGTGTAAAGTGGAGTTGAGTGTAAGGTAGAGCTGGGTGTAAAGTGGGGGGAGTGAGGCTGGGGGTCACTGAGGAGGAGAAGGACCTAGGGGGTGATAGTAACAGGGAGTATGAACAACTCTGCACAAGGCAGGAAAGCAGCAGCTAAGGCTAATAGGACGCTGAGGTGTGTTGCTAGGGGATTCTCATCCAGACATAGGGAGGTGATCCTACCCCTTTGCAGGTCCTTGATCAAGCCACATTTGGAATACTGCGTACAGTACTGGTGACCGTACCAGAAGAAGGACATCAGGCTGTTGGAGGGAGTGCAGTGAAGGATGACAAAAATGATGAAGGGGATGAAAGGCAAAATCTACGAGGACAGATTAACTGGGTTGAATATGTACACCCTGGAAGAGAGGAGGGACAGGAGGGATATGATCGAAACATTCAAGTACTTGAAGGGAAGGTCAAATCGGGGGTGGAAAGGTTACTCAAGTTGAGGAAGGGTTGGGACATGAGAGGACATGGGCTAAGATTGGAGAGGGGAAGGTTTAGAAGGGCGTTTACAAGGCATTACTTCATGGAAAGGGTAGTGTCAAAGTGGAATGTCCTCGCAGCAGAGGTGATTTCATGTAAAACATTGAGCAGTTTCAAAAGAGCATAGAACAGAGAAAGAGGGAGGGTCTGGGTGGGTAGGGCAGAGGACCTCCTGGAGGAGAAGGTGTGGGTGGGGGTGAGGCAGCTGCAAGCCAAGGGTGCTAGCTGCACACTCAAGCAGACTTGATAGACCATAAGACCTATTTCTGTTGGCAAATTCGTATGTCTGTATGTTCGTAAAGTGTAACTAGGTGCAAAGTGGTGCTAGGTGTAAAACGGAGTATGGTATAAGGCAGTGATGGGTGTAAAGTTAAATTTCAGTTTTATTAATGTAAACAATCAAAATGGCTAAAACATTAAAAAGTTAATTCCTAAGAACAGACTATGTTACAATCGTACATTATTTTACCATTTCCTCTTAATTTGTTCATTACAAATTGGACAAATCTTGTCACAGCATTAACAGTAACAGCATTACATGAAAACAACAGAAACACCATTTTTATTTCACTGTTGTGTATACTTTTGCTTATACAATAATAGTTTTATTTACCTTTTTCTGTCCTGGCAGAATGCCTCACAGTCTAAGAACAGGCACTGTATCATTATAAGGATATCCTTCCTACAAGCAGTCTTTAATGATTAGTTTATACTCTGGGGACATGATGTTAGGCAAATAGCCCCCTAAAATTCCTAATCTAAACTTGCACAATGTATTCTCTATTACCTTGTTGTTATGTAACATCAGGTACTGTTCAGTACCATATCTGAATTTATTGTAATTGTATATCTTGTCATCTACACTGTGTATTTTTGTCAAGTCTAGCTAGAGTGCCACATCTTTTAGGTGACACTTTGCTTCCGACACATGCTCTGATAGCTCAAGGATTGTTAAAAAGCTGCTGACGCCTCAAAGGAAACTTTGAAAAATGTAATATTTAGGTACAATTCAGCTTGCATTCCATATAAATTCTATAGATTTCTCCTAAACATTATTTATCACTGAAGAAATTTGCATGAATGCATGATCTTTATACCTCAAAGTTCATCTTTATACCTCAAAGTTCATCTGCCTCTATAGCTTGCTCACTACTTCAAGTCATAATCCTCTGTTTTGACATCACAATATGTTGCCATGGGAGTAACTGTGATGTCATAAGCAGTGCATTATGACTTCAGGTAGAGAGAAAGCAACAGGAATATATGAATTCTTCAAGAGCAAGATCCTGTTTTCATGCAGATTACATCAGTAATAAATAATGGTGAGGATGAATACAAAACTAATGTGAATTACAAGCTGAACTGTGTCTAAATATTATGTTTTGTGGGTTATCCACTTTATGTGGTTTCTCCTGATAGGAATAGGTGTGCAATGATGTCCTGGAACATCATGTGGGCTCCTGTGCATGACATGCAATGTCCGCCACTTCCCACCAATCTCAGAACTCGCTGAGAGCTTCAGGCTCAGTACCCCCAGGCTGCCACCAGGAGGCACATTGTTGCTGGAATCCCGCACCCACCACACACCCATCCTGGAGGTGACAAGTTTTCTGATGGACACTTGAGCTTCCTCTCCCTCCCGGCACACTCTCTGATACTCCAGGTATGTTCCTGAACCCAGGTCATCGGTGTTGCAAGCGGTAGCATTGTAGTCTACTATCTTCCATAAGAAGATTCTTTGCCAATATTCAATGGCTGCAGTTTTAATGGTATATTCCGGGGCAAACCACACTCTAATCATACAAATGTTACAGCAATACTTCCCAAAACCTGCCTAGCCAGGTTTGCCCTAAATCCACCTCCTACGCAAATACTACACATAGAAAAGATGTACCATTATCTAGTAGTGCTCAGGCTGGAAAGAGACACAATATGTACCCCCTCTCTCCAACGATAATCAGCTTAGTCTTTACTTGTATTAGAACAAAACCACACAAATCCTCCACTAGTAATAATGGAAAGTGGACGACTCTCATAAAATGGCAGATAATAAGACTGGCCTACCTCCTTCTACTCCTATCAGGCAACGTCCACACTAACCCTGGACCCATGACACACTCGTAGGGCACATCAAATCATCACTCTGGACTAACAATAGCCTCTGTCAATATATGCAGTTTGCAGGCAAAATCTGACACAATTCAAGTGTGGGTCACCCAACATTGACCTGACATCCTGTCAGTTATGGAGACATGGCTGAGTCCCAGACTCTCAGACACTGGCATACAACTACTGGGGTACAACACCTTCAGGCATGATAGACTTGGAAAACGTGGGGGTGGCTGTGTAATATATTTGAAGGATCACCTCCAAGGGCAAATGCTACCCCTCATTACTGCAAAGAGTTACACCCAATTGCTTCCTGTAAGGATACTGCTTGGAAAAAATGGGAAGTCACTTACGGTTGTATCTACCTATATTCCACCTAAGGCTCAAGTCAGTGGTTTCAAAGTCACTACTGATTTCCACACTGGGAGCAGTCCCAACACTGAAATTATTATGCTGGAAGATTTTAACATCAATTGGAACTTCCCTGAAATAGGTCTTTATAAAGATATACTATCCTTGATACATGCCTTCCAATTAGTGAGCACCCCTACTTGCATAAACTACCAGACAGCACTAGCACCCTAATCGACTGGTTGATCACCAATTGCCCTGACAGAGTAAGCCTCGTCTCAGTGCTCCCCGATTCCCTTAGTGTTCACTCCCCTATATTTTTTACCTGGTCAAATAAATCCCCCAAGGTCCCTACCAAAGCCATCTTAACTAGACTTCTAAATAAGCAACCAGGACTGGGGTTTCCTGAAAAACACTGCAGACGTTGATGCTGCCCTACAGCACTTTCTCCATAAATTTAATGAGTCTTGTGATATCTTTGCCCCACAAGCGAAAGATCAGAGGCCACCAAGCCTCATGGATCTCCCTGGAATTGCTTGACCTCATAAACATTGTGACAACTTATGGTATAAACCCAGAAGCTTGGGCTCAGCTGCTGACATTCAGAAATACACGGAGGCCCAGAATAGCTGTACGTGGGCAATCCGAAAGGCCAAAAGCCAGCACTTCAAAGTGAGCTTGAAAACTCCTGGGGGGACAGTAGACATTTCTGGGATAATATCAAATCCCTATCTGGCAAACCCAACAAGATACCTCTTTCCCTAATAAATGTCGATGGAATTCCCACCCAGGACCAAAGGACCATCGCTGAAACTTTTAACAAGGCATTTACTGGCCTGAGTGGTGTGCTACACCCAGACTTCTTTCTGTCATCAAAAAAGAGCAATCTTGCAAACTCCTCCTCCCAACCTGGCTCAGCGCCTCCTTTCTGCCTCAAAATAGTCACCCCATCTAAGGCAAAGAAATATATCACAACGGTGCTCAGTAAAACTAGAACCAATAATAATGGGCTTGATCTCAAGCTCCTGTGACTCACACATGATGTTATTCTCACTCCCCTCACCAAGATTCTAAATTTATCGCTCGTCACTTGGAAGTTGCCATGAATCTGGAAGGCTGCAATAATAACACCCATACATAAGAGCGGTGATAGAACTAATCACACAAACTATTGTCCCATCTTGATATTCCCCCCTCTGTTGAAGGTGTTGGAATGCATAGTTTCTGACCAACTTGCCGAATACCTTGCTAAATATCAGCTGCAATGTCATCAGCAGCACGGCTTTCGGAAACAACATAGCACTACCACTGCTTTCCTGGAATTCAACTGGTTATATTCATAGTGATCTTGATCATGGGCTTTTGGTGGGGGCTACGTATATTGACCTCACCAAGGTCTATGACACAGTTAATTACACGTTGCTCCTCTGCCGATTATCCACCACTGGTCTCTCCCCTGAATCGGTGTCCTGGTTTAGAAGCTACTTCCTAGGAAGAGTACAAAAAGTCAAAATAAATGATATCTGCTCTGGTAATTGAGGTGTCTCTACAGGGGTTCCCCAAGAATCAATCCTTGGACCCCTGCTTTTAGTCTTTTACTTAACCGACTCCCCCAAGCAGTTAACGACCAAGTACCGCTCTACACAGATGATGCTGTGCTTTTTTCGTGCCACTCAAACCCCACAGAGTTAGAACTCCAGATGCAGACAAATTTCGCCATGGTAGAGAAATGGTTCTCGGACTCATAGCATCTACAAAACTATAAAAAAAAAAAAGACCATGATTTTTGCTTACAATCACAATAAACATAGGAATTTCAAGCTACATGTTGTCAACAACCAAAATGTCCCCCTAGAGATGGTAAACCACTTCAGATTCCTGGGAGTTACATTAGATAGAGTTCTAACCTACTCTTGACACATCTACCAAGTCGCTAAAACTGCAAATGCTAAACTGCAATTACTCTATAGAAAAAAGTCTTGCTTTACCACTGATGCCCTAAGGATAGCAGTATCTAGTTCAGTGCTATCAGTCATTGACTACAGCCTAGTGTTGTATAGCACTGCTACTCCTACAGCTCTCAGAAGACTTAAAACCACCTCAACAAGGCCTGTAGGCTTGTGCTGGGTGTGCACTGTCCAACCTACACATGCAAGCTATACACCCAAAGTCGCTGGCTTAACTTAGAATGCCGAATCTGTTACCAGACATGTTTGCTTACCAAAAAATCAATGCTAGGACTAACCCCTACTGGAATCTAAAACCTTCTCAATCAAACCAACACGTCCATGTGCACCAGGGGTCTAAATGGCCAAACTCCAAAAGTACCGCTCCGTAGGATGTTGCAAGGGCAAATGTCCTTCGAGTATCATGCACCAATCTGGCTCAACTCCCTCAGAAAAAAATTACTTGTTGAAGCCAAACATGGCTCTTTTAAAACAAAGCTTAGTTCCATTCTAACTCATTGCAGTGTCTGCAACTGTGACTCCTAACTCCCCTCCTCACCTCAGCAATATTTTGATTCCTCCCTTTATATCTCTCCTTGCTTACTTACCCCATCCTCCCCATACTTGTATATTTTTGGTCCTTCCCTGTCTCCTTTGACATTTTTCACCCACCCCCCCTCAGGCCCATTAAGAACCACTTAGTAATTGGCAGCTGTGGGCCTATGGTAGTTGTAATCCATATTCCCACATACTCTCCTTCCCCTTACTTTCCTTGCCCACCTATATATGTTCCATCAATCCCTACGTGTCCCACCTCCCCTACCTCCCATTGTCACCCACCTGTCCACTTTCTGCCCCTTCCTACCTCTTACTATCTTCCCCGTTTCCTCCTTTTCCACTCCCCTTCCCCCCTTCTCCTACCTCCTATCTCTGCCTCTCCCCCTAGTTTCTCTTAGCCCACCCACCCCCAGCCTCCTACCTGCTGGACAACTCAGTTTCCCCTTGGAACCTATATCTTGCAATTATTTTTTCACCTCGTAGCCCTTCTCGTACTTGAGGCTAATCTAATTTTGGCTAGCATCGGTTTTGCTTTTAGACAACAGAACTGTTACTATTTTACATGTTCTAGCTCTTTTTATTTCACCTTGTCCCTTTTTGTTATTATTGTTTTCTTTTTTAAGTTTGCACAACCTAATTGGACTGTGTATAGATATCACTGGATATGTACTCTCGTTTACTCATTATTATTTTTTTTTTCAGTATTACTGTAATACTGTTTTTGTCTACTGTTATCTGTCATGATGTGGAACCTCTGTATGTGAGTCTCTGACTCAAAGGTCTAATCCTATATTGAAATAAAATAAAATAAAATAAAAAAACAATGTAGATAGGGCATCTCTTGGAATCCCTAGAAGAATTCTAAAAAAGAAGTTCTGAATTGATTTGACTGTGATTGAGGCATAGGTCAGGCAGCATAGGAAAATCAGGAGCAGTTATAAAATTCACAAGTAGCATTTTATTATTATTATCAATAGCAGTAAAATAAAAAATAAAAATTGATTAGTATAGGTGTAACCCCCCTGCAGATGAGGGTTTCCAAAAAGTCTTCCTTGAGCTTGCCTAAATGTTCTCTGCCAGGCTGTTCTCCTGTGTTTTAGCAGTTAAACGTTATTGCCAGAGAATGCCTGTATAGCCTCTGTGTACTGTCTCTTTAAGAGCTGCCCAGATTGCAGACATAATTAATGTGGGAGGGGATTGAGTGTTTCCATGCTCGAGTCCCACCTGGGCTGCCAGATAATCGCTCCATTTCCGCCATCACTATTAGCGCAGAGGGAGCTCTATTAAAGGATGTAACTGTTTGCTGGTCATTTATTAGAGCAGTAAAGATATTGTAGTTTGTCTAACCTGCTTTCTTTGCAGCAAGGAATGTTCTGTCTATCTCCACCATCTTGGCCCGGAACTGTTAGAATGGGCCAATCAGTACATTTGGGACTCTAAAATGGAGCCTGCCTACAGGGGCTTGTTGGGGGCAAAACTTGTAGGAATTGTACGGACAGACAGAACACCAGGAGGAAGGAGCTACTGGTATAACTAAAACTTCTCTACTGGGACTAAGAACTAGATCTCTTGTACTGGGACCTTCAATTGAGGGTAAAAAAAAAGGAGTTGGTGTGTTTGTCAGAGGTAGTTGAAGTAAATTGTTATCTGTTATCTGTGTTATCTGTGTACTTATCTAGGTGCTTGTCACAGGTGTCAGAAGGGAATTGTTATCTGTGAAATTAACTAAGTGTAAAAAGATTTGCAAAGTAGGAGGAATGGCTTAGCTAGAAGGAGCCAGGTTAAGACCAGATATAAACACTGCCCTAGATAGCTTCTGCCAGAGGACAGACAGAACACCAGGAGGAAGGAGCTACTGGTATAACTAAAACTTCTCTACTGGGACTATATTGCCCTCCTTCCCTCCCCTCCACCCCACCCTAAACCAGTTCTACTTTTATAGGCACAGGATTTAACTGACAACAGGAACTTCCTGTTTAGGAGCAGGAAGTGAGTGATCACAGAGCCACCAAACACTCACCATCCTCGAAGGGCAAGGGTAGCTCTCCATCCCCCCTAGCTGCTGAAGGTCTGACTCTGAGCAAGTAAGGAGGCTACTGAGAAATATAGGCACTTCTTGTCTCAGAACAGGAAGATCAGGAGCTAAAAAAGTGCAGAGGCAGTAAGTAAGTAGGGAGAGAAGAAAAAAAGAAATAAACAAAAAGAGGAAAGTGTAAGTATTCCAAATAACAGTTAGGGGACCAGGAAAAAAGATATGATGGGAGTGGTGCAGTGCAGTGGCTGTGGAGCAGCAGTCTTCCACGAGATGTTCTGGAGGATGCAGTGTTGTCCCATCTGCAGACACCTCTCTGGGCTGAGGGAGGAGGTTGCTCATCTCCAGGCTGAGTTGGCCAAAATTTGTTGGACCTCCTCTCCCACCCAGGGACCACCAGGGTCACTGCCGTTGCCTCAGAGGTTGCCAAGAAAGAGGAGCGGTTGGACCACAGTGGGCTCAGAGAGGGTGAGGGTGGTGGAACAGAGGCACATCCCTCCAGTTGTACCTCTCCACAATTTTTATGCTGTTCTGGAAAAGTGTGGTTTCTCTATGGAGGCACCCACAGTGAAGACCAAGGAGGATGCTGGGAACCTCCACAAAGAAGACTCACAGGAGGGTGGCACGGGACCCCACAGGTGAAGGAAACAACTCCTGGTGGGGGACTCCATTGTTAGGAAGGTAGAACTGGGGAGGAAGGGAGAGGGAGGTAAGGTGCCTGCCTGGCACCATGGCTTGGTGGGACAGGGAGCGAATCTTCAGGATCGCAGAAGCAGCTGCACAGGGGAAGGAGCTGGATGTCATTGTCCACCTAAGAACAAATTACCTGGCTAAGAAAGGGATCAGAGCAGTGCAAGAAGTGTTTGTGGAGATGGGGAGGGGCCTTAGACAAATAGCACACACGGTAACCTTCTTGGAGGTGCTGCCTGTCTATGGCATGGGTGAGGCTAGGGCACTCCACACCATGGGATTCAATCAATGGTTGAAAAACTGGTGCAGAGCTCAGGGATTTGGCTTCATTGAGGACTGGGGGTCCACATGGAGGGATGCAAGCCTATACTGGCATGATGGTCTGCATCTGTCCAGGAGAGGAACCAGGATCCTAGGTGATAGTTTTAAATACTTCTTTGACAAGCATTTAAACTAGCCAAGGGGGGAGGCACTGGAAAGGAGCAGGGAAATCCTATCCCCCCCCCAAAATATCAAGGTACTAAGTGAGGTAGACACCAACATAGAGATGTCGATAGGGAGAAGCGCAGGGGTAAATGGAGAAAGTGACAAATGCAATAAGGACAGGGATGGGGCAAAAAGGGATAAGGCCAGCAAAAAATGGAGGGTAATGAGTACCAACACCCGTAGTCTGGGTAACAAGCTCCCTGAACTGGAGGCCTTGATGGAAGAGGGATGCCTGGATATTGTAGCAGTCACAGAAACATGGTACACAAAGAACCATGACTGGGATGTTAACATACCAGGGTACACAACCTACAGGAGAGACAGGAAGAGCAGAAGAGGGGGGAGTAGCTCTCTATGTAAGGGAAGGGATAAAAGCAACTGAACAAAAGAGTAAACAGGGAGCAGAGGAGGCACTGTGGGTCACCTTAGAGACTGGAAATGGCACCACAATCCGCACAGGGGTTGTACATAGACCCCCATGTCAGGGGGGAAAGGACAAGGATATGATAGAAGGCATACTTAGGATGGCAGAGAAAGGGGAGAGATACTGTTGATGGGGGACCTTAACATGCCAGGTGTTAACTGGAGCACCTTTGAGGCAGCCACATCCAAAAGCAGAGCCATTCTTGATGCTCTTCAAGTGGCATGCCTCAAACAGCTAGTTTTGGAACCTACTCATGAGGGAGCAATCTTAGACCTCATACTCTCAAATGGGAACAGTGAGAGGATCTCAGATCTAGAAGTGGGTAGCCATTTGGGAACAAGTGACCACCAAACAGTGTGGTTCACAATAAACTCAGTTACAGAGTCAAACCATACAAAAGTGAGGGTTCTGGACTTCAGGAGGGCTGACCTTGGCAAGATGGGAGAGTGCCTTAGAAAAGCACTAGCAAACAGGCTAGAAGGAAGGGTGGAGCAACAATGGGGAAGTATCAAAACTACTATCACAGAGACAACAAGCCTTTGTGTGAAGCAAATAAACAAATCAAAATGAAAGAAAAAGCCACTATAGTTCTCAAAAGAGGTGGCGGTGAAGATTAGGGAGAAAAAGATAGCATTTAGGAAGTATAAGGAAATACAGAAGGAGCAGGACAGAGAACTGTACCAGTTAAGACAGAAGGAAGCAGGGAGGGTAGTCATAATAGCAAAGGCCCAAACTGAGGAAAAGATAGCCAACTCGGTTAAGAAGGAGGATAAAACCTTTTATAGGTGTATCAGGGAGCATAGAAAGACAAAGGGAGGGATAGTGAGACTGAATAGAATGGATGGTGGGTGGGCAGAGAGTGACAGTGAAAAAGCAGGGATACTGAATGAATACTTCTATTCAGTATTCACAAAAGAGGAAGTGGAGGAGGTGCCTAATCCAATTAACAGAAGCACTCTGGAGAGGGGGGTTGATCCCAGTCCTTTCACAGAAGAAAGGATTCTGAAAGAACTCCTAAAACTGAAGGTGGACAAAGCAATGGGGCCAGATGGAATTCACCCCAAAATTCTAGAAGAATTAAGCAGAGCACTAGTGACACCACTGACTACCCTTTTTAACAAATCATGGGAGGATGGTGTGGTACCTGAGGACTGGAAGAAGGTGGATGTGATTCCCCTTCACAAAAGTGGGACCAAGACAGAGGCAAGAAACTACAGACCTGTCAGTTTGACCTCTGTGGTAGGGAAAGTGATGGAATCACTTCTGAAGCAAAGAACTGTTGAGTACCTAGAGGCCAGTGGGGCACAGGACCCAAGGCAGCATGGGTTCACAGCGAGAAGGTCATGTCAGACAAATTTCATTGATTTCTTTGACTGGGTGACCAAAGTAGTAGACCAGGGAGGGGCTGTGGACATGGCCTACCTGGACTTTAGAAAGGCATTTGACACAGTCCCACACAAAAGATTAGTAGTCAAATTAACCAGCCTGGGAGTGGGTCCCAGGGTGGTAGCCTCTGTAAAACATTGGCTGAACAACAGGACACAGAAGGCAATTGTAAATGGAGTCCACTCTGAAGAAAGAGGGGTTACTAGTGGGGTACCGCAGGGTTCAATACTGGGCCCAGTCCTTTTTAATGTCTTTATAAGTGACATTGTAGAGGGACTGGAAGGAAAAGTATGCCTCTTTGCAGATGACAGAAAGATCTGCAACAGAGTTGATACACAAGGAGGCATGGAAAGGATGAGAAGGGACTTGGCAAGGTTGGAGGAATGGTCAGAAGTATGGCAGCTTGGATTCAATGCAAAGAAGTGCAAAGTAATGCACCTGGGAAACAAAAACCCAGGGGAAGATTACACAATGGGGGAGGTAGTAACAACAACAAAAATGGAAAGGGACCTGGGGGTAATCATATCAGATGACCTTAAGGTTGGCAAGCAATGCAAGAAGGAGGAGGTAGGGAGGGCTGGGGGGATACTGGGATGTATAGGGAGAGGTATCACCAGCAGAAAACAGGAAGTTGTTATCACCCTGTACAGACAGTTGGTGAGACCCCATCTGGAGTACTGCATCCAGTTCTGGAGACCCCATCTCCACAAGGACATAGACAGGATGGAGGCAGTTCAGAGGAGGGCAACTAAAATGGTGCAGGGTCTGCAAGAGAAGCCATACGAGGAGAGACTAAAAGAGCTTAATAAGTATACCCTTGAGGAAAGAAAGGAGAGGGGGGGACATGATAGAAACATTTAAGTACCTCAGTGGAATCAACAAAGTCCAAGAGGGTAGCATCTTTCAGAAAAAGAGAAGTGCAAGAACAAGGGGACACAATTTGAAGATAGAGGGGGAACGGCTCAGGTGCAATGTGAGGAAGTATTTTTTCACAGAGAGGGTGGTGGACACATGGAACAGCCTTTCTAAGGAGGTTTTGGGGTCTAAAACTGTGGGAGAATTCAAGAATGCATGGGACAAACATGAGGCAATTTTTGTGGGGGTTAGGAAGAAATAGGCTGTTGGTTAAATAGGATCTGCAGCTTATCCTCTAGGTAGAGAAATGGGCAGACTAGGTGGGCCAAGTGGTCCTTATCTGCCATCAAAGTCTATGTTTCTATGTAGTTTTTGCATTTTTGGCACCCAACTGAACCTGGAGGGGAGCCCTTGTTGTGACTGACAGACAGATCAGCCAACCGAACCTTTTGGATCCTGGCGAAAGTCCCAGGCTTACTGGCAGTTGAGTCAAATCTAAGTTGGGAGTTGAAAAAGCAACAGCTCGAGAAAGTCAAGCAGCCATGCTGCATAGTTTCATATGGGAGAACTGTGGAAAGGCTTGAGTTTGGCCTGCTTGTTTGCCTGCTGCCCCCTGAGAGGGAGAAGAGAATTATTTCGGACTCAATCCGAGTTTGTGAGAATGAAGTAAGCCACTGAATTGTGACCAGACTCATATCTGAAGAAGACCAAAGATTTTGCTGAATGCGATCGACCTGTCAGGACTTCTAGCCACCTATGAACTCCTGGTTTGTGCAGAGACTTTGCGATTGTAACCGGAGAGCAGTTTGCCTGGTACAGTAGAATCTCCTTACATGTAAATGTGCTGCGTGCTGATAGAGGGTCGTGATTTGGTTCCCCACTGTGTGAATTGTGTTCTGTTTGCTGGAGGCAGCATCCAGCTCCAACAGACTAAATCCGTTTGCATTTCCATTTGGCCTGGGCCTTGCCACACTGGCCCAGCCAGACTACCCTCTGCACAGAGAAAGCCATCGAAGAGAGACATGCCTGGGGATCAGCCCCCTGCTCAACGCTTGAACAGGAATGACGCTGCGGTGATTTGTGTGGGCCCTGCTTCTCCTGGCACTTCAGTTCAACAACCTGCAGTCTCAATTTTGCCCTGCCTGTGTCCTATACTGGGTATTGTGAGTAACTATCAGGGTAACTCCCTGCAACAACAGCTAAACCTAAAAGTGTTGTCATCTGATTGTCTTGTTGTCTTTCTTTCACGAACTGAGCCCTCCGGCTCCTGATTACAAATAGTGTGTGTTGTGCATGTTGTTTTCTTCCATCACAGGGCCCCAACCAGCTACGATGCCGGCCTACCCCAGGCAACGTTCCTGGCTAGCCCACTTCTTCCCCACCAGAGTACTCAGAGTGTGTATCTTTGTTGGGACTCTGAAGTGCATGCATAACTGTTTAATTGATTTAGCCTTTAAGCCAATCAGCCTGATTACACCCCTCCCTTGTTCAAGTCCCCAAAACAAATCAGATTTAACCCTTTTTGCATTTAACTTGACTGTGGTTTCAGTTCGTGCCTGAAGTATGGTACAGTTGTTGTTTGCTGTGTTTAACCTTGTTTTATAGGGGGTCCCCAGGGTCAAGCTAGAGGAACCAGCTCTGGTGGTAAGTGCAAACAGTGTGGGTAACTGCCTGGTGAACAAGAGTCATTGTGAAAGTGATTATTGTGTATTGCTAAGGCCATTTTAAGGGAAAAAGTGAGGTTACAGTGTCCTGGAGGGCTGTGCCCAGGTTAGATTGACCACTAACAACCTTGACCTCTGGGTGGAGGCACCCGTTTCATTACCCAGGCCCCTTAACCTGCAACTAGCCAAGCAGGCAGGGCAGTAACCCTTGGGGTAGCACCACCTAGGAGTTGCATAACTATTTACAAAGGCAGTACAAAGAAAGTCCTTCATCTGAAAGTATCTCTAATTTCAAGTGTCAGTCTCTCTCTCTCTCTCTCTCTAGCAAGTCTTTGCCTGGGAACTCATTGAGATGCACCCTGTTTCTCACAAAATGTGCTTGTCAGTTTCTTTGCAAAGCAGACTTACAAATAGAATAATGTCCCTGAGGACAGCTCTGTAAAAGAGTTTACAAGCAAGCCTGAGAGGAGCTCAAACTGCATCTCAGGTTAGCCTCCTAAATTCCAAATAGCTTTTTGCAATCATTTCAATAGTATAACTATGTACATTTCAAAAAAAGGGATCCAAGTATCACATGCAGTTTCACACAAAGATTCACATATATTTTATAACCTCAGATATGCACGGGAGAAGAAAAGACAGAAACAGCAAGTGAAGGCAGAGAGATAACGAGAGGTGGAGAATCGCAAGACCATCACAATCATCAGTTCCTAGCCCTCAGGAGAACATTTTGTTGTGCAAACGGATAGACAAGAGACAGAAAAGAAGAGGATAGAACAGATCCTTGCATTTAACTCTTTCTGCATAACAAATGGGACAGTGCCTTGTTCAACCCTACCACATTGACTTCTAGCATTCTAATATTTTTAAGAACATTTACATTCCAGACTTCACTTGCATACATCACCTGAGTTTTGCTCCATAAGCCCTGCACATTCCAGTGGATGCGTGTCCAGAAACATTGTCTGCTAATCTTTGAAGAGCACAGGTAGTCTCTTTTGTGTTATTTTTTTTCATGTAATTGACTTGCTCTTTCCAATATGATGAGTTACAGAAAGTTATATCCAAATAACAATGAGTTTACCTCTTCAAACAAAATTCCTTCTATAACCCACAAATTATTTTTATTTGATCTATTTCCAAAGGTCATGGTTTTTGTCTTTGTTGTATTTAGCTCCAGGTTTAAAGTTTGAAGCTGTTCCATTACCATTGACAGGCCTCTTTTTAATCCTAAGGGTGTTCTTGATTGAAGAATTATAACATCTACATACACATGATGCTTTATTTCTCTACCATTTAGTACTGGTGTAAAGGTATTAGTCATATATATTCTACTAGGGATTCAATATATGTATCATAAATAATACTGTTGCCAAAAAGACAACCTTGCTTGACACCCTTTACAACGTGTATGGTATCTGTCCATCAACCTTCCTGAGAATATGTACTCCATGTGCTGTTGCTTGTAGTTTGATGCAATTGTATCCATATCCTGCTATTTGTCTCTATTTGCTCAGTTGATAACCTGCGTGTTATCCACCCCCCCTTGTACCCCTTCCCCCAGGTCACACCGGGAGACGAGCATCTTGTTGCTCAGTGTGCCTTTCCTGGTGAAACTATTTCAATAAATAAATAAATAAATAATATTTTACTTTGCCTACTGTATTTGTATATAACATTTTTATAATGCACAGTAGTGTCCTATTTATGTTTTTAGTTTCTAGATGTTCCCATGGTATATAATGATCCACTGAATCAAATGCAGCATATATTTTTTAATTTCTGTCCATGTACATACTTATCTACTATGTAATTTAATGTACAAATTAGATCTGATGTACAATCGTTTTTTTTTCTCAAACCATTCGAAATTCAGACAATTTTTTTTTTTTACCCAGATTTCCGTTTTTTTTTCCTAGAATGATCCTCTAGTAGATCTTTGAAACAACTGGTAAAAACATAATTCTTCTGTAGCAGGTAGGGTCCTATTAAGATCCCTTTTTATGTTGAATGCGTGCATGTGCAAGAAACATATTGTGGCAGCTTGCTCCAGAAGCAGATTGTGGAGGTGTGGCACTGTTGTGGCCAATGCCCCCACTGCCTTTTGAGGCTTGGCCCCTGTTTCCCAATGGGGTGGCACACTGCTGCTGACACTAGTTCAGCCAGCGTGCCACAACCTTGAAACGTTTCAGCCGCTGCAATCAGGGGCCACCTCATCATCGCAGCGTCAGTGATTCACTGCAATGAGAGAGCAACCCGTCATTGCTGTGCGGAACGTTGCTACTGTAGTATTGTTTGTGAACATGGCGGCGGTTTGCTGCCATATTCAGAAACAATATTAATCTGGTCCCAGTGCTGAGGAGGTGCCCAGTTCCCCTCAGCAGCGTGTGCTCCCCCACAACAGCATGTTTTTGCCGACAGGGGACCCAATCCCCCATCGGCTTCAGTCCCCAGTGCTAGTTCAGTTGCCGATGGGGGAACCCACTCCCCATTGGCATTATGTCCCCCCTTCAAGTTTGAGTTGCTGAAAGGGGAGCCCACTCCTCATCAGCATAAGTCCCCCCCCAAGAAAGAATAATAGGACAGTTGTGCCAAGGGGGTGACCAATCCCCCTCGGCTCTTGCACCCCCCACTTTTGCATCAAAGGGGTGCCCAATCCCCCATTGGCTACAGCTGGCTGCCCCCAACAAACAGTCAGTTGGCATGCTGGGAGCCCACCCCTGTGTGCCAAATGTGCCTGTTAAAAAAAAGTCCTGCAATGTCTCTCTTTTTTTTTTTTTTACCTGTAAAAAAAGAAAACGTTCCCTCGTGGTCTCCCTGCCTCCTTCCACAACCTGCGCCCACCCACTGCGTACACCAACTCCCCACACCCCCCTCACCCCATACTTACCTGTGGAGTCCAGCGCAACGATCTTCGGTAGACCAGGAATACGTCTGCACTCTTCAAAGCCGACCGCGAACTGAGGAAATGCCGGTAAGCTGTGTAATGGCATAAATAGTTTTTTTTTCCAACTTTAGTGGATATCTCAGGCATGTTTTGGAAATTTGGCACCAAATTTTCAACATGTGGTTTTTGGGGCCCCTCCTCAAGAATTCTGCCAATGTCATGGCTTTATTCAGCCCCGAAAGGTGATTTTTGTGGTCACTGTGCGGAATCACCTTTTGGGACCTATTCATGAAACGACTGTGCCAGTGCTCATGAAGTGGGTTCTCAAAAAGCCTATGTTGCAAATTTGGTGGAAAAAATCCCCAAAATGACTGTTTTATGAGCGTACGTTGCGCAGTTGCTACACACACTTGTAACTTCGCAAATTTGTAATATTGTCATGCCAGATTTTCAACACTGGCATTTTTTCACACCTCCTTGTGAACAGTATAGCTATCATTTTTTCACATCCTGGCCGAAATGTGCTTTTGCACTTCCGGCGCAGAATAGCACAGTCACTGTGGGAAATCAGTGTTCGGGACAGATTAAACAAATGACAGTGACACTGTTCATGAGCAGAGGTCCTAAAATGCCTATGTTGAAAATTTGGTGATGATATTCCATAAAATGACTGTGTTACGCATGTGCGTTGGGAAGTTTGCACGCAGGCTCATAGCTTCGCAAATTTATATTATTTTCATTCCAGGTTTTCAACATTGCCATTTTCCCACACCTACTTATGAACAGTACAGCTGTCATTGTTCCCATCCTGGCTGAAATGTCTTTTCGCACTTGTGGCACAGAATAGCGCAGTCACTGTGTGAAATCAGTGTTCGGGAACAGACTAAGAAAATGGCAGTGATACTGTTCATGAGTAGAGGACCTAAAAAGCCTATGTTGAAAATTTGGTGATGATAGCCCATCAAATGATTGTGTTACAAGTGTGCGTTGTGCAGTTTTCATGCACCCTTGTAACTTCGAAGAGCTGTAATATTGTCATGCCAGATTTTCAACACCGGCATTTTTTTCACACCTCCTTATGAATAGTACAGCTGTCATTTTGCACATCCTGATCAAAATGTGTTTTCATGCTTCTGGCGCAGAATAGCGCAGTTGCTGTGGGAAATCAGTGTTCGGGACAGATTAAGAAAATGACAGTGACACTGTTCATGAGCAGAGGTCCTAAAATCCCTATGTTGAACATGTGGTGATGAACCTCCATAAAATGACTGTGTTACAAGCATGCGTTGAATTGTTTCCATGCACAATTGTAACTTAGCAAATTTGTAATATTTCACGCCACATTTCCAACACTGCCATTTTTCCACACCTCCTTATGAAGAGTACAGCTGTGATTTTTCACATCCTGACCATATTATGTTTTTGCATTCCTGCTGCAGAATAGCATGGTTACTGTGGGAAATCAGTGTTTGGGACAGATTAATATCGAGCCAGTGAGGGGGGGGAGTGACCAAGCTCAAGTGAACTCTGCCGGGACTGCTGAGGATTTCTTTGTGGGCAGTAAAAGGCCCCAACGCAGGTGCCCAGTACAAAAGGGTAGCCTGCAGCAGTGGGAGAAACAGAACGAGAGAGCGAGTGAGGGAGGGGGAGTGAGCGGACTCAATGGAGTTCTGTCGGGACTGCTGCGGATTTCTTTGTGGGAAGAAAAAGGCATCAATGCAGTTAGGGGCCCAGTACAAAAGGGCAGCCTGCAGCGATGGGAGAAACATTACGAGCGAGTGAGAGAAGGGAACTGAGTGAGCTCAATGGAGCCCTATCAGGACTGCTGTGGATTTCTTTGTGGGCAGAAAAAAGGCGCCAATGCAGGCAGGAGCCCAGTACAAAAGGGCAGCCTGCAGCTCCAGAAGAAACAGAATGAGCAACTGAGAGAGGGGGAGTGAGCGAGCTCAACGGAGGTTTGTTGGGACTGCTGCAGATTTCTTTGTGGGCAGAAAAAGGAACCAACGGAGGCAGGAGCCCAGTACAAAAGGGTAGCCTGCAGTGTCAGGAGAAATAGAATGAATAAGTGAGAGAGGGGAAGTGAGTGAGCTCAATGGAGCTGTGCCGGAACTTTAGAGTTGCCCACCCCTCCACCCAGGATCCTCCGTGGTCCTATATTACAGCAATGACTATGGAGTGGAGACAAAGCAATGAGTAGATATGCCCACACCTCCTTATGAACAGTAACACTGTAATTTTTCACATCCTGGCCAAAATGCGTTTTCGCACTTCCAGCGCAGAATAGTGCAGTCACTGTGGGAAATCAGTGTTTTGGACACATTAAGAAAACCACAGTGACACTGTTCATGAGCAGATGTCCTAAAATGCCTATGTTGAAAATTTTGTGATGCAAGTCCAGAAAATGACTGTGTTATGAGCGTGCGTTGTGCAGTTTCCATGCACCCTTATAACTCCGCAAATCAGTAATATGTTCACACCACAATTTCAACAGTGGCATTTTTTCACACCTCCTTATGAACAGTACAGCTGTCATTTTTCACATCCTGGCCAAAATGTGTTTTCACACTTGCAGCACAGAATAGCGCGGTTGCTGTGGGAAATCAGTGTTCAGGACAGATTAAGAAAATGATACTTACACTGTTCATGACCAGCGGTCCTAAAATCCCTATCTTGAAAATTTGGTGACGAAAGTCCATAACATGACTGTGTTAAAAGTGTGAACTGAACTGGTTCCATGCACCCTTGTTAGTTTGCAAATTTGTAATATTTTCACGCCACATTTTCAACACTGGCATTTTTCACAGCTCCTTATGAACAGTATAGCTGTCATGTTTCACATCCTGGCCTAAATATGTTTTTGCACTCCTGCTGCAGAATAGCACAGTCACTGTAGAAAATCAGTGTTTGGGATAGATTAAGACTGAGCGAGTTAGAGGGGAAGTGACCAAGCTCAACTGACCTCTGTCGGGACTGCTGCGGATTTCTTTTTGGGCAGAAAAAGGCCCCAACACAGGAGCCCAATACAAAAGGGCAGCCTGCAGCACTGGGAGAAACAGAATAAGTGGGTGAGGGAAGGGCAGTGAGTGACCTCAATGAAGCTGTGTTAGGACTGCTGTGGATTTCTTTGTGGGCAAAAAAAGGCAGCAATGCAGGCAGGGTCCCAGTACAAAAGAGCAGCCTGCAGCAGCGGGAGAAACAAAACAAGCGACTGAGAGAGGGGGAGTGAGCGAGCTCAACTGAGCTCTATCATGACTGCTGCAGATTTCTTTGTGGGCAGAAAAAGGCAGCAACACAGGCAAGAGCCCAGTACAAAAGGCCAGCCTGCAGCGCCAGCAGAAATGGAATGAGCGAGTGAGAGAGGGGGAGTGAGCGAGCTCAAAGGAGCTCTGTCGGGACTGCTTCAGATTTCTTTGTGGGCAGACAAAGATGCCAACAGAGGAAGGAGCCCAATATGAAAGGGCAGTCTGCAGCGCAAGGAGAAACAGAATGAGCAGGCGAGAGAGGGAGACTGAGCCACCTCAACAGAGCTCTGTCAGGACAGCTGTGGATTTCTTTGGGAGCAGTCAAAGTTGCCAATGCAGACAGGAGCCCAGTACAAAAGCGCAGCCTGCAGCGCCAGCAGAAACAGAGCAAGTGACTGACAGAGGAGGAGTGAGCGAGCTCAACAGAGCAAAGCAATCAACATTCGGCATTGACAAATGCTTGTTGAATGATGGGACAGTCACCTCAAATGTCAGTCACTGGGCAATTTTCTGGAAACTCGTTCACTGTAATAAGCAAGGCTTATGAAGCAAAACTCAGAAGTCAACTGATGATCTGAATAAGCTGCAGGAGTGAGCAGATAAATAGCAGCTGGGGTTCAATGCCATGAGGTGCAAGGTTCGACACTTTGGAGCCCAGAACTAGGGGAGAGATTATCATTTAAATGAGGTTCCGTTGGGTTGCTCCAGAGAAGGACCTAGGGGTGCTCAAAATAGGGAGCATGAACAATTCTGTTTAATGCAGAAGGGCGGTGGCAAAAGCCAACAAAATGCTGGGGTGTATAGCTGGAAGGATCTCCTCCAGAAGTAGGGAGATTATCCTGCCCCCGTATAGGTTGCTGGTCAGGCCCCACCTGGAGTACTGCATGCAATACTGGTGCTCATTCCTGAAGAAGGACATCAGATTGTTGGAGGGGGCACAGTTCAGGCCTACAAAGATGATCCAGGGATTGGAGGGCAAGTCATATGAGGAAAGGCTGGGGGAGATGATTATGTACTCTCTGGAAGAGAGGCGGGATGGGGAGATATGATTGAGACCTTTAAGTACCTGAAGGGAATAAACAAGACTAATACAGGGAGGATTTTCCAGAGGAGAAACAGGAGGGGCTTGAGAGGACACCAACTGAGATTAGAGGGGGTAGATTCAGGAGAGAGATGAAGAGACATTTTTTTACGGAAAAAGTGGTGGACAGGTGGAACTTCTTGCTGGGTGAGGTAGTGGCCTGCAAGACAGTAGACAGCTTCAAGAGGAGTTGGGATAGGGTAAGGGTAAGGGGTAATAGGATGGGGAAAGGGAGGGGCAGCAGCATTATAAGGTGCTAGCTGCACACTCGAGCAGACTCGATAGACAGTGAGTCCTGTTTCTGCTGCCATTTTCACATGTTCAATGTGCAGTATGCAAGTGAAGTCTGGGATGTAAAATGTTCTTAAACATAATAGAATGCAGGCTCATAAGTTTGGCAATTTTCAATATTTTTACCCATTTTCAACATAGCCATTTCTTTACAGCACCTCTCGAATGTGACAGTTGTCATTTTTCAAATCCTGCCCAAAATGTGTTTTTGGACCCCAAAAGGTGATTTTGCAGTCCCTGCATGAAATCACCTTTCAGACAGGAGTTGAAACTTTTCTCTGTATTTCTTCACGAGGCAGAGCCATAAGAAGGCAATGCTGACAATTTGGGACACAAATATTAAAACATAACAAAGTTATGAGCATGTGTTCAAATTTACAAATGCAGGCTCTTAAGTTTGTTAATACATAACCCATACAGTGTACCACAATGTATCTACTACCCCAGGGCTTCTATACTGGTGGCGAACATCTGGTATTGACAAATGCTTATTCTCTTTCTGCCTATCCCAGTACTAGAGTTCTGCATTTTGGTTTGAAGACACAGCATGTACCACTCCATTGTTTCCCTTTTTTTATCAGATCAGATATACTATCATCTAGCCTTTTCTGAGATTACTTCCTCAGCTCAGCTTATTATCTGGTAACTAGTGCCTGTCGTCATTTCAGAAGACTTATCATTTGTATATAGCTACATAAACATCTAAAAGAAAAAGGATTCCTCTGCTGCAATGTGTATCCATGCAAAGGCAAGAATTATAATTAATTTAGTTTATCCAAAAATGGATTCCATACTTCCTCAAATTTGTCCCCACTAAGTTCCATTTTATAATAAATTCTTTCCAATTTAGCTATATCTATCATCATTGTTAACCATTCTTTAAATATTGGTAATGTTACGTTTTTCCATTTTTGCAGTATTACTGTAATTTTATTGTTACCACAGTTGCCATTTGGCTAAATATATATTGATTTTTGTCTGTACTTTGTGACATATTTTTGATATAGCCTAATAACATTCCCCTGGGATTGAATGGGAATGTAATTCTCAGGATTTTATCAATTGTATTGATTATTTTTTTCCAGAATGGACTCAAAAAGGGACATTCTATGAATATATGTTTCAATGATCCTACACTAGTATAACATATAGGGCAAAATTCTGAGACAGAGGAATTGAACTTATGAAGCTCTGCTCTGGTATAGTATAATCTATGTAAAATATTGAACTGTATTTGTTGGAATCTAGCAGATATAGATACTATACTGGGGCAATTCATTATATTTACCCACTCTTTTGTTTCTATTATTACACCTAGCTCTTTTTTCCCCAAGAAGCTTTAAGTCTTAAGGAGTCTGGTTGTAGTTTTTCCTTTATCAATGAATATAGTTTCCCTATATTTATTTTTAATGATTGTCTGCATCCATAAAAAACTCTTCCAGTGGAGTTGCCGGTATAGCTAGTTCAGAATCCCAATTATTTTTAATATAATTTCTTATTTGGAGATAGGGAATGTAATCCTTTTTAATAATGTTATAGATTTTTATAAGTTCTTCAAAATTAGCCAGTCTTCCATTTATATATAAATCACCTAGTTTATGTATTCATTTTTGAATACCAAGATTTCCAGATGTGATTTAAATTTAATTTTGCTAAAAATGGATTGTTTTGTATTGGCATAAGTTTAGAAAATTTGATTTTTTGACCTAATATTTTGTTAACTTCTTGTCACATTTTTACCAAGGTTTTTAGAGACATTGATATGTGATCCTTTCTTATTAGGTTCTGAAATGGTATCTCAAATACTGCACTTAAAGTTAAATATAATGTTGTACCCAGTTATATATATTTTTAGTGAACTGTTAGGCCATTACTAACAAATGTGTCACAAAATCCTTCTAGTTGGGCTGCCATATAGTACCATTTGAAGTTTGGCAAATCAGTTCCTTCTTTTTCTTTTTCTGAATCCATTTTTTTCTATTTTAAGCCTTGGCTTTTTATTTTGTCATAGAAAGTGTTTAAGTTTTTTTTTTCCAGGTCAGGGAAGAATTATTTTGGCATAGCTATAGGAAGGATCTGAAACAAAAACAAAAGTCTTGGTAGGATATTCATTTTTATTATATTTAATCTACCTATTAAGGTTAAAGGCAGATATATCCATCATGACATATTATTAGAAATTTAATTCATAAGAGGTACATAGTTTTGTTTCTTCATATAACTGATTAATGTTTTTGGTTAAAGTAACTACTAAATATTACTTAGTATTTAATAATACTAATAAATATACTAATATTACGGGAGTCTTGTGGTTTAACTTAAAATTTATGATTCAGTGTCGATAATTCACCAAAAAACATAATCTCAGTTTTTGTTACATTCGATTTATATCCCTAGACTTTTGAAAAATCTTCTATCAGATGTAATAATTTCTCAGTAGTGTACTTAATACAGCATTAGATAAGTAAACATGAATATTGTCTGCATATAATGAGATAGTATAATCTTTTCCTCCCAGTTTTATTCCTGTAATATTATCTCATATGTATTGGGCTAATGGTTCTAAATATAGTGCAAATAACCCTGGGGACAGGGGGCACCGCTGTTTTGTACCCACTATATAAACTAAATGCATCTGATAATCTGGAATTTGCATATACCCTTGCCTTTGGTGAAAGATATATTGCTCCAGTCCAGGGAAGTATACCCAAACCCATTCTAGCTTTCGACACGGTAGACATTAAAAAATCCCAGTCCACCCTGTCAAAGACTTTCTCTGCATCCAAAGCAATCATTGCTGTGTCAGGCTCCCTCACTAACTGAATTATATCTAATGTTTTTCTCACTGCTTAGAATAATTTTCTTTCTTGTATAAATCCTACTTGCTCTGGAGCTATCAAAGATGGCATTATTTTATTTAGACATGTTGCTAGTATTTTAGAAAAGATTTTATAATTATTGTTTAAAAGTGAGATTGGTCTATATGATGAGGGTTTTTAAATTTTTATTTGGCTTTGGAATGAGAACTATATAGGCATCATTAAAGGATTTGGGCATTTCCTGCTTTTCTTTTATCACACTGGATATTTGTTTTAGCTTTTGAACTAACACATCCTGATATTTTTATAGAAGCTTATAGTAATTCCATCTGGTTCTGGGGAAATATTTGATGGCAGACTTTTATTGCTTCTATTATTTATTTTAAAGTTATTTCTTGTTCCAACATTTGTTTCTGATCATCAGTTATTTTAGAAGGGAGATGTTTTCTGAGACATGTTCTATTTGACATTTAGAAGGTTTAGTTTCTGAAGAATGTAATGTCTGATAGTATTCCTTTAATACTTCTATTATTTTATCTTGATCCATAGTCATATTTCCATCTTTTTAAATTATTTTAGATATTATTTTACAAGATTCCATTGATTTCAATTGCCTCACTAGTAATTTGCTCAGAGTTTCCCCTAAATAATAATATTTTATTCTGGATCTACTTAGGACAGCTCTAGATTTCCCTTCAATCATACCATTGTATTCATTTTTTGTAACTAGTAATTTCTGAAGGTCTGCTTCTGAAGCTGATTGAGTGTAATTTTGTTCTTCCACTTTTAATCATTCTTCTAGAATTTTCAGCTGTTCATTATATTTGTTATTTCTATATACAGTATGTGCACTAACATATGATCTTAAAGTGGGCTTCATTGCCTCCCATATATTAAACAGGGAGTATGTTCCTCTCTATTTTCTGAAAAATAGTTTCTTAGTTCAGCTTCTAGAAAGGAAGTGAATTTCTGTTCTTCTGGTGCTGCTTGATCCAATCTTCAAATTTTCTCAAGAAGAAGTAACCCTATTAATTCTAAATCCCAGGTCATTAAAGTGTGGTCTGATATTATTATAGGACCATATTGTATATTTTTGATGTTATCTATCAGTATAGCTGATATCAAAATAAAACCAATTCTAGAATGGATGCGATGCACTTGAGAGTAAAAGTAGTATACTTCAGCATCTAAATTCTTAAATCTAAGAGTGTCTACCTAGTTTAAGTCATTTATGTAGTTCTTTATTACCTGAACCACATTTTTCTTTGTTTCAGTACAGCCTAATGTTCTGTCTGTTTTTTACAAAGTTAAATTATTATCCCCTGCAATGATAAAGAGAGTTGGTAGCTGTGAAAGAGTCAGAAATAAATCTGAAAAAAATGATTGGGGAATCCTCATTTGGTGTATAGAGTCATATAAGCATGAATTCTTGTTTATTAAATTACAAGTATAACATCATATAATGTCCATATGGCTCTATCATAGATTTTTTATGTTATAGATGAATTTTTCTTTATAAAAATAGCTAAACCTCTTCAAAGTTAGTCATATAGTGCATTATATCCTTTGGTCCTGAAAAGATTTGCACAATTCTTTGCATCCTGGAGTGAAAAACTGTGTCTCCTGAAGTATTAGAAACTCTATATTTTTTTCCATAACAATGCTGAATTATGCTTCTCATTTTGACCCTATTTCACATACCCTTTATATTCTAAGATGCACATTTGCAGCAGTAAAATCGATCCAAGCTAGCCATATCTATAGTAATCAATAAGATGTTCTGTGTACTTTTTATGTTTGCTTGCATGCATATGCAAGGAATGTCTTGTAACAGTATGACTTTTGGAGGTGTGTGACCCTCCTCCTGAATCCAGTGCTCAGTGTAGCAGGTGCGACCATACCAGACCAATACATGCTGAGCTGTGTATGACAGCAGTTAGGCTATATTGGTCTTCTCTTCAAAGAAAAGGTCCGCTGCAATTACTAGTGGTAGCGTGTATCCAATTTGCATACTGATTAGCTGAACTGCTGTAATGCACAGCTCAGCATTAAAAAAAATTCCACTTCCTCCTTCTGCTATAGTCCTCCTCCTCCCTGTTCTCCCCATCCCCCACCTTCTGTGCTGAGGGGGGCTGCCCAATCCCCCTTGGCTCATGCACCCCCTCAGCACACTGTGTGGCCAACAGGGGTGCCCAATCCCTCATCAGCTGCAGCCCCCCCAAAAAAAAACAGTTGACATGCTGGGAGCCCACCCCAGTGTGCTCATGCTTCCCTCCACACACACACACACACACACACACACACACACACACTGTATGGCCAGAGGGGGTGTCCAGTCCCCAATGGCTCCAGTCCCTCACCAGCAAACATGTAGGTGGCATGCTGGAAACCCACCCCAGTGTGCCAGCAGCATCTGTTTTTTGTCCCTCGACCCTGCTCACCAACCTGCGCCAACCCTCTGTGCTCCCACCTCCCCACACACACCCCTCACCTAGGTGGCATGCTGTGAGCCCACCCCAGCATTCCAAAAGGCTCCATTTTTTATAAATCCTGTAAAACAAGAAAATGGTCCCTCGGTGAGTCCTTAGCCCCCCAACCTCGCCCACCCTCTCGCACCCACCTCCCACACCCCTCACCCATACTTACCTCCAGAGCTTGGCGCGATGATCTTCGGTGGACCGGGAACATGTCTGCACTCGTCAAAGCCAACCACGAACTGAAGAAATGCCAGTAAGCTGTATAATAGCATAAATAGGGTTTTTTTAATGTTGGTGCATATCTCAGCCATTTTGAGGAATTTTGGCACCAGATTTTCAACATAGGGCTATTATGACCCCTCCTCATGAATTCAGTCACTGTCATGGTGTTATTCAGTTCCAAAAGGTGATTTCATGGTCACTGTGTGGAATCACCTTTTGGGACTGATTAATGAAACGACTGTGTCGGTGTTTATGAGGAGGGCTCTCAAAAAGCCTATGTTGCAAATTTGGTGAAAAAATTCCAGAAAATGACTGGTTTATGAGCGTGCATTGTGCAGTTTCCACTCGCACGCGTACGTTTGCGAATCTGTAATATTTTCACTCCAGATTTTCAACATAGGCATATTTCCACACCTCCTTATAAACAGTGCAGCTGTCAATTTTCACATCCTGGCCAAAATGGGTTTTCGCACTTCCGGCGCAAAATAGCACGGTCGCTACTGAGAATCAGTGTTCACTACAGAGTAAGACAATCACAGTAACACTGTTCATGAGCAGAGGTCCTAAAATGCCTATGTTGAAAATTTGGTGGCAAAAGTCCATAAAATGGCTGTGTTACAAGCATGCATTGCACAGTTCCTACTCACACTCGTAAGTTCGTGAATTTGTGATATTTCCACTCCAGATTTTCAACATTACCATTTTCCCACATCTCCTTATAACCAGTACAGCTGTCATTTTTCACATCTTGGCTGAAATGTGTTTTTACACTTCTGGCATGCAATAGCACGGCAGCTGTGGGAAATCATGTTCAGTACACAGTAAGAAAAATGTCAGTGACACTGTTCATGAGCAGATGTCCTAAAATGCCTATGTTGAAAATTCAGTGCAAAAAATTCCCAAAATGACTGTTTACGAGTGTGCGTTGCGAAGTTTGCACGCGCATTCGTAAGTTCACAAATTTTTCATATTTTCACTCCAGATTTTCAATATTTGCATTTTCCCACACCTCCTTATGAACAGTACAGCTGTCATTTTTCACATCCTGGACAAAATCTGTTTTCACACTTCCATCACAAAGCAGCGTGGTCACTGTGGGAAATCAGGGTTCAGTACACAGTAAGAAAATCATAGTGGCACTGTTCATGACCAGAGGTGACAAAATGCCTGTGTTTAAAATTTGGTGAAATAATTCCACTGAATGACTGTGTCACAAGCATGGGTTGCACAGTTTCCACACAGGCTTGTACCTTTGAGCATGCCCAGGGCGTTAGGATACCTAAGACTGACACTTAAGAAGTATGAGGGTGAAATGTTACTCAGATGCAAGAGGAGTTGCAGAGAGGCACTCTGTTGGGATATGGATGCTGAAGGGACATGGATACAACTGGGGGGCTGCATAAATGTCAAACACCAGTGCAAATACCAGCAAGAGAACGTTTGGCATTGACAAATGCTAGTTTATATTTGTATGGTAAAAATCATTATCATAATTCCAGACTGTCGTGATTTCATCTGTAATATTCTTCTTTTTTATAAATTCAAAGTGTGGTAAACCCATTATATTTATTGCTTTGCCTTTGCAGCCACCTTCCCCCAAAAGCACCCCTTCCCTCTACACCTCCACATAGAGAAAAATATCCCTTACTTACCCTCAAGATGATAAAATGGACACTAAATGTGTCCACTGACTGTCTAAAAGCAGAATTAATCTGCCATCTGTTCTGCACAAACGACTCAAAAAAAAAGAAACATTTCAGAGGAAAATCCCCCCCCCCCCCATCAAGGACACTCCCCCACTCCTTTGAATCCATTTCATTTTCCCAGCTTTTGGGTAAATTATCTTCTGTTGGTTTAGACATATTTTACTCCTCTTTAGGCAGGTCTTCTTTAAGTTGTGCTTCCTGTGTTGTTGCTTCTTTGTTTATTGCATGTTCTACACTCCCATTTTCTACAATAGTGATATTTGTTATATCAGGGCAAGTACTCCTATCTATTGTGTCTTTTTTTCCACTTGCATCTGTTCATCTTTATTCAGTGACGAGGAATGAGCTGTTTTAATATGGCCATATGAGTTTGTTTCTTTTTCAGATAAAGCTCTTTTTATTGTTGCTTCTGCTTCATAATATGTGGTAAATAGTTGCATCATCCTCTGCAATGTCACTTTAAGTTTACCTGGAGGAAACATTGTAAATATGAGCATTAAGCCTTGACACAGCATGGTTCTACTGGAGAATTAATACATGCCTGGGAGGGGAGGGGTTGGGACACAAAGCCAAAGGCCGAGTGTCTCCAACCACCCAAGCATGGATTAATTTTCCTGTAGAACCATGCTGTGTAATGGCTTAATGTACTTGTAATGTGGCAAGCGCAAGGTAAGTATTTTTTAAACAGTGTTTCAGTTAAAATGAATGAAAAATGAGTACAAACACTGAATTTTGTTTCAGAAACCATTTTATGGTAAAGCTCTGCTGTTTTGAAAGGCTCCATACATCACAAAATGTGTGCATGCATGTTGCACACTTGACATACATTAATATAGTAACTGAAAATATTAAATATGTTTGAACTTTAAATAAAGCAGAAAAAAAACAATAAAGGTAAAAATATTGTACTTGTAATGAACATTTCAAAGATTTTGGGCTCCGTTGATAACTGATTTCTGTATCTCAGTAGTGCATTATGGGTGAACCTACAACATTTGCATATTGAAATATGCCGAGAAATATTTCACAAACATTTTTAAACATTGTCTAATACTATGCACGCAACAATATTTGCAACCGTGAATGAATATAATTGCTCAGATATTCAGGCTAAACGTTACTACCTGTAAGGAACATTTTAAACTTCTTAGTCTTCATTCATGGGTGCAGTGCCTTATGGGTGCACTTCATAAATTTCCATATTTGTAATACACAAAACATATCCACAAAGTAGAACACTGCAGATTTAAATATTGAATGAGTCTAGCACAAATGTCTTTCTGTAGGTATGTGACAGTGACTTATGGAAGAAGTGCATTATTATGTGGGGAATTCAGCTAGGGAAACATTGGTGTATCGATACCCCAGATGGCTCGATATTTGAAGCACCAGGGTATTTTACAATCACCCTCCCTTGATCCTGTGCAGAACTTGTTCAGGATAACAGGACATACAGGTAGTGTGCAGAAATCTGTGCTGAGACATAGAAACATAGAAAAAGAATTTGATGGCAGATAAGGACCGCTTGGCCCACCCAGTCTGTCCATTTCCCTACCTACTGGATAAGCTGCAGATCCTAGTTAACCAGCAGCCTACTTCTTCCTACCCCCAACCCCTAGAATTGCCTTATGACTGTCCCATGCATGCTTGAATTCCACCACTATTTTTGACTCCACAACCTCCTCCGGAAGGCCGTTCCATGCATCCACAACCCTCTCTGTGAAAAAATACTTCCTTAAATTACCTCTGAGCCGCCCCATCTTCAAATTGTGCCCTCTTGTTCTTGCACACCTCTTTTTTGAAAGATGCTACCCCTCTTAGACTTTGTTGATTCCTTGAGGTACTTGAACATTTCTAGCATGTCCCCTCTCCTCCTTTCTCGAGGCTATACATATTAAGCTCCTTAAGTCTCTCTTCATATGTCTTCCGGTGCAGACCCTGCACCATTTTAGTTGCCCTCCTCTGGACAGCTTCCATCCTGTCTATGTCTTTGTGGAGATTAGGTCTCCAGAACTGCACACAGTACTCCAGATGGGGTCTCACCAGCTGTCTGTACAGAGGGATAATAACTTCCTGTTTTCTACTGGTGATGCCTCTCCCTATGCATCCAAGTATCCCCCCAGCCCTCCTTGCTGCCCTCTCACATTGCTTGCCCACCTTTAGGTCATCTGATATGACTACCCCCAGGTCCCTTTCCATTTTTGTTGTTGTTAGTATCCCACCCCCCATTGTGTACTCTTCCCCTGGGTTTTTGTTTCCCAGGTGCATTACCTTGCACTTCTTAGCACTGAATCTAAGCTGCCATACATTTGACCATTCCTCTAACCTTGCCAAGTCCCTTCTCATCCTTTCCACCCCACCCTGTGCATCAACTCTGTTGCAGATCTTTGTGTCATCTGCAAAGAGACATACTTTTCCTTCCAGTCCTTCTGCAATGTAAACATAAGAACATTGAAGAGGATGATCTAATCTTAGAACCCTACGGTGCCCCACTAGTAACCCTCCCTTTCTTCTGAGTGGACTCCATTTACTATTACTCTCTGTGTCCTATTCTCAGCCAATTCTTTACCCAGGCTGTCATCTTGGGACCCACTCCCAGGCTGGCTAACTTGTATATTAATCTTTTGTGTGGGACTGTGTCAAATGCCTTGCTAAAGTCTGAGTAGACCATGTCCACAGCCCCTCCCTGATCTACTACTTTGGTCACCCAGTCAAAGAAATCTATCAGATTCGTCTGGCATGACCTTCCCACTGTGAATCCATGCTGCCTAGGGTCCTGTGCCCCTCTGGCCTCTAGATACTCGACAATTCTTTCCTTCAGAAGTGATTCCATCATTTTCCCTATCACTGAGGTTAAACTAACTGGTCTGTAGTTTCTTGCTTCTGCCTTGCTCCCACTTTTGTGAAGGGGAATCACATCTGCCCTCCTCCAGTCCTCGGGTACCACCCCATCCTCCCATGATTTGTTAAAAGGGTAGTCAGTGGTGTCTAGTTCACCTTAAGCTCTTTAGAATTCTGGGATGAATCCATCAGGCCCCATTGCTGTCCCACCTTCAGTTTTAAGAGTTCTTTCAGAACCCTTTCTTCTGTAAATGGGCTGGTATCAACTTCTGTATCCAGAGTGTTTCTACTGTTCGTTTTATGTACCTCCCCTCTTCATTTGTAAATACTGAGCAAAAATATTTATTTAGTATCTCTGCCTTTTCACAGTCTCCTCTGCCCACCCTCCTCCCTTTTTAAGCCTCAGTATCCCTCCCTTGGTCTTCCTTCGCTCCTGATGTACCTATAAAGGGTTTATCCCCTTCTTAACTGAGTTGGCTATCTTTTCCTCGGTTTGGGCCTCTGCTGTTCTGACTGCCTTCCCAGCCTCCTTTGCTTTAACTTGATACAGTTCTCTGTCCTGCTCCTTCTGCGATTCCTTGTACTTCCTGAATGCTTTCTTTTTCTCTTGAACCTTCACTGCCACTTCCTTTGAGAACCATAGTGGTTTCTTACATCATTTTGTTTTGTTTATTTGCTTCACAAAAGGTTATTACCTCCGTGATGGCAGTTTTTATTATTCCCATTGTTCTTCCACCCCTCCTTCCTGCCCATTTGCTAGTGCATTCCTTAGGCACTCACCCATTTTAGCAAAGTCAGCCCTCCTAAAAGTACAGTACTTTTGTCTTTGTATGGCTTGACTCTATTGCTGTGTTTATTGTGAACCATACTGTTCGATGGTGGCTAGTTCCCAGATGGCTACCACTTCTACATCTGTGATCTCTCTCCATCTCTGTTGAGAGAATCAAGTCTAATATTGCTCCCTCTCAGTGAGCCAGCCACTACTAGTTGTCCAAGGCATGCCCCTGTGGGGCATCTAGAATAACTGCACTCTTGAGTGGCAGCTGCAACTGCACTCCAGTTAACATCTGGCATATTCAGATCACCCATCAGCAATATCTCCCTTTTCTGCCATTCTAAGTATACTTTCTATCATTTCCTTGTCCATTTCCTCCCCCTGAGAAGAAGTCTGTATACAACCCCTGTGCGGATTGTGGTGCCATTGCCTGTCTCCAAATTTACCCACAGTGCTTCTTCTCCTCCCTGTTTACCCTTTTGTTCTGTTGCTTTTATTCCTTCCCTTATGTAAAGAACTCCTCCTCCTCCTCTTTTACCCTTCCTGTCCCTCCTGTAGATAGTGTATCCTGGTATGTTTATGTCCCAGTCATGGTTTTGTGTGTACCATGTTTCTGTGACTGCCACAATATCCAGTTGTTCCTCCTCCATCAAGGCCACTAATTCAAGAAGCTTGTTACCCAGACTACGGGCATTGGTACTCATTGCTCTCCATTTTTTGATGGCTTTACCTTCTGTTGCAGCATCCCCCACTGACCGTTCTATCTCAGTATTTTTCTCATTTAGTACCCTGTTTTGTAGGGAGAGGCTGGGATTTTTCTGCTGCTTGTCAGTGCCTCCCCCTTTGACTAGTTTAAAAGCTTGCAAATGAAGCATTTAAACTGATTTCTCAAAAGACTTGTTCCCTTCCTGGACAGATGCAGACCATCCTGCCAGTATAGGCTGGTGTCCCTTCAGGTGGAACCCCAGTCCCCAATGAAGCCAAACCCCTGTGCTCCGCACCATTTTTCAACCATTCATTAAACTGCATGGTGCTAATTACCCTCGCCTCCTGCACGCTTTGACAGGCAGCACCTCTGAGAAGGATACTGTGTGTGCAACTTGTCTTAGGCCCTCCCCAACTCTGCAATGTCCTCCTGCACTGCTCTAATCTCATGATGAGCCAAGTTATTTGTCCCTAGGTGGACAATTACGTCCGGCTCAGACTCCCTTACAGCTGTTCTCGTGATCCTAAGGATGCGCTTCCTGTCCTCAAACCATGGCAGCAGGCAGGCACCTTACTTCAGTTTTCCCAGCTCCCCCCAGTTCTATATCCTAATAATTGAGTCCCCCACCAGGAGCTGCTTCCTTTCCCTGTGGTGTCCTCTGCCTCCTTCCTATGGGCCTCCCTTGTGACAGTTGTCATCAGTCTTCTCTGTGGTGCATCCATAGGGGAGCTATGCTCCCCCAGAATGGTGTATGGATTGTGGAGTGGAACAATTGACTGGGTGTGCCTCTGTTCCACCATCCTCACCCTCCCTGAGCCCACTGTGGTCCAACTGCTGTGCTTTCTTCGCAACCTCTGTGGTAGTGGTGGTGGCGCTAGTGCTCCCTGGATGGGGGAAGTTCCCTTCCTACTGTCCAGTGTGGCCTGGGGGAAGGTTTCCTTACTACTGTCCAGTGCGGCCTGAAGATGGGCAACTTCCTCCCTCAGGGCAGATAGTTGTTTGCAAATAGGGCAGCATCTCAGCCTCCAGAAGGACTCCCAGAAGGCTGCTGCCCCACAGCAATTACACTGCACTACTTCCTACATGTTTATCTACCTTTTTGTGTGTGTGTGTGTGTGTGTGTGTGTGTGCACGTGCGTGTGTGATTGGTTATATAGAAATATATATATATTATACAATGTGTATGCTTATATTGTCAGTGCAGTGTGCTAGAGGGGATATGACAGTGAAATGCATCTTGCACTCTTGAGGAAATGATGTCAGAACCTCAGGTATAAAGGAACTATTTCCAGGGTGGGTGGGGTGAGGGGTGGGAAGGGTTGGGCCTAAACTGTGCCCTCACAAAACAATCAGCTAAAAGCTCTCACCCACTGCTGCAATGAGTGCCTTCCTGTCAGCAAGATACCCTACACAACAATTTGACAGAGAAAGTACCTGCTAATCAAACAGAAAAATCCAGACATCCAAGTCAGACACAGGTAAACCTCTCCAGCCCAAAACAGCCTGGTGGTTTGTTAGCCACAAAATCAAATATGCAGTTATTTCAGCCCTTCTGAAGATGCTGACAAGATAAGCAGTTTTGAAAACCCCTTCCTGAATTAAAAACTAAAATAATTAAACACAAAGCAATACCACTTTAAAAGTGAGGAAAACTTCTCTCAGATGTAAGCAAGAGAGAGAGATTAGTTACAGATATTTAGTCCAATATAGTATATCCCACACAGCTTCTCAGTTGTTTCAACGCACACCCAGTACACAACTTGGAAGAAGATGGACTTCTGCCTCAAACAGGATCCTACCAGTAGTTTATAGTAATAGAACAATGCTGAAATAGTCAAGCTAGACAATTGGCTGTGATGCAGGCCTCTGACTTGTGAAGACAATTTCCCCACACTCAGGCTATGTCTGGCATCCAATTACAAACTGCAGCCTCTGCTATTTTAAAATCACAACCCCACCAAAAGTTGCAAAATATATTGATGCAGATTGTCACAGAATTCTAGTAATCAGTCCAGTTAGCCACAAAGGAAAATCAAATATGCAGTTATTTCAGCCCTTCTGAAGATGCTGACAAGATAAGCAGTTTTGAAAACCCCCTTCCTGAATTAAAAACTAAAATATTTAAACACAAAGCAATACCACTTTAAAAGTGAGGAAAACTTCTCTCAGATGTAAGCAAGAGAGAGAGATTAGTTACAGATATTTAGTCCAATATAGTATATCCCACGCAGCTTCTCAGTTGTTTCAACGCACACCCAGTACACAACTTGGAAGAAGATGGACTTCTCTCTCAAACAGGATCCTACCAGTAGTTTATAGTAATAGAACAATGCTGAAATAGTCAAGCTAGAAAATTGGCTGTGATGCAGGCCTCTGACTTGTGAAGACAATTTATCCCACCTCAGGCTATGTCTGGCATCCAATTACAAACTGCAGCCTCTGCTATTTTAAAATCACAACCCCACCAAAAGTTGCTAAATATATTGATGCAGATTGTCACAGAATTCTAGTAATCAGTCCAATTAGCCACAAAGGAAAATCAAATATGCAGTTATTTCAGCCCTTCTGAAGATGCTGACAAGATAAGCAGTTTTGAAAACCCCCTTCCTGAATTAAAAACTAAAATAATTAAACACAAAGCAATACCACTTTAAAAGTGAGGAAAACTTCTCTCAGATGTAAGCAAGAGAGAGAGATTAGTTACAGATATTTAGTCCAATATAGTATATCCCACGCAGCTTCTCAGTTGTTTCAACACACGCCCAGTACACAACTTGGAAGAAGATGGACTTCTGTCTCAAACAGGATCCTACCAGTAGTTTATAGTAATAGAACAATGCTGAAATAGTCATGCTAGACAATTGGCTGTGATGCAGGCCTCTGACTTGTGAAGACAATTTACCCCACCTCAGGCTATGTCTGGCATCCAATTACAAACTGCAGCCTCTGCTATTTTAAAATCACAACCCCACCAAAAGTTGCAAAATATATTGATGCAGATTGTCACAGAATTCTAGTAATCAGTCCAGTTAGCCACAAAGAAAAATCAAATATGCAGTTATGTCAGCCCTTCTGAAGATGCTGACAAGATAAGCAGTTTTGAAAACCCCCTTCCTGAATTAAAAACTAAAATAATTAAGCACAAAGCAATACCACTTTAAAAGTGAGGAAAACTTCTCTCAGATGTAAGCAAGAGAGAGAGATTAGTTACAGATATTTAGTCCAATATAGTATATCCCACACAGCTTCTCAGTTGTTTCAACACACACCCAGTACACAACTTGGAAGAAGATGGACTTCTGTCTCAAACAGGATTCTACCATTAGTTTATAGTAATAGAACAATGCTGAAATAGTCAAGCTAGAAAATTGGCTGTGATGCAGGCCTCTGACTTGTGAAGACAATTTACCCCACCTCAGGCTATGTCTGGCATCCAATTACAAACTGTAGCCTCTGCTATTTTAAAATCACAACCCCACCAAAAGTTGCAAAATATATTGATGCAGATTGTCACAGAATTCTAGTAATCAGTCCAGTTAGCCACAAAGAAAAATCAAATATGCAGTTATGTCAGCCCTTCTGAAGATGCTGACAAGATAAGCAGTTTTGAAACACCCCTTCCTGAATTAAAAACTAAAATAATTAAGCACAAAGCAATACCACTTTAAAAGTGAGGAAATCTTCTCTCAGATGTAAGCAAGAGAGAGAGAGATTAGTTACAGATATTTAGTCCAATATAGTATATCCCACGCAGCTTCTCAGTTGTTTCAACGCACACCCACTACACAATTTGGAAGAAGATGGACTTCTGTCTCAAACAGGATCCTACCAGTAGTTTATAGTAATAGAACAATGCTGAAATAGTCAAGCTAGACAATTGGCTGTGATGCAGGCCTCTGACTTGTGAAGACAATTTACCCCACCTCAGGCTATGGCTGGCATCCAATTACAAACTGCAGCCTCTGCTATTTTAAAATCACAACCCCACCAAAAGTTGCTAAATATATTGATGCAGATTGTCACAGAATTCTAGTAATCAGTCCAGTTAGCCACAAAGGAAAATCAAATATGCAGTTATTTCAGCCCTTCTGAAGATGCTGACAAGATAAGCAGTTTTGAAAACCCCCTTCCTGAATTAAAAACTAAAATATTTAAACACAAAGCAATACCACTTTAAAAGTGAGGAAAACTTCTCTCAGATGTAAGCAAGAGAGAGAGATTAGTTACAGATATTTAGTCCAATATACTATATCCCATGCAGCTTCTCAGTTGTTTCAACGCACACCCAGTACACAATTTGGAAGAAGATGGACTTCTGTCTCAAACAGGATCCTACCAGTAGTTTATAGTAATAGAACAATGCTGAAATAGTCAAGCTAGAAAATTGGCTATGATGCAGGCCTCTGACTTATGAAGACAATTTACCCACCTCAGGCTATGTCTGGCATCCAATTACAAACTGCAGCCTCTGCTATTTTAAAATCACAACCCACCAAAAGTTGCAAATATATTGATGCAGATTGTCACAGAATTCTAGTAATCAGTCCAGTTAGCCACAAAGGAAAATCAAATATGCAGTTATTTCAGCCCTTCTGAAGATGCTGACAAGATAAGCAGTTTTGAAAACCCCTTCCTGAATTAAAAACTAAAATAATTAAACACAAAGCAATACCACTTTAAAAGTGAGGAAAACTTCTCTCAGATGTAAGCAAGAGAGAGAGAGAGATTAGTTACAGATATTTAGTCCAATATAGTATATCCCACACAGCTTCTCAGTTGTTTCAATGCACACCCAGTACACAACTTGGAAGAAGATGGACTTCTGTCTCAAACAGGATCCTACCAGTAGTTTATAGTAATAGAACAATGCTGAAATAGTCAAGCTAGAAAATTGGCTGTGATGCAGGCCTCTGACTTGTGAAGACAATTTATCCCACCTCAGGCTATGTCTGGCATCCAATTACAAACTGCAGCCTCTGCTATTTTAAAATCAACCCCACAAAAGTTGCTAAATATATTGATGCAGATTGTCACAGAATTCTAGTAATCAGTCCAGTTAGCCACAAAGAAAATCAAATATGCAGTTATGTGAGCCCTTCTGAAGATGCTGACAAGATAAGCAGTTTTGAAAACCCCCTTCCTGAATTAAAAACTAAAATAATTAAGCACAAAGCAATACCACTTTAAAAGTGAGGAAAACTTCTCTCAGATGTAAGCAAGAGAGAGAGAGATTAGTTACAGATATTTAGTCCAATATAGTATATCCCACAGCTTCTCAGTTGTTTCAACACACACCCAGTACACAACTGGAAGAAGATGGACTTCTGTCTCAAACAAGGATTCTACCATTAGTTTATAGTAATAGAACAATGCTGAAATAGTCAAGCTAGAAAATTGGCTGTGATGCAGGCCTCTGACTTGTGAAGACAATTTACCCACCTCAGGCTATGTCTGGCATCCAATTACAAACTGTAGCCTCTGCTATTTTAAAATCACAACCCCACCAAAAGTTGCAAAATATATTGATGCAGATTGTCACAGAATTCTAGTAATCAGTCCAGTTAGCCACAAAGGAAAATCAAATATGCAGTTATGTCAGCCCTTCTGAAGATGCTGACAAGATAAGCAGTTTTGAAAACCCCCTTCCTGAATTAAAAACTAAAATAATTAAGCACAAAGCAATACCACTTTAAAAGTGAGGAAAACTTCTCTCAGATGTAAGCAAGAGAGAGAGAGAGATTAGTTACAGATATTTAGTCCAATATAGTATATCCCACGCAGCTTCTCAGTTGTTTCAACACACACCCAGTACACAACTTGGAAGAAGATGGACTTCTGTCTCAAACAGGATTCTACCATTAGTTTATAGTAATAGAACAATGCTGAAATAGTCATGCTAGAAAATTGGCTGTGATGCAGGCCTCTGACTTGTGAAGACAATTTACCCCACCTCAGGCTATGTCTGGCATCCAATTACAAACTGTAGCCTCTGCTATTTTAAAATCACAACCCCACCAAAAGTTGCTAAATATATTGATGCAGATTGTCACAGAATTCTAGTAATCAGTCCAGTTAGCCACAAAGAAAAATCAAATATGCAGTTATTTCAGCCCTTCTGAAGATGCTGACAAGATAAGCAGTTTTGAAAACCCCCTTCCTGAATTAAAAACTAAAATAATTAAACACAAAGCAATACCACTTTAAAAGTGAGGAAAACTTCTCTCAGATGTAAGCAAGAGAGAGAGATTAGTTACAGATATTTAGTCCAATATAGTATATCCCACGCAGCTTCTCAGTTGTTTCAACACACGCCCAGTACACAACTTGGAAGAAGATGGACTTCTGTCTCAAACAGGATCCTACCAGTAGTTTATAGTAATAGAACAATGCTGAAATAGTCAAGCTAGACAATTGGCTGTGATGCAGGCCTCTGACTTGTGAAGACAATTTCCCCCACCTCAGGCTATGTCTGGCATCCAATTACAAACTGCAGCCTCTGCTATTTTAAAATCACAACCCCACCAAAAGTTGCTAAATATATTGATGCAGATTGTCACAGAATTCTAGTAATCAGTCCAGATCGCCACAAAGAAAAATCAAATATGCAGTTATGTCAGCCCTTCTGAAGATGCTGACAAGATAAGCAGTTTTGAAAACCCCCTTCTTGAATTAAAAACTAAAATAATTAAGCACAAAGCAATACCACTTTAAAAGTGAGGAAAACTTCTCTCAGATGTAAGCAAGAGAGAGAGAGAGAGATTAGTTACAGATATTTAGTCCAATATAGTATATCCCACGCAGCTTCTCAGTTGTTTCAACACACACCCAGTACACAACTTGGAAGAAGATGGACTTCTGTCTCAAACAGGATTCTACCATTAGTTTATAGTAATAGAACAATGCTGAAATAGTCAAGCTAGAAAATTGGCTGTGATGCAGGCCTCTGACTTGTGAAGACAATTTACCCCACCTCAGGCTATGTCTGGCATCCAATTACAAACTGTAGCCTCTGCTATTTTAAAATCACAACCCCACCAAAAGTTGCAAAATATATTGATGCAGATTGTCACAGAATTCTAGTAATCAGTCCAGTTAGCCACAAAGGAAAATCAAATATGCAGTTATTTCAGCCCTTCTGAAGATGCTGACAAGATAAGCAGTTTTGAAAACCCCCTTCCTGAATTAAAAACTAAAATAATTAAACACAAAGCAATACCACTTTAAAAGTGAGGAAAACTTCTCTCAGATGTAAGAGAGAGAGAGATTAGTTACAGATATTTAGTCCAATATAGTATATCCCACGAGACAAATCAAGGAGCAACTCCCACACCAGGCAGGAGACACACAAATCAACATGCTCACTGATCTTGGAGGTCTGCAGGCAGTGAGTGGGAATCAAACATGTCTGCACTTTAAAAGTGAGGAAAACTTCTCTCAGATGTAAGCAAGAGAGAGAGATTAGTTACAGATATTTAGTCCAATATAGTATATCCCACGAGACAAAGCAAGGAGCAACTCCCACACCAGGCAGGAGACACACAGAGCAACATGCTCACTGATCTTGGAGATCTGCAGGCAGTGGGTGGGTGGGAATCAAACATGTCTGCTGTCCCTACAATGCCACATGGAGGTAATGACAGCTACAGCATGCTAGTGTCTCTCTGTCGCTCTCCTCTCTGTCTCTCTGTCACACTGTGCAGTTTACTGATCGGTGCAATCCCTGAGGTCTACGGGTGGGTGGGTGGGAAAGTAACCCAGCGGAAAGCAGAGAACACAAAGCAGATGGCAAACAACACATACAGCAGTTCTGCCAACTTCCTATTCACAGCAAGTGCAGGAGACTGAGAGTCAGTGTTCCCTATGACAACCTCGACTTCTTCAGCACGCTCCCAAGTGTAGTCCCAGTGGCAACTGTGGTTTAATGATTTGTTCAGCGTGCTCTCAATGGAAACCATGGATTAATAAGGGAAATTAATCCATGGTCACTTGCTGCTGTAGAACCGATCAAAAGATTGCATTTCACATCTCTCTACAGTGCATGTTACAGTTTATTTTATTCATTTATTATTTGTTTGCTGGGTAAGGCCCAATAGGCACAAGTGCCTGTTATCAGAGGTGACCCAGGAGATTTGGGTTGGTTAAGTGACTTGCTCAGAGTCACACAATACACAAGCAGAGGCTGTGGGAATCAAACCCAGGTCAGCTGGATGTACCAAGCTCATTCACAGCTTGTTAACTCTAACTGCTAGGCTATACTGCCAGCCATTATTCTTCCATAAGAGTTATTTAGCATTCTTGAATTATTTTTCCTTTTGCAAGATTTGTTGTGGAAGATCCGGATATAGTTGTATGTTCAAGGTACGTACTCGTAGGCCTTTGTTAATCCTTGCCCTCCTTAATATTTCCTCTCTCTTAATATAATGGTTACTCCATCGGTTCCTAAATAGAAGTGTTTCAGATCTGTAAGCATCTAATACACAACAAAATAAACAGCGCATTTTAATTACTCTGCACTGTAGTGTGTAGGAGTTATAATTAGATAACGACCAGAATTCAATTAAAAAAGTATCACTTATTTTACTTATAACACTACGGGCCCCATATTCAGAGGTGGCTGGCTGCACCGTGCAACCGATAGCGGCACATACTTGTGAAGGTGTGGGATAAAACAGACACAACAAACCAGAAGTCAGGTGCATAAAAATGCAAACATGCATTGTTATTTCATTCGAATCAGAAAATAAAAAAATAAAAATAATAAACGTACAGAAAGAAAAAGGTTATTCAATATCCAGTATCCAGCAAGCTTTCTAATTTCGAAAATTCCTGAGGCTTAGCTTCAGCTTTTGCAAATATAGTAGTGTGGAAACAAGCACACACTTCTGAGGTCCTCCTCACTTGGTAGTCAGGATTCAACTGATTCCCCTATCTATCTTTGTTACTCCACACGGTTGTTTTTTTATACCTTTCATGGATGACATCACTGTCAGGTGACCCACCCCTTTTTTCTAAAACCAGTATAAACCTCTTATTCTCAGGAGTTTCCCATCAAACAGTAAAGACATACATTTTCAGACATGTTATCTTTTCTAGCCTAGACTCAACTCCTCTGTTCTTGGTTAAGGGGGTTTTATGTTTCCATTTTGTTCCATCTCAAAAGATAGTTTTAATAAGATAATAAGTCCATGAGGATTCCACTGAGTTTGCAAGGGAAATGGGAGATCGAGGGCGCGCTCCTCTTTTCCCTTCTCCTGCCAACCCTTGGAACTCATCATATCTTTTTTGTTTTATTTCCATTAAATAGTTGAATGTGACACCCTAAAAATAGACAAGCATACCACAAATGCATTTCATTTTCATTCCCAGCACGAGCAGCCATCCCACAGAAACAAAGAAAGGAGGGAAGGGGGGAGGGGAAAGGGGAAATTGTTTAACTAGTAAAGGCACACTAAGCCAAAACTTGTTTCCAGGTGAAACATGGGAGCACAGGGAAGTTAAGTGACTAGCTCAGGGTCACACCGTATGCAACTGGTTGTGGGATTCAAACCCAGGTCTCCAGGTTTGCCTTAAACCATTGCACTATACTGCCTCCTAACTTGGAAAGTTATGGGAGGTGGGGATTGGGATACCTTACACATGGGTATCTACCTTAGATAGGGCTCATTCTGTCACAGTACTGAACAGCACAGGCAGTAAAAATCAGGATATTCAGACATAGCACGTGCAATAGCAACTGCGCAATCCAGACTGAAGATCCCGAAAATACATGGTCGCACAGTGGCATATGCACAGCACACATGGCTACATCTGAATATGGGAGAGCTTTGTGCACAGGGCCAGGTGCCAGATGCTGAACAGCAGCGGTTGTGCAACAGAATGCATCCCAATGTAAAGGTGTCGTGTAGTGGCCCAATACAGGGGCAATGGGTTGAGAAGCAAGGAGTGCAATGGGACAGTACCAGGCAACCCACATACATGCCCAGGGCTGTGCACAGCTATGCAGGGCCAGCCTTAATCATTCTGGGCCCCTGTGCAACCCCCTGCCGGGCCCCCCTCCACTCCATTCCCTGTGGGACCCCCCAAACACATCCAACATTTACACCTAACTAACCCTCTTGTCCTGTATTAATAAAGCAGTAGCAGGTCTACTAGTTTAACCAGAATCTTTTAGTTAGTGCCCTTGACTGCATTGAATTATTTGCCTTCACCATTGGAAATGACTCTGATTGAGCCTGGAGCCAGAACTTAAGTAACTATGGTACTACTGCCGTATTCATTGCTGTAAGGACAGGGACACCATCACTGGACTGTCACACCTCAGACACTCTGATTTGAAAACAAGTTAAACAATTTTACATTTCTGGAGGTGTGAGAGAGACTAGAAAAGATTATCATAAGAGGCAGTATAGCACAGTGGTTTAAGGTTCCGAGCTGCAAACCTGGAGACCTCAGTTTGAATCCCACAGCCCCCACTTGCATACTGTGTGACCCTGAACAAGTTGCTTAACTTCCTTGTGCTTCCCAGATTGCACCTGTAAACAAGCTTTCAGCTTAGTGTGTCTCTCATGGTAAAAAAAGAGATAAAATCACAGGACACCTGTAAGGTTGGCACCTGTCAGGTTTTTTACCTGATGATCAGGTTTTCAGGGTCCCTATCAGGAAATCTGAGTTTGCTCTGTGCTGGTCAGGTTTTTGAGCCATTATGAGCAGGGGTCAACCTTAATTTTTTTTTGCACTAGCCATCAAGGCAAGTTGATTCAAAATTACACTAGCCTGTAGATGGTTGCACTAGCCCTCAATTATAATGGTAAATTTTGATCACTTATACAGGAAACAATGTAAGCAAAGAAATACCCTGATTGCACATTTATCCTGCTCCCACATTGCTTCCAGCTCCCCAGCAGACAAAAAGACTGCACTGCCATCACACACAGTGAGCCCCCCTTCCCCCACCATTGTTTTGTACCATGGCCTCCTCTCTTCCTCTTCTATTTCTGCACACACACACACACACACACACACACACACCAAACCAGTGGATATCACAACAGCAGATGTTCAGTCAAGCAGTCCTAGCTCTGCACACACACAATAGCTGACATCATCATGCACCTCACCACAGTGTCACCATCACCCACAGGGCAATGAACAGTCAGGCAGCGAAAGACACTCTCAGCCCCACCCTATAGTCAACTGGAGACCTGCACTTCTGGAAGTTTTTGTACTGTCTCGAGTTAGCCAAGAGTACATCTAAGATTTCTTTGGGGTGGGGCTACACAAACCTAAGGGGCTTGGGAAATAGAAAACTGTATTTTTATTTTTTAAAAGCATTGATTTTAATATGCTCTGCACCAACAATACCAGATGTTTCTATAAGATTGTCTTTTCATCAGCGCAGGGTTAACAGTACACAGGCATAACACTGTACTATCTCTATTTCTATATAGCAATGGCTCTCAAATAGTGAGGCCAGCCTCCCAAGGGAGGCCCCAAATTGTTCCAGAGGAGGCACGGTCAAGTCTGAGAATGTACAGTATTTAAATGTTAAGTTTTGGCTGTTTTGTGTGAAAGGATAAAGCAAATTAAATATGGATAATTGAAGGTGAATTTATTTACTTATGCACAAATATTTGACCAGAAAGTCCCCATTAAGACAAAGCTTGTTTACAGGTGTGCATACAGTATGTAAATTAATGCCTGGGGAAGGCATGCTGAGTCAAGGCTCATTTCTTCAATAGGTATTTATATGCAAATTAGTAACTTGGAACGGCACACTGAGTCAAAGCTCATTTCTATAGTAGGTATTTATATGTAAACTAGTGATTGGGAAAGGTACAGAGATCTGATGCATGTTTTCAGGTGTGACCTGAAGTAAGGGTACAGGAAGTTGCTTAAAAACAGGGTAAGGGAGGGAGAGATGAAGTGGCTAGGGTTGGCTGTTCCAGATAGAGAGGAAACAGAATAACAAGGGCCCAAGAGTCAGAAAAAAGGAATGACAAGTATAACGTGGGGTGCCAGATCAGGGGTGGAGAGCAATAAGTTGAATAAAAACAGAATATACTCGGTCAGCTTTATTGGGTTCATCTCCCATAGCCTCTGTGATTTCCACCCCTAGCCCCCATATACCCTCTAACTCTCCCCAACCCTATTTATGATAGCTCCCACCCCCTCCACACTTCGTGGACGAAGCCTTATTTTTAGGCAGACTAGCTCACACCATCAAAGCCATTTCTGTCTGCCTCCAGCTGTTTGCCGTTCCTGTATGTGGATTCGTTATCTTTTTTTTAACTATTATGTGCAATTTATGTTTCTGTTACTCAGTTTGCTCAAGCAGCCTTTGCTCTGTATGACTATGATACATTAATCTGTGTACTGAAATTGTATTTATCCATATGATGATGTTTTTAGTAATTTGTTTGCCTGTATTGTTACTTGTCATTGTATGATGTGGAACCTACACAAAAGAGTCTTCTGACTCATAGGTAATTGTAACCGAAGAATTAAATAAATAAATAAATAAATAAATAAATGATTCCCGGTGTACTGTGCAAAGTAGGAGTTATTTTTTTTTCCAAATTTGAGGGAGGCTTGAAATCTTTTTCATGGCTTGGGGGAGGCTCACTATCAGAAAGTGTGAGGACTAATGCTATACAGGATGATCTATGTACCCCAGGAATGCCTATTTTAAGCTTTCAAATTATATATTTTTATTAAAGTTTATTTTTGTACCATACATGATCTGAAGTTTTGTTTTAAGGATGAAAGGACATGCTGGGTGGGATAAGGGTGGGACTGTATGGATAGTGAATGTTTGGAATTTTGACATCGAAATATATTTACTTTAACCAGGGTAAAAACAATGAACTCAAAACAGAGCAATTCTGTAGATGCAACTGCGTAAAACATTGGAGCATATAATAATACAATGCCCTTTGTATTATCATCTAAGAGACCCCATCTCAAACAGTTCTTGATAAAATATATGAATTTATATTATCATCCGGTTTTTATCCTGTTACACCCTATGACCCTAGAGGATGCCATAATGATTGCTAAATTTGTTGCTTCTGTTATTCATTTAAAACAAAGAATCATAAGGAAATTATTAGCTTACAGTATTATACTTCATTGTATAATTATAATACATTGGTGAAAGACCAAGCCATTTTTATTCTACTCTTTTATAATTTCTGTACTTATTGCTTTTAACTGTTGTAATTTATTTATTTCTGTAATATCCAAACTGTTATGTACTGGATGAACAAATAAAATGATGATGATGATGATGATGATGATGATGATGATGATGATGATGATGGATAGTGATGGCTGGCATGGTCCATTTAGAGGAGCTGGGGACCCCCTACACTTGCCAGTAATGGCAGCTGTGGATCTGTGGATGGTTATTTCAGAGATTGATATGCAGTGGTGTCCAGGGAAAGAACAGAGTTAGGAGATTTGGAAGGGAGAGGGAAGTTATGGTGAGGCTGGGATAAAACCCCACCACCTGCAGGGCTGACCCTGTATACCTCTTTGCATTGCATCACTGAAATATTGGATACAGACACTCAAAATGTAGAGAAATGAGCGGCACTAGTCTTAATAATATGGGACAATTTTTTAGACAGTCACATTCAGAAAACTGGAAGCTAGTGATTTAACAGCACTCTACCTTTGATCACACCCTGGACACTAGCAGAAAGTCCTAACACTGGAGTCATAATGATTCACATTGAGTCTTTTGTGGGATCCACCTCTTGAACTGACAGATAATTGCAGCTCTTAATGAGCTGTTAACCACACCAGGCCATCTGGAACATTGAGTAAGATTAGCATGAGGACCAGAGCCTGTTAAAGTAGACATTTTTAACTTCATTAACAGCCATGAAAATCTGCACTAGTCAAGATGGACAAGTAGAGAGTTAGCTGCATTAGCCCTGGACAATTTGCACTAGTGTTTGGGCTAGTGAAACAATGTTAAGATCGAGTCCTGATTTTGAGTGCTCACATACTTTTGAAACAGATTTTGTCATATCATTCATTGTTTCAGCTACATGTCCAGGTTACAAACAAGTTATATTGTCAATATATCCCTTTGTGTGTGAAAGCAGTCAGCCTGGGAGGTGTAAAGTATGACCATTAACACCATTAGCACTTGCTTAACCTAATCTTTTCCACTGCAGCAAAGCTGCCTCCCCCCCTTTTGTAACAGTAGCAGAGCCAGTTGTCTTCCACTTTGGTTTGCTGGTAAACATTTACATCCATAACAAAATGTTGGCATTTTTAAATGTTTTAAATTATTTTTGCTTCCGAAAGAAAAATGTATGGGCCCCCAAGGTGCAGGGGCACAGTTTGCACCTAGCTAAGGCCGGCCCTGCAGCTATGCATATTTCCTTTTTTTTATAATTTAAACTTTTATTGAGAGTTCAAATAGGTGTGAATTATACAGTTATGAGACAGGTAAACAAAGTGATAAAATAAATGATATATTGTACAACTGTATATAAAATAAATTCTAAATACTCTAGTAAAACTAGTAACTATAAGGAGACATCTGTATAATGAACATATTGTCATCAGGCAAAATTCTTAAACTTGTTTAGCATTTTTACATAAAACAGAATTCAGAAAAGTTTTCCAAATATCTAAAACTTTCTCTATGTGATAACTACAGCAGAAAGCTAGTCTTTCATAACTTGATCTAGTGGAGACATTATCCAACCATTCAGTTAGTGTAGGAGGGTTGGTTTGTTTCCAACGTCTAAGGATTACATTTTTAGCTGAGATCAGAGCTATAAGTAGCCATAGGGTATTAGCCTGAGACCATCCTACCAGGTCAGAAGTGACACCCAACATAATTAACTTTTCAGATGTTAAAACTGTTCCGCCCAGAATTTTTTCAGATGCTCCTGAAACCTCATCCCAGAATTTCTGCAGAAGTGGACAAGACCAAATTATATGTGAAATATTACCAACATCATTAGAGCATTTCCAGCATATGCTATTGTCTGACAGACCTGGTTTAAACATTTTGTCTGGGGTATGATGCCAACGGTGAACTATTTCATAATGTATTAGCCTGCCTTTTGCATCCTTACATGCCTTGAGAGCATTCCTCCAGCTGCAGTCCCATTCCTCTAGTGAAATAGAAGAACCCAATTCCATTTCCCATTTCTGAATTATTGATTGAATTGGATTATCCCTAGAATCTATTACCATATTATATACAGTTCTACATCTCTTGTTTGTAGTGAATATCTTATTCATGAAATGGGAAAAGGGCAACGTGACTGAATCATTAACTTTTTCCTTTAGGATTTGTCTAAGTTCCAAGTATTTAAAAAAATTCTGTTCTAGGTAACTTGTATTTTCCAGCTAAGTCTACAAAAGACATCAACGTTGATGAGTTTTGATCAAACAAGTCATTTAGGTATAAAATACCCCTTTCCTTCCATATCTGCCAACCTAAAGTTTTCCCCTCTATTTGAAATATTTTATTATGCCAGATTGGACAGTGTGGAGAAAGGTCTGGATTCCAGTTTAACAACCTAGCAATCTTAGACTAAGCTCTTGAGGTAGCTCTCAGGATGGGGTGAGATCTTCTTCTTTTGGAAGGTCTGCAAATAAAATGACCCTGGGGTTCGCTCCTTTCAATAAATGTCTCTCAAACTCTACCCATCCCGGAATCAAGTTAGAATCTTGGAGCCACAAGGATTGGATAATTTGAGATACTAAAAAGATTTCATGCCTCATTTTGAAATCTGGATAGCTAAATCCACCCCTATTTCTAGGTTGCTGTAACTTTAGTTTTGAAATCCTAGCAGGTTTGTCTTCCCATTAATATTTTAGTAGGGCAGAGTCTAGTAGTTTATAATACTTTTCAGGCAGCTGTACTAGCATATGACATAAAAGATAATAGACCTTAGGCACTAGAATCATATTTATAGCTTGAATTTTGTCCCAAAAAGACACCAGCATTGGACGCCACCTTTGTAGATCCAATGTCAGTGTGTCTTTTTAATACCTCCACATAAATCCAGGCCTAATAATTTGACTGTAGAAGAAGCAACTTTAAACTTAAACTGATTGAAGTCCATATTGTTAACTGTTTTAGAAACTGAGGGTATTTCTGATTTTTCAAAGTTTATTTTAAAACCTGAGAATATTGAGAATGACTGTATACATTCTAAAAGGGGCTAAACTGATTTCCTTGGATCTGTGAGGGTAAATAGCAGATCATCTGCATATGTCAGAAGTTTATTATGCTTACCCATTCCCATGCATTTTATTTCAGTTGTAGACCTAATTTTAATTAATAGAGGTTCTAAGGCCACTATAAACAATAAAGGTGAAAGTGGGCAACCCTGCCTAGTCCCTCTATAAATGTCAAAGTTACCTGAGAGTACCTCATTCACCTTAACTTTAGCAGATATGTGGTTATATAAAAGTTTCACCCATCCACAAAATTGATCCCCTAAATTGTACTTAGGCAAAATGCTGTGTAAGTACCCCCATTCTATCAGATCAAAGGCTTTATTAGCATCTAAGGATAAAAGAAAAGGTATATGTTCTGAAGTTTTGGCATTATGAATGATATGTGTAACCCCAGCCCAGTATGCCATTTGTATCTGACAGCTATACCAGGTGGACTGGGCTCGGGGAGGAATATGTCACCGGCACAAAGGTTAGATTTGGCTACTCTGCACAGGGGCACCCAAGTAACTCCAAATACAGGAAGCAATAACTGTAATGTCCAATACCAGAAGTGGGATTCTAAAATGTGGCTTTTATTCACATCCAAACAGAATAAACAAAGCATAGATGGACCCCCATGGGGCTACACTCCTAGTAATGCAGATTAAAAGAGACCAGAACACATCCTCATCACTTTAGCCCTCAGGCTCTGAAACACACTGGGCACACAGCCCGGACTTATGCTCTGCTCTGGTTTACACAGCCTGAACTTTGTACATTGCTCTGGGTTTTCTCTGGCTTGGCTCCCTTGCCAGTCACTTGGACACCTTCCACACTTCATGGAAACATTTTCTGGTGGCTCCCTAAACCACCTAAGAGCACCTCTGTGCCATCAGGGAATCTTCCTCTTAATCCCACATCTGGGTACTTTCCTCAGACACTGGCCAAGTACCTGAGGGAAAGCAAAAGGTGTCTCAGAGCAAATCCGTAGAGGTGAATTTGGTTACTACTAATGGGGGGGTCTCCCACCTCTCACTCCCACAATTCATACCCGGCCATTTCTCTGGACTGTAACACCTCATCCTTTAAAACTTTGCTGTGTAGATTCTTGCTAAATGTATTTCACATTCAATCTACTTGTCTTGCTTCTCATTTGTGCTGGACTTGAACATACTTAAAGTAAATGGCATTGTCCATTACTCTAGACCCCCCCACAGAGTTAAACAGTCCAATCCCCACATTCTTTCTTTCCATTTGTGCTGGACTTGAACATACTTATAAGTGGCTTTGTCCATTACTCTGGGTCCCCCACAGAGTTAAGCAGTCCAATCCCCATATCTTCCAACTGTACTTGGCTGTCTTATCCACAGTAACAGTCCCTTTAGTTTCATTCTGTTCAGGTGAAAACACTTGGCCCTTTTTGCACAGCAAACTCACCCTTTGGTTGCCGGTGCCCTACAGGCATTTCTTCCTCAAGCAATCTTCCTTTCAGAGCTTCTGGCACCTCAGCACAACTCAAACAGGCAGCTTCTTTCCCTTAGCCGGACCCCAGGGGGGGGTTGTCCCTGGAAAACAGGCTGACACCTTCCCCCCATCCCCTCAGGGATGGGGCTCTGAACCATTGAGAGCGGTCTCCACCACTTCAATAATCAGTTCCTGTGTTCCTCTTCAGGTGGAAACACACACCTAAAACAAAAGTAGCTCTGTAACAGAGCTTAAAACTCTGAGAGCCTGAACACATTCTGCTGCACTACAGTCTCTCACTCAGACTGCACATAGACTGACTTCAAATTTCCCAACGTTCTACTCTAACCTCCAACTGCAACATTCCATTGTGACTTATGCAGCTGCGACAGTTCTAAAATGATGTCATCCCTCAGTCTCAGCTGAGACTGAGAACAGAGTGAGACAGTGTGAAATCCATTTAACTGGAGTTTCACAAGCTGCCTTCCCTGCCTACCACTAAGTCTTACTGGGATTCTAGTAACCCCGGGTAACAGGGGGGTTACATATACATGACCTTTTTGATCAAATTGGCACTATTTCGGCTCTTCACAAATCCAACTTGATCAGGGTGTATTAATTGGCGAATGACCCGGTTTAGTCTATTTGCAATCATTTTTGCCAAAAATTTACAATCAACATTAATCAGAGGTATAGGTGTAACCCCTAGGTGGCACTATCCCAAGGGCTACTACCCCTGCCTGCTTGACTACTAACAGGTTGAGGGGCCTAGGTCCAATGGTGGGTGCCTCCACCCAGAGATCAGGGTTTGCAGTAGTTAAACTAACTTGGTCACAGCCCTTTGGGACACTGTAACCACCCTTTCTTCCCACTAGTGGCCCACACAATGCATTAGGAATATCTTCACAGTGTACACTTACCCCCAGGACTGGCTCCGTCGACTGGACCCCAGGGGCCCCCTGCAAAACAAGATGATACAGTGCAAAAACGACAGTACAATATTTTAACATAAACGAATACCTCAGCCAGTGTAACTTTGCTGAAACCAACAGATCTGATTTATTTAGGGAGCTGTAACAAGGAAGGGGGAATTCAGGTTAATTAGGTTAAACACTTCAATAATCACAGCACTGTGCGCATATTCAGAGTCCCAAATTGTCACTTTCACTGGGTATCCAGGATGGGGGTGGGGCTAGCCAGGATCAGTTGCAGCTAGTTGGGGCCCTGTGATGGAGAAAACACTGGCACAATACCCAAATTGTAATCTGGAGCCGGTTGGCTCAGTTCGTGAAGAAATGAAAAAAAACAACAACTAGATAACACACTTGCAATTTGTTGAACAGATGGCAGGGAGCTACCCTGATTTGTACTCCCAAACTCAATGCTGGGAACTGGATGGAAGGCAGATTGTCCTGGATTGCCAGGAGGAGCAGACCATGTGGACAAGGTCCTTGTGACTGGACCCCACTGCAGTTTAGAGCAAATGGATGTAGTCTGGATTAAGCTGGGGTTTACTTCTAGCTTCATGCACTCAATTCACTGTACAGGGGATTTGAAACGCGATTCCCCACAAGCACTACACACATTTATATGTAAAAGGAAAGTACTATACCAGGCAGGCTGCTTCTCTTTCCTGATCGCAATTACTGCACAGTAGCCGGGAGAACACACAGCAGATTCAGTTCCTGACAGACCGAGCACGATTCAGCAATTTCTCCAGTCTTCTACAGGGTGAGCCTAGTTTCTACTCTTCAGATCTCCTTGATTCTCTTCACAGGTCGATTTCAGTCTGAACAGGCGCTTGCATAAACTGTAGACCAAAACTTAGGGCCTTACACGCGATCCTCACGCTAAAACTACACACCGAAGAAGCACACAGCTCCCTGTCTCTTCACAGCCCAAACTGATCTGATCTTTCTAGTAGACAGAGTCGGGCATTTCCTTTGAGTTCCTCCCAGTTCAGTTGGCTGGTTTGGCTGTCACTTACAGTAAACTCCCCCTGTTGGTGGAAAAAAGGCGCCAAAGTCAAAACTACATTTCCCAGAGTCACTGCCTTTACAATCCCCTTACAGCAGGCTCCAGAGGAGAGTCCCAGTTTTCTGATTTGCCCAGAGCAGGCTCCATTTTAAAGGATCCCCACCATGATTGGTCCAATTCAGCAGTTCAGAACCAACATGAGGGAGCTACTCTGCACTGTCCTTGCCACAAGAAAGCAGGTTAAATCAAACTGCATTTTCATTATTACTTTAACTGGTTACAAGCAAACAATTACATCTTTGAAGAGTGCTCACTCTGCCCACTTAGTGATGGCAGAAACAGAGCGATTTGGCAGCAGCTCGAATGGGACTCAAGCAGGGAAACACACAGACCCCCATCCAAATTACTTATGTCTGCAGGCAGACAGTTCTTAAAGAGACAGTACCAGAGGCTCTAAAAGCACTCACAAATAAATGGCTTAGACGCCGAACAGCATCCGGGCTTGGAGCATTCAAGCAAGCTCCTGGAAGACTTTTGGGAACCCCCATTTGCAGGGGGGTTACATAGATCTGTAGCTATCACATCTAGTAGGATATTTGCCTTTTTTTGGTATCACACTAATGGTTGCCTCCCTCATCGAAGTAGGTAAAATACCTGATTCAAAGGATTCCTTGAACACACTGTGTAAAAGGGGGACAATATCCAGTATTGTGGCCTTGTAAAATTCCCCTGAAAATCCATCTAAGCCTGGTGCTTTGCCTGTATGTGTTGACATGGCTGCTTTAACTATCTCCTCTTTGGTAAATGGTTTATCGAGTGCAGCTTTGTCTCTCAGAAATAGATGGTATTTTGATATTCTCTAAAAAGGAGTTAATCAATCCTTCATTATGCAATACTTCAGACTGATACAGAGTAATGTAGAATTTTTCAAAGCTTTCGGCAATTTGAGTTGCTGGGTTTGCCAGCTATGCATATTTTCCAGGTGCAACATAAAGTGCTGCATGACAGCACAACAGTGGGCAGTACCCATGGATACCTACAGATGGTGTACTAAGATGGATGCAGCAGCATATAAGTCACCATGGAGTATGACACCAGGACACAAAGAATATGACATGTCAGTCAGATGGACACACATGGGGGGGCACCACAGTGGTATGTTATGGTTGGAGACAGTCCAGAACACCAAGGTATGTCAGAACACTTGCTGCAGGCAGCTGCGCCGAAGCAGTGTCTCTGGGTGCAATCACCACAGGGAATGGGCAGGAAGTATGTGCCACAGACACATCTGGCAACCCATGGAGTGGGGCATAGAAGAATATACAGTGGATGTCCTCTGTAGGAAGACAAATCGCAGTGTGAGATGCGAATGGCTATCAATCCCCTCCCCCACACAATGTGAACCTGTGGATGGTGGACACATCTGATAACTGCCAGGGACATGAGTTTAAGACAGAAAAAAAAAACACTGGTTACAGGTCATGTGATATATGAAAATATTTATATGAAACAGAAAAAGTACAATAGAAAATGAAAACAAAGGTAAGTAACAATAACAACAAGAGCATGAAAAAGGATTGGGGTAGGTACAGAAGGGGAAAATGTGTATGACCTATTTACAGTGCTGGGATGGGTAAGGGTAGTGGGGATGTGGGGGACAAAGGGACAGGAACAATAAAAACTATGTACAGGTATTATGGTGCAGCTGGGGGGGTGGTGCCGGCTGCTGATGCATATCCAATAAGGTGGCCCAGATATCATCCACAGACACTGCCATCTGCCATTGCATGGCCAGAATGTCCCTCAATAGAACCAGCATGTCTGCCTGCTGCCACAACATACTCTGGATGCCTCCTGACCTTTGGGCATGCATGGTCCTGCCCCTTGCCATAGACATGGCACTGTGGACAACACCAAGAGGGAGAAAATGACGACTCAGTACAGCAGCAGTGCCAGTGTAGTGATGTGCATGTAAAGAAGCCCCCTCAACCAACAAGACAAAATAAGATGGTTGAGAAGTGTGGTGCCCATTGAGTGTAGTGCAGCCCCCAGTCAGTGTCACACTGCTGCACGACACAGTGGCCACATGTGTGTGGAAGACATACATGCCAAGAGGCACTGCACACATGTCCCAGGCATGATGGCTTGGTACACAGTCGGTGGACGTGCGGCCCACAATGTTCCATGCAACCTGCATTATGGGCACATGTGTGCATGTGGGCCCTGCAACAGCACAACTTAATGTACAGCATGCAGTGACAGGCAGAGATGCATGACTACCGTGCACAACACAATAGGAAACGTGGGTGTGCCACTGCAAGGTGGATAATGGGCACAGGTCACACATGCCAAAAGAGCATGTACTGCAGTGGGGCATATGTCCATGTTCCTCCAACATAAGTGCCCTGTGGTGATGACGGCAGTCACTTGGCAGAGGTGGCACAAGATGTTGACAGAACAGGTCTGGGACACTGTGTGCATGGCATTGGTCACAGCACACCATACTGGCCATGACCACCATGCACCACTGCAAATCTTGATGAACCTATGTGAAGGGGGGCTGTGCATACAGTGTGTCATGTGAGTGGGGGCATGTAGCAGATGGGCAGTAGGTGTACAGTCTTGTTAATGTGTGCTACACATAGTCCACAATGTGGCATGTGACTGTATACCATCCAAACAGGATGTGAACAAGGAGGACATGGCAACACACAGTACACGCCAATGACAGGGTATGTCCACCATCCTACAGGGAGCATGTACACAGGTGTGTGCTGTGTTGATGCAGCACCCTTCAGCATATGTGACAAGGTCATGCCATTCCTCCCCTGACATGGGTGGCACGGACATCGCACGAGGCATGGCCAAGCAGTGTAGCACATACAGGCATGAGCTGTAGGCATCCCAGTAGCCAGACAGAGTGGTAATGACTGCACCACAGTAATAAATCATGACTTACAACACTGTACTGGCAGAGTATAAAGGCACATCAGCACAACAGTATGAACAACATTGTAAGGGTGATGTCAGAGGGGAATGAGGGCAATAGACACCTGAACATGGCTGCATAATGTACACCTATGTTGGACTGCAAAGGGTTCTGTGATAGGGGTGTATTGACACACACATGCATGTGACAACACCCCCAAGGGACACACCCAACAGGTGGGTACAGGTCCATGGGTGTGTGTTAACAACATACAGGCACTGGCTGGACACAGTGCAAGTGGTGGTCTGTAGAGCTTGTGAAACACTCTGGACAGTGTAGTGCCCTCTGAAGCAAAATGCATTACAGAGTTGGGTGAGCGCACAGTCATACCTTCACAAGAGTCGGCACAGAGAGTCAGAAGACCACGTCCCTGCTGCAGAGAGGGACTCCCCCAAACAGGTGGGGGATCCACCGGATGTCCCAGGTGCAACACCTACTGACAAGTGTGCAGATGACACAACCATTGGCCACATGTAGCATTACATGGACACACAGGGTGCAACATTGTCTGCCATGTATGCCAGCATGCAGTGTGTGCAGGGTAGACTTGCAGGGTGTGTGTGTGTGTGTGTGTGTGTGTGTCTGCATGTGCGCAGGCTGGACATTGTAAGCACAGGCCCATTACGCATGACATCTGCCAGTGGAAGGAACAGTGCCGTGCAGACATCCATAGGGTAGGATGTTAGCCAACCATTCGCTATGTCTGGCAATGCACTGGTCAAGCCATGATTGATAGGTAGCAGATGCAACATGTGTGTATGCATTCAGCAAACCCATATGTGGAGAACACTAGGACACAGTAGATGCAGCATCGTGTAAGGGTGCCACGGGTGATGAAAACAAATGTGTGTGACAGAGGCATACTCACATGACTGGTGGTGCTGCTGTCCCCCAGCGCACCAATGTCTGCTGTCCTCTGTTGTCTCAGCCTTCTGCCAGGCCACTCCTCTGACCCATTCCCTGGCCCTTTGGGCTGTAACAGGAAAACAGAGAAAGAGACAATATCAGTGTCATGCAGTGGGAGACATCACCCCCAAGACCCACACAGGTACATTGCAAGACACCTGATGGCTAACAGACTCCCGTGTGTTGATGGATTTCCACTCACCAATGGTAGAACAGCAGTGTAAACTCACACATGCATTGTACAGGAATGGATACAGTTCTCCACACCAACCGGCACCACAAAACAAAACACCACCCAAGCCATGGATGGAACTCTAAGGATGTTGTTGTCATGTGTTACAGGATACGTACATGACCTCTGAATGGTGGGACCTGTCCCCTAAGTGTGCATGTACCATGCATTGTTAACATCTGCAGTACATGTCCCACACTGATGGCCAATGTATCTGACATCTGATTAGGTTGTGCAGCTCTGTTCTGCACCACGCGTATCCATTGCACCTGACACCTAATGATCCATGCAGTGTCACACATGTGGTCCTCATGGGGTACATATGACAGAAAATGTACATCAACAGCTTGGTGCACAAGTGAATGGGCATTACAGATGTGCAGTGATGTTTGAGTAATATGACCAAGCAAGCAAGGTCATCAGGAGGCGTGCATTGTACAGGGGCAGATGTAGCCTTGCACGGTGACATAGGTGCAGTCGACCAAGACATGATGAGGCTGCTAGTGGGCATGGTCCTGGAATGTGGCCTACGGGACACCATGTATGTGTACGACTGGACAACCATGGCATGGGCTCGTGAGTTACCGACATGACACTCTGCACCCATGCAGTACAGCGATGTGAGCATACATTGTCACACACAAAGCCATGTCACCCAGTCATTACCAGGAGGAAGGGCACAGATGTCTGTGTGTGGCCATGAGATGTGTACAGTTGAACGGTGCCCCAACATTGAAACAACACTCATGCCTGTGTCCACTGTACAGCAGCAGGAATCCTTGTGGATGGGCAATGGCCGCAGAACATGACATATGGCAGTGACTGCATAGTGTAGACGTATACCTTGCACATACACAAATACACATTGCCCAGTCCAGTAGTATGGATTATTGTGTTTTCAAACCCAAACAATGCTGAACAAAATGTAGAAAGATATCCTATATTTTGGATGGAACAGGACAATAATTATTTACTTATAATTATATTGATTGATTGTTTATAAAATATTCAATTTATAAATATTTGCTTCAATGCACTTTTTTGATTTTATGGACTATAAGATTTATAATTGTAACATTTTTCTGAAAACCAAAGAATAGTAAAACTTTGTTTGAAAAAAAAGCGCACCAAACAATGCTGTCAAATGCTTAATTCTGAGGTGTTGGAAGGATAGGATCCCCCCTAGTCTGGATGAATGGTCCAAACACTTAGTTAACCTCACTCTCCACGAATAAATTAGTTACTTAAACACAAAGACAGTAGCCCAATATGATGCCACATGGGAACCCTTCTTAAAATGGTTATCACTGGATTATGGAATCAGATAATGGAAAGTTATTTATACTACAGAATGACACTTGGGCTGAACAGGCTCACAGTGATAGGGAGACTGCTGATAAAGTAAAAAGTGGTAACCTGTGCAAAACTGAAGTTTTGGTAGTTTAAAAATTATAAGATTGCATTACTTAGAACAGTTTAAGATCTCTTGTATGTATTTTTACATTTGTGTTATGTACATTAGACTCCTTTCCGATATGCATTTATTCTGTGTATGTTATCTATGAAAATTAAGTAACATTTATTCAAAAAAGAAACCCACCAAACGTTGGGCATTAACTTTATGAGGGCAGGGTTGGCCATCAGCACATGAGGCACTGATGACGTGCCATGGCATAGTAAGATGGCCGGCCCAGTGGAACATGTACACCCTGGCAACCCTCCCCAAATGTCGCACATTGGTATCATGATACAGACTTACACACTGGATACTGGGTATGTCGGTGTGCTACACAGGTACAGGAGACCTGATACACACACACACACACACACACACACGTCAATGATGTGTGGCATCTTCTGTGCATGCACGTGTCACAGAATGACTGGCACGATGATAGGGAATGCCATTTGTCAGAACCCAGATATACTGGGGCCATGTAACATGGGTGTGGCCTTCAACACATCTAAAAGGGGTGACAACACTGACAGGTGACAGTGGTGGATGATATGGCGTGCAAACTCTCTATACTGGGGGGTGATACATAGCTGCACCTGTGCAATGGGTAGCAGAAAGACACATAAACAGAAACCAGTACCATACAGTGACTGAAACAATGTATGTTACAGTTGATGGGTTGCAACAGTATGTGTGACAATATGACGACATGTGGTATGATGAGTGGTACACAGGAGAAATGCGAACACAATACAGTGATAACCTGGTAATGCCCACTAGGCATATGTGCCCCTGTAAAGGGCACACACATGCTGTGGGCATGTAACCTTCCCAGAGCTACACGGTAGGCAGGTGGCAGTTGTGGGAATCAAACCCTGGTCAGCTGGATGTACAGTACCAGGCCCGGTCACATAATGTAACCTGTACGTTATTGTTGCACAGTTGTACAACATTTATAAAGGAAGCCCACCTGAAGACTGTTCCACAGTGTGGTGGTCATGGCTGTACAAACAACAACTGTACATTATGCTGGTTGGTATGATATGCCTGCCCATGTGTACCACCTATGGTATCAAACCCATGTGCCAAATGGCACACAGGTCACAATACCACACAGACATAACCATGACATTGTGAGCCAACAGAACTGGAACACACGTGAAAGGTGTACATACCTGGGCGTGGCATACTTCCATCCTGAACCATGTCCTGCAGGCATTGTAGGTGCTCCTTGTCTCATCTCTGCAAGTCCTGTTTCTGTGGTGACACTGCTCCCCTATGTACACCACCCCTGTCCTTCTGGTGAGGATGTGGGCAATTGTGGCCCACACCTGGCAACTGGACCTGTCCAGGTCCTCTGTCCCAAATAGAATGGGCCTCCCTGGTGACCACTAGGTCCACCAGGTTGGCCAGTTCACATTCAGATAATTTCTGGTCCCTTTGTACATGTACCATCACTCTCCTGGTTCTTGGCATGCTTCCAACTCTTAGGCCTGCTCACATACCCTGCCACGTTGTTGAAGTTGTGTTAGCCACGTATTTTGCTTGACTGGTGAACATTTGTGTACTACATGCTATTGGGGTTAGCGCAATGCCAATGCATGAAAGGGTATTAAATGTGTGACACTGTGCATGCGCGGTAGTGTGGACATGTGCAGCACCATGAAAGATTGCGCTCCTTGGTACTGCGCAATCGTGGCACTTATATTGAGCCATATTGTGCCAATGGCCATGAATCGGGCCACCTATACCATGCTATGCATTGGACATGCACAGCAGGCTACCATCATGCAGGGGGTACAGGTGGTGGTGCATGTGCGATGGCAAACTGTGTTATGTGATGGCATGGCGCTGTGTGTGTCCGGTGCGGCACTATGACATGTGATATCTATCATGCTGACATCGGTGCCTGTGTGCTGTTGTGATCTGCAGAGCAAATAGAATAGTGCAATGGGATGGCAATTGTGCAGTGCACAATTTTGCAATATTTAGCCAGCTTATGCAAATAGCCTCATTGCACAGTCTGTGCCCTAACAGTACATTAGCATCTCATTACTGGAATGTATTTAGCTCATTTGCATGCACAGAATAAAAAAGGCACAACAGCGCCACAACTCCTTAGAGGTGACCAATAGACATTGCAGCCTTAGGTGTGTGTGTGTGTGTGTGTGTGTGTGTGTGTGTGTGTGTGTGTGTGTTTACTTATATTTTGAATTTGGCTTCTTTTAATGTTCCTGGTTATGTAACAGGGCATGTGTCCATCTGTCTGTCACACAAGCATCAGAGATGTCTTCAAAGAGGCGAAGACAACCAAAGTTCTTGCAAGAGGAACTCAATGCACTTACTGAGGGCTATGTGGCCAGGGAGGATCTGTTGGCCAGATGCAGGGGTACACCCCAGGAGTCAGGGCCAGCCTTAATCATTCTGGGCCCCTGTGCAGCCCCCTGCCGGGTTCCCCCACTCCATTCCCTGTGGCCCCCCCACACACATCCAACATTTACATCTAACTACCCCCCCCCGTCCTGTATTAGCAAAGCAGTAGCAGGTCTACTAGTTTAACCAGCATCTTTTAACTACTGGCATTGACTGCATTGAACTATTTGACTTCACCATTGCAAATGAATCTGACTGAGCCTGGAGCCAGAACTTAAGCAAGTACGGTACTACTACCGTATTCATTTCTGTAAGGACAGGGACATCATCACTGGACACTCACACCTCAAATACTCTGATTTGCAAACAAGTTAAAAATTTTACTTTTCTGGAGGTGTGAGAGAGAACAGAGAGGATTATCATAGGAGGCAGTATAGCGCAGTGGTTTAAGGTTCTGAGCTGCAAACCAGGAGACCTCGGTTTGAATTTCCACAGCCCCCACTTGCATACTGTGTGATTCTGAGTAAGTCACTTAACTTCCTTGTGCTTCCCAGATTGCACTTGTAAATGAGCTTTCAGCTTAGTGTGTCTCTCCAGGTAAAAAAATAAATAAAATCACAGGACACCTGTAAGGTTGCCACCTGTCAGGTTTTTTACCTGGTGATCAGGTTTTTAGGGTCCCTATCAGGAAATCCAATTTTGCTCTGTGCTGGTCAGGTTTTTGAGCCATTGTGAGCAGGGGTCAACCTTAATTTTTTTTTGCACTAACCAGCAAGGCAAGTTGAATCAAAATTGCACTAGCCCGCAGATGGTTGCACTAGCCCTCAATTATAATGGTAAATTTTTATCACTTATACAGGAAACAATGCAAGCCAAGAAATACTCTGATTATTGCACATGTATCCTGCTCCCACATTGCTTCCAGCTCCCCAGCAGAAAAAAAGACTGCAATGGCATCACACACAGTGAGACCCCCCCACCATTGTTTTGTACCACAACCTCCTCTCTTCCTCTTCTCTTTCTGCAAGCACACACACACACACGCACCAAACCAGTGGATATCACAACAGCAAATGTTCAATCAAGCAGTCCTAGCTCTGCACACACACAATAGCTGACTTCATCATGCACCTCACCACACTATCACCACCACCCACAGGGCGATGAACAGAGTCAGGCAAAGAAAGACACTCTCATCCCCCACCCTATAGTAAACTGGAGACCTGCACTACTGGAAGTTTTTGTACTGTCTCAAGTGAGCCAGGAGTACATCTAAGATTTCCTTGGGGTGGGGCTACACAAACCTAAGGGGGTTGAGAAATAGAAAGCTATGATATTTTTATATTTAAAAGCATTGATTTTAATATGCTCTGCACTAACAATAACAGATTTTTCTTTAACATTGTCCTTTCATCAGCGCAGAGGAAACAGTACACAGGCATAATGTTATACTATCTCTATTTCTATATAACAGTGGCTCGCAAATGATGAGGCCAGCCTCCCAACGGAGGCCCCAAATTGTTCCAGGGGAGGCCCAGTCAAGTCTGAGAATGTACAGTATTTAAATTTTAAGTTTTGGTTGTTTTGTGTGAAAGGATAAAACAAATTAAATATGGATAATTGCAGGTGAATTTCTTTGCTTATGCATAAATATTTGACCAGGAAGTCCCCATTGAGTCAAAGCTTGTTTATAGGTGAGCATATGTAAATTAATGCCTGGGGAAGGCATGCTGAGTCAATGCTCATTTCTACAATAGGTATTTATATGCAAATTAGTAACTTGGAAAGGCACACTGAGTCAAGGCTCATTTCTATAGTAGGTATTTATATGTAAATTAACGACTGGGAAAGGCACAGAGATCCGATGCATGTTTCCAGGTGTGACCTGATGTAAGGGTACAGGAAGTTGCTTAACAGGGTAAGGGAGGGAGAGAAGAAGTGGCTAGGTTTGGCTGTTCCAGATAGAGAGGATACGGTAACAAGGGTCCAAGAGTCAGAAAAAAGGAGTGACAAGTAAACCCTGGGGTGCCAGGTCAGGGTGGAGAGCAATAAGTTGAATAAAAAGAGAATATACTCAGACAACTTTATTAATTTCACTTTATTCCTGGTGAACTGTGCAAAGTAGGAGTTGTTTTTTTCTGTGGGGAGTGCCAAGATTTTTTCCAAATTTGAGGGAGGCTTGAAATCTTTTTCGTGGCTTGGGGGAGGCTCACTATCAGAAAATGTGAGAACTAATGCTATATAGGATGATCTACTGTATGTACCCCAGGAATGCCTATTTTAAGCTTTCAAATTATGTATTTTATTAAAGTTTATTTTTGTACCATACATGGTCCAAATTTTTATTTTTAGGATGAAAGGACATGCTGGGTGGGATAAGGGTGGGATTGTATGGACAGTGGTGGCTGGCATGGTCCATTTAGAAGAGCTGGGGAACCCCATACTTGCCAGTAATGGCAACTATGGATCTGTGGATGGTAATTTCAGAGTCTGGTCTGCAGTGATGTCCAGGGAAAGAACAGAGTTAAAAGATTTGGAAGGGAGAGGGAAGTTATGGTGAGGCTGGGATAAAACCCACCACCTGCAGGGTAGACCCTGTATCCCTCTTTGCATTTTGTCACTGAAATATTGGATACAGACACTCAAAATGTAGGGAAATGAGGGGCTCTGGTTTTAATAATATGGGAAAACTGGAAGCTAGTGACTAAACAGCACTCTACCCTTGATCACACTCTGGACACTAGCTGAAAGTCCTAACAGTGGAGCGATAATGATTCACATTGAGTCTTTTGTGGGATCCACCTCTTGAACTGCCAGATAATTGCAGCTCTTAATGAGCTGTTAACCACACCAAGCCATTTGGAACATTGAGTGAAATTAGCATGAGGACTAGAGCCTGCTAAAGTAGACTTTTTAACTTCATTAACAGCCATGAAAACCTGCTCTAGTCAAGACGGACAAGTAGAGAGTTAGCTGCATTAGCCCTGGACAATTTGCACTAATGCTTGGGCTTGTAAAACAATGTTAAGATCGACCCCTGATTTTGAGTGCTCACATACTTTTGAAACAGATTTTGTCATACCATTCATTGTTTCAGCTACATGTCCAGGTTACAAACAAGTTCTCTTGTCAATATAGCCCTTTGTTTGTGAAAGCAGTCAGCCTGGGAGGTGTAAAGTATGGCCATTAACACCATTAGCACTTGCTTAACCTAATCTTTTCCACTGCAGCAAAGCTACCCCCACCTTCTGTAACAGTAGCAGAGCCAGTTGTCTTCCAGTTTGATTTGCTGGTAAACATTTTCATCTGTAACAACACGTTGGCATTTTTAAATGAATTATATTATTTTTGCTTCCTCAAGAAAAAAGCATGGGCCCCCAAGGTGCAGGGGCACAGTTTGCACCTAGCTAAGGCCGGCCCTGCCAGGAGCAGGAGCAGGCCTGGAAGGAGGTTGCAGAGGCTGTGAATGCCCAGGGGCAGAGCTGCCACACCCCACAGAAATGCAAGAAGTGGGTGAGTGGCCTCCACATACTCACAAAAGAACAAGTGGAGAAGGCACGTACTGAATGCCACACCACAGGTGGAGTCCTATCCAGGACACAGCACATGACTCCACAGGATGCGCTGGTGGCCATGACCTTCAGACAGGTGGCTGTACAGGGTGTACCTGGAGGGGGTTTCGAGACACAGGTTGCCCCGTCCCGGCAATGTAAGTATACATGTTGCATTTCACATGTTGGCCAGGGTGTCCTGTGTATGTGGCTTCAACACTCACACTGTTGTTTGGAACTGTGTGGGGAACATTGTGCTGCTGCTGTCTGTGTGTGCATGCTACAGCATGTTTTGTTCATCTGGCATGCCTGCCCCATACCCCTGTTGCAGTGTCATCCCTGTGTGTTGTGTCCCATGCAATGACAGTACATGCATGTCCACCTAAGTGTGTATGTTACAGTATCGTGTGTCAATGACCATGCATTTCTTGTTTTTTCTATAGAGCTTTTTGCTTCCCGTTGCCGCCTCCTGCCTGCTTCAGGAAGATGTAGCAGTTTCTGGTTTTTCTCCCTCCTATTTCTGGGGCCCCAGAACACAGTCATGCGTCCCTGTGGAGGTGAGCATGTACCCTGTGGCTTCGGTGACAGCTCCTTCCCCCCACCTGGCCTTACGCAGAGTCTCCCACTGGGCCTGGTGCTACCACCAAGCCTTCACACGGTGGCAGCCAAGAGCCTGGGAGACTGCAGATCCCTCCCCGGATGAGGAGAACTGCCTGTCGGCAGCTCAGTCCAACTCTGCACCCTTCCCCCCAGCTGACCCATGGCAACACAAGCTCGATCCTGAACCTGGGTGACTGGTATGGTGCGAGGTGTGGCGTCCAGTGCCTCAACCCTCAGCACCACTGGGCTGGCCAATGACCATGCATTTCTGATTGTTTCCAACCATTTCTCTCCACAGCAACATCACTACTCGGGACATGTGGTGGTTAACAGGTACAGCCCACTGAACATCGTGGCAGTATAACTGTGGCCAACTCCAGTGGCAATGTGGGGCTCATGGACGTGGGTCTCCACACCCAGGGGTAGACAGACGATGATGATGAGACCACGTCCCTGTTTGGTGAGGTCCTTCTGATTGTTGCAAAGGATCTCACCATGGATTTTGGGGATGACAGAACCACAATCGACATTGTCATCCCCAGCATATCCTCCCAAGGGCCACAGGTGAACCCTCCAGCCACTGCACGTGCCATAGGCTACCACCCAGGGCCAGCCCCTGAGCAGCAACAGGACCGCCACTGGCAAGCAGCCAGTGTGCAGCAACAGGGTGACATCACAAGACCTGCACAGGTGCAGCAGCAGCGCCTCAGTGACCGGCAACAACAGCAACAATCTGAGCAAGGTGCTCAGCCACAGCCTGACCATGTACGGGATCAGGCACCCCCTTTACGTGCGGGCCCTGCAGGTGGCTCATCCCACCACCCCAGCAGGCAGATGTGGGGGCATCATACACTGTGTCACCTGCACATCTGGCAACACAGGCATCTCGTCCCCAGTGGGAGGCTCACCCCAGCCCAGAACACATGCCCCAAGACCCACAGCTTGCCAACCTCATGCGGCTTCTGAGAGCTGCTGTGGAGGGCCAGGAGTCACTCCATGAGGCAGTGCAGGGATTGTGTGCACAGATACATCTCCAGGAGGACTGGGCTGCAGTCCACCATGGGGGACTTGTGGAGGTTCTCCATGGCATATGGGTGGACACTGGAGCAAGGTTGACAGGCATCACAGTGACCATACAGGACCCCGCCACAGCTTGTGCTGAGCATGGTGGCCTTGCAACTCCCTTCACCCTATGCACACCACGCATCCTGTCCTATGGGCTTGCTCCTCCCCCCACCCCTGTTCGTGGTGTTTACTTTGCCACAACGTCCACACTGAGTGGCCGTGAACAGACACATGGGCCTACTCCCTCCAGGGCAGGCGACTCCACCCAGATGGGCTGGTTATCCCCGCAGTGTCCAGCTGTATCAGCCAGCCAGTGCACCATACGTGTCCTTGGCAGCTTCATGCACAGCATCAGAAGGGTCTGGGTACTATGCTGCATGCCCTTAACACCTCTAGGCTGCAGGTGGGGCTCCATGTACCCTGTGTTGCCTACGGTTGTGCACTGTCCACATCTCTGACAAACACAGTACTCCACCTCACCGCCCCTGTGGCATAGGCACATTGTATGGATGGCAGCTCATTCATGGATGTGGTTTCTGGTGGCCTGGGATTGGCATCGGTGTGATGAGTGCACCTGTGGCTTACCACTGTCTATATGTGCCATGGTGTGTCTCTAATTCATGTCCAAATGCCACCAGTACCTGTGTGGGTCCTTTCCTTTGTTGTCTCAGATGCAGCCTTGGATGCATTTCCCTGGCACACACATGTGCACTGACTGGGGTCATGTCCTATTGCCCCTCACCCTCACGGTTCGGCCCACAACATGGTCCCCAACACTGTGCCTGTGTGTGTACATGCCATGTCCCATATGCTAGTTATACTCACTGTCATGCTCCAAAATTTTCCTTCACTATCTGGTCCCTGTGCTGTCATCCCCTGAAGGCCAGTCTTAGGTTCCGCCTGTCGAGCCACTGATGCTCACCCTCGTCATTTGGTTCCCCATCCTCTGCACTGTTGCCCTTCTGGTCTTGGACATATTCCACTGTCAAAGTGCGATGTTGTGTAGGACACGACATGCCAGGAATGTGCCACAGGCCTTGTCTGGGCTATACTGTAGGGCAACCCAGACCTATCTAGGCATCTGAGCCACACTTTAAACTTGTGAAACATGCACTCAATGATGTTACATGTGGCCGTGTATGCCTCATTGTATCTTTTCTCTGCTTCAGACATGGGCTGGAGTATTGGGGTGAGCATCCACGGCTGCAGGGGGTATGCACTGTCTCCTGTGTAGAGGAAGACAGCATCTTAGCACACATTATAGTAATGTAGCAATATACAGTATGACAGCAGATAGGGGCCGCATGGGATGATTATTCTGATCATTTTTCCCAACCACAGTGGCACTGTGGCCCATACTTGCCCTCCCATTTTCCACCTCTTTCCTGGCTTCTATGGTTCCTTCATTCCAGTCTCCTGCCGTCTTATATCCCAGTACAGTTTTTGCTACCACTACCTGCTCAGGGTGGTTGCTCCAGACATGCATCACCCTTTCTTTGACACGTTTCCTTACATTTCCCCCAATTCTACACCCTCCAGCGCCCTCGCATAACTCCTTGTTCTTGTGCATCCTGTTCCCTGTTACATGACCTCCCCCTTTGACCATCTCTATACCCTTGTGGCATTGGACACTGTCTCATATCTCCACTCTACCTCCTGCTCTCCAGTCTGTCCAGTGGATTCCTGATATTCCACCACCCTTTTTTTCAGTGGCAGTTCCAGCACTTCCGTCATCACCAACATGTTATGACATGGGTACTCCTTGTTTCTGGCTGTGATCGCACTCACCAACAAGATGCCCACTGGGTATGTCCCTGGTCTCTAACCGCTGGTGCAGGGGTGGCTGGTACCAGATGCAGGCATCGTGTGTACTTCTAGGGAAATGTGCCAGGGCAATGCTGATGCACCCTGTGGCATCACACACACCACCTGGCAGTCGATGGAGTAGTACCCCTTACGATTCATACAGACATCCTTCTCAACAACAGGTGGTGCCCTGATGGCTACATGGGTGCAGTCGATGGCACCTAGCACTGCTGGTAGGAATGCAACCCTGTAGAAGTGCTGTATGTTTAATGTCGTTCATTTGAATATTTAATAAAACATTTTTAATAATTAAGAACTGTGTGGTAATGTGCTAGTGGATTGTGGGTGCCAGAGTTTCTGTTTGCTTATGGTTAATGTCCACTCTGTTGGTGTGCTAGGGAATCGAATGAACTCACTTGCATGGGGCAGTAGAGCATTGAGAAATATGCTGAGGAGGCATGAGGTGGCTGATTGTATGATACCAGTGGTGTCACCCACTGATATCTGACAGGTGCCGGTGTTGAGGAGACACAGTGCTGCCGTGACCTATGCCTCCACCATCATGGAATGACTTCTCTGGTTGGGTACCTCGAGCTCTGCATGGAGGCACTCACACAGTTGTCTTATGACATCCCTGATGAGACAGTACTGGTTCACGATCTGGGTGTCACCAAGGTGTCCAAATGTGACCTGTGGATGGTACCGTCTGTGTGGGGCATAATGCCTGTGGGCCCTTTGCTGTCCTCCTTGAGGAGCATTGCCTTGCCTCCTCCGTCTTAAGTCAGCCATGACAGTGTTGATGTGGAAGTCAATGTGTGCCATGCCTGCTGTTCCTCAACCTGCCTCTGTGTGTCTGCCTGGTTAAGGGCTGCCCCTTATATACCTTATTTTGCATGGCACAATTCTGCGCCATGTGACGTACACCATTGCACTGAATATACCTGTGCATGGCATATGCAAGTGTATGCCCCCTTTATTAGTGTGTAATATATTATTTGTGTGCTGCCATGCTATTGTATGTGAGTGGTGCATATGTCCCCTTTGAATATGGCTCCATTCCTTTATTTCCATCATGCACCATTGTCATCGAGGCACAGGTCAAGAAATATAGGAAAACCAGGAGCAGTTGTAGAATTCGCAAGAAGTATTTATTTGTACTAGCAGAAACAGAAAAAAATAAACTGGTTCCATATAACTATTTACAAAGGCAGAATAAATAGAGAAGTTCCATTGGAGTTTTCCTTCAATCTCTGTGTGTCTTGCAAGAAATTGCAACTTTGTTTTTATAAGTCCTTGAAACCCCCCTTCTTAACAAGCATCCTGTTTTTTTCTAAAATGTTCTTGTATATTTCAGGCAGGTGCAGGCAGGAACACAATGTCTCAGAACTGAGTCCCTTTTCCACAGCTCTTCTGCAAAAGGCTTAAAAATTGCATTTCAGGTTAACCGTTTGAGTTCCCAATAGCTTTTTGCAATCATCTCAAACTATAATTATATACATTTCAACAGTAACACTATATAATCTCTAAACAAAGGGGTCCCAATATCAGTTATATTTCCACATAATGATTTACATATATTTTTATACCAGCAGATATGCAAGGGAGGAAGAATATAGAACAGCAAGGGAAGACTGAGAGATAACAAGAGGCAAATAATTGCGAGACTGTCGGGGTGATGAAGTCCTAGGTCTCACGGGAAAATCTGGTTGTGCAACCAGACAGAGAAGGGAAGGGAAGGGAAGGGAAGGAAAGGAAAGGAAAGGAAAGGAAAGATCCCTGCATTCAAACTCTCCATAACAACTGGGCCAGGGTCCTATTCAACCTTGTCACAGCCATGCATTTTGGGTTTGTGCCTCATAATCCTTTTGAAAATAGGGGCACAAGAATCATAAAGATAATGCTAATACACTTTGACAATTTCGCAAAATTGAACTTACATTCTGTTTATCCATACAAGACCAAGTTTTCATAAACTTTGACAATTCCTTCTCATTTCTTTTACTTGCAGGGACACGGTACTGTATTATGTGTCATGGTGTCTTGCCTGATCCTGCATATAGCATAAAAAAAGATTATATCAAGTTTGCTATACTTTATATTTTCCTTGAGACTGTACCTGACATACTTAATGATCTTCCTTCTTCAAAATTCAAACTATGAGTTCTAAAGCTTGAATATGCAGGCATGCTGACTTTTATGCATCAGCGCATCCTATGCCATGTGTTTCTCTGGTGCAAAATTTCCAACCCCGAGAATAGCCACTCAGTATCTGTTTAAAAGGATTTACATATTTAAAACTTGTTACGGCTTTAGAGTAAAATTTAAAGTAAAAATGTTTATATCTCATTAACATACCATTCAAATGTTGTATTAACGTCACTCTATCAACTTCATATTACGGGGATTCAAACAATAAGACTAATAAAATAAATAGCACTGATAAAACAGGACTATTTTCATTAAATGAGCTCAAAACAATGTACTGTAACAGTATAAGTCACTATAAATCTTATTAAATTTTATTGTTATGGACCGGTATTTTTGTTCTTTTTATGTTTCTTATGTGCTTCTTTTATATTCCTTCTTTGGGGTCTGTTGTTTTGTCTCCTGAAAATAACAAAATTACCAGAGGACCGAGAACCAGTGGCTTGATTCGCTTCTGCTCAGTTCTGCTTGGTTCACTAACACTACTTGGCTCCAATCTCACTCGCCACCCTCTGATCAATTCTTATTGTCTCACGTAGAACCCAACATCTGCTGCTCTTTCCTCTCTTCAGGTGGCCAAGTTACCAATCATCTGTTCTTGTTCTTTACCGATCCCTGTTTTTCAAGTTGTTGCCACTCTCTGAAATCTCTCCGATATCTTCCAAAGCCCCCAGAGCCCTCGTGTATGCAACACCTGGCTCATACAGGTCATAGAAATCATTGGATGGTAGACAAAGCTATGGGGCCAGAAGGGGTACATGCAAAGGTGCTGAGGGAACTCAGGGATGTTCTGGATGCACCTCTGACAGAGGTTTTTAACAGATCAGAGGAGAATGGAGTGGTCCCAGGGGACTGGAGAAGGGCGGATGTAGTCCCCCTTCATAAAGTGGTAGCAGAGAAGAGGCAAGCATTTACATAGGCCTGTTAGCCTAACATTAGTGGTGGGTAAGTCAATGGAAACACTATTAAAAGAAAGGACTGTGGAATATCTTGTATCCGGTGGATTACAGGACCAAAGGCAGCATGATTTCACAGAAGGAAGGTCATGCCAAGCAAATCTGATAGACTTCTTTGACTGGGTAACCAAGGAGCTGGATCAGGGAGGAGCTGTGGATGTGGCTTACCTGTATTTCAGCAAGGCCTTCAACAAAGTTCCACACAGGAAACTGGTAAGCAAGTTGGGTAACTTGGGGGGTAAATAATAAGGTGGTAGCCTGGATACAAAACTGGTTAGAGGAAAGGACACAGAGGGTAGTGGTAAATGGAGTACACTCCAAGGAAGGGAGGGAGGGCATACCTCTCAACCTTCTGTCTCTGAAATTAGGGACATAGACACTTAAAAATCATAATGAGGGACACATCTTCAAACACAGAGGTACAAACTTAGAACTCTGCAGAAACCATTGTGTTTACTTGTACAGAGTTTCTTTTTGATTTCACATCTGGGAACATTATGAATTTCTGTTTGATGGTCTACAATTACACCACATTCTCTGTGTGGGAACCTGTAATCAGGGACAGTTGAGAGGTATGAGGGTGGGTGACCAGTTGGGTACCTCAGGAATCAGTGTTGGGCTGGTCCTCTTCAGTATCTTTGGACACTCCGGGGGGTTGGGGTGGAGAGAATGTGCAGGGATCTGAAAAGACTGGAAGAAGGGTCAAGGGTATGGCAGCTGGGTTTTAATGCAAAAAAGTGCAAGATAATGCACCTAGGTCATAGGAACCCAGAAGTGAAGTATAAGATGGGAGGAGTGATACTGACAAAGACCAAACAGGAAAGAGATCTAGGCGTAATCATATTGGATGATCTAAAGGTGGCCAGACAGTGGTAAGGAACCCACCTTGAGTACTGTGTACAGTTCTGGAGACCACATCTCAGAAGGGACGTAAACAGAGTGGAGGTTGTCCAGAAGAGAGCTACCAAAATGGTGCAGAGTCTGCAGCATAAGCCCTATGATAAAAGGCTAAAGAAGCTAAATATGTACACCCTGGAGGAGAGGAGGGAGAAGGGGGATATGGTAGAATCCTTTAAATACATTGCAAGGTTAATAAGGTACAGGAAGAGAGCATCTTTCAGAGAAAAAGGTGCTCTATAGCAAGGGGGCATGATATGAAGCTGGGGGGTAAATTCAAGAGGGATGCAGGGAAGTACTTTTTCACAGAAAGGGTGGTGGATACCTGGAATGGCCTTCCAAATGAGATAGTGGGAGTGAAAACAGTGATTTGGTTCAAAAATGCCTGGGATAGGGACAAGGGAATCATGGGGAGTAGGGTAGAGGGGAGAAAAGATTGCAACAAGGAGGATTGTCTAAAAAAACAAAAACTGGGCAGACTGGGTGGGCCCAGCAGCCTTTATCTGCTGTCACATTCTATGTATCTGGGATGGGCAGCCTACAACCCTTCAGGCTGAGACCTAGCAGGAGAGAAGGCAAAAGAAAAAACACTTTCCTTTCAAGGTAGAATTGCCCACAATCTTTCCACAAATGAAAATGAAATCCATGGGCTTGTATGACAAGGATGACATACTGTATATAAAGAGTACAGGCATATAACTATAAGGCTGAAGGCTGCACAGACTCTCTTTGTGTTCTCGAGCATCAGACCTCTTGGCTGCCACCATCCCTTCAATTGCATTAAGGTTTGATTGGTGGGAAGGTGGGTGTAAGTGGAGCTGGGTGTAAAGTGGAGCTGGATGCTAAGTGGAGCTAGGTGCTAAGTGGAGTTGGATGTAAAGTGGAGCTCGGTGTAAAGTGGAGCTGGGGTAAAGTGGCGCTCGGTGTAAAGTGGAGCTGAGTGTAAAGTGAAGCTGGTTGTAAAGTGGTGCTAGCTGTAAAGTGGAGCTGGGTGTAAAGTGGCGCTTGGTGTCAAGTGGAGCTGGGTGTAAAGTGGAGCTGGTTGTAAAGTGGCGCTTTGTGTAAAGTGGATCTGAATGTAAAGTGGAGCTAGGTATAAAATGGAGCTGGTGTAAAGTGGAGCTCAATACAATGTAGAGCTGGGTATTAAGTGGAACTGGGTGTAAAATGGAGCTGATTGTAAAGTGGAGCTTGGTGTAAAGTGGATCTGAATGTAAAGTGAAGCTAGGTGTAAAATGGAGCTGGGTGTAAAGTGGAGCGCAATATAAGGTAGAGCTGGGTATAAAGTGGAGCTGGGTGTAAAGTGGAGCTGGTTGTAAAGTGAAGCTTGATGTAAAGTGGATCTGAATGTTAAGTGGAGCTAGGTGTAAAATGGAGCTAGGTGTAAAGTGGAGCTCAATATAAGGTAGAGCTGGGTGTAAAGTTGAGCTGGTTGTAAAGTGGAGCTTGGTGTAAAGTGGATCTGAATGTAAAGTGGAGCTAGGTGTAAAGTGAAGCTCAATATAAGGTAGAGCTGTGTATAAAGTGGAGCTGGGTGAAAAATGGAGCTGGGTGTAAACTGGATCTTGATGTAAAGCGGAGCTGGGTGCAGAATGGAGTTGAGTATAAAGTGGAGCTGGGTGTCAAGTGGAGCTGGGTGTCAAGCAGAAGTATGTGTAAAGTAGATCTGGGAGTAAAGTGGAGCTGTGTATAAGAGTGAAGTGGGTATAAAGTGCTGCTGGGTGTCAATCAGAACTGGGCGTTGAGTGGAGATGGGTATAAAGTAGAACTGGGTGTAAAGTGGAGGTGGGTGTAAAGTGGAGCTGGGTATAAGGTAGTTAGGTATTTGGTAGCGCTGGGTGTAAAGCAGATCTTGACATAAAGTGGAGCAGGGTATAAAGTAGAGATGGGTGTAAAGTGGAACTAGGTATAAGGCAGAACTGGGTTTAAAGCAGTGGTGGGTGTAAAGTGGAACGGGGAGGTGTAAAGTAGATCTGGGTGCAAAGTGAAGCTTGGTATAAGGCAGAGCTTGGTATAAAGTGGAGGGGAAACAGAGCTGGGTGTAAAGTGGAGCTAGGTATGTAGTAGGTCTGGGTGTAAAGTAGACATGGGTATAAAGTGGCTCTGGATGTAAAGTAGAACTGGCTTTAAAGTGGTACTGGGTGTAAAGTAGACCTGGGTATGTAATGGAATTGGGTTTAAAGTGGTACTGGCTGTAAAGTGGAGCCAGATGTAAGGTAGAGCTGGGTGTAAAGGGGATCTCTGTGTAAAGTGGAACTGGGTTTAAAGTGATACTGGGTGTATAGTGGAGCTGAGTCAAGTTTGTAGAATTTCATCAACAGTATGAATCTGTTACAAGTCTCAGCTTGCACTTCAGCAATGTGATTTATTTTATAAGTATTGTTTGATGTTATGATTTTTCAAGATCTTGATGGATTTTTTTCATTAATAGAAAAACTTTAATAAAAATTATAATACAAAAGCAATGTGATTGGTCAATAACTCACATTAGGTTCAAGACATTTTATTTTAAACAAGGAATTTAAGTGCATGTCACAAGTTGTGGTACCGCTTGCCCTTGCATCAAACTGCCATCCTTCAGTACAATGTAAATCTGAGGTCTCTTCTATCCATTGGTTGTGCAAGTGGAAGTTAAAGATGTCTTGGGCAGCAGGGCAATCCCCATCCTACCCTCTGTCAGTAAAACCATTTGTTCCAATTGTCCATGACTGTGTGAGGGATGGGAATGCTTGGCACATAATGGCTACTATGGTTGCCTGCACACAGTCCCTGTACTACCAGCGTGGGATTCATTGCTTGTTTGTTGTGGTACATATGAAAAGCACCAATAAATGCATCAAATTCTGCACTATTTGTTTGCAGCACGATACTTATGAACTATTTGAGTGAATGGTGGTAGTGTTCCCCACCCTATCCATACAAACACCCTCAAGGGAAACAGGGTGTTTAGAGGGACAGAGAAGAGAGCACACCTTGCAGACCCACACAGCACAGAATAAAAAAGCATGTATTCTTCAGGTACCAGTTGTCTGGAGCTAAGCAAAACCAATTGCCATGCTAAGGACCCAGGTTAGAAACATAGAAACATAGAATTTGATGGCAGATAAGGACCGCTTGGCCCACCTAGTCCGCCCATTTTCCTACCTAACAGATAAGCTGCAGGTCCTAGTTAACCAACAGCTTACTTCCTCCTACCCCCCACTATGACTGCCTTATGCCTGTCCCATGCATTCTTGAAGTCCCCCACTGTTCTTGACTCCATGACCTCCTCAGGGAGGCTATTCCATGCATCCACAACCCTCTCAGTGAAAAAATACTTCCTCACATTACCTCTGAGCCGTCCCCCCTCTATCTTCAAATTGTGCCCCCTTGTTCTTGCACATCTCTTTTTCTGGAAGATGCTACCCTCTTGGACTTTGTTGATTCCCTTGAGGTACTTGAAAGTTTCTATCATGTCCCCTCTCTCCCTTCTTTCCTCAAGGGTATACATATTAAGCTCCTCTAGTCTTTCTTCATATGTCTTCTGGTGCAGACCCTGCACCATTTTGGTTGCCCTCCTCTGGACAGCCTCCACTCTGTCTATGTCTTTGCAGAGATGAGGTCTCCAGAACTGCACACAGTACTCCAAATGGGGTCTCACCAACTGTCTGTACAGAGGGATAACAACTTCCTGTTTTCTACTAATGATGCCTCTTCCTATGCATCCCAGTATCCCCCCAGCCTTCCTTACTGCCTTCTCACATTGCTTGCCCACCTTCAGGTCATCTGATATAATTACCCCCAGGTCCCTTTCTATTTTTACTGTTGTCAGTATCTCACCCCCCCATTGTGTACGCTTCCCCTGGGTTTTTGTTCCCCATGTGCACTACCTTGCACTTCTTTGCATTGAATCTGAGCTGCCATACATTTGACCATTCCTCCAACCTTGCCAAGTCCCTTCTCATCCTTACCACTCCATATTGTGTATCAACCCTGTTGCAGATCTTTGTGTCATCTGCAAAGAGACATACTTTTCCTTCCAGTTCCTCTGCAATGTCACTTATAAAGACATTAAAAAGGACCGGTCCCAGTACTGAACCCTGCGGTACCCCGCTAGTAACCCTCCTTTCTTCACTGTGTACTCCATTTACTACTACCCTTTGCGTCCTGTTGTCTAGCCAATTTTTTTATCCAGGCTACCACCTTGGGACCCACTCCAAGGCTGGCTATCTTGTGTATTAATCTTTTGTGTGGGACTGTATCAAATGCCTTGCTAAAATCTAGGTAGACCATGTCCACAGCCCCTCCCTGGTCTACTACTTTGGTCACCCAGTCAAAGAAATCTATTAGATTCGTCTGACACGACCTTCCCATCGTGAATCCATGCTGCCTTGGGTCCTGTACCCCACTGACCTCTAGGTACTCAACAATTTTTTCCTTCAGAAGTGATTCCATCATTTTCCCTACCACTGAGGTCAAACTAACTGGTCTGTAGTTTCCTGCCTCTGTCCTGCTCCCACTTTTGTGAAGAGGAATCACATCTGCCCTCCTCCAGTCCTCAGGTACCACCCCATCTTCCCATGATTTGTTAAAGAGAGTAGTCTGCAGTGTCACTAGTTCTACCCTTAGTTCTTTTAGAATTCTTGGGTGAATCCCATCAGGCCCCATTGCTTTGTCCATCTTCAATTTTATTAGTTCTTTCAGAACCCTCTCTTCTGTAAATGGACTGGTATCAACCCCCGTCTTCAGAGAGTTTCTCTTGTTTGGTTTAGGTAACTCCCCCTCCTCTTCCTTTGTGAATACTGAGCAGAAATATTCATTCAGTATCCCTGCTTTTTCACTGTCACCCTCTACCCACATTCCCTCACCTTTATTAAGCTTCAGTATCCCTCCTTTGGTCTTTCTTCTTCCCTAATGTACCTATAAAGGTCTTATCCTCTTAACAGAATTGGCTATCCTTTCCTCGGTTTGGGCCTTTGCTATTCTGACTGCCTTCCCAGCCTCTTTCTGCTTTAACTGATAAAGTTCTCTGTCCTGCTCCTTCTGTGTTTCCTTATATTTCCTGAATGCTGTCCTTTTCTCCTTAACCTTCCCTGCCACCTCTTTTGAGAACCATAGCGGTTTTTCCTTCGTATGTGTTTTATTGATTTGTTTTACACAAAGGCTTGTTGCCTCTGTGATGGCTGTTTTGATCCTCCTCATTGTTCCTCCACCCCTCCTTCTTGCCTGTTTGCTAGTGCTTTCTGAGGCACTCTCATTTTCCCAAAGTCAGCCATCCTAAAGTCCAGTACTCTTGCTTTGTATGGCTTGATTGTATGGCTGTGTTTATCGTGAACCACACTGTTTGGTGGTCGCTTGTTCCCAGATGGCTACCCACTTCTAAATCTGAGATTCTTTCTCCATCCCCATTTGAGAGTACCAGGTCTAAGATTGCTCCCTCCCGAGTGGGTTCCAATACTAGCTGTCTGAGGCATGCCCCTGTAGGGCATCAAGAATGACCCTGCTCTTGGATGTGCCTGATGCAAAGGTGCTCCAGTTAACATCTGGCATATTCAGGTCCCCCATCAACAATATCTCCCCTTTTTCTGCCATTCTAAGAAAGCCTTCTATCATTTCCTTGTCCATTCCTCCCTGAGATGGGGTCTGTATACAACCCCATGCGGATTGTGGTGCCATTTCCTGTCTCCAGGATGACCCAAAGTGCCTCATCTGCTCCCTGTTTACTCTTTAGTTCTGTTGCTTTGATCCCTTCCTTTACATAGAGAGCTACTCCTCCTCCTCCTCATTTACCCTCCCTGTCCCTCCTGTAGATTGTGTATCCTGGTATGTTGACATCCCAGTCATGGTTCTCTGTGTACCATGTTTCTGTGACTGCCACAATATCCAGGCAACCCTCTTCCATCAAGGCCACTAGTCCAGGGAGCTTGTTACACAGACTACGGGCATTGGTACTCATCACCCTCCACTTTTTGATAGCCTTACCCCTTTTAGCCCCATTTCTGTCCTTACTACCTTTGCCTTTTTTTACATTTAAATCTGTTCTGCTCCTAATAACTTCTGTACCTTGGTGTTTACCTCACTAATCACCATGTTTTGTTGGGGAGGCCTGGATTTTCCTGCTCCTTTCAGTGCCTCCCTTGGCTAGTTTAAGTGCTTGCCAATGAAGCATTTAAACCTCTCACCTAGGATCCTGGTCCCCCAGACAGATGCAGACCATTGCACCAGTATAGGTCTGCATCCCTCCAGGTGGCTCCCCAGTCCCCAATGAAGCCAAAACCCTGAGCTCCACACCAGTTTTTCAACCACTCATTGAATTCCCTGGTGAGAAGTGCCCTAGCATCTCCCTTGCCATAGACAGGCAGCACCTCCGAGAAGGTTACCGTATGCGCTACTTGTCTAAGGCCCCTTCCCAACTCTACAAACTCCTCTTGCACTGCTCTGATCCCATTCCTAGCCAGGTCATTTGTCCCTAGGTGGACAATGACATCCAGCTCCCTTCCTCGTGCAGCTCCTCCCACGATCCTGAGGATTCGCTTCCTGTCCCTCCAAGCCATGGTGCCAGGAGGGCACCTTACCTCCCTCTCCCCTTCCTCCCCTGTTTCTACCCCCTAATGATTGAGTCCCCCACCAGGAGTTGTTTCCTTCCCCTGTGGGGTCCCATGCCACCCTCCTGTGGGTCTCCTTTGTGAAGGTTCCCAGCATCCTCCTTGGTCTCCACTGCAGGTGCCTCCATAGAGGAACCACTATCCACCAGAAGAGTGAATGAATTGTGAGAGGTACAGCTGGAGGGATGCAACTCTGTTCCACCACCCTCTCCCTCCTTGAGCCCACCCTGGTCCAGCCTCTCCTCTTTCTTGGCAACCTCTGAGGTAGTGGCATTGGTCCTGATGGTCCCTGGGTGGGGGAGGAGGTTTCACAAATCCTAGCCAGGTCAGCCTCTGAGACGGGCAACCTCCTCTCTCAGACCAGAGAGGTGCCTGCAAATAGGGCACATCGCAGCCTCCAGAATGTCTCCCGAACACTGCCGCCCCAGCCATTGCACTGCACCACTCCTATCATGTCTTATTTTGTGTCCTCTCTACTGTTTCTCTGGATGCTTATTCTCTCCTCTCCTTACAACTCTCACCCTTCCTGTTCTGGGACAGCAACTTCCTATCTTCTTCAGTAGCCTCCTCCTTCCTTGCTCAATATTAGACCACCAGCAGCTAGGGGGGAAGAGTGAGCTACTTTTTTCCTTTAGGATTGACAAAACCAATGTTTCTCTATGATCCTTTCCTTCCTACTGCCAAACAGGAAGTTCCTGTTGACAGTCAAATCCAGTGGCTATAAAAGTAGAACTGGCTTTGGGTGGGTGGGTGGATGGAGGGCAATTAGTAAGAAAAAAGGCTAGCAACAGGAAGTTGTAATTTGACTCACCTGCTTTTATAGTGTCTAAACCACACCCCCAGGTAAGCTCTCTTTCCTCCTACTGGTTTAGCAAAGTCATCTGATACAGTACCCTTTCCTGCACAGAACACACACTGACTTTCTTTCTTTTCTTTTTTAACCCTAAATAAGACCCTTCTACTTCTAATAAAGTTATCTGTCTACTTAATCTTAACAGAAACTGCCTCCTGCTGAGATATAAGTTTTAAATTAATAAGAAAATGTAGCTTCTTTTAGTTAGCTGCTTTCTGCTCTACAAGCAAGGCTAGCAACAGGAAGTTGTAATTTGACTCACCTGCTTTTATAGTGTCTAAACCACACCCCAGGTAAGCTCTCTTTCCTCATACTGGTTTAGCAAAGTCATCTGATACAGTACCCTTTCCTGCACAGAACACACACTGACTTTCTTTCTTTTCTTTCTTTTTTTAACCCTAAATAAGACCCTTTCTACTTCTAATAAAGTTATCTGTCTACTTAATCTTAACAGAAACTGCCTCCTGCTGAGATATAATTAGGTATAAAGGTTCGTGTCCAGACTGCGGGATCCCTGTAGTGCTGTGTGGGTTTCTCTCAACAGCGGAATTCCGTAATTTCAAAGTGGAATGATTTTCTCTGATTAGTAGTTTGCAGTTTACATAAACTGCAAATTCTTTTCCTGCAGCCTGTGGACAATTATTTTGCTGGTTACGTGATCTGCGGAAAGTTATTTCACTGTTTACATAGAAATGCTTTTTGGAAATTTCATGGAACTGAAAAAAGAAATTCTGAAAAGCACTAAATTGCCATTCCACACAAATTTCACAAGGGGGATTCCACAGTCTGCACAGCTCTAGATCTCAGTTATCACCGGCAGAGGCTGAGTGAGGTCCACAGGGGACATGTGATGCCATTCAAAGGGGCCCATAGCATCTAGTAGTGCATGAGGTGACCGAGGCAGTAGAATTCATGTGCAGTGGATCTAGTCTTCCAAGCTCATCCCTCGACAGGTCATTGACCTACTCTCCCCTTCCCCCATTGAATGTCACTTACAGTAGCACTGACACTGGTCAGCCCACCTTTCCCCCAACCATCTCACTAGATATTGGTCTTATTATAGGACCATTGGGTGCCTAAGGGTGCCCTGCCATTGAGGAGGGGTGCACAAGCCATGGACACTGAGAAACAGTGGCAGGATGGCAAAAGTGGCAGTCCTGTAGCCGATGACCAGTGACAGGCATGGACAGCAGGAATCATATTGGGATCTCTAGGGAGAAATATGTGGAAAACTTCATAGAGTAATAAATGTTGCCTTGCCTTTTTAAATTTGTGTGTGAATGTAGGACTTGTGCATGGTGCCGGATTGACAGCATGGGAGACTGTAGCACTGTTTATTCATAGGGCAGTTACAGCACAGGTGATTACAGTAGTATTTCAGAATGTGCTTTGTCTTAGAACCATGAAATTAATGTATGTATTGTATATCAATGTTGTAAACTGCAGACTGGGATTCAGTAGAACTGACCACTCTGTTATCTTTAGTACTGTGGGGAGGCAGTTAGGACCTGCAAAAAGACCTTCAGAGGCTGGAAAGATGGTCTAATATTTGGCAGCTGAGGTTCAGTGCCAAAAAGTGCAAAGTGATGCATCTGGGTAAGGGGAATCCGATGACGGTTTACAGCTAAATGCCTCTCAGGAGGAAAGGGACCTAGTGTCAGCATCTGTAGTAGCCTCAAACAGACCAGCCAATGCAACACAGCTTACAGCCAGAGGTGTGCACAGAAGCCATGAACAAGGGAGGCCCAAAATCCTAACAAAGCTAGGGGGTCTGGGGGTATGCTCCCCCAGGAAATTTTTGAAATAAATCACTATAAATAGTGCATTTTTCAGCATTGTACAGTTAGGCAATATACATTACAGCCCAAAGTATGAACAAGTGTGCACAACTAGAATGGAGCCTGGTGCTCTGTAGGAGTAGTAGCTAGCCCCTGTAAACCCAAAGAGAAAATGTTCAAGATGGCAGAGCCCTCACCAGTGTTCCACAATATGAAATGCAGGAGTCAGTAAATATCTTGTTTTTATTATTGATTTGTTTATTTAGCTTCCTCCTGCTGGGGTGGTCCTATGGTTCCCCTGTTCTGGCCATGACCCAGCGGCTCCTGCAACGGGCGCCATGCCCGAGCGGCAACCTCCTCGTCCTCTCTAAGGTCTCATAATGGACCCCCCTCACGGAAGACCAAAGGGTCGGGACCAGAGGGAGCTCCTGGAAGCATCGGATGCAGCGCCATAGGACAGGCCTTCATGAACTGGAGGATGGTGGATTTTCTCCTCTGTAGTTCCCCTCTGTAGCCTGGGTGTGCCATTGCACCATTGATACTACAGTGAGCACTTCCATTCACCGCATGTCAGATGTCTGCCCACGCTGTCCCCTCTATCACACCGCAACTCGCACTCTCCCCCAGCCACCGCTAGAAGCCAGCACATTGGCAGGTACCCCACTCCACCCTCCCAGAGGAAGACAGTAGCCCCACAGATGCTGAAACCTCCTCCCCCCAGCCGACCCCTGATGACCCAAGTCCACTCCCAAACCCGGGTCGTCAGCATAGCGCAAGGTGTGGCATCCAGTGCCTTAACCCTCATCTCCACCGGGTTGTCGGGAGTCAGTAAATATCTTTAAAAAATTCTCCACTTTTATTGCAGGTAATTAACAGACGCACATGGTGTGGGCTCACCACCACAACAAAACCCCAGTGCTTCAACAAATGTCTTCCTGAGGGGGTCAGTTTTTCTCTGGCAAAACAATCCCTTTTATACAGTTTCCTGAACCAACATACTGTCTGCACCCACTGTTTTAATACATATAGACATATTAATCCATGATTTAGATTTAAAGAGCTAGTGGGGCCAAAACAGGCAGCAGGAAAATAATACACGTTTTAAGTAGTAGGCAGTTTTAACTTTTTTTGTGATGTATTTTAATTTTTCCTCTTGCTTATCAGAAAGTCTTCTATGTGATAATATTGTGCTGGTTGTGTGGAGCAGCTCTTTACCTGGCGGCTGACACATATAATTCTACTGCCTCATATTACATCATCAGCATTATGATCTCACTGACAGTGACATCACAGGTGAATGGCCTGGGAGTCACTCACTTGCTGTTCCTAAGTATCAGTGATGTCACAGTTAGTGAGGTCACAATGCTGATGATGTAGTGTGGGGCAGTAGAGCAAGATATGTCAGCTGCTAGGCTAAGAGCTATTCCACACATCACACCTACTGACATCAGGGAAGTGATCTTCTAATTGAACAAAGTGAAAAGAAAAAGTACCTCAGATATAAAAGGTAATGGTTGGCTGCTTTTTTAAATCTAATATTAATTTTAGGCAGTACACTAGCTCTTTAAGTGACTGTGGTGGGATTTGAACCATGATAGACAAAATGCAACACAATGGAACATAAGAAATAAAAAAACAAATGAATACAGAAAAATCTATACATATCAGGTGGAATTTCACTAGGTAAAATGAGTTTGAAAAAAATCCCAGGAACTGTACATTCATACAAAGGGGTTACGATGACATTTGACAATGCTCTTGAGCTAAAAACATGGAAAGGGATTCCTTGTTAGAAACAAAGAATCAGGAACAGGGTGATAACAGATACTGGCCGATACTTCTTAATGATTCTATTTTATCAAGAAAATTCACAGAGAGCCCTGGAATTACATTTTCAAAAACAGATTATCTAACAATGAGGCCAGTTCACAACTATTATGTTGAAATCAAACCTGAAGCATCCTGAAAGGATGTTTCGATGTGGGAAGTGTAACATGTGATCTCTGCTGCCAGAGTAAGAAATTCCAGCTTGAAGGTTATGAAAACACTGTTGAGATAGGAAGTTTTCTTAATTGCAGTAGCTCAGTACTCTGAGGTCAGGCAAAGCAAACAACGGGGGGGGGGGGGGCAGAGCCATCCTCAGCCACCCTTTATGCACGCCTCTGCTTACAGCAAGGCCAGCAGAATGCTAGGATTCATAAGGAGGAGATTTGACAGCAGAAGCAGGGAGGTAATACTCCCTCTCTGCAGGTCCCTGGTAAGGCCCCATCTGGAGTACTGTGTCCAGTTTTTGAGTCCACACCTAAAGAAGGATAATACCAGGCAGGAGACCATCCAGAGAAGGGTGACCAAAATGATTCAGGGCCTCTAAGGGCTCTCATACGAGGGGTGTTTAGAAGCATTGAATATGTTTTCGCTGGAGGCTAGGAGGGAGAGAAGGGACACGATTGAGGCATACACGTTCCTAAGAGGAATAAACAAAGTGCCTCCTCTGACCTGTTCATTAGAGTAACCAACTCCAGCACTAGAGGTCACGAGTGGAAGTTGAGGGGGTGGGCTTCAAGAGGGAGCTTAGGAAACACTACTTTACAGAAAGGGTGATAGAACAATGGAATAGGCTGCCTGCTGAGGTGGTGGACGCTAAGACCCTGACATCATTCCAACTGGGATGGGACAGAGCTTATGCACGAACAAAATCAAATGAAATCCAAATCTTTATTTATCTAGGTGGGCACCATTGAGCACGGCTCATTTGCAAGGTGGACCTGGTCATGCATACGTCAAAGCACAATACAGAAGCAGGTATACAACAAGCATTTGTCAATGCCGAATGTTTGCCTGCTGGCATTGGCAGTGGTAGTGTAGAAGTTACAGAGCTGCATAATAGGAATGGCAGTGAAGTATTGAACTGAAGCCAAGCCCACCACCACCCTGCAGAGAGTGACAGGCATTGGGGTGTGCCTTTGGGTTGTCAGGCATAACGGTCACGCCAATTCACCACACCCCACCCTGCAGACACTGACAAGTGTCACGGTGTTCCTTGGGGTCTTTGGCCCTTATCACCCATTCCATTAGGAAATACAGTGAGATGGGTGCGATATAGGAGAATGGGGTGAACTTTGGCGAAGAGTCCAAGGCATACCTCGATGCCTCTCACTGGCTGCAGGGTGTGGAATGGTATGAGCATTACAGGCAAGAATCCCAAGTCACACCCCTGATGCCTGTCATTCTCTACAGGGTTGGGCGTTATGGCTGGAAACCCTAATACCTCAGGCATTCGTTGGTATTTTCACTCCAAATGTTCAACATGGTTTTTTTGTGACCCCACCTCATGAACAGGGGGAATATCAGTTTGTTAGTTAAAGCTGCTTATGCACAGCGATTACGGCATTTAGCACCACAGATGCAAAAACATCTCGAACAGGATGTAAAATGACAGCTGTACTGTTCATGGGAGGTGTAAAATGGCAATGTTGTAAATCTGCAGTAAAATATTTAAAAATGGTGAAGTCAATGAGTAGCATAGAAACTGTGCAACGACACTTGTAATATAATTAGGTTGGGGATTTTTACAGCAGATTGTCAACTCAGGCATTTTGGTGCCTCAGATCATGAACAGTGTCACTGTGATTTTCTTTATCTGTCCCGAACAATGATTTCCCACAGCGACCACGCATCTCTGTGCTGAAAGTGTGAAAACACACTTCAGCCATGTTATGAAAAATGACAGCTGTACTGTAAATAAGGAAGTGTGGAAAATGCCACTGGTGAAAATCTGGACTTAAAATATTACAAAGTCATGAACTTACGAGGGTGCGTGGAAACTGCGCAATGCTCACTCGTAACACAGTCATTTATGGACTTTTGTCACCAAATTTTCAACATAGCCATTTTAAAACCTCTGCTCATGAACAGTGTAACTGTGATTTTCTTAATCTGTCCCAAACATTCGTTGCGACACCAACAGCACCATTGTCGCTACATGTCGAAAACACATTTTGAGCGTATATAAAAATGGCAGCTGTACTGTTCATAAGGAAGTGTAATAAAATGGCAATGTTGAAAATCTGGAGAAAATACTAAATTCGCAAACTTATGAGCATGCATAGGAACTGCGCAACGCACGCTCGTAAAACAGTCATTTTTAGGAATTTTTTCACCAAATTTTCAACATAGCCATTTTAAGACCTCTGCTCATGAACAGTGTCACTGTGATTTTCTTAATGTGTCCCATACATTGATTTCGCACATCGACTTGCGCCATTGTGCGCTACATGGGTGAAACATTTTGGGCAAGATGTGAAAAATGACAGCTGTAGTACTCATAAGAAGGTGTGGTAAAATGGCAATTTTGAAAATCTGGATTGAAAAATATTGAAAATTCATGAACTTCACGGCGTGCGTGGAACTGTACAACACTGCGCTCATAAAACAGTCATTTTAGGAATTTTTTATCAAATTTCAACATAGCCATTTTAAGACCTCTGCTCATGAACAGTGTCACTGTGATTTTCTTAATCGTCCCATACATTGATTTCACACATCGACTGCGCCATTCGCGCATACATGGGCGAAACACGTTTTGGGTGAGATGTGAAAAATGACAGCTGTAGTACTCATAAAGAAAGTGTGTTAAAATGGCAATGTTGAAAATCTGGAGTGAAAATATTGAAAATTCACGAACTTACGGCGTGTGTAGGAACTGCACAACGACGCTGTGAAATAAATGTTTTTTGATTTTTCCACCAAATTTTTGTAAATAGGCTTTGAGAGCTCCACCTTATGAACATTCGGCAGTGTCATTTCATTAATCGGTCCAGAAAGGTGATTTCACGCAGTGACTGCGAAATCACCCTTCGGGCCCGAATAACGCCATGACAGTGACAGCATTCATGAGAAGGGGTCCCAAAAACCCCATGTTGAAAATTTGGTGCAAAAATTTCAAAAAATGCCTGAGATATGCAACAAAGTTGAAAAAACCTATCTAGCCCATTATACAGCTTACCGGCATTTCCTCAGTTCGCGGTCGGCTTTGAAGAGTGCAGACGTGTTCCCGGTCCACTGAAGATCGTCGCGCCAAGCTCCGGAGGTAAGTATGGGGTGAGGGGGTGTGGGAGGCAGGGTGCGAGTGGGTGGGTGCGGGTTGTGGGCAGGAAGACTCGTGGGACCGTTTTTCTTTACAGGTTAAAAAAAGAAAAGACGACTCGATGTTTACCACGCTGGGGTGGGCTCAGCGTGGCACCTTGTACCGGGAGCAGTGAAGCCGACGGGATTGGGCACTCCGTCTGTAGAGTGTGCGGGGCAGAGCACGGCGCGTGGCGTGAGTGTGCGTGTGTGTGCGGCGGCTTGTGTGTGTGTAGGGGAGCTGCGCATGAGCAGGCGATATCTTATTGCTGCTCACTGGAGCGTAGCTCCCATTTCAATTGTATGCCACTGCATTTTGGAGCTTGTCATAGACAGCTCCAGCATGCATTGGCGGACAGGCCGCCTGCCAACACACTGACTGAATTGGAAGAGGGTGACACACCTCCGAAATCTCGGATGATGGCACTATGTTTCTTGCACATGCGTGCAAGCAAACATAAAAAGCAATAATATACAAGGAAGAAAAAGTATATACAGTGTATACAGTACAGTACAAGGTTGAAATAAATAATAGAAAAAAACAACAGCATTATTTTACAATTGAAGAAGTCAGCAGATGTACAATCAACCATAGGCATATAGGGGTTATAAGCAGAGATCTTTTGAGTGAGGCAGCCAGCAACTACACATATAGGGGAAAGAGGCCGTGTATGGGGTGGCAGGTTAGAGAGGTAAAGAAGAGAAGCGATATATTACCAATGGCTGGGGGAAAATTGGGCTAAAACCACAGAAAGTGACGATGGCTGTTGTGTATTTGCTTATTATGATAATGACAGAGGAGGGGTAGATAATTGGGACCCTACTACGGATGGGGTGGGACTTTAGCCAAGCTGGAGCAGACAGGGAAGAGTGGGTGCAGCAGGAAACATTAATAGGGAAAGAGTGAGAGCCAGGGGTAGAAACATGGCGAGCGTCAGGATGGAAAGGGGGAGCTGCGGAATTAGTGGGCTAGCGATGAGGAAAACATTTGCAAGGTGCTTTCATGTAGCGATCGTAGAGCACCTTGAAGATTTTCAGGCTAACAGAGCAGCTCAGCTTCAAGTTCCTTTGTAAACCATTCCACAGTGTGGGTAAAGAGAAGCTTAGAGCAGCTTTGCTGAAATGAATATCGACCCTTGGAACTTGGAGGGCAATTAGGGAATAGCTCCTTAGAGTGTGGGTGCCTAACACACTCTGGGGAATACAATCTGAGACATGTGAGGGGAGCTTGTTGGTCACCGCTCTGAAGGCCCAGAGGGCGACGTTTCTATTCCTTCTATAGTGAAGGGAAGTCCAGCCTAACAATGAGTACAAGGAGCAGTGGTGTGTGGAAAGTGGAAGGCCAGTAATGAACCTGATAGCTCTGTGGTAGAGGGTGTCCAACTTAGCCAGTGCAGCGGCAGTGCAGTGGCCGTAGAGCAGGTCCGCATTATCTGTTAACGATAGAAAGGAAGCTTGAACCAGTTGAATCTTGGCCTCCTTTGTGAGCAGGTGGTTAATTCTGTAGAATAGTCCTAATCTTAGCCTTAGTTTCTTCTGTAGTTCTTCGAGATGGTTGGCGAAGAAAAGTTTATGATTGAGCCAAACTCCTAGATATTTGAATTTAGCTACATACTCTAGTGTTTCTCCAAGAACAGTGGTAATTTGTGGGATAGCTCCCCCTCAGCAGGAATTGCCACATGCAAGGAGGGGGAGAAGAGCATGGCTTTTGTCTTTTTCACATTGAGCAAAAGCCTTTTTTTTATGGGCTGATATTGTAGAAGGTTAAATTCAGCTTGGATGTCTTCACAGGCTGCTTCCGGAATGGGACAACTCAAGTACAGTACAGTGTCGTCCGCGAATAAGTGGATGTTGGCTTTTTTGATGGCGTCATTGATGTTGTTAATATAGACTGCAAAGAGGAGGGGACCAATGATAGAGCCCAGGGGCACACCCCTCAACATAGGTTTTAATGGAGAAAGATCACCTTCAGCTTTAACCTGCTGTTTCCGTTCTCCGAGGTAGTCTGCAAACCAGCACATAGATTTATGGTCCAGGCCTAAGGTGCTTAAGGAGGAAAGAAGCAAGCTGTGATCGACTGTGTCAAATGCCTTACTAAGATCCAAGAAAACGGCACAGGCATGCTTCTTGTTGTCAAGGTCTAGGAGCCAATCATTGGTCACCTTAGCTAGGGCTGTTATGGTGCTGTGCTTTGCTCTGAATCCAGACTGAACCGGGTTTAATTGGCTTCTGGATTCTAAGTATACCCCTAACTGGCCACACACTACTTTTTCTAGTAATTTAGACAAGATGGGGAGGAGGGAGATCGGTCTGTAATTATTTAGATCGCAGGGGTCACCTGCTTTTAATAGAGGGATGACATGGGCTATTTTCCATTGAGGAGGGAGGCTACCCTGGGAGAGTGACATGCTGAATAGGTGGGTGATTGGCACCGCAAGCACATGGTAGGCACATTTCAGATAGCATGGCTCTATGAAGTCAGAGCCTGCTCCCTTCCTGGTGTCCAGTTGCAGCAGTAGGTCTTCCATCTCTTTTACAGAGACAGGCAGGAGGGAAAAGGCCTCCTCAGTAGAGGGGGACTCGTGTGTTGGTGGGCCCTGAGCTGTGTGGAGGTTATTGTCAGGAGAAGCATCAAATGCTAGCCCTGCTGTTGCAAAATGGTTATTGAGGGCTTCCAATATCTCAGATCGGTTAGAGATAACTCTGCCTTAACTATGACTTAATTTTTGCTGGAATGGAATTACCAGATGAGTGTCCAGACATGTCTTTTAATGTTTTCCAGAGCTTTGAAGGATTTCTTGAAGGATTTCTTGAGGCAGAGGCTAGCTCCGAACGATAGTAGGCGGCCTTGGCTGCTCTGACCTACTTGGTGCACTTGTTACGTGCTCTCTTAAAAATACACCAATCTGAGTCATTCTTGCTTCTTCTGGCTTTTTTCCATAAAGTATCCCTTTCTAACAGGGAAGCTTTGAGCTCAGGTGAGAACCAATGGCAGGTGCTGCTCCTGACCCGCACCTTAACCAAGGGTGCATGCTTATTTAAAGCCTCACTTAAAATATCGTAAAAAATAGTATATGCCCTGTTAACCATTTTGGCTAGAAGAAGTCCTGCCATCGCTGTGAATGTTTCAAGTCGTGGACGTATGCAAACAAATCGAGTTATGCTTGCACCTCTTGATAGAGAACTTTGCCACAAACTGTGGGTTGTGCACGGATCTAATGGTGGTGATTATACAATGATCGCTAATGTCTGAGAAAAATGTTCCAACATGAGAGAACAGGTGTGGCTTGCTAAACAAAATTACATCTGAGAGGGAGCTGTTGTTAAGGTTCTTTTTATTTGGGCGAGTATGCTCACCAATGAGTTGCACCAGCCCTAGAGTGTCACAAAAGGATTTCAAGGGAGCTGATGCACTTGATAGCCAATCGTAGTTCAGGTCGCCAAGAATAATGGTTTCCAAGGAACTGAGCCCCAGTACAGAACTGAGGTGAGACAGGAGATGAGGCCCGGCAGAAGGGGGCCTGTAGCAGCCTATTACACAGAGTGCACTGGAAGGAGAACGTTCGATTTTTAGGGTCAAGCACTCAAAATCTTTGGGGGAGGATGATGCGTCTATGCATGTGGCTGAGTATTTGTCCCTTACACACAAATTGCCACCCCACCTCCTCTCAATTGCCTATCCGCTCGGAAGAGTAAATAATTTGGGATATTGATTTCATTGTCTGGGGTGGCTGACCTAAGCCAGGTCTCAGTGATCACTAGGACGTCAGGTAGGATGTGGCTCACCCAAGCCTGGATAAGGGTGAACTTTTTCAGCAAACTACAATGCATTAAGATGCATAAAAGACATTCCTTTGATACCTGCCAGGTCTGATGGAGAAGCAAGGGTGTCTAATGGTCCTGGGTTGAGTTTGACATTGCCTCAGCACAATAGTAAAAGAAGCAGGATTCTTTTTAAGGCAGCGAACTGTAATTTGTAAACACTATTATTTGGGCGATAGGAGAGGTGGTGTTGATGGGTAGGCCTGTACCCACTCCTGGTGTTATACTGGCCTAGTGTTGCAGCCACTAGTGTCCTGGCAGAAATTTGCCATAAGTAGGAAGTCTCGAGTCTGGATGGGGGTGTAATCTGCAGAGGCAGCTTGGGAGATGTCCCACTCCCCGGTAGAGACAGCTGAGAAGCCCAATAGTCCAGAATGTCTACCTGAAAGGAGCTGTTGGACGCAGAACAGGGAGAAGCGCAAGGGTCATTCCACTTTAGGGAGGGATGAGGGTTCTGAAGAATTGAGCTGAGCACTAGTAAAGCCAGTGACACACAGAGGAACCAGCTATAACTTCTCATGGTAGATCTAAAAACCACAACCGCCGGCAGTAAAAATCACTAGAAGCCTAGACCAATCGGAGATCAGGTGTTATAAATTAAAAATCCTTTTGTTGGCTGAGAGGCGGTTTTGGCACTGAACATACCTGTGGAGCAACTCTTTGCAGCTGAACCAGTGAAGTGGTTCAAGGCTGCAATCCGGTTTGGCAAGATTGGTCTGTAGCCTTCGTTTCTGTTTCTGGCCCTGCTCCACCAGTACAGAATGGGAGTGGGGGAAGGCGTTCAAGTCTTGCAGCCTTAGTGGATGAGCATGGTTCGGCCTGAAAAACAGGCAGAAAAACCCCGGGGACGATCCTCAGAAAAAGAGGTATCCCAGGTCCACTAGAGCAGAAAAGGAAGTAGAAAATGTAATGTGTTTCCTCTTTAACAGAAAAAACAGCTGTTGTAGCCCTCTAGTGGCTATGTAGTTTAATTTGCAAATAAGAAAGCCTCAGGGTCTGCTAATTTGCAGTAGCAGAATCGTGGGTTGCTTCCCAGGACAGGCTTGTAGCTTTTCCTCTGGCGGCAAAGTGCAAGCTCCAGGAGGGCACGGCACACCTGAGGGGGAGAGGAAAGGAGATAGATTAAGTAGGGGCAGGCAGGGGAGGTGTGGTTAACTCAAACAAAGAAACAGGGTGGCCACTATTATTTGGAAGGAGGAGGCTAAACTACAAAGTGGGTAATAGAAACGGAGGAGACGTAAGTGAGTTAGAGGGCATACAGGTAGCAAAGCAAGAGGCAAGGATTGGGCTTTAAATTTAGAATGCTAGGCAGTACACTGAAAAGTCTGGTCAATTTAAAACTACAGCTTTACACAGAAATTAACTCTAAAAAGAATTCAGCTGTTTGCTTAGAATAATAGAAAGTGCAGCACAGGTCTAATAATCTTAAGACTCTATAGTTTTACACTCAGAATTAATAATAAAAAGAATTAGGCTATAGTTTTAGGATATTAAGGAGTGCATAAAAAGGTCAACTTAAAACTCTTCAGCCTTTCGCAGAGAATCAGTTCTAAAGAGGGATGTAATCACAGTGCATTCAGAGCAGGTAAATCACTTTAAACAATGGCAGTGTAACACTGAATGGCCTAAACTGGATTGATAGATGAGGAGAGAAACAGTGTGTGTGTGGGGGCGGGGCTTTCATGCCATTCTAGCTTTACAAAAAAAACAAACAATTTCTTTACAAAAAAAAAATGAAATTCTTGCTTTACAAAAAAGGATAGTGCCAGGGTCAGCAGCGCTGATAAACGTAACTATTGAAGCAAGGTAAAATGGAGACCAGCAGGAAGAAGTCAGTGAGACTGAGATCCTCCAATTAGAGTGCTGGCGCTGAAGTCAGGCGAGCAGTTGAAAACATAAAACAGTAGGGTGGTTTGGTCCTGAGTAGTTCTCATCAACACTTGGGCAGACTAGATGGACCCTTGGTCTCCTTCTGCAAGCATTTTTATGTTGACTAGTGCTTGCTGCCAGTCAACATATTGCAGTAGTAGCAGATTTGAAGGTGCGGTCACTGTGGCGAATGAAGGGCACACATCAGTAGGTGCATCCCTCATTCCCCAATAAGGCAGTTGCAGGCGCTGACACCAGCAACACATAAACTGGCCATCAGATCTAAGAAAAGGTCCACTGCAATGAGAGCCAAGCTTGTCATGCAGCGGCGTGCCTTTCCTGGTGAAGCAGTTCAATAAACATGGCAGCATTGACTGCCGCCACGCAGAGCGCCAACTTCAGGGGTGCCCAATCCCCCTGTTGGCATGCCCCAAGGCACATCATTTGCCGATGGGGAGCCCACTCCCTGTCGGCATAATGCCCCGTCCCTCCCATTTCTCGTGTGTGCCGAGAAGGTGCCCAATCTCGTAGGCATCATGCCGCCCCCAACAGTCTTTCTTTGCAGATGGGGCCCAATCTCCATCGGCTTTAGCCCCTTTCCAGTTTAATTTGCCGACATGAGCCACCCCTCATCGGCTTAATGTCCCCCCAATCTGTTGTGTGCCGAGAGGGTGCCCAATCCCCTCAGCTCTTGTCCCCCACCTTGGTATGTGCCACGGGGTGCCCAATCCCCATAGGCTACAGCACTCCCCAAAACACTCAGGTGGCAAGCTGGAGCCATACCAGTGTGCCAAATGCCACTGTAAAAAAAAAAAAAAAAGTCCTGCAATGTTTTTTTTTTTAAACCTGTAAATCAGAAAACGGTTCCTCGCGGTCTGTCCTGCTCCCTCCCTCCCTTAACCCGCACCCACCCTCTGTGTACCCCACCTCTTCACACCCCCCTCACCTCATACTTACCTCCGGAGCCCAGCGCAACGATCTTCAGTGGACTGGGAACATGTCTGCACTCTTCATAGCCGACTGCAAACGGAAGAAATGCCGGTAAGCTATATAATGGCATAAATAGGGGTTTTTCAACTTTGGTGCATATCTCGGCCATTTTGGGGAATTTTGGCACCAAATTTTCAACATGGGGTTATTGGGACCCATCCTCATGAATTCAGTCACTGTCATGATGTTATTTGGTCCCAAAAGGTGATTTCACAGTCACTGCGCAGAATCACCTTTTGGGAACAATTAACGAAATGACAGTGCCACTGTTCATGAGGGGGGCTCTCAAAAAGCCTTTGTTGCAAATTTGGTGACAAAAATAAAAAAATAATGGCCGTTTTATGAGCATGCATTGTGCAGTTTCAACGCACTTCGTGAATTTGTAATATTTTCACTCCAGAATTTCAACGTTGCCATTTTCTCACACCTCCTTATGAACAGTACAGCTGTCATTTTACATATCCTGGCCGATATGTGTTGTCTCACATCTTCACAATGTGTTTTTGGGACCCCTCCTCATGAATTCTGTCACTGTCATGGCGTTAATCGGGCCCGGAAGGTGATTTTGCGGTCACTGCGTGGAATCACCTTTCAGGACCAAGTAACGACATGACAGTGCCAGTGTTCATGAGGTGGGCTCTCAAAAAGCATATGTTGCGAATTTGGTCGGAAAAATAAAAAAAACGACTGTTTTATGAGCGTGCATTGCATAGTTGCTATGCACGCTCGTAACGTTGCGAATTTGCAATATTGTCACCCCAGATTTTAAACATTGGCATTTTTTCAGACCTCCTTGTGAACAGTACAGCTGTCATTTTTCACACCCTAGACAAAATGTGTTTTCACACTTCCGGTGCGGAATAGCACGGTCAGTGTGGGAAATCAGTGTTCTGCACAGATTAAGAAACTGACAGTGGCACTGTTCATGAGCAGAGGTCCTAAAAATGCCTATGTTGAAAATTTTGTGACGATACTCCATAAAATGACTGTGTTGCGAGCATGTGTTGTGTTATTCCTACGCACGCTTGTAAGTTTGCAAATGTTCACTATTTTCACTCCAGATTTTCAACATTGCCATTTTACCACACCTCCTTACGAGCAGTACAGCTGTCATTTTTCACATTTCACCCAAAATGTGCTTCCGCGCATGTAGCACACAATGGCACAGTCAGTGTGCAAAATCAATGTTTGGGACAGATTAAGAAAATCACAGTGACACTGTTCATGAGCAGAAGTGATAAAATGGCTATGTTAAAAATTTGGTGAAAAAATTCCCCAAAATGACTGTTTTACGAGCTTGCGTTGCACTGTTCCTATGCATGCTCGTATGTTCGTGAATTTTCACTATTTTCACTTCCATATTTTCAACATTGCCATTTTACCACACCTCCTTATGAGCAGTACAGCTGTCATTTTTCACATCTCGCCCAAAATGTGTTTCCATGCATTTAGTGCACAATGGCGCAGTTGGTGTATGAAATCAATGTTTGGGACAGAGTAAGAAAATCACAGTGACACTGTTCATGAGCAGAGGTGTTACAATGGCTATGTTAAAAATTTCGTGAAAAAAGTCCATAAAATGACTGAGTTACGAGCGACCATTGCGCAGTTTCCACGCACCCTCGTAAGTTCATGGATTTCTAATATTTTCAGTCCAGATTTTCACCACTGGCATTTTTCCACACTTCCTTATGAACAGTACAGCTGTCATTTTTCACACTATGGCCAAAATGTGTTTTCGCACTTCCAGCGCAGAAATGCGTGGTCACTGTGGGAAATCACTGTTCGGGACAGATTAAGAAAATCACAGTGACACTGTTCATGAGCGGAGGTTCCAAAATGCCTGTGTTGACAATCTGCTGTAAAACATCCCCAAACTAATTGCATTATGGGTGTGCGTTGCCCAGTTTCTATACACGCTCATGACTTCACCAGCTTTTTAATATTTTCACTGCAGATTTTCAACATTGCCATTTTTTCCACCTCCCCATGAAAAGCACAGCTGTCATTTTTCATATCCTATTCAAAATGTGTTTTCGCACCTGTGGTGCCAAATAGCGTAGTCACTGTGCGTAAGCAGCTTTCAGCTAACAAACTGATATTGCCATTGTTCATAAGGTGGGGGTCATAAAAAAACCATGTTGAAAATTTGGAGTGAAAATGCCAACGAACACCTGAGATGTTAGGGTTTCCGACCATAACGCCCCACCCTGTACAGAATGACAGACATCAGGGGTGTGACTTGGGATTCTTGCCTGTAATGCTCATACCATTCCACACCCTACAGCCAGTGAGAGGCATTGAGGTGTGCCTTGGACTCTTCGGCCCCAAAGTTTACCCCACTCTCCTATACAGCACCCATCTCACCGTATTTCCTGATGGAATGGGGTGACCATAAGAGCCAAAGACCCCAAGGCACACCGTGACACTTGTCGCTGTCTGCAGGGTAGGGTGTGGTGAAACGGCGTGGCCATTATGCCTGATGACCCAAAGGCACACCCCAATGCCTGTCACTCTCTGCAGGGTGGTGGTGGGGTTGGCTTCAGTTCAATACTTCACTGCCATTCCTATTACTCCTACACTACCAATGCCAATGCCAGCAAGCAAACATTCGGCATTGACAAATGCTTGTTCTGTTTCTATTAGGAAAAGGGAGATTAATGACAGTCAGCAACATCAACAATTTCTACAGAAGGTAAACAACATAAAATGTGTTTTTTCAACTAGAACAAATATGTTACTGAAAGAACTTGCATTGTCCATTCAACTAAAGACTGAACTGCATGTGTACCACCTCTCTTCCCAGTAGGGGTTGGTGAGTGCCACTATGCCATCTGTTGATCTCTCTCTGGCAAAGTAGCTGGCAGCCTGGGTGAGGGTTCTGAAAGCATTAACCCCCTGGAAGATCAGGTGGCAGTGGGAGGAGCAGTGACATAAAGGGCCATGTTGGAGGTTGGCAAAGGGATTTCATCATGAGGTAACTACAAGGAAGGGCAGCCTGAGGGAGGTCTCCCCTCAAGGGCAGCACTGGCATCACAATGGATTCTGGGGCGGAAGATCAGTCCTAGGTCGGGAAGACAGCAGCATGACTCCAAGAGGGAGAAAGGCAGGTCTGCCCTTAAGATATGATGTCATATGGTAAGAGTTTGGGATGGGTGCAACCAGTCCAGCATGGAGTTCTGGGGATTAGAGGACAAGAAGAAAGTTCCCTCAATGGCCTTTGGACTGGGTACACCAGGCAGGATTCCCATATTGTGCTGAATGAGGAGGCTGCTTCTATTAGAAGTGGCAGGTAGACCCTAGCACCTCATGTGGGTCTCTGGACCCAAAGCACACTGGTATTTTGCTGTGGCAGAATCATTCACAATGTTCCAGCTGCAAGGGATGAGAGAACAATAGTGTGTAACTGCCCTTCAGGTAAAGTAGATGCATCTAGAAGAAATTAATTTTGCAAATGTGTACTGCCAAAGGAATTCAATAAAGGTATCAGTGTGTGCACTACATCAGCCTTGGAGTTTGCTTGTTAGCCATGCCAGTGCCAGACAGTATGACACATGTTGTTTTCCTTCAGTGGCCCACTCTAAAGCAACACCCTGACAATGAAACCCGAAAACAGATCATTACAGCGACAGTCACTGTAATGATCTGTTTTCACCGATGCCTTTCTTCTGGTGTTCTGCCCCCTTCCCAGAACAACTCTGATCTAGAGTTGGTTATACTGAAATGTGGGGGTGAGGGGTCATAGCCCCCCCCCCCAAAAAACACTTCCTTTTGTGACGTCACAATACCGGTGATAGTATTGTACCATCACTGTGCAGGAGGTCGGCAAATTTACTGTCGACCACAAGTGGTGCTTCCATTTTCCTTTGGTGCCCATATCCTTTAAAAACACACACGCAGGTTGGCCCCCTCACATCTGGAGTATCACCCTTCAAAGCCCCAGTGTCGTCTCCCTAGCCTGAGTTGTAGCTGCAATATATAACGTGATAGATACAGTACTGTAAATTTATACCCAAACCTTGTGCAGTATAACATTTTGTTAGAATGCATGTACTGTGAGACTGGATAGCTCAGTGAATTAGTATCAGGATGTGGGCTCTTTTACCTCAGGGTCACGTGTTCAAATGCAGTCCAGGTCTGTAGTGGTCAGTAGCCATTTCCATCTACTGGCTGTTTGGTGGCAGATACAATACGAGTTGTGGTGGGCAGGCCTCATTCCAGTTTCTTGTGGGCAGCTGTCCCAATAACAAACCAGCCAATACAAGTGGCACCCTCGGTGTCAGCCTCATACGTGAGACCAAGTACTGAAAGGGTCTGATCTGCCTTTTCACCTGTGGTTTTGTCCCTCTGTGACAGAGTTGAGGCACTTTGGTGGGGCAGTGTGTGGGGAGGTTTGCATTGTGATCTGATGCAGGGCAGAAAGTGTGAACTCTGATTCCACAAAACTTTCGCAAATTCTGTGAAATGTATTCCAGCTGTGATGAAAACTAAATCTTCTGAATGTGTTTTGCCATTTTTTGCCCCATTCCAATGTACTTTATGGCTAAACTGTGGAATGATACACATGAACCATGAAATGAAAGTTTTGTGGAATCCAAGTCCACAATTTAATACACTGATCTGCAATATGTATAATCATTCGACAGCACTGAAGATAATGGAGTGGTCGGTTCTAATGAATTGTAGTCTACAATTCAAAACATCAATCCACAATACATGGATTAATTTCAGGGCTCTAAGACAAAGTACATTCTGAAATTCTGCGGAAGACAAATTTCAATTTCATCAAAATTCCTCTGGCTGAATTTTATTTTCCAGCAACACTGCTAGAAACATAGAAACATAGAAAACAAGCATTTGTCAGTGCCGAATGTTGTCTTGCCTGGTATTGGCATTGGTAGTGCAGGAGTTAGAGATGCATAATAGGATTGGCAGTGAAGTATTGAACTGACGCCAACTCCACACCCACCCTGCAGAGACTGACAGGCATTGGGGTGTGCCTTTGGGTCGTCAGCTATAACGCTCATGCCATTTTACCTCACCTTACCCTGTAGACACTGACAAGTGTCGTGGTGTGCTTTGGGGTCCTTGGGCATTATACTTACCCCATTCCATAAGGAAATACGTTAAGGTGGGTGCAGTATAGGATAATGGGGTGAGCTTTGTGGCTGAACACTTCAAGGCACACCTCGATGCCTGTTAGTAGCTCCAGGGTGGAGGTGGGGAAGGAATGGCGGGAGCACTACAGCTGATGATCCCAAGTCACACCCCTGATGCCTGTCAGTCTCTACAGGGTGGGGTGTAACAGTTGGAAACCCTAATGCCATAGGCATGTGTTGGTATTTTCACTCCAAATTATCAACAACTCAGTATGTGCCGATGAGGGTGCCCAATCCCCCGCTGGCTACAGCCCCCCCCCAAAAAAATGCACGTCCGGCATAGAATAGTGTGGTTGCTGTGCAAAATCAGTTTTCGGGACAGTTTCACAAAATGACAGTGACACTGTTCATTAGCAGAGGTTCTAAAATGCCTATGTTGAAAATTTGGTGATGAAAGTCCCTGAAATGACTGTGTTACGAGCATGCGTTGCACAGTTTCCATGCATACTCATAACTTCGCGAATTTGTAATATTTTCACTCCAGATTTTCAACATTGGCATTTTCCACATCTCCTTATAAACAGTACAGCTGTCATTTTTAACATCCTGGCCAAAATGTGTTTTTGCACTTCCGGCACAGAATAGTGCGGTCGCTGTGGGAAATCAGTGTTCAGGACACATTAAGAAAATTATAGTGACACTGTTCATGAGCAGAGGACCTAAAATGTCTATTTTGTAAATTTGCTGACAAAAGTCCATAAAATGACTGTGTTACGAGCAAGTGTTGCGCAGTTTCCATGTATGCTCGGAAGTGTGCAAATTTGTAATATTTTCATACCAGATTTTCAACATTGACATTTTGCCACACCTCATTATGAACAGTACAGCTGTCATTTCTCATATCCTGCCTGAAATATGCATTTGCACATCTGGCGCACAACGGTGTGGTCGCTACTCGCTGTAGGAAATTAATGTTTCGGACAGATTACGAAAATCATAGTGACAGTGTTCATGAGCAGAGGTCACAAAATGCTTACGTTGAAAATTTGGTGAAATAATTCCACTAAATGATTGCGGTACAAGCATGTGTTGCGCAGTTTCCACGTACGCTCGGAACTTCGAGCATTTTTAATATTTTCACTACAGATTTTCAACATTGCCATCTCTTCACACCTCCCTATGGATGGTACTGCTGTCATTCTTCACATCCTGCCCAATCTGTGTTTTAACACACATCTGGTACAGAATGGTTCAGTCGCTGTGGGAACTCGAAGTTTGGGACACATTAACAAAATTACACGGCCACCGTTCATGAGAAGAGGTTCCAAATGCTTTCATGAGGTGGGGGTCACAAAAAGGCCACGTTGAAAATTTGTAGTGCAAATACCAACACACACCTGGGGCGTTAGGGTTTCTAACCATAACGTCCCACCCTGTACAGACTGACAGGCATCAGAGTGTAACTTTGGATCACTGGCTGCAATGCTCATGCCATTCTACCTCGACCCTGAAGCCACTGACAGGCATCGAAGAGTGCCTTGCACTCTTCAACCTCAGACTTCACCCCATTCTCCTGTACAGCACCCATTTCAGCATATGTCCTTATGAAATGAGGTGACTGTGAAGCCAAACACCTCAACACTTGTCGGTGTCTACAGGATAGGGTGAGGTGAAATGCCGTGAGCATTATGGGCAAAGACCCACAGGAACACCCCAATGCCTGTCAGTCTCTACAGGGTGGAGGTGAGATTGGCATAAGTTCAATACTTCACTGCCAGTCCTATTCTGCATCTGTCTAACTCCTCCACGTCCAATGCTAATATCAGCAAGCAAGCATTCGGCACGGAAAAATGTTTTTTATTATATATAATTGCTGAGGAACATTTTTTCATGTCTACAATTATATAAAATAAAAGCACATTCCTGTGCAGCTGCTGTCTGGTCTGCTTTCAGTGCAGTCTGCAGTCCGGTTGAAACGACTTGTTAAATGAAACGCTTGTTTTTATTTCAAACGCTAAATCATCGTAGCATAGAGAGATAGAGGATAATGATGGTCTTCGGGTTATAGCCATGCTATAATCACATCAAGATGTTTACTGTTATCATGGCACCCTCAAGAAGGGATTGTGGCATGGTTGTTACCCAGAGACCATCCATTAGCTTTTACAGTGTATGGGCACCAGTTTGTGTTGAATTCACAGTACAGAATGTTACACAGAGTGAAGGTTCCATTTTGTTATACCATTGTTATGACATAGTGAAGAGGGTATAACAACATTGTAAAGTGTGTGAATTTAGTTAATAACAAGCCTCTCCAACACATTATCTGGGTTATTATTTTTTTTAATTAACTTGCCACTGAGTATGTGTGGCGGTGAAATGGGTGTCCATGTCTGGCGCTGAGGAAGGGAAGAGCAGTGGCTGGTGCATGTATGGACTAAGGAAAGCCTGGCATGTGTTCACCATTATAACCCCCAGGTTATAACGGAGAATTATAACTGGGGTTCCCTATGGGAAAAAAATGATACCCAGTTATTATATATAGAATAAAGTATGGGTCGGGGTGTGTAATGAGATTTTACACACACCCGAGTTGTGGGATGCTACATAAACCCCGAGGGCAAAGCCCGAGGGTTTTAATAACATCCACAATGAGGGTATGTGTAAATCGAGTTTGATACTCGACCCATTTTTATTTTATATAATTGCTGGGTTTGCCTTTTTTGTCTCAGCAATTATATAAAATAAAGAGGTCTGTGTATCCTGCCAGTGTATGCCAAGGTCGGTCCTTTTACTCCGGTGCCGAGATTTTTGTATTTTAAATTGTCCCCCATTTCTTCAGGTCTTTCTGTGCAGGGTATAATGGGGGAGAAAAGAAGAGGACTAACTGCTGAGTTGTACTGGCGGTTCGGTTTTGCAGGGTATAATGGGGGAGAAAAGAAGAGGACTTACCGCTGAGTTGTACTGGCGGTTCGGTTTTGGTAACAGGGAAGCGAGGAGTGCTCTTGGCTGGTAGTGCTGCTGCGTGAGCATGCGCAGAGGAAGGGAAATCATGTGTGTGTTTGCCATTATCAATGCTCCTTTATAATGACAAATTATGCCATGGTTTCCCTATGGGAAAAAGGCAGAGCTGGTAATTATATATAGGCTAAAGTATGGGGTGCAGTGTGTTCTGAGAATTTAACACACACCCGAGTTGTTGGATGGCACATAAACCCCGAGGGCGAAGCCTGAGGGGTTTATGGCAGCCATCCAACAACAAGGGTGCATGTTAAAATCAAGTTGAACACACTGCACCCCATATTTTGTTTTATATAATTACTGCATTGTGTTTTTTGCACAGAGGAAATGCAATCGCTTATGTATGCAGCCTAGAGTAGTCTGAATTGCCGGATGTAACATTTCAGAGGATTTATTAAATGCACCACTCAATGGCGTAATACCTACTCGGGTATTATGGTATTTAATACAAGGCTTTTCAATGCAAAAAAACCCCACAATTATTTACAGCAATTCACAGTAAATATATACTATTTATTTGCAAAATACTATGTTAATGTATCAGGTTGGCTGTAAACACAAAACATCAAAAGCAGCAAAATACAATGTTTGGGTAAAAAGTGTCTGACAGTAACAGTTTTGGGAACCAGAGTGCTGTTTGAAACATGGGGAAGGTGGAAGCATGGGGGTGTCACAAAAGCAGGGGGGGAATCAAAATGAAAGCATTGGAGGTAGCCCCATGTAGCAATGCTTTAGGTAAAAAACACATATATAGACCCATCTGTGTCAGAACTCTGGTTTAGAGATCAAGGTGCAATACATTTCATTCATGACACCACGGATGTTGAACAGATCTCAGATAACATCTCCGAAATCAAGATATAATGTGAAACTGCTGCTATGTATGTGTTCTGCCATGAATTTAGCACTAGGTGGTACTGTTTGACCATCCATTTCTTTAACAAGCTGCGCACCGTAGCTGAGGACCAGAGTCCCAGGTTTGATTTACCAAGCTGCGTCTACAGTATGTGGTAATAAAACTCTAATGCCCTGGAGAGCATGAGGACACATGCAGTGGTTTGATGTATCCCGTGTAAGGGAGATGGAATGAACAAGTGGGGTCCATGAAACGTTGTGGGCAACACATCAAGTGTGATATTTCTTTCACTGCTTCTTCTCACACATTACATTTTTTGTTTTAATAGAGTTATTTTTCTCCCCAGCCATGTTCACCTCTCAGGGATATATTCTGGTCTCAGGGATAAATGCTGCTCTGGTCAATTGACACATGAACTTCTGCGGCTCTCCCTGATGTCCCTTATGGCCCCCCCCCACAACAGGGGATCCTGTAGGAAGGCCCCCCCCCCCCAAGGCACCACTATGTGATCTAGGATCCAATGACAGCAAGCACTAGAACTGCTGGAAGTCCAGGAACTGAGGCTGAGGCTCGGGGCATCGTCCCTCCACAGAAGTAGTCCCCTATGTGGTCTAGGATCCAGTATTTGCAGACACTAGGAGCCAGGGGACTCCAGGAAATCAGGCCGGGGCTCTGGGCTCCCGGACTCCCCTGGGTTCTACTACCTACCCACACTTGATCCTAGTACACATAGTGACTACATTGAGGGGGGAGCCCCCAAGCTCCTGCCTGGGTTTCTAGACTCCCTGGGTCCTAGTACCCACCACCACTGGATCCCAGTACACATAGTGACTACTTTGGGGGGGGGGGAGACGCCCCCCTATGAGTCCCGGCCTGGGTTCCTGAACTCTCCTGAGTTCTAGCACCAATCAACACTGTATCCTAGTACACACAATGACTACTTCCAGCGTGGAGGCCCCCACAGAGTCCCAGACAGGGTTCCAGGACATCCCTGGGTCCTAGTGCCTACCAGTATTGGATCTTAGACCACTTAGTGGACTATTTCCAGGGGTGGGGTGTAGGATGCCCCCCACAGAGCCCTGGCTTTGGTTCCTGGACTCCCCTGCATCCTAGTGCCTACCAACACTGGATACTACTACGTATAGTGACTTCTTACAGGTGGGGGGGTCCTACTAGGATCCAGTGTTGGTAGGCACTAGGATGCAGGGGAGTTCAGGAACCAAAGCATGAGCTTTGGGAGGGCTTCCTTCACCACCCCCAGGAAATAGTGCACTACGTTATCTAGGATCCAGTATTGGTAGACATTAGGATCCAGGGGTGTCCAGGAGCCCAGTCTGGGACTCTGTGGTACCTCCCCCCCTGGAAGTAGTCACTGTGTGTACTTGGATACAATATTGATAGGCACTAGGAACCAGGGGCATCCAGGAACCCAGTCTGGAGCTCTAGGGCCCCTCCCCCCGGAAGTAGTCATTGTGTGTACTAGGATGCAATATTTGTAGGCAATAAGAACCAGGGGCATCCAGGAACCCAGGCCGGGGTGGTTCTGGGGGCATCATTCCTCCAGAAGTAGTCACTATGTGTACTTGGATCCAGTGCTGTCAGGTACCGGTACTCAGGGGAGTCCATGAACCAAAGCCAGGGCTATGGGGGCATCATCCCCCTCAGAAGTAGTCACTCTGTGTAGTAGGATCCAGTGTTGGTAGGTACCAGGACACAGAGGAGTCTAGGAACCCAGACTGCCATATAGATGGTACATGGGTTTTTTCTCTGGTTTCTCCCCCACCATCTGTTTTCCACTTGGTATGGGCAAAGCCACAGTACCTCAACTGCATGTAGCAACGTCCTGTGGAGGAGCAACTCCCTTGTCCCACTACAGGTGTCACAGCAGCACTGGTTGTTCAGCGCCATCCATCCTGATGGTAGCACACTGCCAAGAGGCAGTTGCTACAGTCTGGCCTGCCTCCTAGTATGGTGTCCTGATCTCATTCCCGAACATTGGTTATCTGCGCAGCAGGGTAATGTACCACTGCTTCACTATCCCCCAGACCGCAGTGCATTGCTAAGGGACAACTGCTGTAGTCTGGCCTGCCTCCTAGTATGGTGTCCTGATCTCATTCCCGAACATTGGTTACCTGCGCAGCAGGGTAATGTACCATTACTTCACTATCCCTCTCGACCACAGTACACTGCTGAGAGATAACTGCTGCAGTTTGTCTTGCTTTCTTCAACATTGTTCGCCTGCATGGTAGAGTGATGTGACTCTGCTGCGTTATCTCTCCTGACCTCAGCGCACTGCCAAGAGTCAGCTGCTGCAGTCTGGCCTGCCTTCCAGCGTGAGGCCCCAAGCTCACTCCTGAATGTTGGTCAGCTGTGTGGCAGCAGATGTGATGTTACTGCACCATCCCTCCCAACCACAGCGCAGTGTCGAGAAACAGTTGCTGCAGTCTGGCCTGCCTTCCAGCGTGAGGTCCCAAGCTCATTCCTGAATGTTGGTCAGCTGTGTGGCAGCAGATGTGATGTTACTGCGCCATCCCTCCCAACCACAGCACAGTGCCGAGAAACAGTTGCTGCAGTCTGGCCTGCCTTCCAGCGTGAGGTCCCAAGCTCACTCCTGAATGTTGGTTAGCTGCGAGGCAGCAGATGTGACACTGCTGCACTATCCCCCCCAACCATGGCACAGTGCCAAGAGACAGCTGCTGCAGTCCAGCCTGCCTTCCAGTGTGAGGTCCCAAGCTCACTCCTGAATGTTGGTCAGCTGCGTGGCAGCAGATGTGATGCTACTGCGCCATCCCTCCCAACCACAGCGCAGTGCCAAGAAACAGCTGCTGCAGTCTGGCCTGCCTTCCAGTGTGAGGTTCCCAAGCTCACTCCTGAATGTTGGTCAGCTGTGTGGCAGCAGATGTGATGCTACTGCGCCATCCCTCCCAACCACAGCGCAGTGCCGAGAAACAGTTGCTGCAGTCTGGCCTGCCTTCCAGCGTGAGGTCCCAAGCTCATTCCTGAATGTTGGTCAGCTGCGTGGCAGCAGATGTGACACTGCTGCACCATCTCCCCCAACCACGGCACAGTGCCAAGAGACAGCTGCTGCTGCAGTCTGGCCTGCCTTCCAGCGTGAGGTCCCAAGCTCACTCCTGAATGTTGGTCAGCTGTGTGACAGCAGATGTGACACTGCTACACCATCCCTCCCAACCACAACACAGTGCCAAGAGACAGCTGCTGCAGTCCAGCCTGGCACAGTGCCAAGAGACAGCTGCTGCAGTCCAGCCTGCCTTCCAGCGTGAGGTGCCAAGCTCACTCCTGAATGTTGGTCAGCTGCATGGCAGCAGATGTGACACTGCTGCACCATGCCTTCCAACCATGGCACAGTGCCGAGGGACAGCTGCTGCAGTCTGACCTGCCATTCAGCGTGAGGTTCCAAGCTCACTCCTGAATATTGGTCAGCTGCATGGCAGCAGATGTGAAGCTACTATGCCATCCCTCCCAACCATGGCACAGTGCCAAGAGACAGCTGCTGCAGTCCGGCCTGCCTTCCAGCATGGCATCCAGAGTTCACTTCTGAACATTTGTTGCCTGCATGGAAGCGTGATGTACTGCCACTGCGCAGTCTCAACAGCCCACACATTACATCTTTAATAACATGATACTGATCCCAAGGATTAAAGGGACACAGTCAAGCCCCTTAGGCCTCAAAGAGTCCCTAGTTTAAAAAACACATTTAATGACTGCCCACATTCTGTGGAATTTGCTGATATTGCTGGTAGTTTAAATCTGATTCCTTTTTTTTCTTTTAAAAAGAGGAAAACAGACTACTCACCATACTGGTGTTACCGCACTGAAACATGTTGGTTCACAGTCCTTGATCAACTTCCACTGCATCTTTCCTGGAGTTAGAAACACCCCAACATGGTCTAGCCACTATTGATATAGTAGGTAGAGAGAAGACCATTGCATCATGAGTGGCTGCACAGTTTGGGGGTGTTTCTAATGTTCATGAAGTGTGCAATAAAAGTAGATCAAGGATTTGTAACAAAACAAGGTTGGGTATAACTATACATTAGCATGCATTTCAGTTCTACCATGAAAGGATACAAATAAAACAACCTGCAACATCAGTGAATTTTAGAGAAGGTAAGCAATCATGAAATGTGGGTTTATAACTAGAAATACTATGATGCAAAAAGGTTGACGGTGTCCCTTTAAAGGGATTTTTCAACTTTCCTGCCGCAAATTGACAGCTGGTGTCAGCAGAACTCTAATCTCTCTAATTTGAATTTTGTGACATTCCATCCATATTCTCTAAAAGACGTTGGCATGAAAACAGACCCCCTGCCCTTTGCCATCATCTGTTCCTGCTGCTTTTCCTGCTAGCATGCCGTAATCCTTTGCTTGTGACATCAGAATAATGTCTGTGGCAACAAACAGCTGTGATGTCAGCAGAGCATGATGACTTCATGGCAGGGATCAGGAATGCAATCCAATGGCATCTGATAGGAAAATAATTCTATTTTTTTCATATAGCTGTTTGCCCTCTGCTGGCACCTACACCTGTCTTTGGGCCCTTCATTCAGTGGCTTCCATTCCCATCAGTCACTCCCCCCCATCATTGCACCAGTGGGGATCTGCATGAAGCGGGGCCCAAAAACACTGGGGGCCATCACATCCAGCAGTAGAGAGATGTTTTTTTTTTTCCCTGTGTTTTTCCCTAACCCAGAACTGGGGAAGCATGACAGGTGCATGCACATGTACTTCTGGAACCACTGCCCCATCCACCCCCCACATTACATCCGCTCCCCCCAGACTGCTGCTCTGAGACCCAGCCTCCACCTACTGTCAGCTGAGGGTGAGGAAATTCACCACCCCAGTTCGGGAGATGAGTGCTACCTAGCAGCCGCTAGATCATCTCCCAGCCCACCCCACTCACCAACCCCCAGTGCCCAGGGCTCATTCCCGAACTCTGGACGCCGCTGTGGAATGAGCTAAAGCGCAGCCATCTGTGCCACTGGGTCAGCAACTGACAGGAAAATAATTCTGTTTTAATGAAAATGTCTTTAGTAATAAAACAATTTATGGTCCTGGAATTCTGATTTTTTGGACTTTTTGTGTAACTGAGCGCAGCTGATGCCAACAGGGAATTTTCTTGCTGAAAACTCTCTGAATGGAACATTAAGTTTATGGTTGAACTACCTCATGCATCTGAACAGCATTAAAGTGCAGCACAATCCCTTCTACCACAACCATACTGAGCTAATGATTAGCACTATATTTTATTATTAAAACATTCTACCAAGTGTCAGTGGCTCAGCAGGTTGCACACTCGCCTCTGAGGCTGGAAGATGGAAAGGTTGTGGGTTCCTGTCCCACACCAGGCACTTGTGGGTTAATCCTAATACTGACACTGTAGTGTAGCATGAGGGGTGTGCTGCACTCCTGTGGTGCTGTCTTTTGGATGAGACATTAAACTGAGGTCCCGTCTGCCTGTTCAGGTGGTGGTTCAGGTGGATGTTAAAGATCTCATGGCACTTCTTAACAAGAGTACGGGAATTTTCCCCAGTGTCCTGGCCAAATTTTCCCCAGTTAATAAAAGTACCACAAACACCTTAATCTGGTTCAGTGTCAGTTGGTTACCATCTGTATTCCCCTCCCCGGGTCACCCATGAAAAAGGGGCTTCTAGTCTCAGTGGACTACCCAGATACCAAAATTCAATAAATAAGTAACAAAAGCTACCTATGCCCACTTGTAACTTTTAAATAATTGTGATATTAATTATACTTTATTGGGGGCTGTTGGTTGGTGGCCATACATAAAATTTTATCAGAATTCAGCCCCCTTCAAACAGGCTGCCCAGAGGTGTCTACATATTGGAATGCCCCACAGGTAATAGTGTTTTGCCTTTTGTTGTTACTGCATATTAAACACTCTTTTGTAATCAGAATTTTTTTTTCAAATGTTCTCTTTTGCAACAGTACATCAGTCAGGCTGAACCGAATAATATAAGAGGCCATAATGACATGCACTTATTCCATACATGGCAAACTGCGTTGCTCTAAATAATTACTCGTAGTGATGACTATCAATGGCAAATCTATACCACGTAGGGAATTCCTCTCCTAGCTCCATCCCAGACAACCTCTCATACAACCACTGCCTCCTTCCTCTTGAGACCACTCCTTGCTCCGCCAACAAAGATGCTTGTATTCCACTTTGATAGTATCGCAATGTCTCATTCATAGAACTAATAAGCCAGCTAACCAAGAAAAAACAAAAACAAATCCCATAAATAATGACTAAAAAAATAAGTAAAAGAATAAAACTAAAAGTAACAAGCATTTGTCAATGCCAAATGTTGCTTGCTTGTATGTGCTGTTTATGTATTTGGAAGTGATAGTTCCATGCTTTCCTCCCAAGACATCCACTGTGTCTTTCCGTTCAGTATTCACAGAAGAGTGGGAGAGGCAAGGGCTACAACAGTACAGCAGTTGCCAAGGGGGTGAAGAGGTGGACAGTGGTCCATTCAAAGGCAAAAGAGTCCTGCAGGAGCTCACTAAATTGAAGGTGGACAAAGCGATGGAACCAGATGGCATACGCCCAAGGATATTAAGAGAACTGCAAAGGGAGATAGCAGTACCTCTGGCAGCCATGTTCACTGAGTCATTCAACACGAGTGAATTGGAGGAGGGCACATGTGGTCCCTCTACACAAGTCCGGCAGCAGGGAGGATGCAGGGAACAATAGGCCGTTCAGCCTCACCTCAGTCGTGATGAAGATCATGGAGACATTGCTTAAAGAAAGTATAGTGGGGCATCTAGAAGCCAGCAGAGCCCAGGACCATAGACAACATGGATTCACAGTGGGGACATCATGTCAGACAAATCTGGTTAATTTCTTTGACTGGGTGACAAAGGAAGTGAATCAGGGTGGGGCAGTGGACAACGCTTACCTTGATTTCAGCAAAGCCTTTGACACATCCCACATAGGAGGCTGATAAACTAGCTGGGTAGGCTGGGCATGGGGGAAAGGGTGGTAAACTGGGTTAGAAACTGGCTAACAGACAGGAGGCAGAGAGTGGTGGTAAATGGGGTGCAGTCTAGGGAGAGTGGGTGACCAGTGGGGTGCTGCAGGGATCGGTCCTGGGGTCAGTCCTGTTCAGTGTCTTCATTAGTAACATTGCAAAATGTCTGAAGGGAATTTTTTCACCAGATTTTCAACATAGCCATTTTAAGACCACTGCTCATGAAAAGTGTCACTGTGATTTTCTTAATCTGTCCCAAACATTGATTGAGCACACTGAATGCGCCACTGTGCGCTACATGCACGGAAACACATTTTGGACGACGTGAAAAATGACAGCTGTACTACTCATAAGGAGGTGTGGTAAAATGGCAATGTTGAAATTCTGGAGTGAAAATATTGAAAATTCACAAACTTACGAGCGTGCGTAGCATCAGCGCAACAAATGCTCCTAAAACAGTCATTTTGGGGAATTTTTTTCACCAAATTTTCAACATAGCCATTTTAAGACCTCTGCTCATGCACAGCGTCACTGTGATTTTCTTAATCTGTCCCAAACATTGCGCACGCTGACTGCGCCATTGTGCGCTACATGCATGGAAACACATTTTGGGTGGCATGAATAATGACAGCTGTACTGCTCATAAGAAGGTGTGGTAAAATGGCAATGTTGAAAATCCAGAGTGCAACTATTAAAAATTTGCGAACTTATGAGCGTACATAGGAACTGCGCAATGCACGCTAGTAAAACAGTCATTTTTAGGAATTTTTTCACCAAATTTGCAACATAGGATTTTTGAGAGCTCACCTTATGAAAACTGGCACTGTCATTTTGTTAATCAGTCTCGAAAGGTGATTTTGCACAGTGACCGCGAAATCACCCTTCAGGCCCAATTAATGCCATGACAGTGACAGAAATTCATGAGGAGGGGTCCCAAAAACCCCATGTTGAAAATTTGATGTCAAAATTCCAACAAATGCCAGAGATATGCAGCAAAGTTGAAAAACCCTATCTATCCCATTATACAGCTTACGCCATTTCCTCAGTTAGCGGTCGGCTTTTGAAGAGTGCAGGCGTGTTCCCAGTCCACAGATAAATCGCACAAAAGATACAAGTAAGTATGGGGTGGGGGGTGTGGGGAGGCAGGTGTGCAGTGGGTGGGTGGGTGCAGGTTGTGGGAGGGGGCCAGGGAGAAGCGCCATGGGAGAGTTTTTGTTATTTACAGGTTTTTTATGTTGCTTTAAGACTATGAGAGATGTTTGCCACGCTGGGGTGGGCTCCCAGCGTGGCAGCTGGAAGGCTGTTAGGGGCTGGAGCTGGCGGGGATTGGGCACGGTCGGCCCTCTTATCATTTGCCAGCTGGGGTGGGCTCCCAGCATGGCACCTGGCTGCTTGGGGGCATGCAGCCGATGGGGACTGGGCACCCGTCGGCCATAAAATATTTTGCCAAGCTGGGGTGGGCTCCCAGCGTGGCACCTGGATGCTTTGGGGGGGCGTGCAGCCGACGGGGGATTGGGCACCCCCGTTGGCTGTACAGTGTGGGAGGGGGCACATGAGCACGCAGTGTGCATGCGTGCGTGTGTGTGTGTGGAGGGGGGAACTCTGCTCACTGAAGTGAAGCTCTCCCTTTCAACTGTACAACCATTGCATTTTCAACTGCTGTCATAGACAGCTGCAGTAGTGATTGGGGAACTGGGGCCGTGCCTGCAAACACACTGACTGCATTGGAAGACGGGTGCCACACCTCCGAAAGCTCAGATGATGGCACTATGTTTCTTGCACATGTGTGCAAGCAGCATAAAAATGAACTGAGGGCTAATAACCCTACAACATCTTAAATTTGAGTTTCTCAATCTGTTATTGCAGATGGATCTCCGAGAAATGCAAAGGGACATTTAAATCAAGCCTTTGTTCATGTGCTCCGGGGATGGGTACCAGTCTATGAAGTACAGTAAAATGTATCACTCTGTATGGCGTGCCTACCGTAGGCCAAAAGTCACAAAACAGCAGGCGTGGGGGGATCTTCTCTTAGGAGGAGTCCAGCTCCCAGAGTTGCTCTGTTACAAGTAGTGTTGGGTGGAATTTTCAAATTTAGAAAGGATGGAGTTCCATGGGAGTTTGGAAAATTCTGACTAATTGCACAACATTCCATCAAAAGTGGAACTTTGGAATTCTATAAGCGGACTTTAAACTGCGGATTAGGTTTCCACAAACCACAGAAAATTATCCACTGTATACATAATCTGTAAAAACTAATCCTGGGTTTAAATTCAGTGACTTTCTGCATACTGTGGAAGTTTTTGAAGAATTCTGAAAAGCAGTTCATAAACAGAATTGCCATTCCACTTTAATTCTGCGGGTGGAAATGGAATCCTCACATTCCAAAACTGAGCCGCTCGGAACCCTCGAATAAGGCCACAACACAAAAATCTTCAGTTAGTGTTTCTTTTTATTAAATACTTTGGCATTTCACCTTATGAGGCTTCCTCAGATGACACTAGAAATGAATTAAAAAACATATCTTTAGAACACTTATTATTTACAGATATGACAGAAAAGACATTTTTTGCTGGTTACTGCTGTGTAACATCGTTATGATTTTCTCCTGTATTATCACATCTATTGCAAGCTCCACAGTTTACATCACCCACAAGAGGCTGAGATTACCCGTGGAGTTCTTATTCTTTGGATGCCAGTGGAATTTCACATTTTGTACAACTCTAGTTACCAGCTATACCAATGCTCACCACCTGACTACCTCCTACCAAGGTACTCCATAATAGGATAGTGTTTCGTAAGAACCCTCCCTAACAGAACACTAATCTCATAACTGTCTGAAATCCCAGTATTTTATGGATGTAGGAATGCACACATGAAGTAAGCCGTGGCTTAGATGTAGACAGGAGAGGAAGTGGCATTCTGGGCCCTGGCGATTTTATCTATTCCTACTGTCTGATATCTAAGCCTGCCGGTGTTGTAATATGATTGTTGTGCACTGTTTGAATTAAGTGTAATGTTAAATGCATAAAATTAAGTACAGCTGTATTTTTCTCTTATAATGTAGTTCCTGAAATACAATATGGCGTGCACAAGGGGTATGGCTAACAAATATGCATATGTCTATTGTGGTAGAGGGGTGGCAAAGTGGCACCAAAGGGTTCTGGCTTACACATTTTATTTTCTTAGCTACACCATATCAAGTTAAAATTATCTTTCTCAGTTCTGGAGACTGTTGCCCAACTTCTCCTGTTTACATATCTCAGTAAGTTTACTGAGCCAGGCTGTATACAAATATGACAACATATGAAAACAGCCAGCAGAGGAAGGCCTATTGGTCTATCAAGCCTGTTCGAACTGTGGAGCCTCTTCTCAGCAACTACTGAGGGCCGCTTTGCTCCCTTCTCTACCCCTAGACCTTAAACCTCCCATTCACCCTTCCCATCCACTGTCTCTAGGAAGGCAACCTCCTCCGGAAGTTCATTTCACCCCATCACCACTCATTCTGTGAAGAAGTGTCTCCTAACCTCCCTTTTGAGACTTCCCCTGACAGCTTATGGCTTGTGGCCCTGTTCGCCCTAAGGCTAAAGAGGTTCCCTGTAATCACCTTGAGGACACCTTTTAGGTACTTGAAGGTTTCAATCACATCCCCCCTCTCCCTGCTGTCCTCAAGCAAGTACATGTTTTGGTCATTTAGTCTCTTTTCATATGCCTTGCCCTGCTGACCCTGAACCATTTTCTTCACCCTCCTCTGGACCACCTCTATCAGGTTTGTGTCCTTTTTTAGGTAGGGTTGCCAGAATTGTATGCCAGGCACCAGGTGCAACTGCATCAAGGATCTGTACAGCGATATTGTAACCTCCTTCCACGTGCTCGTGATCCCCAGCAATACAGCCAAGCATTTTGTTGGCTTTGCCTACTGCCTTCCTGTACTGCATCAAATGTTTCAGGACACTGGGGATAACTACCCTCAAGTCTTTTTCCTCCTTTGATTTGGTGACTAAGACCCCCCCCAACCAGGCTGTATTCGGTCCTCGGGTTCCTATTTTCTATGTGCATGACTTTGAACTTCTTTGCACTGAACCCTAGTTGCCATATTTCAGACCACCATTCTAGCCTGGCCAAATCCTCCTTAAGGTTCTGTATCCCTTCAGCTATTTCTACCATTCCACAGAGCTTGGTGTCATCCACAAAAAGACAGATCTTGCACTTAATGCCATCTCCAGTGTCTTATGAACATGTTAAACAACACTAAGTCAAGCGTCAAGCCCTGTTGAGCCCTGCTGGTGACATCCCTGAAAATGGAGAGCTCTTCCCTCACTGCCACACTCTGGATCCTTCCTCCAAACCAATTTGCCACCAATCTCATTAGTTTAGTTCCTGCTCCTGGCCCCCCCAACTTCCTGATCAGCCACTTATGGGGTTCTGACTCAAAGGCCTTGCTGAAGTTCAAGTACAGTATGTCAAACACTTGGCCCCTGTCTGCTGTTCTGGTTACACAGTCAAAGAAGTTGATCAGATCAGTTTGGCAGGATCTACCTGCCATGAACCCATGCTGCCTCTCATTCTGGAGACCATTCACCTCTAGAAACCGACCAGTCTTTCTGTAATGCTCATTTCGCTTTCAAGTATAAAACAAAAAAAAAAAAACAGTCCCCATTATGGGTAAGATATGAACAACCAATGGTCTCTCCTAACTCCCTATGAGAGTATCTTTATATCCACGTGCCCTCATCATTTCCCTCATGTCCCACGCTTGCCAGATCATTCACTCCAGCAAACAAGTCAAACAATTAGAAATTGGTAATTCCTTCCTATAAAACTAATTCCTATCTGGGAGAACCTCATGTTCAGATTTGAGGGAAAACTACTCAGTGAGAAAAGCTGGGAAAAAAAGAGGCATTAATAAACTAAATGGCTTATTACACCATTCAGGTTTTGTCAAATCCTTGAAGAACTAAAAGAAGAAGAATTTCAAATTCAACATATAGTAGATCCTTCTACAGATTCCCTGGACAATGGGTGGACTCAGATGCTAAGAATAGCTTCTGGTAAGGGGGAACAGGCAGAATATACAATGTGTTGCTTCACTCTGAACAAGATCCCACATTCAACTCAAAACTATGGTGGGAAAAAGAATTCAGTATAGAATTATGTCAAGAAACATGGAACAAACTATAACCAAATGCATGCAGTTCCTCACTTGAAATTCAAGGCAGGGTAATTTAATTTAAAATTTGCAGTGGTATTTACTGTAGCCCCAACTGTCTAAAGACATCTGAACCAATTAAATGTGGCAAATACTGGAGTTCTAACGTAGGCTACGCAAATCCCTCACATATCCTCTGGTCATGTACCAAACTTAAAATGCATCTGGCCAGAAGTAAGAAAAAAAGTGTGTTCTAAACTCTTTTTCATAGATCTGTAATTCACTCCAAGACTCCACTTTCTTGGAGCTAACACAATTGTTCAGTCCTCTGATGTGATACCAATACTGAATTTTAGCAGCTTGTCTTGATCTCAAAAGATTAATCCTCTCCTACTGGGCATCCCCTTAGGTACGCTCTATATAAGATTGGTTTCAGTATATGGAAAGATTAGTTTTTAATGAAAAAAAAACAGTCTTACTGCTCTTGATAAACTAGATCTTTACAATAAAACATGCAATCCTTTCATGGATTTCCTTGGAAAACATTTGAATATGAATATTTCAGCAGAAATGCTTTTTCTGTACTAAATACAACACAAGTGTCATAGTGACTGCGCTTCAACTGTATGTTCATTTGCATTCTTAGTGCTGTTGAGTCAAATTCCATTGTTTTATTAATGTTGTATTGTATTGTAAATTTTGAAAACAATAAAAAGAAGCATTTGTCAATGCCGAATGTTCGTCGTGTGTACTGGTGTCATGGGAGGGGGGAAGGGATGTTTGAAAATTGCTTCAGTGAAGTTGTTCGTGAGGTGGAGTCCCAGAAAACTTATGCTGAACACTTTGGGCAAACATATTTAAAAATGGTCAAGTTATGCCATTAAGTTGAAAACCCAATTGAAATACATTGATGCCGAAAACCCCATTGAAATACATTGAATTGCTTACCTCAGTTCGCGGTTGGGCTTTGAAGAGCGAAGGCGTGCCTGCAGTCCAAGTAAGATTACAGCAACTGACCTCCAGTGGGTAAGTATGGGATGTGGGGGTGTGGGGTGGTGGGTCCAAAGTGGGACGGTGGGAGGTTGGGTAATGGCACAATGGACAACGATGGATGGTTTTCTGTTTTTTACAGGGAAAAAAAATGACGAGGGAAAGTTTCCTTTTTTTAGGGAGTTTGCTGAACAGATGAGGACACTGGAGGATATGGGCACCCCCAGTGTCTGTATACTGTTTTGGGGGGGTTACTCAGTGGACAACAATGGATGGACAGATGAGGACACTGGGAGATTGGGCAGCCCCAGTGTCTGTATACTGTTTGGGGGGGGGTCACACAGCAGACAATGATGGACATTTTTCCTTTTTTCAGGATAAGAAAACAAGCATTTGTCATTGCTGAATGTTTGATGCATCGGAAGATGTCCACCTCTACACATTGTTTATGTCCTTGAGGCACTTGAACATGTCTATCATGTTGCCCCGCTCTCTCCTTTCCTCCAATACGTACATATTGAGGTCTTTTTAATCTCTCCTGATATGTTCTGTGTTGCAAGCCATGTACTATCTTGGTTGCCTTTCTGTGGACTACCGCCACCCTGTCAATGTCCTTGCACATTTGCAGCCTCCAGAACTGCACACAGTACTGTAGGTAAGGCTTCACTAGTGCATTATACAAGGGAATCACCACCTCGTGCCTTCTGCTAGTGACACCTCTGCCTATGCACCCCGGCATGCCACTGGCCGCCCTTATAACATTTGTGCTCTGCTTTGACACCTTTAGGTCATCAGAACTGATAACTCCTAGGTCTCTTTCTTCCTTGGTGATCATCAGCACCTCCACCCCATCCTGTAACTCTCCACAGGTTTCCTTCTTCTCAGGTGCATTATTTGCGCTTCATTGCATTGAACGTCAGTTGCCACTCCTCAGACCATTTTTTCAAGCCTCTCCACAGCCCTGCTCATTTTCGCCACCCCTTCTGGAGTATTCACTGTGTTACAGATGTTGGTGTTATCTGCAAACAGGCAGACAGACCTTTCCTTCTAGCCCTTCCACAATGTCTGTAATGAAGACATTGAACAGGACTGGTCCCAGGACTGATCCCTGAGGTACCCCACTGGTCATCCCCCTCTCCCTGGATTGGATCCCATTACCACCACTCTCTGCCTCCTGTCCATCAACTAGTTTCTAACCCAATTTATCAGCTTGTGCTTCATGGCCTGACTACCCTTCTTGTTAATCAGCCTTCTATGTTGGATGTTGTTGAAGGCTTTGCTGAAATCAAGGTAGGTGACATCAACCGTCCCTCCCTGATTTACTTCCTTAACGAAGCATTAGGGTTTCCAACCCTAACGCTCCACCCCCTCCCTGCAGAGATTGACAGGTGTTGGGGGTGCCCCTTTGGGTGGCTATCCATAATGCTCATGCCATTCCACCTCCACTCTGCAGACACTGACAGGCATCATGGTGTGCCTTGGCATCTTTGGCCCTAATGCTCATCCCATTCCATACTGAAATAAGCTGAGATGGGTGCAGTATAGGAGAATGGGGTGAACGTTAGGGGCCAAGGCTCCAAGACACACCCCAATGCCTGTCACTGCTTGCAGGGTGGGGGTGGGGTTGGAATGGTGTGAGCATTACGGCCAATGACTCCAAGGCACATGGCTGACACCTGTGAGTCTCTACAGGGTGGGGGGGTTACAGTTGGAAACCCTAATGCCCCAGGTGTTTGTTGGTATTTTCACTTAAAATTTTCAACATGGGTGTTTTTGGACCCCATCTCATGAACAGTGGCACTATCATTTCATTACTCAATTCCAAAAGATGATTTCATGAAGCGACTGCGCCATTTGGCGACACAGGTGTAACACAGGATGTGAAAAATGGCAGCTGTACTGCTCATGAGGAGGTGTGACAAAATAGTAATCTTGAAAATCTGGAGTGAAAATATGAAAAATTGGCGAAGTTATGAGCGTGCATAGAAACTGTGCAACATATGCCAGTAAAGCAGTCATTTTGGAATTTTTTCACCAGATTTTCAACATGGGCTTTTTGGGATGTCTCCTCATGAACAGTGCCACTATGATTTTGTTAATCTGTCCTGAAAATTGATTTCGCACAATGCATAGAACAGCGTACACATATCCTTCAAGTGTGTTATCAGTCCTTTAATAAAATGGGTTTGTGTTGAGAAAAAAGTGAAAATTGACAAGAAAATACAAAAGTGTACCAAGGGCATATTATGGAATAAACCTCGGTCATGTGATCAGAGTCCACCCATCAGATAATAGGAGGATTTTCACAACTCACTTCAGCTATACAGTATTGTTACATGTCTGTTGTCCCCCAGACACCCCTTTCTGTGTTCTAATTTTCATACCAGGGAAAATGGGCTAACAAGCACCCAAAGGTTGTAGTTTAAGATGAACCTAGTGGTCTACTTTAAAACAACAGAAGGTCTCTGACTTGGATGGAAGACAGCCCTGCATGGGCAGCTTATCCTGGTGCTTGGACTCATGCTGTCTTATTCTGGTGCTGGGACTCATGCTGTCTTATTCTGGTGCTGGCTTGCTCTGGAGATGGCTGGTTCTGGTGCTGTAACAGCTAGTGCTGGATGGTACTGCAGCGGCTGGCTGGTCTATGGTACCTACAGAGCAGGAGTACACTGAAGCATCCTAGCATCCTGGCAGACTGGTAATGCGGGCTGGAGAAATAAAATTGTCTGTTAAAATGAGCTTGCAGAGGCTACCAACCCAGCAGTTTGATGTTAAACTCCAGGCGAGAGTGAAACCTAGCAGCATGTTCCTCGGGGGGGCTGCTGACCATAGCATTATAAGAACATAAGAATGTGACGGCAGAAGGGGACCGTGAGATCCATCTAGTCTGCTCATTTTGACTACCCCCCACCTTATATTTTTCCAAGATTACCTCAGTACTTGTCCCACGCTAACTTGAATGCCTTGACGTCTTAGATTCCACTGCTGCTGCTGTGGGAAGACTATTCCAAGGTCCCACCACTCACTCTGTGATGAAGGACCTTCTATATTTGAATTTGAATCTACCTCCTTTAAGGTGCATACTGCATCCTCTTGTTTGTGGTGATTTGTTTTCTTGGAATCAGGGTTCCCGTTTTACCTGATTTATCCCTGTCATGTATTTAAAGGTTTCTATCATATCCCCCCTGTTTCTTCTCTGTCCAAGGGATTACAATTGCAGAGGCCTCAGTCTAGCTTCGTATTGTTCCTGGTGTAAGCTGTGCACCATTTTTGTGGCCCACCACTGTACTGCCTCCAGGCGATCAATGTCCTTTCTGATGGGTGGCCTCCAGGACTATACACAGTACTTGAGATGTGGCCTTACCAATGTCCTGTAGAGTGGCATTGCAACCTTTTGTTCTCTACTTGAATGCCACTGCCTATTCCCCCCGAGGATGCCACTGGCTTTTTTGTGCCACCTTTTCTCATTGTCTTCCTACTTTTAAGTTATCAGAAATCAGTACTCCGAGGTCCCTTTTGAGTTTTGTTACTGTCAATTGTTCTCCGTTCACTGTGTATGATCTGTTCGGGTTTCTCTTCCCTTGACTCTGCACTTTTTGGCACTGAATTTCAACTGCCAGTTTCTCTAATTGTTAATAAGTGAGTGAGACCTCTGTGGGTTATGGACCTGACAACACAATGGTGCTGATGTAAGTGGCAATGCCAAACACTATGCCATAGCCACTGATGACCTCATGGCCAGATGACTTTCTCGGAAGTCACAGTGGCTTTTTCAGTGTGACCTCTGTGCACCATAATGTCTCATAATGCTTGCCATTGCAGCCTGACCCACAGAGGTCTCACTCACTTGTTAACAATTAAACAGACATGTTTTGGGTTACCACATTTTAAGAAGCCCCAAGTGGGACATTTGTTACTTATACGTGATTTGTCACAGGACAATCTGTAACCTCTACCTGTGAAACAGACTTGTTTTCTCCAAATAATCAGAATTAAGACTAAGGCCCAGATATTCAAAAGGGTTGCGCCATGCGCAACAGGGTTGCCCATGTGCAAGTCCAAAACTGCGCCATTTTGCGATATTCAGAAGGAGGCAGTTGCGCCCCCAAAAACATGCTGAGTAACAGCGCAATGAAAATGAAGGCATGCGCAACCGAAGGGGGTGGATCCATGTATAAAGACCGCAATGCGATATTCAAAGACTTGAGCGATGCGCAATAGCGGCACAGCCGGAAATTGCGCACTGGTGGAAATGAGCCAAAATAAAAAGGCTCAAGGAAGCGGTGCAAGAACGCTACCAGGCTGCCAAGTGGGGAGAGAGACAGAGACAGAGACAGAGACAGACAGCAAAGGGCAGGCAAGGAAAGTGTGTCCCATAGTCTGTAGAGGCCAGCGGGGGGTGCCCGGTGCAGTGGAAGTAGCAGTCAGGACAGTGGGGGTAACACAGCAACACCAGCCAGGGGGTCAGAAGCCAGGGAGATGGACAGTGCCAGTTTCCACATGGAAGCTGTAATAGAGGGGTGAGAATGCATGCTGCAGGGGACGTGGCCATGGAAGGGCCCGTGTCGGTGATATGCCCCGACAAGAAGTGATGCCGTGCCGCATCAGCTTTGAGCTGTACACAGATGTAGAGATCGCGGGCCGGTACTGCCTGAACAAGGAAATACTGAGATGGCTCTGTGAGCTGTGCAGTGATGTGATGCAGGCACCCTCACGATGGAGTCACGCTCTGTCGGTGGAGACCAAGGTGACAGCCTGCATGTGCCTGCTCGCCACGGGCACCTTCCAGAGGCTGACAGGGGACACTACAGGCATCACACAGTTGGCCACGTCATGCATCCTCACCCAATTCCTCAGCGCACTGCTGCCACATGCTGTGGAGTACATCCATTTCCCCAGCACCGCGGCAGAGCGTACAGCAAACATGCAGGAGTTCCACAGGGTAGCACGTATGCCTGGCGTGCTAGGGGCCATAGACTGCACCCATGTGGCCATCCGCACGCCACCTGGCCCCGATGGCCATGCATATCGGAACAGAAAGGGATTCCCTAGTGTCAACTGCCAGGTGGTGTGTGATGCCACTGGGCGCATAATCAATGTCTGTGCCACACACCCTGGCAGAGCACATGATGCCTTCATATGGTATCAGTCTGCACTGTGCCATCGATTCGAGAGTGGGGACATCCCCACAGGACATCTAGTGGGTGAGTACACATGTATGGAATGCAAACTCTGGGCAAGGGTGGGAATGCCACAGGTGCCATGGTAGTGGCACACAGGGAGATGGCCAATATGGACCTGAACATGACACTGATCTCCACTATCTCCACACAGGTGACTGCGGATACCCACTCCGTCCCTGGCTGCTCACACCATACCCGGCGCCCATGACCCCAGCACAGCTATGCTATAATGAGGCACATGCGCAACACGCAACATCATAGAGCGGGTGTTTGGGATGCTTAAGACACGCTTCCGATGCCTAGACACCTCCGGCGGTGCCCTATAGTACAGCCCCCAAAAGGCCTGTGGGATATTCCTGGCCTGTTGCATCCTGCACAACATGGCCAAAGACCATGGGATAGCCGTATAGGTCGAACAGGGGGACAGCGATGGGGACGCCAGTGGCGCCGGTGAAGATGGTGATGAGCAGCCCCCCCAGGACGGAGGGACCCCCGACTGATCCGGCAGGCTCAGCTGCACCGGGACACCATCACAGAGGAGCACTACGCACAACACAGGTAAGTCAAGGGGACATGTGCAACCAACACTGTCCATGCGCAAACCACAGGCACACAGGGGAACACACCAGGGTGCATGATGGTCAGGAGTGTAAGGGTCAGGCATACAAACACACCATCAGGGAGGGGTGAGCACTCATATGGACACACACACACACCAGGCACAGAGCGTACATGGGCAGATGCACAGCACTGCAGAACCGACATTGCTAACACACAGCACCACCGACCACCCCCACCACCCGTACTGTTCAAGTACGTGTGTCAGAACCTGGGCACCCTTGCACCTTGGTATACAGTGCAATGCAGGCATCATCATGCACACGCACCTGTGGACAGCAGTTGGGAGGGTGTGCAGGTGGTCCATGTGTCGGCTTGGTGAGCAGAGAACCCAGCAGTGCACTGTCCACCATGATACACATTGCACACATGGCAGCACCAGACAGGGCCCGCACTGGGAGACAGCTCAGTCATGTAGCACTGTCCCATGGCCACCGCGGATGCGTGGGCAGCCCTGCCGTGACCCAACAGCATGGGCAGGCTGAGCAGGGGCCACATGGGGTGGCACTGTTGCACCACCAGGGGTCCCACTGCGTGAACGCAACCTTGCCCACACAGGGGTCTGCAGCATGCCGAACAAACCTGCACCAGGGGTGCTCGGGATGCCCACAGCAGACCCGGCGTCGACAGGCCTGGTGTCGCACGACGCCGGGAACAGGGAGTGGAGAGTGCACTGTGTGGGGTGTGTGGTACAGGGGCACCTGACTGTGTGCCCAATGCATCCACGACAGAGACCACTGCCTGGGTCAGCCTGTCAATGGCGGCGGTCACATCCGTCCACATACGGACCAGCTCGGCTCGGTCCCGAGCACACTCCCTGCTGTGCCGCTCCACGGACACAGACAGTGCCTCCACGGACCTTGCAACCCGCCTCTGCAGCTGTACTGATTCCTGCAGCAGGCGGGTGTGCTCGTCCAATGGGTACTGTGCCCCAACGGCATCCTGACCCCCAGGGTGTGGACAGTCCTGATGCACAACACCCCTTGAGGGTGGGCGCTGTTCGCCAGGACCAGGAATGGGCAGATCAAAGGGCGGCGGACATGTGCCACTGCTTGACACTGTACCCCCAGACCTGGTGGGTGACTGCTGCTGCTGCTCCTCCAACCGCTGTGCCCCCGGGTCCACTCGTTCCACTGCTGTGCTGGCAACAGTGCCAGACACCTGCACAGCCACTGGTGCTGCCCCACGGGTGCTGACAGGCACAGCCTGGGACCGTGCCAGCATGCTGGTACACAAGTTGGAACCAGACAGGCCCAGGGGCACGTGCTGGCCTGCCGTGTGTCCGTCATGGGACACACAACCATCACTGCCCATTGCAGGCCTTCTATCATCAATGGTGCAGGTACGTGCTACTGCCATGGTCACAGCGTGCTGGCATGCTTGCATGCCAGACTGCTGAGACACAGGCTGTGCACCCCCCGCACCCGTATCACTGACATCAGAGTTTGCGGCCCAGTGTGCATGCTGCTGCAGTGCCTGCTGGCTGGTGGTGGAGGTGGATGGACCCTCCTCCATGTCCAGCAGGTCAGCATCACTGTCTGGACCCACCACCACCATCTCCTGAAGATGAACAGGATCTGTAACAGAAAGAGAGTACATGTGAGTGCAGGTGAACAACGCCCCCAAACACCACCACCATGTCATACCGTGCAGTGATGGGCTTCCACCTGTCTGGAATCCTCCCGCAATGGCGCCTCAATGGTGCTTTCGGCTGCATGGCTGTGACCAGTGTCTCCTCAGTTGGGGTCAGCTGCAACACCACTGGCGGGCCCCGCCAGTGCCAGCGCGTGCCGCCCTGAAGGCTGCCACCTTCTCCTTCAACCTCCTGTGGTCTGTCCCCATCTTTTTCTTGCAATCCTGCACGGAGCGCTGGTGGCTTCCGTGCAGGTTAACGACCCGAGCTACCCCCTCCCATGCAGCTGCACGGCACTGAGGGGTGCCCCTCCGTCCACTCAGCACTGGCTCCTCATCCAGGTAGGCCTGGAAGAGAGCCTCCGTCTCTGCTGCTGTAAAGTTGGGCCTCCTCCTACGCCCACCGTCCTCACCCTCACAATGACTCTGCTCGGTCATGGCGATCTGTATAGGGGAAGTGGACACCTGTCACTGTGCAGTCTACAGCATTTTCCCATGACCATTGTCCTGAACATCACACAGCATGCAACTCACCTCTCACCTGCAGTAACCGAATCTGGCCAACGCAGCCCAATGTTGCACATTTATAGCACAATACATGCAAATTAGGAGTGGAGCAACTATAATGATATGCAAATCGCGCCACTGCGCCCTTGAATGGCTGATCAGATGATTTGCATGTGTCAGCTGAATATCAGCGAATCTAAGCTCAGCCTGTCTGGAAGAGTCGGCTGAGCCAATGGCGCAGATCTGTGCCTGGGTGGTACACTGCATTGCGCATGCCCAGATAGCTTACGTGGCGTCTGTCGCGCTGCTGATGTGCTGGCGCGATCGGCAATTCAGGCCATGCCACCATTGTGCCAGTGGCGCTACAGCAATGGGCACTATATGGCGCTGTGGCACTACTGCCAATACTCCACTGTTGCACTAGTGCGCAGCTGGTCGGTCGCGCGGGATGCCTAATGTCAGATGGCTGTCGTAGCCTGCGTCATTGCCCATGACCTTGTGTATGACCTTTGCCCCTGGCACTGTTCTCTCCTGCCATGTGTCGTCCCTATTGCGCTGTCTGGTGACAGCGCTATTTGAAGTGACGGCGCTGTTCGAACAGCGCGATTGGAGCCTGTGGTGGTCTATTGCGCAACATCTCCACGTGGGGTTACGGCGCAGCTGGGTGCCATATTGCCTGCTGTAAAGTTGGTGCCATGGCTAGGAGGAGGGTGGTGTCCTGGAGCCAGCTTGAAGTGGCCAACTTGGTGGCCCTAGTGGAGCCCCACTATGGGGCACTTTATGGTGAGGCACCCCTCACCATTGCCCGGACCCAGGTGTGGCAGCAAGTGGCCACTGACCTGGTGGGGGTCACTGGACGGTACCAGTCAGCTGAGCAGTGCCGGCACCGGTACAGTGACCTCCACTGGAGGGATCCTGATCTGCTGGATCGGCTGTGGTCAAGTGCCAGGCGGGGCGTGGTGCCTAGGCCAGGTGGGTGTGCCATATATGCACCTGTATTATCTGTAGGGGTGTGTGTGTGTTTTGGTGGCTGTGCATAGGTGATGGCTCGGCCACGGTTGGCTGTGTCAGTGTGTGCAGCTTTGAGATGACTGGGTATGGCTGTTTGGGCAGGCACTGTCACTGGGGCAGGGGGCAGTCTGCTTTTGAGTCACACTGATGTTTGTCTCAACATATGTCTTCCACAGGCCGGGATGTGAGGATGCGGGGCAACAGTGAAGAGGGCCATGCCAGGGACCCGTTGCCAGCAGGGGTTGGAGCCCACCAGCAGCAGCAGCGCCAGTCGGAGCTGCTTGAGCAGTGTGAGTATCATGACTTCATGGATGCTATTGCATGCTGGGGGGCAGTAGCCATGCACAATACAAACATGCAGGAAAGGGGAGGTCATAATTCCACTATACAAGACACTAGTGAGGCCCCACCTGCAGTACAGTGTACATTTCTGGAGACCATACCTACGTAAGGACATAGAGTGGGCAGAGAAGGTTCAGAGGAGGGCAACAAGGATGGTGCATGGCTTGCATCACAACTCCTAGGGAGACAGGTTGAAGGAACTGAACCTGTACTCCCTGGAGGAGAGGAGGGAGAGAGGGGATATGATTGAGACATACAAGTATCTTACAGGGTGGAACAGGGTGCAGGGAAACACTATTTTGAAGTGCAAAGATGTTCCAGGACTACAGGGCATGGGATGCAGTTGGAGGGAGGACGATTCAGAGGAAACATGAGCAAGACTTTCTTCACAGAACGGGTTGTGTACAAGTGGGACACCCTGCCAGAGGGAGTGGTGGGGGCTGACACACTCACGGGATTTCAGACTGCACGGGATAGACATAACGGAATTCTTGAGGTCAGGGGTAAGGGGCAACAGACTTCTAGGTAAACAAAGTAACTTACAGGCTGAAATGGACAGACTGTGTGGGCCATAGGCCCTTATCTGCCAACACTGGCTATGTATCTATGTCTGTAGGCACGACACAGGTGACATGCATCACTGTCCAGTTTCACAGCACGTCTGTGTATGCATCACTGGTGGTCCATGCATGCACTGGGCACATAGCTGTGTAACTGGCATCGCACCACGTTGCCACGTCACTTGCCAGCCTTGTTTGTGCTGTGATGAACATGGGCAGTGTGTGTGTGCAGTGGTGCGCATAGCTGGTGCCGCCTGTTTGTGATGGCCATGTGCATGTTCACTGTGGGTGGGTGCATGCCATCACAGGTGCGGGACATTGGGCTATATGGCTTGCAGGTTGGGTGGTGTTCAGGGTTGTGGTCAGTCACAGCCATTGACTGTGTTCCCATTTTCCTAGGCCTCGAGATTCTCCAGAGGATGGCGAGGGATGTCAGGGCCATCCGTCAGCTTGTGGCCCAGAACAGCGACATCCTGCAATCCATTCACCGCCATGGCGTGCGGAGGAGGCGACAGAGAATTGCAGGACACCGGCAGGAGGATGGGCGGCCAGCTGGCCCATGACCTCTCTACCCTTCCCACTTCTCCCATCCCTACCACCCTGCCTTCCCTCTCCAAGTTTGTCATCCCTACCCCTTGACCAACCCTACCTTGTACCCGTGCCCCCTTGTAAATAGTTGTACTTGTTCTTGACAATGTTTGTTGTTGTGAAATACATTTTTATATTTTTATACGAATAATGTGTTGCTCTCTGATTTGCAGCTGCCTATGGGTGCTCAGTTGCAGGGGTGTACATGCCATCTGGGCTGGTATGGTCCTGGGTATGTGTGTGTGTGTGTGCGTGTGTGTGCATGGGGAGGTATCTCCAGCATGGCAGTGACTTTCGGTTGGTCTTGCCGTCTGCTGCCACCCACTGCTGGGTGCACAGGGTGTGTCTGGCTTGTAGGCTTCTGTGCTGCACGGGGTTGACGTGTGCTGGGGGGGATGCATGGTTTCCTGCAGTGCCAGTCACTGCACATAGGTGGTGTCTTGGGGTCACAGTGCAGGGTGTGCTGAGCGTACGGGGGGCTGATGTGCACTGTGGTTGTCAACCCCCTGTGTGTGGCACTCTCAGCCTGCCAGTGGTTGTGCTGGGGTGTCATGGCTCTGTTATGCTTTGTTGGCTTGTCCCCATGGGCAAGTAGATCATCCATCCCACCCCCAGTGATGCTGTGCTTGGGGTGTGCAGGTGTGGTGTGGGTTCTGCAGTGTGTTCCTGTGCCCATGTGTGGCATGGCTGGCGGTGGGCCCCAGCCTGCCTCCCTGGATGTGCAGTTCCATTGCTCTGGGGGGCTCTGCTTGCGCTATGGCACCTCTGGAATGCTCAGCTGGGCTGCCCTGGTTGCGCCATAGCGCAACATTTAAACTCAGCTTCTCCTTCCTGGTTGAGCTATGGCGCAGTATGTCGATATTCAGACGTTGGTTGCTTGCGCAATTTGTTCTGCTCCATGTTTGAATATCGCACCTGTTGCGCATTTGCGCAACCGGTTTGTGCTTGCTCCTGCTGTTGCGCTCATTTTGAGCGCAGTTTGAATATCTGGGCCTAAGTGTTTAAATTTTTTAGTTGTTTCTATTGTTTCTTATCCTTTTAAGATACTTTAGTTAATGTATTTTAGGTTTCTTTTGGGGAAAGTTAGAAAAAAATTTTTCTACTAAAAGATCAGGACACGTAGTATTTTTCATGTTTTTTTGCAGGACACAGCTTCCCAAATCAGGACTATCCTGCGAAAATTAGGATAGGTAGTAACCCTAGACAGGTTGCATGTGCAGCAACCTTGCTCTCAGGAAAGGCACACAAACCCCAGATTGTGTACTTCAGGGCAATTGCTCTGTTCAGGCGGAGAAACAAATCTGATATTAGAACACTAGGGGGAGTGTGACCACAGTGCAGAATTTGAACTTGCATTCTAATTCTAAAGCTAGCATAAAGCCCTACATCTGGGGCATCTGATCACACACTGGTGGGTAATGCTTTTGTAAAGCATCATTGATGGATTCCTGTTTGAAAAAGTGAGAGAGACAGAGAGAGAGGTGGTGGGAAAAGAGAGGGGGGGAGAGAGAGAGAGAGAGAGAGAGAGAGAGAGACAGAGATAGGAGAGAGAGAGAGAAACAGAGGCAGAAAGTGAATGAGAGAAAGAGAGAGAGGGGAGGGGGCAGAGAGAGAAAAATAAAGAGAAAGAAACAGCAAGAAAAAGACAGAAAAAGAAACAAAGAGAAGGGGAGAGAAAAAGCAAACGAGTGAAAAAGACAGAGAGAGAGAGAGAGAGAGAATGAGCAGCATGGAATGGTAGTTTACTCACCTGGTAAAGGTGATTGTGGGGGTATACATCTCTGAGGCACTCCACCTTTCCTTACACATGAGTTGTGTTCACCCAATAGGTTGCTTGGTACACATGTGACTTTGAAGAAGTCCGACCCCGTTTCCCTGTACAGCCCTCACATCATCAGTTCGGGTTCTTCCAATGCTGCACCTACTAAGGACTGAATGTTTCTGAATTATTAGGCAATGCTGGTATGAATGCAAATGTTAGGCCATGCATAAGAGAATTGGACAATAAAGGCTGAGTTTATCTGTTTCTATTTTATTTATATTGTTAAAACTCCATACTACAGTTGTCTCAGACTCTCAATATCATCATGACATTCTTTTTTTTTTAAACTTTATTTTTATTTTTATTTTAATTAATCATTTGCAGGAAATACATGTACATTTACATAAATTTATCAGTACAGCAAAGAGAATTGCTGTTACAATGTGCAGTTTAATTACTCGATATAATGTGTACTAATCATAGACTAAGTCAGAGGGATCAACTTATCCAGTCTTAATTACACCCATTTAACTAGGTCATGGAGGAAGAGAATTACTTAACTCCACCCCACCCTCTATGTCTCAACTTCTGTTTGTTTCCAGACCTCCCATCTCGACCACCTTCGAATGTATGTTGATGTCTTGTGATTTATTCTAAATGTGAGCTCTTCAAGCTCTGCTAAACTTTGTACAATTGCTACCCAATCCTTCTTCGCTGGGGGGACTGGGTTAAGCCATTGCCTAGTTATGGCCTTATGTGCTGCAGTAATTAAAGTTGCCCATAGGTATGTGGAGTCCAAGCCCCTAACACCCAAGGGGGGGTACCCAAGATTACCTCAGTCCAACAGAGAGGTTGATCAAGTGTGAGAATTTCCCCCGTGGCTGATGTAACCTCCGTCCAAAACCTTTGCAGGATCGGGCATGCCCACATTATATGAAGGTAGTCCACCTCCCCCTCCCCCACATGCTCTCCAGCATCCAGCTGAATATTTTGTATTTCTCTTGTTTAAGGTCTTTGGTGTCAGGAAGTAACAGACTCTTACTTTCCAGGCGTACTCTTGCCAGAGGGGTGACCTGGTCGTTTTCCTAACTACCCTAAAAATGCTTCTCAGTCATGGTCAGGACAGTCTGGGTTGGTTTCCTCTGCCATTTAGCTTTAATCCTGGTTAACGGATCAGCTTTCACTGATCGAGGGGACCTATAAAGGTGTGAGATCAGTCCCTTCTGTGAGGTGGTGGATTGCATCTTCTGAATGGCTGTTATCAGAGGGGGCAGCCCTGGCAGGATCTCCCTCTTTTTTTTGAAGAGATATTATGTATGCTCTGACCTGAAGGAACCTAAAATGATCCGAACTTTTAAGTCCAAACCTATTTCTAAGGGAGGCAAAATCCAGGGTTGATCCTCCATGGACCAGTTGACCCAAGTGCTCCAGGCCCAATTTACCCCATTGTTTGTATGTAAGCTCTAATCGATTTGGAGGGAAGTCTTCTGCCCAGGCCAGGCTTTTTAGTGGCCATAAGGAGGATTGTAGTCTGTATTTTTGCCATAGCCTCTGAACCGAACGAACGCTGTCCCCCACCGAGTGTAATCTAGGTATGGGTTGGCAATGAGATGTAAGTGGGGTAAGTATCCGCTCCCCCAAGGGCAACCAACCTCCTCCTCTCCCCTCTCCCTTCCCCACCAACCGAAGGTGGAACTGGGACCCACCCACCACAGCACATTTTTTAGTTGGACGACCAAGAAGTAGTCCTCTAACTCTGGTAGAGACCTACTGCCACCACCTTGATGGGTCTGCATGATTTTTAAGTTTATACGGGGCCTTTTATTATTCCATATGAATCTGGAGATCATTTTATGCCAAATTAGGAAATCTGACTTATGTATGTATAGTGGTAGCACTGGAATAAATATAGAAATTTGGGCAGCACGTTCATTGATATGGCCTGGATTCTTAAGTACATGGGCATATTAGTTAAAGTCCACCTTTCAAAGTCTTTCTTTATTAAAGTTGTAAGGGGGGCATAATTTGAGTTAAATAATTTAGAGAAATGTTTAGTGATATTTACCCCTAGGTATTTCATTTCGTCAACAGTCCAATTCAGAGGGAGAAGATGGAGGATGTCTTCAGGTGGTCTAAAGGAGAAGCTCAGGACTTCCGTTTTAGTTTTATTAAGTGTATATCCTGAATATTTTCCAAATTCTTCAAGTATAGACCAGATCTGTCTTATGGACCTATGTGGTTGAGACAGACACAGCAGGACATCATCAGCGTACAATAGGATTTTTTTCTGGATTCCCCCCACCTCTATCCCTGATACTCCTTCCTCCCTCCTCACCGCTTCTGCCAAGGGTTCAATATAGAGGGCAAACAGGAGAGGGGACATCCCTGATGGGTGCCCCTGCCCAGCCTGAATCTCCCCAGCAGCCCACCATTCACCCTTACATATGCCTGAGGTCCTGTGTACAGTGACCTTATCGTTTCTATAAAAACTTTATGGAACCCCCTCTTCTCCAATACTGTAAATAGAAAGTCCCATGATACTTTATCAAAAGCCTTTTTGGCATCTAGACTCATTAAACATGCTGGGGTGTGCGAGCATTGGATTTTATCTATCATGTTCAGGGCAGAGCGTACTCCGTCAGAAGCCTGCCTAGCCAGAACGAAGCCAGATTGGTCCGTGTGAATCAAGTCCGACAGAATAGGATTTAACCGGGAGGCTATGATTGATGTAAATATCTTGTAGTCACGGTTGAGTAGTGATATAGAACAATATGTTTCGCACCTTGTGGGGTCCTTTCCCTCTTTATGAAGGATTGTAATAGTCGAGTACTGCCAGGGGGACGGGGGAGGACCCCCCTCTGTCCAAATATTTGTAAAAACCTTTAAAAGCAAAGGAGCAGTCTCTAAGGTGAGGGCCTTATAAAATTCAGCTCCATACCCATCAGGGCCTGGACATTTAGCAGGCTTAAGTTTCTTAATAGTAGAAACTATCTCCTGTTGTGTGATTGGCCTGGTCAACTCGTTTGCCATATCTGGTGTCAGTGGTGAGAGAGGGTTAGACTTCGGGTAGTTCTGTTTGTCCTGTGTTGAAGTTTTTTCATTAGGGCTGTATAGATGCGAATAATATTCCACAAATGCCTCAGCTATTTGTGAGGCCTGTCTGACCAGTTGGCCCGACCTAGGGGATATTATTTTGGTTATTGTGGCCTTTGCTACATGTTGACGCAATCTAAAGGCCAGTAATTTGGTTCCTCTAGGGCCTCCCTCGTAATATTTTTGTTTTAAATAAAATAGGGCCTTCTCTGTCTCAGCTGTTTGAATTTGTTGTAGCTGGTTTTTGCAATTTTTTAACTCCCTATCCCGGCCCCATTCCACTTGATTTTTGGGGCATTTTCCAATTCTTTTATCTGCTCTGATAATTCCTGCTGCCTCCGCCTCATTTCTCTCTTCTTGTGGGAGGCAATGGCTATCAATTTACCTCTCAGAGAGGCTTTAACCGTATCCCACAAAATCTGTGAGGTGGTTTCTTGTTTACTGTTTTCTTGCACTGTTATTTTCAAGTGGTTTTTAATCTCCTCCATCACCCTTTATCTTGGAGTAGAGAGGCATTCAGCCTCCAATGTGTGCTGCACTTAGGTAGTCCCAGCTCCACCTCCAAGTAAACTGGACTATGGTCCGAGATAATAGTCGCCCCCACCCAGATAGAGTGGAATCTGCTAAGATCTTCAGAAAATGTGAAGAACATATCCAATCTGGAAAATACACGAAACCTTGGAGAGAAACATGTGTATTCTCTCGCTTTTGGGTACCTCTCCCTCAAAATATCCACCATGCCTAGCTGTTCCAGCAGTACCCTTATGGATCGGGCTTTCGCCGCATCCACCCTCGGGATTTGCGATGTTGAATCAAGTGTTCTGTTTAAGACTACATTCCAGTCCCCACCCAATATCAGTACACCTTTGGCCTTTTCAGCCACCAGTTTGAGAATGTTTGAATAAATTCTATATGGAGACCCTGGAGGGATGTAAACATTTACCATCGTGACCTGAATGTCCTGAATGGACCCCACAAGTATGAGGTACCTTGCCTCAGGGTCTTCTATCACTTCCTGCTGCTGAAAGTGGAGGTTTTCCGAGAGGAGAATTGCCACCCCCCTCTTTCTACCCGCCGGAAGAGATGAATGGTATATTAAAGGGAAGGTCTTTAATTTAAGTTTTAGAGCTTCCGGAGGAGAGAGGTGGTCTCCTGTAGAAAAACCCCATCACATTTCTGGGATGTAATAAATTGCTGAATCCTCCTCCTCTTAATGGGGCTTGTTGATCCATTTATATTAAATGACATAAACTTCGTATCACATTTAGCCGTTTTCTAGCCAAATATGTGTACCCACCTTTTCCTTGAACCTTAGTCTACTGTACCTTAACCACATCACTTGATAATATTCCTGCCAAACTACAAACTTTTTAACATAAACAGTTACAACTTTTAGAATAACATTCATAACAGCTATTGGATAACTGAACAGTTGCTCTAGCCTCATCCAGCACCGAGCCGAGAGCTGGTTTAAATGCTGAGTAGCCACAGTCGAGGATTCTCTCTGCTGGGCTACTCCTGATCCAATGATTTGGCTTCCTAGGGAAGGCTGACCCATGGTTGCCAGCCAAAGGGTGTCTGGATATACAGACCTTGACAGGGAGCTCGGCTGTGCAATGAGTGTTCCCTGTGGGCCCCAGGAATATCCTTGGGAAACGCCCCCCTTCTTATTGCCAGTGCACGTATACGTAGGCATCCCACTTCCTCCCCCCCCTCGCCCAAAAGAAGCACCTTCATGGCATTCTTCTTGCCCATCATAACTTTGAGGCCTATGTGGCTTGAGGTTGCCTGGTTCCAAAACTTTGGAGACTCCATTCTACCATCTCTCATGAGTAACTTTAAGTGTACATATCATTGTTTTAGTTTCAGTACAGTTATCCTTTCCCCTACTGCAAACCCTGAGCTACAGGTTGAGATGGTTCAACTATAGGAGAGGAGCAGCCATTACTCACTACCGATTATTTTTCTAAAGCCAGTTATCTAGGTGTGACTTCAGATCTTTTGCCCCTTCGTCGCCTTCCCTCTTCATAACCATCCCTGTAGTTGAGGGCCTAATGTACAAAGGTAAGGAGTCTGGGCTTTGCCGTTTTCGTTGGCACCTTTCAAGTGAGACCATCATTACAGTGATCCGGGGTAGGGGCATGCTCCCACGCTAGGTCAGCAGTTATCGGGGGGGGGGCATCCCAAATTTGCTGACCTCAACTCGCGACGCCACTGCCATGGTGTCAACCCCACTGCCCCCAGAGTCCCACCTCTGGACCAGACCCTCTCCCACCACGCCACCTTGACCGAGCGCCCAGTGATGTTGGGATTAAGATTTCCCCCTCCACTCCCCTCCGGGGGCCATTAGGTGGCAGATCCTCTCTCCCTCTTTCTACTGATTCATTATCCGTACACGTTAGAATCAGTTCAATTGGATATGCATTCTTTTGCCATTTGTACCCTGGCTCTTTCTCTTTTACCCTCTCCTCTTCCCTCCCTCGCTCCCCCTTCCTCTTCCTCCTTATAAGAAAAAAGAGAAAGGGGCTGTCCCATATATATCTTCTTGCCACCTCCCCTCATCCCCACCCAGGAACCTGAAGCATTAGGTCCAGTTGTGATGAATGTGGGCAAGCTGTGTTTATTTGGAATAATTCTGCTATGGGAAAAAGCGCAGCCAGTACTCACTGCGGTCCCTCCGTGTGTGTTCCCCTAATGGCGCTCTTTGAGGAATCAAAGAGGCGACAGGATCCTCAGCTCTGGCAGACCAAGTGATAAGAGGAGCAGAGAAAAAAGGGGGGAAAGGGGGGTCATGGGAAGGGGGATTTGTCAGTCACTCATTAGTGAGAAAAAAGTTCCCTTCAAAGTTCTTAGTGACTGCTTCAAGTGTCCATTTCTCTCAATGAGCCCGATTCTCTATCTTCTTCAGCCTCTCCAGTCTCTTCAGTTCCCAATGCTGTTTTCAGGTGTGAGGCCCCCTTGTTTAACAGTGCTGGATCCCCAAGCCTCTGTAGGACCGCGCCGATATCCGAGCGGAGCGAGGTCTATTGCATCCGCTGTGATGATCCCTTCCTCACAATGCCCTTCTGCACTACTGACCATGCAGATGCCAAAGATCCTCTCTAGCCTTTCCTTCATCAGAGGCGGTGTAGCTATTCCCAGTTTTTCAAGATAAGGTGCTCGGCCAGAAGATCTTTACAAACTCTGACTCCTTGATCGGTGGTGATCTTTAGTCTCGCTGGGTGCAATACCTGTGCTTTTATATTTTTGGATTGCAACTGCTTCACTATAGGCCATACCGTTTTCCAGGCTTCCTGTACCAGCAGAGTGTGATCATTGTCGATTATTATTCTATGATCCTCGTATTCCAGTAGGCCCTTTCTCCAGGCTTGCCTCAACACCTCCTCTTTACTGGCATACAATGTGAATCGGGCTATGAATGATCTTGGCCTGGCCTCAGGGTTACTTGGCTTTGGGGCCAAAGAGCTATGCACCCGGTCCAGCCTTCAATCGAAATCTTCTGGCAGGTCAAGAGTTTTCCTGAGCAGGTCCTGTATGAATTCTATGGTATTCGCTGCACCGTTCTCCATGCCTTCGGGGACCCCGTGTATCCTGACATTCTGCCTTCTGCTCCGGCCCTCAAGGTCGTCGAGCCTATAGGTTAGCTCTCGGTCCCTTGCCAATAGGTAGAGCAGTAGCCTGTCTTGCCTATCCATTTGTTCTGAGACATTCGAGAGGCACAGTTCTAGTTGATCCGTTTTATGGTCGATCCTGCCCAGGTCCGCACGCAAGTCAGACAGCGATTGGTCTATTTTTGTGACCGTACGGGCTGTTTGGCGTATGGTTTCTATCAGATCATCCTCACGGGCCTTGCCATGCTTCGCGGCCTGTTGCATCTCTGCTATGCCTTCTCCCTCATTGTAACTTTCTGTGTCTTCTTCTCGCAACATCGCCTTCAGCTTCTGAGCGGGAGTCAGCTGCAGTTTCCCCACTTTGTTCCACCTCTGTTTGGCTGGTGATGCCATCATTTGCTGGGCGATTAACTTAGATTTTAGGTGGTGAGGAGTGGAGTGAACAGCTCAAGCTGCCATATCGTGCCCTGACGTCACTGGAAGCCCGTCATGACATTCTTGTTATCAGCTATCAATATCATCATAGCATTCGTTAGTAGTGCGTATCGCTTAATGCAGTGCGCCATTAGTATAATTATAGTGTTTGTACTGGCAATAGTTAGTTTTAGCCTTATTCTTTCTTAGGGTGGGTTGTGGAGTGCCTCAGAGATGCACACCCCCACAATCACCTTTACCAGGTGAGTAAACTACCATTGTGGGGAATAATGTCTGAGGCACTCCACCTTTCCTTACACATGGGTTTCTTTCCAAAAAGCAGTACCATGTATAGAGGTGAGTCTTAGTGTTCAGATAGTTTGTTCCTTAAGTTCAGTTGGTCTGTTGTCAAATAGTCCATCTTAAATTGTTTCTGTCTTTGCTGCCAGCAGTACCACTTGTCCAACGTGTGATTTTGACTGCCATGAAGCATCGACCCTGTAGTGTTTAGTGAATGTATGAGGTGAAGCCCAAGTGGCTGCCGCACAGATGTCCTCCACTGTAGCCCAATTTCTTTCAGCCCAGGACATGTCTACTGCTCTTGTTGAGTGGGCCTTGATATCGGCTGGTGGTACCTGGTGCGATGTCTTATAGGCTTCTGTGATAGCAGTCTTTAGCCAAGTAGCTATTGTTGCCCTAGTGGCTGGTTGCCCTTTTCTGCATTCTTGTGAACTCAGGAATAGTCTGTTGGATTTGCGGATAGTAGATGTCCTGTTGATGTAGATCGTCGGCACCCTTCTCATGGCTAAAAGCATAAGCTTGGGGTCAGCAGTGACCTCCTCTGTTGGTAGTTGTGCTGGTATGTCGATAACGTGTTGCAAGTGGAACTTGATATTAATCTTGGGAACGAAGGATGGAGTCATCCTAAGTTCGATTGTTTATTCGTGGAAATGTAGGTATGGTGTGCGACAAGATAGTTCTTTCAGTTTTCTGATACGTCTGGCTGAGCAGATGGCCAGACGGGAAACAGTTTTGAGGGTTAGCCATTTTAGGGAGACAGTATCTAGTGGTTCGAAGGGGTGCTCTGTCATGGCCCTAAGGACTAAGTTTAGGTCCCATGGTGCCATCCATTGTCAAGTCTTTGGACGTAAATTAGTGAATGCCTTTAGGAACCTGATGATATCCCTATGCGCACCCGGTATCGTACCTTCTATGTGACCCCTTGCTGCCCCTATTGTGGCCACCTGAACCCTCAATGAGGCAGGAGAGAGCCCTTTTTCCAGGCCATGTTGTTAAAAAAGGAGTATGTCTGGTATCGTGACAGAGTTGGGAGTGATATTGTTTTGTAAGCACCACTGCGAGAAAATCCTCCACTGTCTCTGATATGTAGAAGTTGTGGATAGTCTTCTGGAGTTGGTCATGGTTTCAATCACTGATGGGTGGTAGCCTTCACTTAACAGTCTCTCCCTTTCAGGAGCCAGGCTGTTAGTTTGAGGTTGGTCAGGTTGGGGTGGTGTATGGGGCCCTGTGTGAGGATGCCCTGTCAGTATGGAAGTATCCACGGGTGGTCCAAGGCCATTGCCACCACCGTCGCGAACCAAGCTCTCCTGGGCCAATAAGGAGTGATCAGTATCACCCTTGACCTGGATCTGCAAATCTTCTTCAGAACTTGCAGAATTACTGGAATCGGTGGGAATATGTAAGCAATCTGAAATGTCCAAGTTGTAGAGAGTGCGTCCACCCCCATCACTTTGTGGTCCCAAAAACGTGAGTAGAACTTTGGGCACTGGTTGTTCTTGTTGGAGGCCATCAGGTCCAACTCTATAGGGCCCCAGCATTTGTTGATAGCCTGGAATGTGTGTCTGTGTAGCATCCATTCCCCCAGATGTATCTGTTGTCTGCTTAACCAGTCTGCTGTGGTGTTTAACTTCCCAGCAAGGTGTATTGCGCTTAAGCTTGCTAGGAATCTTTGTGCCCACAGGATGATTTTTCTGCCTCCCTTTGCATTGCCTTGCTTTTGGTTTCCCCCTTGTTTGTAAATGTACAAGACTGTGACTTGATTGTCCAAGCATATTAGGACATGTTTTCCTCTTGCTAGCCCTTTGAAGTGCAGTAATGCAAGATGAACCGCTCTTATTTCTAGTACGTTTATGGGCAATTTGGTTTCTGTTATGGACCATTTCCCTTGAGCTGTGTTGTGACCGGTTGTGGCCCCCCATCAGGTCAGACTGGCATCTGTGTCTATTTGGAGGTCTGGCTGTATGTCTAGGGGCATGTCTTTTAGAAGGTTGTCTCTGTTTAGCCACCAGTGTAATGATTGTGCTACTCCTGGAGGAATCGATATGACCTTTGTGAAGTCTAAGTCATGAGTGAGGCCCTGTTCTATGAGAAATGACAGCAGTGATCTCATATGCCATCTTGCCCAGGTATGGTATCTATGCAAGATGACATTAGGCCTAATGTTTGGGATATTGACTCTATGGAGACTTGCTCAGTCTGCAGGCACTTGCCTACTGCCACAATTATGGTCTTTGTCCTCTTTTTGGATAGTTTTACCATCCCTTCTGCCGTGTCTATTAGGTTGCCTTGGTGCTCTAAGATATGGCAGGGCATCAGTTGACTTTTCTCGGTGTTTATTACCCATCCGTGGTCATGCAAACACTTTATTGCCATTGCCGTTTCTCTTGCCGACTGGTTTATCGACCTGGCCTGTATCAGCCAGTCGTCCAGATACGGTATGACTTGTATTCCTTGTTCTCTGAGTTTTGTGGCTAGTACGATGGGTACCTTGGTGAATACCCTTGGGGCAAATGCGAGTCCAAAGGAGAGTACCCGATATTGAAAGTGTTGGCTTAATATGTGGAATCATAGGTATTTTTGATGGAATAGTCTTATGGGAATGTGTAAATAGGTATCCTTCAGGTCTATAGATGTAAGGTTGTCGCCTGGTCTCATGGCCTTTAATGCGGACCTGATGGTCTCCATCTTGAATGGTTTGTATGCAACACTTTTGCTTAAGAATTTTAGGACTCGTACCGGTTTTAGATCCCCTGTCTTTTTTGGTACTGTAAATTGGATTGAATAAATCCCTTGGCCTTCCTCCTCCTTGGGTACCTGCCTTAAGGCATTGTTTGACATCAATTGGCACAGGATGTTCTGCATTTGTTCTGGTGTGGCCCTGTGTTTTGTTACCAGTGATGTTATTAACCTTCCTTGTCTTGGTTTTTGGGTGAATTCTATTGCGTAACCCCTCTGAATGATTTCTAGGACCCATTTGTCCTGTGTGGAGTTGATCCATTCCTGGGCGAAACATGACAGTTGAGCTCCTATTACTGGGCTGTGATAGTCATTGATTAGTGTGTCCCCTCCTACAGTGTTGATATGTCCCCCTAGCCTGCTGGATGTTCCTCTTCCTTTGAATTTTGTGTTTGGGAAGTATGGATTAAATTATGACCTTTGGGTTTGGCCCCTGTATATGACACGTCCCCTAAGTCTGTCACGAAAGGGCTAGTTGTGTGAGCTGGATGGTAGATAAATGGAATTCTTTGCTCTTTCCTTACCTAGTACTTTGCCCTCTTCCTTGCCCTTGAGGTATTTCTCTAGGCCCTCCCTGAAAAGTAAGTTTCCTCTGCAGGGTAGTTTGAATAAGAGGGATTTGGATTCGATGTCTGCATTCCACAGCTTCATCCAGATGCATCTCCTCACTCTGTTGATTAGAGTGGCTGCTCTTACATTAATTTTTAGGGAGTCCACCATCATATCTGCCAGGTATTTCGTTGATAGTATAGCATTCTCGAGTAGAAGGGCCTCTGGGAATTTTGCGGTCAGGCTCTTCTGAGCTTCCTGCAACCATTCAAGTTGTGCTCTGGCGGCATATATGGCCGTGGTAGTGGTTCTGACCCCAAGTCCTGACAGTTCAAAATTTTCTTTAAAATGTCCTCCAGTTTTGTTATCTACTGGGTCTCTTAAAGCTGATGTCAACTCAGTGGGCAGGACTGTCTTTCTGTTGAGGGACACAATTTGAGGGTTGATGGAGGGTGGGGTGCACCAAGTTTTTAAGGTGTCTGCATCTAGTGGGTACATTTTGTCCCATGACTTCCTCTCAGGTATGCGGGTGGGGTCCGCTGCCTCCCACTCCTTTGAAACTATCTCCGAGATGGCCTGGCAGACCGGGAAGATGTCTGCTATCTTTTGAGATGGCTGAAGCAAGGGGATCAGCTTAGACTGAGTTTGAGGGGTTGGAGTGTCAAACTCCACTATAGTCACGATGCTGCATACCAGATTGGGGATTTAGTCTGGGAAACACCATTTGGCTGTTAGTGATAGTGGATCATTCTCAGATTCCTCCTTGTTCTCTGATGCATCGTCACATATGACTTGCATCGTGTCAGTCCCTGCTGAGGTAGTGGGAGTCGTAGCACTAGTGGCGTGGCACCCAGAGTTAGTAGCATTGCTGGTAGAGGGGTTTGATTTGTGTGAGGTGAACTCGGCCAGTTTTTCCCACATTGCTGACATCAGCTGCTGTTGTAACTGTAGCACCTGTTGGTTTTGCAGCAGAATGGCATTGGTATCTAACATTGGCGGCTGTAGTGCATTGGTAGTCTGTGAGGTGCCCTGGTCTGGAGGCTGGATGGGAGAGCCGGCTGGGTCATCCTCCTCCTGAACATCAAGTGATGGGGATGGTGGGTCCTCTGCGCAGGAGGCATAAAGCCTTCTGATTTGAGAGGCTGGAACTGGAATACTGCATAGTCTGCAGCTCTTAGTTTTCCCCATATCATGGAGAGATGGAGACATAAGAGGGAGTTAGGAAGGGATGTAATTTGATGGTTGATATCAAACAAGTAATATTTCAGTGGATCAGCTGCCTAAGTTACTAAGAACAACTGATGCAAGACAATATGTAGATAAAATGTGTGGGCTCTGCAGAGGTTAATGTTGCCTGGAGTATGTATAAATGACTAGGAAGGGTTCAGCTGTAAGCTGCCTGTAGGGGGAGCAGTGGGACTGAGATCCTCATGATCTGATCAGGTTGTGAAATCCTCCCCCCATCTCTAAATTATGCTAGGTATGTGAGAGGAGTCCATTCAGGGTATTGTCCTGAAGAAGGGGGCATACTGATTCAACTTCCAGGCAATAGAGCGACTAAGAGAGTCGCTGGTTTAAACAGAAGCTGCTACTGTGCAGCGCGAGGCCTAATGCACTCTCCTGCCTCGTGCATGCACAAAGCTGTCAGGACGTGCATGCGTGAGCGCAGGGAGTGTGCGGGCGTGTGCACGGGCGTCCCTGCTCACACATGCGCAGGAGGTTGAGTCGCGTGAGTGACACGGCATCGGAGCACCAGGGAGACGCCCGGGGAGTCAGAAGAAACCAGGGAGACTGAAGAGATGGCGCACACCTTCCTCCAATACACAAAAGAAGGGGAAGGTATAAACAAACGACATGTTGTGTCGGGAGCTTCCATGGGAGAGAGTGAGACACCAGCCAGCAAACAGTGCCCAGGAAGGGCTAAATGATAAGGACTGCACACCAGAGGTGCAAGCTCTTCTTCCCCAACTGAGGGAGGTAAGGAAACCAATACAATAATAAATAGAAATCCATTCTCACAGAATAACAAGGCATCATATTGATGTGAGGTATTTCAGAGAGGCTACTCCTATGGCTGCTAGCAGGAGCCACAGGAGGTTCTCTACCCCGTACTTGCGGTAGCGGGTGCAGGAACTAAGCTGGAATCGCTAGCAGGAGCCACAGGAGGTTCTCTACCCAGTACTTGCGGTAGCGGGTGCAGGAACTAAGCTGGAATCGCTAGCAGGAGCCACAGGAGGTTCTCTACCCAGTACTTGAGGCAGCGGGTGCAGAAACTAAGCTGGAATCGCTAGCAGGGGTCACAGAAGCCTGTCTATATTTCCTTTTTCTTTAAAGACATCTACATTCACTGGTAGGCAGTCCAAGGAAGAACGATGGATTCATTTGAAAAAATATTGCTGCTTGGTGTCCAGTGCAAGAAAGTGAACTGGAAGTTGTGAATCGGAGAGCAAGTATCTTTTACTAGTTAGGGACTAAATGCAAACCTGGGTACCTTATAGGTCTGTTTTTGGCAAGTTGGTAAACAGTGCTCAATGCTTCCTGAGATAGCTAAGTATTGGTCTTTTAACCTAGCGAAGCAAAACACATCGTACGGACTGCTAGCCACCTAACTGATACTGCTGAATTTTATCCTTTTTTTCTATATCAGCGTGGTCTCTTACCTTAGTGGTGAAATGGATGATTTTCTAGGGAGCTGTTGTGTGCAGCAACCTGTAGCAATGCACAATCAGAACTGATGATGGAAGGGCTGTGCCACAGGGAAAGGGGGTCGGACTTCTTCGAAGTCACATGTGCATCAAACAACCTATCAGGTGGACACAACACATGTGTAAGGAAAGGTGCCTCAGAGTTTATTCCCCACAATCTTTGATTAGTCAACAACCAATGTCACTTATTAATACCTATTAACCCTTTAAGTGCATATACTGCCTACTACAATCAGTACATTTAAATTATGTTTGAATTCTGCTCAGTATTCTGTATTGTCTTCCAGAATATAAAACACGTTAAAGGAACATTCCACCTATGACAGCACAAATGTCAAATACAGGTATGCCACAATTTAGGGCTGGTATATATATCAGTACTAGTATGCCAAAGACTAAAAGTGCATTTTTCAGTATTCGGCACAAGACATCGCATGGACATGCTCAGTCGCTTTCTTTACAAGCAAAGCAAGATGACACTGGGGCACAGAGCAATTTACTTTTACTCTGATGAGAAAACTTTATTATTTTTTTTACATTATGTCCAAGTAGGGCACTAGCAAAACTCAACAATCTTTACCATTGGGCAATTAGATTCATAACTGGTGCATCGTACTCCACCCACCACTGCACTCCTTATACTATGATAGGATGGAAGAAGAAGAAGAAGAAGAAGAAGAATCAGCATTTGTATAGCATTTTTCATACATCCAAAGCGCTTTACAAGCAATGCTAGACTGGTAGTGAAGTGACTGAAAGTGTGGTGGCGGCCGTATCGCACATCATCACCCACACACAGCCTGGATAATTGCATGAATTCTCTTAGTTTTAGACGTCACAAAAATGCAGTCCTCTGGACCTACAGAGCCATCTCTAATACGCTCCCACAATATATCTCTGACTGCTTTCTTGTCTGCCCTGCCCTAAGAAGTCTCTCGCATACCTTACTTCTTATTCCCAAGGTTAGAACGCGTTTTGGTAGAGTGGCTTTAAGTCACTCTCTCCCTGTTCTTTGGAACAATGTGCAAAAATTGCTGAAACTCATGTTTCCTGTGAAGTTGACCTTCTTTAAAAAAAATTTTGCACAGACATTCAAGGGAACTTGCAACTGTCTCTGCCAATAACCTTCTACTCTTGTACCTTGCTGTCTTCTCCTTCGTCTTAATTTCCCAGTTTTCTATTATCCCCATCTAACTTGAATGAGTTGTATATTTTGTACAAGTGTATAATATTTGTTTTTATATGTTTGCTGTTATAAATGGTTGCCTCTTCACAGTGCACAATTTTCTTTTTGGAACTGTCTATATAATCCCAATGTATATCACATTGTCATATGTATAACCTGATTCCTTGCACGCTGCCTCAGATTGTCTTGTGTACATATTGTTTTATATATTGCTGTATTGGCCTTGTACCTTCCCCAGGTCCACCTTTAAATGAGTTGCCTCAATGGTGTTCTACCAGATTAAATGAAGATTGATTGATTGATTTTGAACTGCTCTCTGATGCGATGCAGTAACTAAATGGTAGGAAATATTGCTGATACAATGTGTTCAAATATGTGTTTGAAGAAATGTATTCATTATGTATGTTAGTACTGCCACTGAGATCACTCATTTGTTTTAAGAGTGGCCTCTGTGAGAGGGGTCCTTTAATGCCTCTCACTAGAATGTGTTTTTTTCTTTTGGGGGGGGCTAGAGATGGAGGGAGTGTTTGTGGCCAGTTGGGCTGCCATGGCAAGGTTCCACCTCATAGCCTCAGGGTAAAATAATAAAAGGAAATACAGAAAAATATAGAAAATATTTACATTTGGTCCCCAGGCTAGGGCAAGGGGAGAAAAGCTTTCAGTTGCATAAGCAATGGGTGTTGTTAACCCACGACCAGCAGGGCAGGCAGTTCTGATGACCAGGAGTGAAATAAGAACCAAAATGATAGGGAGAGAGCCAGTGAAAATGCTTATTATGATGGACAGAGGTGGCCAATAAGCCCCAAACAAAACATAACAAGCATTTGTCAATGCAAAATGTTGATTGCGTTGGTCCGTTGAGTTCGCTCACTGACCCTCTGTCAGTCATTCGTTCTCTTTCTCCCGGTGCTGCAGGTTGCTGTTTTGTACTGGGCTCCTGGTTGCATTGGCACCCTTTTCTGTCCACAAAGAAATCTGCAGAGGTCCGTTGAGGTGGCTCACTCCCCCCGTGTCACTCACTCATTCTGTTTCTCCTGGCACTGCAGGCTACCCTTTTATACTGAGCTCCTGCCTCTGTTGGTGGCTTTTTCTGCCCACAAAGAAATCTACAGCAGTCCCGACACAGGTCTGTCGAGCCTGCTGACTCCCCCTCTCTCACTCACTCATTCTGTTTCTGCCGGCACTGCAGGCTGGCTTTTTGTACTGGGCTCCTGCCTCTGTTACCGTCTTTTTCTGCCAACAAAGAAATCTGCAGCCATCATGATAGAGCTCAGTTGAGCTCACTCACTGCCCCTTTCTCACTCGCTCATCGTGTTTCTCCCACCACTGCAGGCTGGCCTTTTGTACTGTGCTCCTGCCTGTGTTGGTGACTTTTTCTGTCCACAAAGAAATCTGCAGTAGTCCCAACACAGGTCCTTTGAGGTTGCTCAGTCCCCCTCTGTCACTCACTTGTTCCGTTTCTGCTGGCGCTGCAGGCTGACCTTTTGTACTGGGCTCCTACTTCCATTACCACCTTTTTCTGCCCAACAAAGAAACCCGCAGCAGTCACAATGGAGCTCTGTTGAGCATGCTCACTCACCCTCTCTCACTTGCTCATTCTGTTTCTATCACCACTGCAGGCTGCCCTTTTGTACTGGGCCCCTGGGTGCATTGCTGCATTTTTCTGCCCACAAAGAAATATGCAGCAGTCCCAACAAACGTTTTTTGAGCTCATTCACTCCTTCTCTCTCAGTGGCTCATTCTGTGTCTCCCACTGCTGTAGGCTGTCCTTTTGTACTGGGCTCCTGCCTGCATTGGCGGCTTTTTCTGCCCACAAATAAATCTGCAGCAGTCGTGACACAGCTCTGTTGAGCTTGCTCACTCCCCCTCTCTCACTTGCTTGTTCTGTTTCTGCTCGTGCTGTTGACTGTCCTTTTGTACTGGGCTTCTGCCTGCATTGGCGGCTTTTTCTGTCCACAAAGAAATCCGCAGCAGTCATGATACAGCTCCATTGAGGTCGCTCACTCCCCTTCTCTGATTCACTCATTCTGTTTCTCCTGGTGCTTCAAGCTGCCCTTTTGTACAGGGCTCTTGCCTCTGTTGGTGACTTTTTGTGCCCACAAAGAAATCTACAGCAGTCCTGACAGAGCTCCGTTGAGCTCGTTCACTCCCCCTCTCTCACTCCCTCATTCCATTTCTCCCCGTGCTGCAGGCTGCCCTTTTGTACTGGGCTCCTGCCTGCATCTGCACCTTTTTCTGCCGAGAAAGAAATCCACAGCTGTTGTGACAGAGCTCCATTGAGGTCGCTCACTCCCCCTGTGTCAGTCATTCATTCTGTTTGTCCTGGCACTGCAGGCTATCTTTTTGTACTGGACTCCTGCCTCTGTTGGCACCTTTTTCTGGCCACAAAGAAATCTACAGCAGCCCCAAAAGAGCTCCATTGAGCTCACTCACTCTCTCTCCCTCTCTCACTCGCTTGTTCCACTTCTGCCAGCACTGCAGGCTGCCATTTTGTATGGGGCTCCTGCCTGCGTTGCTGCCCTTTTCTGCCCACGTACAAATCAACAGCAGTCCTGATAGAGCTCCATTGAGCTTTCTCGCTCCCCCCTCTCTCTCAGTTGCTCGTTCTGTTTCTCCCGCCACTGCAGGCAGTCCTTTTGTACTGGGCCCCTGTGTGCATTGCTTCCTTTTCTGCCCACAAAGAAATCTGCAGCAGTCCCGACACAGCTCTATTGAGCTCGCTCACTCCCCCCCTCTCTCACTCGCTAGTCCCATTTCATCCAGCGCTGCACCCTACCCTTTCATACAGGGCTCCTGCCGTCGCTGCTGCCCTTTTCTGCCCACAAAGAAATCAGCAGCAGTCCCAACAGAGCTCCACTGAGCTCGCTCACTCTCCCTCTCTCACTCGCTCATTCCATTTCCGCTGGCTCTGCAGGCTGCCATTTTGTACTGGGCTCCTGCCTGCATGGCCGTCTTCTTCTGCACACAAAGAAATCTGCAGCAGTCATGATAGAGCTCTATTGAGCTCGCTCACTCCCCTTCTCTCACGCGGTCGTTCTGTTTCTCCCACTGTTGCAGGCTGCCCTTTTGTGCTGGGCCCCTGCTTGCATTGCTTCCTTTTCTACCCACAAAGAAATCTGCAGCAGTCCCGACACAGCTCTGTTGAGCTTGCTCACTTCTCCTCTCTCACTCGTTCATTCCGTATCTGCTGGCGCTGCAGCCTGCCCTTTTGTATGGGTCGCCTGCCTGCATTACTGCCCTTTTCTGCCCACAAGGAAATCAGTAGCAGTCCTGCTAGAGCTCCGTTGAGCTCACTCATTCCCTCTCCCTCACTCGCTTGTTCTGTGTCTCCTGTTGCTGCAGCCTGCCCTTTTGTCCTGGGCTCCTGCTTGCATTGGGGGCTTTTTCTACCCACAAAGAAATCTGCAGCAGTCCCGACACAGCTCCATTGAGCTCACTCACTTCCCCTCTCTCACTCGCTGTTTTGTTTCTCCCAGTGCTGCAGGCTGGCCTTTTGTACTGGGTTCCTGCCTGCGTTGGCATCTTTTTCTACCCACAAAGAAATCCGCAGCTGTCCCAACAGAGCTCCATTGAAGTCACTACCTCCCCCTGTCTCACGCACTCATTCTGTTTCTCCTGGCACTGTAGGCTACCCTTTTGTACTGGGCTCCTGCCTCTGTTGGCACCTGTTTCTGCCCACAAATAAATCTGCAGAAGTCCTGACAGGGCTCCTTTGATCTCACTCACTCCCCCTATCTCACTCACTCATTCTGTTTCTCCCACCGCTGCAGGCTGCTCTTTTGCATGGGGCCCCTGCGTGCATTGCTGCCTTTTTTACCCCACAAAAAATCCGCAGCAGTCCCACCAGAGCTCCATTGAACTCACTCGCTCCCCTCTCTCACTCACTTGTTCTGTGTCTCCCGCTGCTGGAGCCTGCCCTTTTGTACTGGGCTCATCTCCCGCTGCTCCAGCCTGCCCTTTTGTACTGGGCTCCTGCTTGCATTGAGGGCTTTTTCTGCCCACAAAGAAATCTGCAGCAGTCCCAACACAGCTCTGTTGAGCTCACTCACTCCCCCTCTCTCACTCACTCATTGTGTTTCTCCCGGCACTGCAGGCTGGCCTTTTGTACTGGGTTCCTGCCTGCATTGTCACCTTTTTCAGCCCACAAAGAAATCCCCAGCTGTCCTGACAGAGCTCCATTGAGGTCGCTCACTCCCCCTGTCTCACGTACTCATTCTGTTTCTCCTGGCACTAGAGGCTGCCTTTTTGTACTGGGCTCCTGCCTCTGTTGGCACCTTTTTCTGCCCACAAAGAAATCTGCAGCAGTCCCAACAGAGCTCTGTTGAGTTTGTTCACTCACTCTGCCTCTCTCACTCGTTGGTTTTGTTTTTCCTGCCGCTGCAGGCTGCCCTTGTGTACTGGGCCCCTGCATGCATTGCTGCCTTTTTCTGCCCACAGAGAAATCCACAGCAGTCCCAACAAAGCTCCAGTGAGGTCACTCACTGCCCCTCCCTCCCTCCCTCCCTCACTGATTCTGTGTCTCCTGCTGCTGAGGCTGCCCTTTTGTACTGGGTTTCTGCCTGAGCTGGCACTTTTTTCTGCCCACTAAGAGATTTGCAGCAGTCCTGACACAGCTCCCTTGAGGTCGCTTACTCACCCTCTGTCACTCGCTCGTTCATTTCTGGCAGCGCTGCAGGCTGGCCTTTTGTACTGGGCTCCTGCTTGTGTTGCTGCCTTTTTCTGCCCACAAAGAAATCTGCAGCAGTCATGATAGACCTCCGTTGAGGTAGCTCACTCCCCCTGTTTCACTCGCTCATTCTGTTTTTCCTGGCGCTGCAGGCTACCCTTTTGAACTGGGCTCCTGCCTCTGTTGGTGCCTTTTTCTGCCGACAAAGAAATCTGCAGCAGTCCTGACAGAGCTCCTTTGAGCTTGTTCACTCCCCCTCTCTCAGTTGCTTGTCCCATTTCTGCCGTCGTTCCAGGCTGCCCTTTTGTGCTAGGCTCCTGCCTGTGTTGACGCCTTCCTCTGCACACAAAGAAATCTGCAGCAGTCACGATAGAGCTCCACTGAGCTCGCTCACTCCCCCTCTCTCACTCGCTCATTCTATTTCCCAGTGCTGCAGGCTGCCCTTTTGTACTGGGCCCCTGCATGCATTGCTGCCTTTTTCTGCCCACAGTGAAATCTGTAGCAGTCCTGACACAGCTCCGTTGTGCCACTCACTCCCCCTCTCTCACTTGCTCATTGTGTTTCTCCCAGTGCTGCAGACTGCCCTTTTGTATTGGGCTCCTGCCTGTGTTGGCACCTTTTTCTGGCCACAAAGAAACCTGCAGCTGTCCAGACAGAGCTCTGTTAACCGTACTCACTCCCACCTCTCACTCGCTCATTCCATTTCTGCCAGCGTTGCAGGCTGCCCTTTTGTACTGTGCCCCTGCATGCATTGCTGCCTTTTTCTGCCCACAAAGAAATTCGAAGCAGTCCCAGCAGAGCTCCGTTGACCTCACGCTCTCCCCCCTCCCTCACTTGCTCATTCTGTTCAGGCTGTGGGTCTCTCTGGGGATGGTAAGGGGTGGTTCTGGACTTTCACACTCCCCACAGAGAAAGCATCTCTTCGATCAGACGACTCTCAAAGTCTCTCCCTTGGTCAGAATGGATTCTTTGTGGAGCCCCATTGTGAACAAAAAAGTTTTCTACAAGTACTTTTGCCACAGTGGATGCCTTCTGGTCCTTGGTGGGGAAAGCTTGGGCATATCTCGTAAAATGGTCAGTGACCACCAGCACATTACTAATATTTCTTTGATCTGACTCCAAACTCAGGAAATCAATGCAGACCAGCTCCATGGGGGCACTGGTGGTGATGTTAACAAGGGGAGGCAGCCCTCTGGGGCAGGACTTTCCTCTGTAAACAGCAACTACAAGTTTGAATGTGTTGCTCAACATCAGCCCCCATCTTAGGCCAATAGAATCTGGATCTCACCAAGTCAAGTGTTCTGTTTATACCAAGGTGCCCCATGTAGTTGTGTAAGGACCTCAGTACTGAGTCTCGAAAGGCAGTGAGCAGCACTAGTTGTTGTTTATCTATTTGTCCCCATCTGTCTACTGTTTCTCTGTACAACAGTCTGTTGATCACTTTCAACTTAGGGCCTTCCTTGTATAACAATGCAGTTCTCAAATCAGTGGAGCGTAATTTGGACACATCTTTCCCTGCGTAGAGGGCTACTAAAGCTGGTTTGATCATGGGATCTTGGGATTCAGCCCGCTGAATACTGTCATTGTCCAGCTGAGGCAGTGCACCAATGTCTATTGTAGAAAAGTGGCAATAAGCAGCAGGTATGCAATTCTCAGAGGGTCCCAAACAATCCACCATACAGTCCACTGCGTCCGTGGACATTTGTTCCTCCCTGTCAAACTTCTGGCAGAGTGCTTGAATATCAGGTTCTGACAGTCTGACTCAGTCATTCTGGGGAACAGGCCTCCAGGAGTGAGCATCAGCATCTATCTGGTTCAGGCCTGCTCTGTATTCAACAGCATAGTCATATGTACATAATGCAGACAGCTACCTATGGCGAGTGGCATCCAGCTTAGCTGAAGTCTGCACATAGGTCAAAGGATTATTGTCAGTTTTTACTAGTATCTTAGCCCCATACAAGTACTCACAGAACTGGTCAACAATAGCCCACTTCAAAGCTAGGAACTCTAACTTATGTACAGGATACTTCTTTTTGGATGGGGTCAGGCTTCTACTGGCAAAGACCATGGTCTCAGACCATTAGCGTGCTCTTGGTACAATACAGCCCCCAAGCCTTGCAGGCTAGAATCAGTGTGCAAGACATAGGGCTTCACTGGATCTGCATAGGTAAGGACAGGAGCGTGGGTATGATGATACATAATCTCATGAAAAGTAGCTTCACACTCAGGTGTCCATCTGGCTCCAAATACTTCATTAGGACAGAAATACACTCTCTCAGGCTCAGAAGAAACCGACTTCTTATATTTTTTGTTAGTAGGAGGGTAACCTTGAGTAAGATTAAGTAAAGGGTGAATCGCTGTTGAATAGTCCTTGATGAACTGGTGGTAGTAACCACAGAATCCCAGGAATCTTTGCAGGTCTTTTAGGTTGTGAGGCTGTGGCCAGGTGGTCAAGGCCTCAACTTTACTTGGGTCTGTTTCTATTCCATCAGTGGATACTGTGTCCCACATACTTTACAGAGGTTTGGAAGAACTGACATTTATCGATGGATAGTTTAAGGCCAAAGTCTTCCAGTGGGTCCAACACCTTGAACAATCTGCTCTCATGTTCCTCCAGTGAGTTGCCAAACACAGTAACATCATCTTGGTATACCAGGCACTCTAACAAGTTCATGTCCCCCACCGCACACTCCATCAGTCATTGAAAAGTGGCTGGAGCACCTGAAATCCCTTGAGGCATCCTCATGAATTCATAGAAACCAAGCAGACAGATAAAGGCTGTCTTTTCATGGTCTTCTGGGGCCATCGGGATCTGGAAGTACTAGTACCCACTATGAAGATCCAACACTGAGAACCACTTACTACCGTTCAGGCAGTCTAAGGCATCCTCAATGCGGGGCATTGTGTACTGATCAGGAATAGTCCACCAGTTCAAGGTGCGATAATCCACGCACATCCTTACTGTCCCATTCTTTTTCCTCACTACCACGATAGGTGAAGCATATGGACTTCTGGATTCTTGTATTACACCAGCAACAAGCATCTCTTGCAGATGCCGTCACACATCATCTATGTCAGCAGGCGCCAGGCGTCGAGACCTCTCATGAAATGGCCTTTCATTATGCAGCTGGATATGGTGCTCAGCTCCTTGCATGCATCCTATGTCCCATTACTTTAAAGAAAACACCTGGTCCCTCTGGGCAAGCTTCTCACTGATCCTCACTTTCCATTCAGCGGACAACGGGGAGTCACTGAAATCAAACAAGCCAGGCGTTACTCTGCCATTCTTCTCCAAACTCTTGCTACTGGGTAGCACTGCAGTGTCTGCACAATGCACATTAGCCAGGGTGCAACCTCTATTTACTTGAATCTCTCTGTCAGACACATTATGAACTTGAACCATTACCCTTCTGGCATAAGCATGGGCTCTAGCAGGCAAAATACTAGGCTTGACCAGCAGTCCCTCTGGCAATTTTCCATCACCTGGTGCATCCAACATTGATATTTTATTCTTGACATCCTTTCTGATATGGATGTCTCCCTGTAAAGTACACTGGGCATTTGGCACCAGGATCAGAGACTCAGGATTCTTTTTCCAGACAACTCCAACTGGTTCCTCTGGTTCCACTTTGTCAGCATCTCTCTGGGCATCGTATGCCTTCCTGATCAAGGCCGGAATTCTTAGAGCTTTACCAGTCCAGGACCCTGTTTTCATAAAACAACTGTGACAGCTGTCCAAACATATGTGCATTAGTCCCAATTAGTAGAGAACCCCATCCATACAGTCGGTGAGAGACGACACACTAAGGCTAGGATCTCTGACTTGGCCACTCCAGCCACGGAGGTGGGAAAAGACAGCCAAATTTGGATATATCCAGAGTAGGGGTAGGCCTTCTCACTTAACCCCCAGACATGCAGCTCCTCCAACGGTTGTAAAGGTACATCAGACAAATGCTTCTGATACCAGTCTTGAAACATAATTGTCACTTGGGAGCCACTGTCTAATATAGCTCTTGTAGAGACTCCATTCACCTTTACAGTGGTCTTCATGGAGGGACCCACTATTCTGGACCAGTCTGGAGAGGTGGTAGTGGGGGTCTGGGCAACTGACCTTGCCACAAAAGGACATGAGTTAGCATTTTTGGAGCCCTCACTGGGATCATTTGTGCACCTCTTAACCACTGATTTGTTCTCTGAAGCTCTCCTTGCAGCCTATAGGCAACTCTGTCTGTGTCTTTTGGGGACTGGCATTCTCTCTTCATGTGCCCATCATTCCCACAATTATAGTAAAACATACTTTCTGGAGTTTGAGCTGGCCGAGGCGTCACACTGGGAGCCAGGGCGGGTCTACTAATAATTGGAAATCTTGGTGCCATCTCTGTCTGCGGCGTGATAAGCATTTGGAGACATCTCATCAATTTCCCCACTTTCATGGTCAAGACATCGAGTTTTGAGCTGTTGTCAGCAGGAGATGCATGGGCGGGAACCCCCACCCCCATAGCAGATGCAGACGGATGAGAGTCAGGGCCTGTACTTGCAGGAGCAGCCTTCATAAAGAGACTGGTTTTTATTTCCCTGAACTCTCTCAGCAGTTCACCACATGGTGGCACACCCTCATTGGTGCCTACTTCACAAGGACCTTCCGATGCTGTGATCACTTGAGCTGTGCTCACCCCCAGAATTAAAATTCCCCTCCTCATCTTCAACCTCCCGGAGTTCTTTTATTAAGTCACAATAGTCCGGTTGTTTACCCCTTCTGTCTGGGAGTCTTAATTGAAGAAGCTGCAATTTAGAATGCTTTGCATGTTGTAGTAAGTGCTCCAACCTTACACAGTTTAAGTCACAGGTGGCCAACCCACCTTTTCAGTAAGCCTTCTGCAGAGCTCTTTCCAGATGAGTAACATATGCAGAAAAACTTTCCCCTGGTCACTGTTTTGTACCTTGAAATTTTCACATCAAGCTCTCCCCTGACTCAATGCTCCCAAAATTGACTTCAAGTGCAGATAGGTGCTTCTGGGCAGATGCAACAGGATTTGTGGACCTAAAAAATTTAATGGCCTCTAGGGCAGGACCCCTCAGACTTTCTATGATTCTTTTTCATTTCTCAACCTCCACTACGCCATTCAGGTATCGGGGGCAACACAATCTATCCAGGTGTCCCAATCATCCTCCCCTGAAGTGAGGAGGTGCCAGAGAAGATCCTCAGCCTTTGGTAAGAGTCATGACTAATGGCAGGTGCAGAAATAGGAACCTGCATTGGTTCAGCCACAGAAAGAGGATCAATAACGGGTGCTGAAGCAGGAGGGGGTGTTGGGGGAGGAACACCCCCAGGTGGCAGAAATAACTTCTTTAAGCCCTCCACAGTTTTCTCTTCCTCCAGCAACAACTTAGCAAATTTCTCCTCAAAAGTTTCAGATAGTGGGAGAGGCTCATTTCCCCCTGGGTCTTTACTTTCCTTAGTTATCACTGTCCTGGCAGTGAGGGCTCCTTCTGGAGTAACAGTCTGTGGCACTTTGGAGCTATCTATGGGGTCCTTATTCTCTACTAGGGCCAAGAAAGTGTGGGTGAGCAGATCAGCATGTTGACCCACCACCACAGGGTTTTGTAAACCTTCCTCCTTGGAAAGTACTCCCTGTACAGTGTCCGTATTGATACCAAGGGCGATGTCCAGGATAAGCATAGCATTTTGGGGGTCAATCTCCTCCCCAGTACACCACTCCACCAACCGGAACACAGCCACTTCTGTCGGGGTAGCCATTTATTTTTTTTTAAACAGCGGTTCGTAAATGTGGCCACTAGAGGACACAAAATGCCAGCGGTGAGCCTCCAAGATGTAACTCCTAGGTGACACTATCCCTAGGGCTACTACCCCTGCCTGTTTGACTACGGACAGGTTGAGGAGCCTAGGTCCTATGGTGGGTGCCTCCACCCAGAGGTCAGGGTTTGTAGTGGTTAGACTAGCTTGGTCACAGCCCTCTGGGACACTGAAACCCCCTTTTATTCCCTCTAGTAGCTCTCACAGTACCCTGGAGTTACAGCCCCAATACCCCACGTATACACACTGTTCACTCATATAGATACCACTTACCCTCGAGACTGATTCTGCAGCTTGTCTCTGAGGACCCCCTGTAAAATAAGGTTAAACAACATACACAGCAAAACACAATACTATTTCCATGAGTACCAACACCACAGACAGTATATAGTATAACAACAACAAATCTGATTTATTTAGGGGGCAGTAACACAGGAGGGGGAAATCAGGTTAATTGGTGGCATTAAATCACAGTACTGTGCACACATACAGAGTCTGAAAAGTCACACTCTGGGTACCCAGGTTGGTGGGGGCTAGCCAGGTCCATTGCCCAGGACTGGCCAGCAGGTGCAGAAGGAAGGGGCCCTGTAGAAGAAAATACATGCACAACACTCAATTGTATTCCGGAGCCGGATGGCTCAGTCCATGAAGCAGGGCAACAACAAGAATTATAGATGACACACTTGTGATTGAAAACAGACTGCAGGGGAATACCCTGATCTGTACTCACAATACCCAAGCTGAGGACTGGATGGTAGATGTTCTTCTGGATTGCCAGAACAACAGGGCATGGAGACAAGGTCCTTGTGACTGGACCCCACTGCAGTTGATAGCAAACATATTCAGTCCAATCTAAGCTGGGGTTTGCTTCCAGCTTCAGCACACAGCACGGGGATTGGAAATAGCGATTCCCCACAAGCACTATGCACATTCATATGTAAAAGGAAAGTATTATACCAGGCAGGCTGCTTATTTATTTATTTATTTATTTGCTTTTGTTAACCGGGTAAGCACACTAAACACCAGGTGCCTATTTTCAGGTGCGACCCGGGAGAGTTACAGGTGAGAACTTCATACATAAACAGTAGAGGATACAAAATACATAGAAGAGATAGGCATTTCAGGGCAAGCATTCTCCGGAAGAGTTACAGGTGAGAACTTCATACGTAAGCAGTAGGTGGTACAAAATTAATAGATGAGATAGGCAGTTCAGAGCAAGCATTTACCGGGAGAGTTACAGGTGGGAACTTTGTACATGGGCAGTAGAGGATTCAAAAAATACATAGGAGAGACAGGCATGAAGGTGGTACAAGTGTTACATGCAGCGAACAATTGGGGTTATAAAGGAATGCACATAGGGAATAAACAGGGTAAGGCTATTCTAGTGGCAGTGCAAGGTTGGGAGGAGTTCACTCGTGAACAGTTGAGGAGAAAGGTAGACAAACCCCTAACTTATGAGGCGTTTCGCCCTGGCTTTTAGGACGGAGGCGGCGAAGCAAAACAAAAGGGGTGGGACAAGGACAGAGGAGCAGAGCGGAAGCTGGGACAATAGTAAGTGCTTGCGAAGGGGAAGGGGGCCCCATTACAGGGGTCGGGGCAGGGATTTCTAGGCGGGAGTGGGAAGAAGTGCAGGTGGGGCTGAGGCTAAGACCCCCTCCGAACAGACTGGGGGAGGGGGGAAGGGCAGTGGAGAGGACTACGGGGGGCAGGGACAGGGGGAAGAGGGTTTCAGGAAGCACCAGAGGGAAGCTTTGAAGTTGGGATGTGAGGAGGAGGCCCTAACTTGCTCAGGGAGCAAGTTCCAAAGTTTGGGAGCATAGACGTGGAAGGACCGATCTCCTGCAGTGGTCCTGGTCCTTGGAACCACGCATTCCTGGGATGTCCCAGATCTTAGGTGGTAGGGTGGTGGACCGAGTTTGAGGGGAAGGGCTAGGGCTGGGGGTGTTGGAATGAAGAATGTTGTCAACGAAATTACCTAGAACGAAGGAACGGTGCTTCTCTGGAGGAAGCCAATCCAGGCGGTTGTAAAGGTCGCGGTGAGTAAGGGAGGGGCGGAGAGTGCGAAGTGGCAAACATTATTGTAAGCCATGTCCCATTTGAAAGGCTGGATTTGGGAACTGGGGCAAAATTCACAGACCGTAGCATAGTGAGGGAGACCCTGGCGAGGAGCCAAGCGGGCAGCGGGGTAAGACAGTTATTCTGCTCGACAGGCAAGACCAAGTTTACAGTTAGTGGCCTTGCAGACATTGCGGATGTGTAAGGTAAGGTCCAGCTGCGGGTCAAGGGTGACGCCCAGGTATTTGATGGAGGAAACCGACTCGAGGGGCGAGCCATCGGCCCCAAGGATCAACAGAGGGGCCGGGCAGGATTTGATTTTGTTTAGTGACCCAAACAGCATGGCTTGGGTTTTTTTTGAGGTTGAGGGTGAGCCTGTGGTCCCCCAGCCAGGTTTGGATGCGTTCAAAGTCAGCGTTCAGTTGGAAGCTGATTATGGAGATGTCTCGAGAGCTGGTCAGGAGGATGAGGTCGTCCGCGTACAGGGTGGTGTGGGAATGGGTAGTGACGGATGGTAGGGAGTTGATGAACAGCGAGAATAGAGTTGGGCCAAGGATGGACCCTTGGGGAACCCCACAGGGGACTGGAGAGAGTTTGGAGAAGGTCCAATTAAAGTTGGTGTATTGCTGACGATTGGAGAGGTAGTTTAGGAACCAAGCATGGGAGGAGGAGGAGAACCCAAGGGATTGGAGTGTGGAGCCAAGGAGGGAGTGGTCAACCCTGTCAAAGGCTTTAGAGAGGTCCAGAAATATGGCTCCAGTAAGATTTCCTTGGTCGGCACGTGCTCTGATCTGTGAGGTGACAACAGCAAGGGCGGTGGACGTGCTGTGCCCTTTCCTGAAGCCGTGCTGGGCAGGGAGAAGATGTTGTAGTCCTGGATGTATTGAGAGAGCTGAGAGGCAACAGCTTTCTCGAGCAGTTTACTGGTGGCGGACAGTATGGTGATGGGGCGGTAATTGCGAGGATCTTTAGGGTTCCCTTGTTTTAGGACAGGGACGACCTTAGCCACTTTCCAGAGGTCTGGGATAATCCCAGTGCAGATGGAGGAGTTGGAGAGGTGCGTGACTGGCCTAGCGAGGAGGTGGGCCCCCACTCTGAGCAGTTTTGGCTCAAGGCCGTTTTATCTCGATCCCGATCACAATTACTGCAAAATACCGAGGAGCACACACAGCAGCTTCAGTTCCTGACAGACCGGGCGCAATTCAACAATTTCTCCAGTCTTCTACAGGGTGAGCCTGGTTTCCAATCTTCAGACTTTCTTCTTTCTCAGAAACCCGGATTCAGTCCAACTATCGCTTACCACGGCTGCAGGCCGAACCTCAGGGCCTCACACGCGCTTCCTGCACGAAACTATGCACCGTAGAAGCACATAGCTCTTTCTCTCTTCACTGTCACAACTGATCTGAGCTTTCCAGAAACAGAGCAGGGCATTTCCTTTGAGTTCCTCCCAGTTCGGTTGGCTGATTCGGCTGTCACTCACCATAGAGACTCCCTCTGTTGGTGGAAAAAGGCACCAATGTCAAAACTACATTTCCCAGAGTCACTGCCCATACAGTCCCCTTGTGGCTGGCTCAAAATTAAGAGTCCAAGTTCTGATTCGTCCACAGGCTCTATTTTAGGGCTCCATTAACCCAATTGGCCCAGCACAGCAGTTCAGGACAAAAATAAAAGAGCTACACTGAAACAGTTCATGTTAAAATAAAGACAGGTTAGACAAACTACATTTTCTCTGTCACTCTAAATGATTTCTGGCAAACAGTTATATCTTTCAACAAGGCTCCCTCTGCACATGTAGCGATGGCAGAAATGGAGCGAACTGGCAGCAACTTGGGCAGGATTCGAGCATTAAATACACAGTCCCCCCCATACAAACTAATTAAGTCTGCATGCAGACAGCTCTTAAAGAGACAGTACATGGAGGCTCAAATAGCACTCACTTGGAACCACATTTAAACAGCTCAGACACCGAACATCGCCCAGACTTGGAGCATTCAGGCAAGCTCCTGGAAGACTTTTGGGAACCCCCATTTGCAGGGGGGTTACATGTTCAACTGGTGGGCCTTATTAGTTTTCAATATTAGTGCACTAATGTGGGTTCAGCCTTGAAGCCTAATGTCTCATGCACAGAACTGCTCTCATGAACTGTTGCTACCTAAGCTGGTGATCTTGACAGTTCTGAGCTAATAAAACTGTGTTTTAACTCATTTGCTCCCAGTGGCCATTTTGGGTTGGATCTAGCAATGGATGGTTCTGACGCCATATGGCATCTATGGGAATACATGTGTTTTTAAAAGAACTTGCAGTCGTCACCTAGTCACTTGGCCTCCTCCACAGTCTCACATGCATTCTTAGGGTATTAGAACCTTAAATTGAAAGTGAGTGGTTTTGATATCCTAAGGATGTGTGTGTGTGACCACTTTTAGAATTGTAAGAGCAGTCTCGGCTACGGTATTAATATAGTATTGATCAAGACTGATCAATAATATATTAAAACTTTATAAAACATTCCTGAATGTGGCCGGTTGCAGAGCTTGCAGCATGTGAGACACTCTTCACAGAATAAGAGTGTCTTATGCACAGAGGAAAGGAGAACTCTGATTGGCCAGGACTGCTCCATTGATTTTTAACCTGTGGATGCTTCCCACTGCAGGCTCACTGTGCTATGGCACAGAAAATGATTCTGCCAGTTACCGACTACGAGGATATAGTCTACAGTGCCACCCCACAAGTCCACCCAGACCAGATTGGACTCACTCTTCCATGCCTTCTGTCGTTTGACCCTCGACTGTCCCTATTCCACCCATCATTGTATCCTCTATCAGTTGCTGGGCTTCCCTGCAGAACCATTGCCTTACACACTGCATTCATTTTACAGCCAAGTTCTGGTCCCAGTCCCTGCCACCTACCTCTCCTCTACTCTTTCCTCCTCCTCTCCTCTGCCAGTTTACTCACTCAGGCACAATGATGCTAGACTCTTATCTATCCCGCACATGTTCACTACCGCAGGCCAGTCAGCCTTCAATTACCGTATGCTTAAGCTGTGGAACTCCCTCCTGGTGGACATTCAGCACACCCCTTCTGCCCAGTTTCTCTATGCTCGCCTTTCTGATCACTTCTTCTCCACTTGCACATGCGATTAACTAAAAGCTACCCCAATTCCTCCTCCTCTGACTGTAGTTAAGGCTCAGTACTGTTTTTTGCTCATTTGTATTGCACTGTACACTTGCACTGGTCTTATGCTTCTTGTTGCATGTACCGCACCTCAGGCTGTACTTGTTTATTTGTTTATTATTGTTGTCAAACTACCACTGTTTGATTGCATTGTACTGTACTGTATTGTATTGTACTGTACCCTCCCCTCCCCTCCCCCCAGGATGCACCTGGAATCGAGCAGTACTCTGCTCAGTGTGCCCTCCTGGATAAACTCTTAAACAAATAAATAATAAATAACTTTATTTAGAATTTTTTGTCTGGGAAAGGCACATTGAGCTGAAGTTCTTTGCAACCTGGGAGATAATTAAGCACATAGAAGTTATGTGACTTGCTAAGGGTGGTGAGATTCAAACCTTGGCCTGCTGGATCTCTAGGCTCAGAGTTCTGTGCTCTAGCTACTAGACAATACTGTTTCCTGTCAGTGAAGGGGCTGGCTATGTTAGGAGCCTAAATCAAAACTAACAGACAGAATGTTTAGAAAGTGACACCTTGTGAATGCACAGCAAACAGACCCTAAAAATCTGTTGTTTGTCCTAAACAATTATTAAAGCATGTGAACTTCCTACTGTGCCCCATTTAAATCCACTCGCACTTCCTGATGGTAGCCACAGATGTAAACATCCAGTTACACTTCCTGTAATGCTCAGTGAAAACAAGTACTCGGATTCAGCATCAGTGGCAGATTTACAGGGGAGCGAAGGAGATGGCCGCACCCACCATTGTAACTTGCTTGCTGCTGTTGAATTTCACTTCGTTGAAGAAGTCTGATTTATTGATGGTACAAAAGTTTATATTCAAAACTACAGATTACATTTATATTTTCTGTCAAAAACATAATGAAATAGATAACAGCAGATAATATAAAGGATTCACTAAAAATACCACCAACTGCTTAATCTGGTTCAAGGTCAGTTGATATTTATCAATATCCCCCTCCCCGGGTCATGTCTGAAAACAGGCAGAATTTGTCTAATGCACTTACCTAATCAATAATAAAAACTAAAAAAAAAAAGCATAAAAAATTGCACATCAAGTATGCACAGCACCCTAGCACCCCACACTGTAAAATCCTGGATCCAACATAGTTCGACATTCTACAAAAAGCACATATAAACCTAGAATACCATGGCTGACCTGCCGGCGCAGCAGTAGCACTGCCGCTTGCGATGCCAGAGACCCAGGTTCAGTAGCAAGCTCGGGTTGCTGGAGAGCCGGCTGGGGGGGAAGGATCGAGCATCCGACAGGCCACTCTCCTTCTCCGGGAAGCGTGGGCTGAAGTCCTCACTGCTATACCGCCACCTGGGTAACCACGGGTGGTGGTGGTGCAGTCGAGGATGCAGTGGGAGGGAGCAGATGTCAGCCGAGGGCCTGAGCGAAGATGCGTCTCTGCCTGCCTTCATCTCATTGGCCCTCCCCATGCACTGATGTCTGTGGGGCAGGACCAGAAAGAAGGAAAAAAAACCCACGGTCGCACCGGTAGATGGGTCCACTGTACCGCAGCTCCAGATGCACGCTCCCTCCTGAGGCATGGGGGATCCCTCCTGAGGCCTTAGGAGAAAGGGGCATCTACCCTGATCGTGGGTCAATCCAGACTCGTGTTAGATCCATGGGCGGGGCACTCAAGGGGAGCTAGTGTGGGTGAGCTGGGGACCCCGAGAGAGAGGTGGCCATAGCGAGTAGGGGCATAAAAAAATAAGTAAAAAAAACTTAGAATACTATATTCCTAGTCATGTAAATGCAGAATGCAGCATACATATGCAATATACTTGCATGTGGTGTACTGCAGTGTGCAGAATAAGCAGAGCTTATAAATAAATAGAATGTGATGCCAGCCCAGTGGCGCTGAGGGTTGATGCGCTGGATGCCACACCTTGCGCTACACCGGGAACCTGGGTTCAGGAACAAGCTCGGGTCGTCGGGGTCAGCAGGGGAGGACTAGGATCGAGCATCAGGAGATAGCTCTCCTAGTCCTGGAGTGGGCTGGGGAACCTACACCACACAGCAGCGGCCCCTGGGGATGCCCACAGGTACTGCATGTGATGGTGTGCTTGGAGGGGGAGATCGCAGCAGACATCGGCACGAATGTGCACAGATGTCACTGCACGTCCATGCTCCCAAAGGGGAGAAAAAGTGGATAATGGCTGGGCTTTGACAGAGCAGCTTGATAGCCGCGCCCTGCCTCACTGGGAGGACTCGCATGGAATTGCACTGGACTGGCAATGGCCATGCTGTATCCCCCATCATGTGAGTGAACCTGGTGTTCTCCCAGCAGGCAGGGCCAGTGGCTGGATGCCCCCGCTGGTAGCTGCCGCAGTAGGTGAATAAATACGATAAAAATACAAAAATAGAATGTGATGCAGTGGTGTGTATTGGTAACCAGTGCTGAAGTGGTTACTATGTCTGCCCCAGAATTTGTGTACTGTAGCACTACTATAAATGGGCACGGGGTCTTAATGTCATGACCAAAAATAGTGCGGAAAACAATGCCACAGTCAAAACGACGTGTGCACAAACAGAGTCAGTGAAAACACCGACCCATACAAAAAGAGCGTACACTATAGAAAACAATAGGAACAATTGACATGTTTTGTTTTTGTAGGGGGCTACAGCTTCACCCCCACAACCCCCTAGAACTATAAAAACCAACTCCAAGGGGGTGTGGACCGAGGGGATAAGGAGAAACTTGGGAGGGGGGGACACTTAGTTTCTGGCCATAAAATAAAAAATAAAAATGTCGGGAGATGGGAACCCAAACCCTGATCCCCAGGTCTCCGCTGCTCCAGGTGCATGTGCCTTAGCCACTCCACCACAGGAGTGGCTCAACCAGACACAGGCTCCTGGGGCTTTTTCAGCCCTTCCTCCAGTCCGCAGTCTGTGACAGGGGTAGCGGTAATTCCCTACCGCTCTTATATCCCTGTCACGCTAAATGCTTTAGTGCTTCATACAGTGTGGTTCATGGCTGCACTATTTCTAAAGCAACATATTGACCGTGTAACCTATAAATCCATTCATTGCATGCTATTATTTATCACTTCAGTGGCTTCCACGATGCTAATGTCATGCTGTATTAGGGCCGTACAGGTACTGTCCTTCAGTTTCAGTCACCTCAGCCAGTGGAACCTCCATAGAGCCAGGGCAGTTCTAAAGTAGACCATTAAAGTACCCTAACCTCATTGGTTAAAACACATCATATACGAACATATGAATGTGCCAGCAAAAACAGACCACTCTGTCTATCTAAGTCTGTTCGAGTGTGCAGCTAGCACCCCTAGTTTTCAGCTTCCCCACCCCCATTTGTCATCCCACTGCCACCCCCATTTCCCCCACCCTCACTCTTCCCTGTTCCCTGTCTCATGCCCTTTTAAAGCTGTTCACAGATTTACATGATACCACCCATTCTGGTAGTGCGTTCCATTTTGCCACCACGGTCTCCTTGAAATAGTGTATCCTCATTTCCCTCCTAAATCTTCCCCCTCTATTCTTAGCCCATGCCCCCTGGTGTCCCTCCCTCTCCTTAGCTTAAAGACCCCATCTGCCCCATCCTTATTGATTCCTCTCAGATACTTGAATGTCTCTGTCATGTCTCCCCTGTCCCTTCTATCCTCCAGAGTGTACATATTCAGGTCTCTCAGCTTGCTCTCATAGTCTCTCACCTCCATTCCACATATCATCTTTTTTGCCCTCCTCTGCACCCCTTCCAATAGCCTGATATCATGCTTTAGGTATGGCTTCCAAAACTGCACCCAACACTCCAAGTGCGGCCTTACCAGTGACCTGTAGAAGGGCAAGATCACCTCTCTCGCCTGGACGAAACCTTCCCTCACTATGCACCCCAGCATTTTGTTCACTTTTGCAGCCACTCTTCTGCACTGGACAGTGTTGTTCATGGTCCCTGTTTCCATTACCCCTACGTCCTTCTCCTTCTCAGTGATCCCCAGCTTAAACCCCCCTCCCCCCAGCCAGTATTCTCTCCTTGGGTTATTCACCCCAAGGTGCATAACCTTACACTTATTTGCATTGAACCCCAGCTGCCACCTCTCTGACCACTCCTCTAGCTTGCTTGGGTCACCCTGCAACTGCTTCCATCCCTCCCCTCCACTCCATCCACCCCTGCTCCCATTTTGGTGTTGTCTGCGAACAGACTTACTTTGCTCACCACCTCATGTGCAATGTCTGATATGAAGAGCCCAAATAATGCTGATCCCAGCACAGAGCCCTGTGGCACCCCACTCGTCACCGGTTTCGGAGTTGAGGGCTCCCCTACCACCACCACCCATTGCAGCCTTCCACTTAGCCAGCTTGTAATCTAGTTCATCATTTTTGGCCCTAACTCTACACCAGTTAGCTTCCCCCAAGTCACCCTAGAGGCACCGAATCGAAGGCCTTGCTGAAGTCCAAGTAAAGAACATCCACCACCTGACCCTTATCCAGCTCACCTGTCACCCAGTCATAATATTGTATCAGGTTGGTTTGACAGGACTTCCCCGAAACGAACGCCTGCTGCCTCACATCCTGGAGGTTGCTGTCCTCCAGGTACGGCAGCAGTCTTTTCTTTAGTATCATTTGCATGAGTTTGCACACTATGGAGGTGATACTTAGCGGATGATAATTACCTGGTTCATCCCTTGGTCTCTTGTGTAATGGCAATACATGTGCCATCCTCCAGACCAGTGGCACACATCTCAATTCCAGTGAGGTGCTGTACAGATCCGCCATTGGGTCCGCCAACACCTCCGCCATCTCCCTTAGTACCCTGGGGTGGATACCATCTGGCCCTGGCGCCTTGTCTACCCTCAGTGCCCTCAGTCCCTCTAGGAGTCTACCTCCCTTAATCCTTCCATCTGTTGCCTCCTCTCTCCCGTCCCACCCTCCCAGCCCGTGGTGGTAGCGGTCCCCCCTTTTCTTCCATGAACACTGAACAAAAGTATTCATTCAGTGCTTCTGCCTGTTCCTCCCCTTTTTCCGTCCACTCCTCCACCCTGTTTTATCCTCACTTGTCTCCTTGCACTTCCTTTTCTCCCTGCTTTATCTGAAAAAGTCTCCCCCACCCAACCCTCCAATTCTCTACATTAATCTCAGCTCCCTCTGGGCCTTGGCTTCTCTCACTGTTCTGGACACTTCCCTGAACCATCTTGCATACTCCTTCTTGTCCCCTTCCTTCCCCGTCCTCCTATATCTTTGGTGCGCCTCTTGTTTTGCCCTCACCACCTCCACTACCTCACTGTTAAGACAGCATGGTTTTCTTGCTTTGCTGCTCCTACTCTGTGTCTTGGTGCAGGCTTCTGCTGCCTCTGTAATCCCCCGTTTAATAATATCCCATTTCTGCTCCGTGTCCATCTCCTGCCTTATGCCCTCCAGGTTCCCTTTAAGTACTTCCCACATCCTCCCAAAGTCCCCTCCCCCCTGAAGTTTACCACCCAGCTTACTGAGTTATCTGGCTCCCTGCATATCGTGATTTTAAACCACACTGTTCGGTGATCGTTGTCAGCTAGAGGGTCCTCCACCTTTATTTCCCTTACTGCCTCACCATTTGACAATACCAGATCTAATGTGTTCTTTAGCCTAGTAGGTCCACTGACCAACTGTGTCAGGAGATCATCCTGGATTGTGTCCAGGAGCACTTGCTCCCTAGCACTGGAGGTGACCGGAATACTCCAGTCAGCTCCCGGCAAGTTGAAATCCCCCACGATGACCATTGTCCCTTTTCTACATACCTTTCTGATTTGTCCCGCTAATTCCCTGTCAGTCTCCTCAGAATGGGACAGCAGCCTGTATACCACCCCAAACTTCAGTTTCCTACTCCTTGAGTCTAGGAGCTGCAGCCAGATTGCCTCTGTTCTCCTTTCCTCCTCCTTGTTCCTTGTGCATTTGATCCCATCCCTCACATAGACTGCCACCCCACCCCACCTCCCCTCCTTATGGTCCTTCCTGTATAATTTGTACCCTTGGATTGCCAGATCCCAGTCCTGGTGCTCGGTTGCCCATGTTTCCGTAACTGCAATATCCACCATCCACACTGCCAAGAGAGCCTGTAGCTCAGCTGATTTGTTGCCTAAGCTTCTCACATACAGTAAGACCACCCTCTATCCTGCCCCCTTCCTTTCATCATCCTCCATCTCCTCCCTTCTACTCTCTCCCTTTTCAGCTGCCCCAAATCCTTCCCTGCTAGCCTGGGGGGTAGGCTGTGACTCCACTCTTATCAGATCCTTGCCCTCCTGCTGTCCACTTGCCACTCCCCCTATCTAGTTTAAATCCACCTTTGTCTCAATATACCTCCCCATTCTTTGCTTTAATACCTCCTTCCCCTTCCCGCTCAGGTGCAGCCTATCTCTTGCAAACAGGTTGTTATTATTCCAGGTAATGCCCCAGCCACCCACAACCCTCATACCCCTTAGTTCGACATCATTCTACCAACCATGCGTTCAACTCCCCAATCCTCTCCTTTCTCACTGTGCTTGCCCAGGGTACTGGAAGCACCTCCAAGAAGGCCACAGACTCCCCCATCTCCTCGCACAACCTTCCTACTTTTTCATACCTCTCCCTTGCTACCTCCACCGTTTCCCCCACTAGTTCATTTGCCCCCACATGTACCACATTGTGCAGTTTCCTCCTACCCCTCCTTGTGCACCTTAGGATTGCCTGTCCTGCCTTATCTGCCTTTAATCCCAGTATGGACTCCACCCATCTCTGACTGTGTCTCTCCCCGTTGCTGCCCCATTTGATCCCCTTGAGTATGGAGTCCCCCAACACCAGTACACCCCCCTCCTCGTTCCTTGTGCCTGTCGCCATTCCCCCCAGGTTCTCATTTCACGGGGCCACTCAAGATGGTGTTTTTACCATTTGCCCCAGTGTGTTCCCCTGCCCCTCTCAATTGAGACCCCTCCCCCCTCCTGTTTGACTGCCAACCTTCCTCTCCTCTCCCTCCTCACCTCTCCAAGTATTATCCCCCCCACCACACTATGCTCAATCTCTCCACTAGTAATGCCCCTCACCCCTCAGTATTGAGACACACTTTGAATTTGTTTATTGTTCCCGTTGTATGTCCCTTGTGCAGTCTCCTCCTGCATCCTCGTCCCCATGTGTCGCTGGTACAGCAAACATGTTCCCTACTCTCTTTGCATTACTATGTGTTTTCTCCTCCTTCCTGCCTACTACTGCTCCTCTTTTGCTAGGCCCTACTAGAGTCCACCCTTCATCAGCTGACTTCCTGTCTATTCTGCCCCTTCCTTGACCCACTGTTCCTTCTCTGTAGCCCCCCGATACTCTCAGATGTCAGCCCTTTTACCAACGCAACCCTCCCCTCACCCCTCAACCTCCTCAGCTCCCTGCCAAGCCACTGAACCTCTTCCTTGAGCCTCCTTAGCCTGTGGCATATTGGGCACCATCGCAGCCTCTGCAGCATGTTCATCCGCACTGCTGCCCCATAAGCATGGTTCACACTGCCTATACAGTACGGTGAAATACGGTCTCTCTATACTGATTGCAGTTGTTTACGAACACAATTACAAACCCACCAATAGCATTCCCAAGTCTCACAAACACATACAGTCCAGAAATTAGACGTTTGCCCCAAGTCCTCTTTAGGCCCCATGTAACCCCCCTGCAAATGGGGGTTCCCAAAAGACTTCCAGGAGCTTGCTTGAATGCTCCAAGCCTGAATGGTGTTTGGCGTTTAAGCCATTTATCAGTGAGTGTTTTTAGAGCCTCTGGTACTGTCTCTTTAAGAGCTGTCTGCTTGCAGACATAATTAGTTGTATGGGGGACTGTGTGCTTCTCTGTTTGAGTACCACTCGAGCTGCTGCCAATTCACTCCATTTTGCAGTCACTAGGAGTGCAAAGGAACCTATCTGAAAGATGTAACTGTTTGCCAATCATTTACAGTAATAATGAAATGACAGTTTGTCTAACCTGCTTTCTTTGCAGTCAGAACTGTGTCTGCCTAGTTCCCCATTCTGGTTTTGAACTGCTGAACTGGACCAATCAGTGTGGGGTAAGCTAGCTCTAAAATGGTGCCTTGGGCCGAATCAGAACTTGGACTCATAATCTGAGCCAGCCACAAGAGGATTTATGGGCAGTGACTCTGGGAGATGTAGTTTAGACTTGATTGCCTTTTGGACCAACAGCAGCAGTCTATTGTAGTGACAGCCAATCCAGTCAAGAACTGGGAGGAACTCAAAGGAAGTGCCCGGTTTTGTCTGTTGGAGTTTCAGTTGAACTCTGGCAGTGAAGAGGAAGAGTCCTGTGCTTTTCAGTGTGCAGTTTTAGTCGGAAGCGTGTGTAAGGCCCAGAGTTCGGTCTGCAGCTTGTGTAACTGCTTGTTAGGACTGAATCCGTCCTGTGAAGAGAATCAAAGGATATCTGAAGAGTAGAAACCAGGCTCACCCTGTAGAAGACTGGAGAAATTTCTGAGTTGCACTTCGGTCTGTCAGGAACTGAATCTGCTGTGTGTTCTCGGGTATTGTGCAGTAATTGCGATCGGGATAGAGAAGCAGCCTGCCTGTTGCCATATAAATGTGTGAGGAGTCTCGTGGAGCTCAAGAGTAGCCCTGCTGACGTTGAAGGACCCTATCTTGTTTGGAGGTCGTGAGTACTAATTCAGGGTCGCTCCCTGTTGAATGCCACATTAAATCCAAATGGAATCACTGTACTGCTGACTGTTTAAACTAATTTTTCTTTTCTCTGTGGAAAGGGCCCTACCAGCTGCCACGATTTGGACTAGCCACTAGGGCTTGGGTACCCAGGGACAGTAACTGGTAGGGATAGGCCTGTGCACAGAGCCATAGGTAGATGAGTAAAGTGATACGCTAATTAACCTGATTTCCCCCTGTCCTTGTTATATTCCCCTAAATAAATCAGAGCTGCTTGTTTCAGCAAAGTTATACTGCCTGAGGTATTGTCTATGTTAAAGTATTACTGTGATTGTTGCACTGTATCTTATTTTACAGGAGGTCCCAGTGCCTGAACCAGCCCTGGGGGTAAGTGTATACTGTGAAGGTAATTCTGATATATTGTGTGGGCCACTAGTGGGAAGAAAGGGGGGTTGCAGTGTCCCAGAGGGCTGTGACCAAGTAAGTTTAACTATTGCAAACCCTGACCTCTGGGTGGAGGCACCCGCCATTGGATCCAGGCCCCTCAACCTGTTAGTGGCAAATCAGGCAGGGGTAGTAGCCCCTGGGATAGCGCATCTAGGGGTTACACCCCATATAACCAGTGTTTATCCCCTCACAACTGCACACCTTACCAGTACTTCATAACTTTTTTTTTTACAGACAAACTCCATTTTTATAAGCAGGATAACACACTCCAGGGTGTGCATTTGAAATGGGACAATGCATTTCTCGAGTGGTTGTGGTAGTTGGCTACACCTTGTACCTAACATCCATCCAAGACTTGTATTTCCTTATGATCACAGAAATTATTCATGTGCATCCCTTACATAATTTGCCCTCCCCACACTTACCTGGGGCACATGCACCAGCAGAGGACAAAACTATATCACAGAATCGCTGGACCTGGTGGTCGTTACAAGTATGAAATAAAGCGCTGGGAATCCAGTCACTGCGGAGAGCAACAAGCATTCCCCCTGGGCGGGAACCATGACAGGGACGAATCCTTGTTACTGACTGCAGCAACAGGAGAACAAACGGACCACATCACGTCTCACATGTGGCAATAAAACACTCACCTCACATTGGCCGACCCCAGAGGTTCTGTCAGTGGATGAATGGAGGAGGAGGAGGAGAGTGGAATCAGTCTTTGACATGGAGCAACTTACAGCCACACTTCTTCTTTCCAGGGAAATATTTAGGGACACTTGGCAGCCATGGATAACACATTCTAACAGAGAGGAGACTTGATGGTCCTCCCATGTTTCCTAGTCATGGGGGAGGGGGTCCAAACGATCACCTGGTTGGTGCACAGTGGCTCCTTCTGACGGTATTGAGACACACTTTGAATCTGTTTATTGTTCCAGTTGTATGTTTTTTTTCTTATTGCCTTTTCAAGTTCTCAGTTACCAGGAATCGTGTTCCTGCTTTGTTACTCAGGGACTTGCTGGGAACTTAAACTTTACACCACAATACCAAAGGATGTGTGAAATTAGCTGGCCCACTGGCGCAACAGTTGTAATTCCGCTTGCGATGCCAATGACCCGGGTTCAGGAACGGACCTGGGAGTCAGAGGGCTGGCCAGGAGGAGAAGGATTGAGCATTCTCGGGACTGTTCTCCTTCTTTGGAGGGAGGGGGGAAGTGCTTTGTTGACCCCATGGCAAAGGCTGGGGCTGCTGCACGGCCGGCACCAGAATGTGGGAGGGGGGTGGGGCAGATGCTGGTCTTCACTGTACATCCCCTCTCCCGGAGCATCAGCACACATGCAAAAATTGCCACCCCTTGACATGACACCCCTGCCCTACTGCTATCCTCACTGCCTTAGATGTCTGCCAGGGAGGTCCTTCTCCCATGGCCTGACCCGGGGGGGGGTAAGCCAGGGCTAGCCTACAATGACCATTGGGGGGGGCAAGACCCCCAGTGGCCCCACTCAGGGGGGTTAGCCTGGGCATGGGGGGAACTGAGGGGTATGGAGGGAGGTTCGGGGGCAGGGCACATAAAGAATGCAAAATAAAAAAAAAAGTGTAAAATTAACTAGCGTATTGAGGTTCTTTCCATTTTAAATAAATTGTACCTGTCAAATCTTGGATCATTTATTGTTATGTTGGTTGGTATGCTGGTATGTATGGCTGTATCATGCTTTTAAATAAAGCTGAGTTTCAAAAAAAGAGAATGCTTTGTATTCTGAGCTGGGAGAGCTGCTCAGCTGCTTAATGGTTGAAATATACTGCACACAAGTAGTTCAGTGCTGGACAGCTTGGTGTGAGCCCATTGTCCAGTCACAAACAAAATAGATGGGGGGATCGCGCTCCCCTTAAAAATCAGCAAGAATGTGTAATGAAATGCAGCCTTGATGTGTTCCAATAATATTATTGCTAAACAGAAATATATAAATATGATATGCACCAGGCGTACAGAAAAAGGGGGACATTATCAGAGACTAGTTGAGAGAAAATAAATACGAAAGATTCAGCTGTGAACCAAGAGTCCCTACCTCATCAGAAGACCGTCACCAGGGGCAGCGTTCGGAAACCTGCAGAAGCTGTGCCTGTGGAGCATAAAAAGTTGCATGAGAGGAGGTCTGCTTGTACAAGTTATGTCACATGTGCACAATTTTTTGAAAAGTTTGCCTTTCCGTGACCTTTCAACCTACTTATGGCAGCTTTTGGAAAAGGTTTTTGTGCAGGTGCTACGCTTGGAATAACCAGGCATAGCATTTGTGCCAAAGCTTGGAAATGCTGCCCATGTCAAGAAAATGCTGAAAATAGCATTTACGTCAGTGCTGGGATTTTTCCACAACACTGACGAGTTGTGCATGGGGACTAGTCACTGGGCCATACCAGCCCCTTTCATAACTGAGCCCAGTTCAGCAAGAATAGAGTCTCAAAAAAGCAGCAAGACTTCCCTTAGTGTTTAGGACAGGAACATAACATAACCATGTGAAACCCCTTCTTTGTAAGTTAGGTTGGTTTTAGCTTCCCAGGGGAAGACAGTAGTTTGAGGTTTTCATTGGGGGTGGGGTGAAAAATACAGTCTGGTTTGGAAAGTGTAAGCTGAAGGCAAACTCGGAGCAGGCAGACAGATGAGATCTCTGGAAAGGAAGGTACTTTCAGGCATGAAAACTGATCTTGTCTAGTTCCTAAAATACTGTTTTCCCTGAGGTATTGCTTGCTGCTTAGAAAGGGGAACTACAGTTTTGATACAAGCAAGAAGTTTACAACAGATATGGGGCCTGATTTTCAAAGGGTCCCTAGATTGGTGCAAGTTGCATCGATCCCCACCTGTGGCAACCTCTAAGTGCACCAGGGACCCTGCAATGGATTTTAGTACAGTGGGGTCCCTGCCAAAGTCCTAGGTTGCTGCGAGGTGGGTGTTCTCAAGAGGTGGTGCACAGGAGGGGTTTTGATGAAGGGAGCTGTCAGCTCCCTGCCTGGTAGAACAGTGGCCCCAAACTGTGATGTTGGGGGGGGGGCCTGAGAGCCATGGGGTTACTGTGAGCATGGACCAGTGGGGGTGCCATAGTGGGCGGCATGTACACGGCAGAGTGTGGCAGGGTACACTGTTTGCATTGGGGCAGTCGTGCTCTGTACAGTTCCACAGACCCACGGATAAGGTAATCCGAACTATGTAAGCAGTGACCATGTCCCAGACCCTCTGATACTACTGGCACTAGGTCAAAATGAAATATTTAACAACAGCGCAGTCAAGAGCTACACAGGAAAAATGGCGCTGACCAGAACAGCGCCCAACCAAAACACCACACTCAAAAATGACGCCAATTGTAGTGATACAAAAACACATGGAGGACCGCTACCATGGCAAACAAAACTAGTATTTTTGCAGGGCCCCCCCCCCCCACCAAAATATATATAATCAACTCCACGTGGGGGCAGGGGGCTCGGAGATGGGGAGAACTTTTTTGGGGGAATCGGTCTTCACAACTGTCACAGGAAGGGGAAATAATACTTGGGGTTGGGCCAGGGAATGGAAAACATAAATAAAATAATACTTGGGGTGGGAGACTGGAAAACATAAAAAATCAGGAATAGAACCCAGCTCTCCATATGCTGTCTGCTCCTTGTGCTAGTGCCTTAGCCACTCTACCACAGGAGCATCTTGATCAAGCACCACACTTTGACTACATGAATCCTTCTTCTCATCTGCCTTGACAGCTAAAGGGATAGCAGTAACTTTCATTATGCTACCCCTGTCGCTGTCAAGGAAAATGCGGATTTTGAAGTGAGGTTTTGCCTGCACTATTGTTGAAATGGTGCTTTGACCTGGTACGGATTCTACCAGCCCTGCCAGCTGTCCTGCATCATGCAAACTCCCCAGATACGGAGACAGTCTGCGGCTGCATGGTATGAGGTGCAGTTGTTGGACAGGAACGTACCCCAGGCAGTGTGACATGCGCCTGATGCACAGCTGTCTGTGTGTTGGCAAACTGCTACTACAGGTGCCACAGTAGCTATGGCAGGTGGCTAGGGCATCCCAATAGGCAGGTGTCATAATGGGGTCCGGGAGATGGCATGAAAAGGACCTGCTACCACATGTACCAGAGTGGGGAAGCTCTGTCCCTGCCACCATACCCTACTGTGGTGGAACAGTACAGGCAGATCCATGCAGACACTCTACTACAGTGTCAGGGACTCACCATCAGATACTTGGGTGTTGCACATTATGCCCCCACCTACCCAATGTTTCACTAACATTATTCCACCACAGAGCTTCCACACTCCATTATTTGTGGTAGCAGGTCCTCTACATGCTGTTTGCCAGACCCCATTATGGCACCTGTCTATTGGGGTGCCCTACCCACCTGCCATATCTACTACAGCACCTGTAGCAACAGTATGCCAGCACACAAAGAGTTGTGCATCAGAGGCATGTCATGGTGCCTGGGTATGTCCCTGTCCAACATCTGCACCTCATACCATACAGCCATGGACTGTCTCTGCATGTCAGGGAGTTTGCATGTGGGGCATCTGGTAGGCTGGTAGTATCTGGGTATCTGGGACATGGTCAGTGCCTGTATACTTCAGATTACCCTGTCTGCAAACATGTATTTGCACACCATCAGGACAGAGACCAAATGTTGCAGGTACCTGGTTAATTACATAGATGGAATGGACAGACAGACTGACAGGGACACAGCTGGTAGACACGTCAGACAGACAGATATATGACAGCAGAGCACGTGAACTCCAATGCAGCTTCAGAGCACTGGAAAAGTGGTTTAGTCAAAAAAATTACTACTGAATTATAAGAAAACAAAGACCATGCTATTCGCAGGTCCACTAGCAAGGAAAAAGGGCCCTCCACTCACCACAATAAATAACAATGGCGATCCCCTGAAACAAGTAACTGCATTTAAGTACCTTAGGGTAACCCTGGATGACGCACTTACTTTTGCCTCTCATATAGACAACACTGTTAAGCTAGTTAACATAATATTAGGGGTATTGTATAGGCATAGGCACTATCTCACCCCTGCAGCAAAGTATATGGCTGTTTCCAGCTCTATCCTCCCACTGCTGGACTACGGACTGTCAGTTTACGGAGCAACTACTGACACTGTTCTCACTAGGGTCAGGCTGGTGATTAATAAGGCCTGACGCTTCATCCTTGGGGCTGAAAGACTCACACACACACACACACACACACACACACACACACACTTTACCCTTTACTCACAATCCAACTGGTTCTCACTGCAGGATAGAATCAAATATCAAGTATGTCTAATGGGGAGAAGGCTCTCATGGGTCTTATCCCCCCCCCCCGCCATCCAAAATCTGCTCCCAGTTCATAACCAATATGCAACCAGGAGTAGGACCAGAAATGCACTATCTATGCCTTTCTGAACAACAAGCCTGGCACAACGCTCCCTTGTCTACAGAGCACCACGCTGGTTAAAGGAGCTACCTGGGTCCCCATTGAACCTCCCTAAACTGGCCCAGTTCAAGAAGGAGCTAAGAAAAGTTCTTACACGGGGGTCCAGGTATGACTGCCCCCTCTGACAAAACTGCATGTCTGGTCAATTCACTTGATGCTTTGGAGTGTATCAACCTTGTCAGCATTAACTTACTTGATGAGCACTGCATGTCCTATTGAACTGTCTACTGTTGCGCCCTGTAATTCTCTATGGCAAGACTCCATTGGAGCCGACTCCAATACTCTGTCTGCTTTGCTTTGTGCTGTCAAATGTGACGAGGAACCTTTGTAAATGAGCTCATGAGCGCAAAGGTGTATTTCCAAATTTACAAATAAATAAATAAATAAAATAAACATCAGCAATGCAAGAACATAATTTACTACCTTCTCCAAAATAAAACATCCTATAATCGACTCCTACCTGATGCTGCTGGGATCCACAAGCACAACTTCCCTGTTTCCTATACTATAGCTTGCTGTTGCTGAAGAAACTCAGATACGTATTTATAACAGACTACATTTTGTGATGAGTCATTGGACAGGTTCATTTAAAAATAGCTTTATATACAAACTATCACTTGCCTTCAAGAAACTGGGCACACGTCTGTCATATGCACATAGCACACACATGCTCACTACTATCCTGCAAAGAACTGCTGATGATCCACCCAGTGTAAAACAAGCATTTGTCAATGCTGAATGTTTGCTTGCTGGCATTGGCACCGGTAGTGTAGAAGTTACAGAGCTGCATAATAGGAATGGCAGTGAAGTATTGAACTGAAGCCAACCCCACCACCACCCTGCAGAGAGTGACAGGCATTGAGGCGTGCCTTTGGGTCATCAGGCATAACGGCCACGCCATTTCACCACACCCCATCCTGCAGACACTGACAAGTGTCACAGTGTTTCTTGGGGTCTTTGGCCCTTATGCGCACCCCATTCCATTAGGAAATACGGTGAGATGGGTGCAATATAGGAGAATGGGGTGAACTTTGGGGCCGAAGAGTCCAAGGCATACCTCGATGCCTCTCACTGGCTGCAGGGTGTGGAATGGTATGAGCATTACAGGCAAGAATCCCAAGTCACACCCTGATGCCTGTCATTCTCTACAGGGTTGGGCGTTATGGTTGGAAACCCGAATACCTCAGGCATTCGTTGGTATTTTCACTCCAAATGTTCAACATGTTTTTTGTGACCCCACCTCATGAACAGGGGGAATATCAGTTTGTTAGCCGAAAGCTGCTTATGCACAGCGACTACGGCATTTAGCACCACAGGTGCAAAACATTCTGAACAGGATGTAAAAATGACAACAGCTGTACTGTTCATGGGGAGGTGTAAAGATGGCAATGTTGCAAATCTGCAGTAAAATATTTAAAAATGGTGAAGTCACGAGTGTACACAGAAACTATTGCGCACACCCGTGTTCTCAATTAGGTTGGGGATTTTTGCAGCAGATTGTCAACTCAGGCATTTGGTGCCTCCAGTCATGAACAGTGTCACTGTGATTTTCTTTATCTGTCCCGAACAATGATTTCCCACAGCGACCACGCATCTCTGCGCTGAAAGTGTGGCAGCACTTGACCATGTTGTGAAATGACAGCTGTACTGTAAATAAGGAAGTATGGAAAAATGCCACTGGTGAAAATCTGGACTTAAAATATTACAGTCATGAACTTACGAGGTGCGTTGAAACTGCGCAATGCTCACTCATAACACAGTCGTTTATGGACTTTGTCACCAAATTTTCAACATAGCCATTTTAAGACCTCTGCTCATGGACAGTGTAACTGTGATTTTCTTAATCTGTCCCAAACATTGCTTTCGCACACAACAGCACCATTGTAAGCTACATGTCTTAACACATTTTTGGGCAACATATAAAAAATAGCAGCTGTACTGTTCATAAGGAAGTGTAATAAAATGGCAATGTTGAAAATCTGGAGTGAAAATATTAAATTCGCAAACTCACGCGTGTGTAGGAACTGCGCGCACGCTCGTAAAACAGTCATTTTAGGAATTTTTCACCAAATTTTCAACATAGCCATTCTAAGACCTCTGCTCATGAACAGTGTCACTGTGATTTTCTTAATTTGTCCTGTACATTGATTTTGCACACCGGCTGCGCCATTGTGCGCTACATGGGCGGAAACACATTTTGGGTGAGATGTGAAAAATGACAACTGTGCTACTCATAAGAAGGTGTGGTAAAATGGCAATGTTGAAAATCTGGAGTGAAAATATTGAAAATTCACAAACTTACGAGCGTGTGTAGGAACTGCGCAACGCACGCTACGTAAAACAGTAATTTTAGGAATTTTTCACAATTTTCAACATAGCCATTTGAGACCTCTGCTCATGAACAGTGTCACTGTGGTTTTCTTAATTTGTCCCTACATTGGTTTCGCCACCGACTGCGCCATTGTGTGCTACATGGGCAGAAACACATTTTGGGTGAGATGTGAAAATGACAGCTGTACTACTCATTAGAAGGTGTGGTAAAATGGCAATGTTGAAAATCTGGAGTGAAAATATTGAAAATTTGCGAGCGATGCAGTGCGTGGGAACTGTAGCGCTGCGCTTCGTGAAACAGTCGTTTTGAATTTTTCACAAATTTTCAAAATAGGCTTCTTGAGGCCCACCTTATGAACACTGGCAGTGTTGTTTACGTTAATTGGTCCCGAAAGGTGATTTAGTGCAGTGACTGCAAAATCACCTTCGCCCGAATATCTCATGCCAGTGACAGAATTCATGAGGAGGGGTCCCAAAAATCCCATGTTGAAAATTTGGTGCAAAATTCAAAAATGCCTGAGTTATGCAACAAAGTTGAAAAAACCCTATCTAGCCCATTATACAGCTTACGGCATTTCCTCAGTTGCGGTCGGCTTTGAAGAGTGCAGCGTGTTCCCGGTCCACCAAAGATCGTCACGCCGGACTCCAGAGTGAAATGGGGTGGGGGTGGGGGGGCGAGGTGCGCAGTGGGTGAGTGCGGGTTGTGGGAGGGAGCAGGGAGAAGCGCCGTGGGTCCGTTTTAATTTTCAGGTATTTAAAAAACAAAAAACGACACGGGACATTTGCCACACTGGGGTGGGCTCTGGCGTGGCAGAAGGACGGCTGGGGGCGTGGGCTGGCGAGGATTGGGCACCCCGTCGGCCGCTGGCATTGTTGCCATGCTGGGGTGGGCTCTGGCGTGGCACCCTGTGCACTCGGGGGACGGTGGCCGGCGAGGGATTGGGCACCCGTCGGCTATCCGTGAGTTGCCACGCTGGGGTGGGCACCCAGCATGGCATTTGGAAACTTTGGGGAGGCGCAGCACAGCCAGCGGGGGATTAGGCACCCCGTCGGCTATAGAGTGTGTGCATGGGGCAGCACGCGGTATGTGTGGAGTGTTTCTGTGTGTGTGTGTGTGTGTAGGGGCTGCTGCGCGGGCAGGCGATATCTTATCGCTGCTCACTGAAGCGTAGCTCCCCCTTTCAACTGTATGCCACTGCATTTTGGAGCTTGTCATAGACAGCTCCAGTATGCATTGGCAGACAGGGGCCGTGCCTGCCAACACACTGACTGAATTAGAAGAGGGGGTGACACACCTCCGAAAACTCGGATGATGGCACTATGTTTCTTGCACATGCGTGCAAGCAAACATAAAAATGCATGCATTTAGGATTAGATTTGGCAGCACAATTTATGCACATTTGATATACTGCTGAATACATGTAGCCTAGTATAAAATATTACCTGTGTTACATTCTCTCTGAAAGACTGCTGCTTTCATTCAGCCAGTTAGCCATCCTGCTCCTCGCTGCAGTTTACAAAAAACAGAACCCAAGTATTCAATTCCATCATCCCTAAAATCTGTGTCATTGTGTGTCCCCCACAGCATCACATGAGAGATGAGGGCAGATAGGATGTGGTCGCCCCTTCCCCTCTCTTGGTAGCCCTCTCACCCACCAGCTGGGAAGTCTGTGTGTGTGTGTGTGTGTGTGTGTGTGTGTGTCTGGGATTGAGTGCATGATTTGGGGGCCGGGGCTCCAAATAAAAATCCACAGCGTCCTGGTAAGACTGCCATCTTTTGCTGTTTTTCACTACTTGCAGATGCCTTAGAGCTGGAAATTCCCTTAAATTACACCCCGAGAGTGACTCGCAGCACAGAAAATGGCACCATTACAAAGACAGCAGGTCTGTGGAGCTCTCCAGGGAACAGCTGCCCCGTGCCACTAGTGTACTCTGCCACAACCACTGTGCCCACACCACCCAATATGGTGCCTCCCTCCAGGTCCATCTTCATTGCACCATGAGCCTGCAGGCTACCTCCCCCCCCCCACTCAGCACACTCCCAACCTGCAGTGCAAGGGCTGTTAGTCCAGCTCATAGCTGATCTGACCACAGGCCCAACTTGCAGCCGTGTTGGGGCTTTCAGAATCTCAAATTAGGTGATGCTGCAGCCTCGCCATGGCATAAGCTACCTTTGCCTTGGCGCACCACCACTTTCAGTGCAAGGGTGGTGCAGGGCTGGTTTGCCACATGGCCTCCCATTTTCAACACAGCCTGCATTCAAAAATCAGGACTGCCACAACTTTTGACACAAGGTGCCACTTGCGTCAATTCCCTTTGATACAGGCACCTTGCATCAAAAGCGGGGCTTAGAAAATCGACCCCATGGAGTGCAAAAGATTTGCTGAACTTTCTGTTTATAGCTGATATATAGCAGCTGATACAAACTTTGTTTCCAAATCTGTTTGCCATTCTAAAGCCATCTGTCAGATAATCCTGTAGTGATATATATATATTTTTATGTTGATTGCGCGCAAGCGCAAGAAACATGTTGTGGCAGCTTTTGCAAAAAGCAGGCTGTGGAAGCTCAAGAGTGTTGTGGCCAATGCCCCCACAGCCTTTAAGGAAGCCAGCCGCTTTCCCTAATGCCGTAGCACACTGCACGACACTAGTTTTCAGCCAGCGTGCCACAACTTCTAACGCTTTAACCGCTGCAATCAGGGACCGCCTCGTCATTGCAGCATCATTACGCTACAATGAGGATCGATCCCTCATTGCAGGGCTGTTGCTAAGGAGGCCAGCCCTATCAGCATGTCCCCTCCCCAATTTCTTGTGTGCGAGGAGGTGCCCAATCCCCCTCAGCTTATGTCCCTCCCTGGTTCAGGGTTTGCCGATGGGGGTGCCCAGTCCACGTCGGCATATTTCCCCCCATTTCTTGTGTGCCGACAGGGGTGCCCAATCCCCTGTCAGCTGCAGCTGGCCCCCCCAAAAAGAGTCTGTTGGCAAGCTGGGAGCCCACCCCAGCATGCCAGATTCCCTGAAAGGCAAAAACGGTCCCGTGATGTTTCATATTTTTATATTGGCACGCTTGCACAGCCAACATTGTGGGACAGTGTAGATTTGGAGATGTGGTCGCTGTTGGGCGAATGCAGGGCATGCACCAGTAGGTGCGTCCCACATTCTCCAATCAGCCTGCATGCCGGCGCCACACCATGCATACATAATGTGGCGAGTACATCTAAGAAAAGGTCCGCTGCAATCCGAGCAAAGCTCGTCATATGCAGCGGTCTTTTTCTTGCCGTGCTCGTCGCCATTATGTGCATGGTCAGCGAGCGGGTGGCCGCTAACTAATGCCGACATTGGGGATGCCCAATCCCCTGTCGATTAACCCTTGTGTGCTATCGGGGAGCCCACTCCTGTTGGCATAAACCCCCTAATTGTTTGAATGCCGGCTGCCCAATCCCCTCGCGGTCCCCGCTTTCTTTGTGTGCGACCAGGGTGCCCAATCCCGTCGGCATTACTCCCCATTGTCTGCCGATGAGGGTGCCCCATCTCCGTTGGCTACAGACCCCCAAACAGTTAGGTGGCACGCTGGGGCCCACCCCAGCATGCCAAATCCTAAAAAACAAAACTGTTCCAGAATGTTTTTCTTTTTTCCCTGTAAAATGAAAAGCGGTCCCTCGTGAGTCTCGATGCCCCCTCCCCACCCGCACCCACCACTCGCACCTGCCTCCCTCACCCTCCCTCACCCCATGCTTACCTGCGGAGTCCGGTGCGACGATCTTCTGTGGACCGGGAACACGTCTGCAATCTTCAAAGCCAACCACAAACTGAAGAAATGCCGGTCAGCTGTATAATGGAATGAATAGGGGTTTTTCAACTTTAATGCATATCTTGGGCATTTTTGGAACTTTTGGCCACAAATTTTCAACATGGGATTTTTGGGACCCCTCCTCATGAATTCTTGCACTGTCATGGCGTTATTCGGTCCCGGAAGGTGATTTCTCAGTCACTGCATGAAATCACCTTTTGGGTACCGGTAATAAATGACAGTGCCACTGTTCATGAAGGGGCTCTCAAAAAGCCTATGTTCACAAGTTTAGTGGGAAAAATCAAAAAATGACTGTTTCACGGTGTGCGTAGCAACTTCATAGCGCATGCTTTCGTAAGTTAGCCATCGTGCTCATTATCATACCAGATTCTCAAAATTGGTATTTTACCACACCTTCTTGTGAACTGTATGGCTGTCATTTTTCACATCCTGCCCGAAAAGTGTTTTCGCACTTGCGGGATAGAATAGCGCGATCGCTGTGCGAAATCAGTGTTTGGGACACATTACAAAAATGACAGTGACACTATTCATGAGCAGAGGTACTAACATGCCTGTGCTGAAAATTTGGTGACAATGCTCCATAAAATGACTGCGTTACGAGCGTGCGTTGTGCAGTTTGCACGCACATTCATAAGTTCGCAAACTTATATTTTCACTCCACATTTTCAGCAGTGCCATTGTTCTACACCTCTTAATGAACAGTACAGCTGCCATTTTTCACATCCTGACCAAAATCTGTTTTCGCAGTTCTGGCACACAATAGCACGGTTGCTGTGCAAAGCTTGTGTTCGAGACACGTTATGAAAATGGCAGTGACACTGTTCATTAGCAGATGTCCTAAAATGCCTATGTTGAAAATTTAGGGATGAAAGTCAATACAATGAGTGTTTTACGAGCATGCATTGCGCAGTTTGCACGCACACTTGTGACTTTGTGAATTTGTAATACTTTCACTCCAGCTGTTCATCATTGCCATTTTCCCATACCTCCTTATGAACAGTACAGCTGGCTGAAATGTGTTTTTGCACATCCGGTGCAGAATTGCACGGTCACTGTGCCAAATCACTTTTCAGGACACTTTCAGGAAATGACGGTGACACTATTCATCAGAAGAGGTCCTAAAATGCCTATGTTGAAAATTTGGTGGCAAAAGTCCAGACAATGACTGTGTTGCAAGCGTGCATTGCGCAGTTTCCACGCACCCTTATAACTTTTGTCAATCTGCAATATTTTCATGCCACATTTTCACCACTGGCATTTGTGCCCACCTCATTATCAACAGTTCAGTTACCATTCTCCACAGCCTGCCCAAAACGCGTTTCTGCAGCTCTGCCGCACAGGTGGCATACTCGCTGTGCAAAATCACCTTTTGGGACACATTAACAATCTCACAGCACTATGCCTTTCCACCTCCGCCACTGCCAATGCCAGCGCAACAACATTCGGCATCGACAAATGCTTGTTTTTTTGTCCCTGTAAACAAAAACAGTCCCCGGCAGTCTCCTGGCTCCTCTCTCACAATCCTTACCCACCACCCACCCTGCGCCTTTGCCCCCCTCACCCCAACTTACCTCCGGAGCTCGGTGATGACGATCTTGGTGGGCCAAGTACGTCTGCACTCTTCAAAGCCAACCGTGAACTGAGAAATGCCGGTAAGCTGTATAATAGAATAAATAGGGTTTTTCAACTTTGATGCATATCTCGGGCATTTTTGGAATTTTGGCACCAAATTTTCAACATGGGGTTTTGGGACCCCTCCTCATTAATTCTGTCACTGTCATGGCATTAATCAGTCCTGAAAGGTGATTTCACGGTCACTGCATGGAATCACCTTTCGGAACTGATTAATGAAATAACAGTGCCGTGTTCATGAGGTGGCCTTTCAAAAAGCCTATGTTGCACATTTGGTGGAAAAATCAAAAATGACTGTTCTGACATGCATTGCGCGGTTGCTATATGCGGCTCGTAACTTGCGAATTGCAATACTTTTATGCCAGATTTTTCAACATTGCCATTTTTCCACACCTCCTTATGAACAGTATAGCTGTCATTTTTCACACCATGGCCGAAATGTGCTTTCGCACTTCTGGTGCAGAATAGCGTGGTTGCTTTGGGAAATCAGTGTTCAGGACAGATTATGAAAATGTCAGTGACACTGTTCAGGAGCAGAGGTCCTAAAATGCCTATGTTGAAAATTTGGTGCTGATACTCCATAAAATGACTATGTTACGAGCATGCGTTGCGCAGTTTCCACGCACGTTCGTACCTTCGCAACTTTGCAATATTTTCACTCCAAATTTTCAACATTGCCATTTTTACACACCTCCTTATGAGTAGTGCAGCTGTCATTTTTCACATCCTGGCCGAAATGTGTTTTCGCTCTTCTGGTGCACAATTGCCGGGTCGCTGTGGGAAATCAGTGTTCGGGATACATTAAGAAAATCACACTGACACTGTTCACGAGCACAGGTCCTAAAATGGCAATGTTGAAAATTTTCTGCTGAAACTCCATAAAATGACTGTTACAAGCGTGCGTTGTGTAGTTTCCACGCACCCTTGTAACTTCACAAATTAGTAATATTTTCACGCCACATTCTCAACAGTGGCATTTTCCCACATCTTCTCGTGGAAAGTACAGCTGTCATTTTTCACATCCTGGCGGAAATGTGTTTTCGCGCTTCCGGCACAGAATACCACAGTCGCTGTCGGAAATCATTGTTTGGGACAATTTAGGATTGAGAAAGTGAGGGGGGCGGGAGTGAACGAGCTCAACTGAGCTCTGTCGGGACTGCTGCAGATTTCTTTGTGGGCAGGAAAAGGCACCAACGCAGTCAGAAGCCCAGTACAAAAGGGCAGACTGCAGTGCCAGGAGACACAGAATGAGCGAGTGAGGGAGCGGGAGTGTGTGAGGCCAACGGAGCTCTGTTGGGACTGCTGCGGATTTCTTTGTGGGCAGGAAAAGGCAGCAATGCATGCAGGGGACCAGTACAAAAGGCCAGCCTGCAGCAGTGGGAGAAACAGAATGAGTGACTCAGAGAGAGGATGAGTGAGTGAGCTCAATGGAGCTCTATCGTGATGGCTGTGGATTTCTTTGTGGGCAGGAAAGGGCAGCAACACAGGCAGGAACCCAATACAAATGGGCAGGCTATAGCGCTGGCAGAAACGGAACGAGCGAGTGAGAGAGGGGGAGTGAGTAAGGTCAATGGAGCTCTGTCGGGACTGCTGCAGATTTCTTTTTGGCCAAAAAAAGGTGCCAACAGAGGAAGGAGTCCAATACAAAAGGGCAGCTTGCAGTGCCAGGACAAACAGAATGAGTGCGTAAGACAGGGGGAGTGAACGACCTCAATGGAGCTCTGTCAGGACAGCTGTGGATTTCTTTGTAGGCAGAAAAAGGTGCCAATGCAGACAGGAACCCAGTACAAAAGGCCAGCCTGCAGCGCCGGGAGAAACACAATGAGCGAGTGAGAAAGGGGGAGTGAGCGGCATAACGGAGCTGTGTCGGGACCGCTGTGGATTTCTTTGTGGGCAGGAAAAGGCAGCAATGTATGCATGGGCCCAGTACAAAATGCCAGCCTGCAGCAGCGGGAGAAACAGAAAAAGTGACTGAGAGAGAGGGGGAGCTAGCGAGCTCAACGGAGCTCTATCGTGACTGCTGCAGATTTCTTTGTGGGCAGGAAAGGGCAGCAATGCCGGCAGGAGTCCAGTACAAAAGGGCAGCCTGCACGCTAGGAGAAACAGAATGAGCGAGTGAGATGGGGGAATGAGCAACCTCAACAGAGCTCTATCATGACTGCTACGGATTTCTTTGTGGGCAGAAAAAGGCAGCAACACAACCAGGAGCTCAGTACAAAAGGCCAGCCTGCAGCACTGGCAGAAACAAATGAGCGAGTGACAGAGGGGGAGTGAGTGACCTCAAGGGAGCTGTGTCAGAACTTCTGAAAATCACTTTGTGGGCAGAAGAAGCCACCAGTGCAGGCAGGAACCCAGTACAAAAGAGCAGCCTGCAGCAGCAGGATCCACAGAACGAGTGAGTGAGGGAGGGGGAGTGAGTGATGCCCAGTACACAAGGGCAGCCTGCAGCGGCAGGAGAAACAGAACGGACGAGTGAGAGAGGGAGAGTGATTGAGCGAGCTCAATGGAGCTCTGTCAGACTGCTGCAGATTTCTTTCTGGACAGAAAAAGGTGCCAACAGAGGCAGGAGCCCAGTACAGAAGGGCAGTCTGCAGTGCCAGGAGAAACAGAATGAGTGTGCGAGACAAGGAGAGTGAGCCACCTCAACGGAGCTCTTTCAGGACAGCTGCAGATTTCTTTGTGGGCAGAAAAAGGTGCCAACGCATGCAGGAACCCAGTACAAAAGGCCAGCTTGCAGCACCGGGAGAAACACAATGATTGAGTAAGAGAGGAGGGAGTGAGTGAGCTCAACGAAGCTGTGTCAGGACTGCTGCAAATTTCCTTGTGGGCAGAAAAAGCTCCCAACGCATGCAGGAACCTAGTACAATAGGGCAGGCTGCAGCAGCGGAAGACAAGCCCAGTACAAAAGGGCAGACTTCAGCAGTGGGAGACACAGAATGAGCGAGTGAGGGAGGGGGAGTGAGTGAGCTCAACGGAGCTCTGTTGGGACTGCTGCAGATTTCTTTGTCGGCAGAAAAAGCCAGCAATGCACTCAGGGACCCAGTACAAAAGGGCAGCCTGTAGCGGCGGAAGAAACTGAATGAGCGACTGAGAGAGAGGGGGAGCAAGCGAGCTCAATGGAGCTCTATCATGACTGCTGCAGATTTCTTTGTAGGCAGAAAAGGAAGCAATGCACACAGGGGCCCAGTACAAAAAGGCAGCCTGCAACAGCGGGAGAAACAGAACGACCGAGTGAGAGAAGGGGAATGAGCGAGCTCAATGGAGCTCTATCGTGACTGCTGCAGATTTCTTTGTGTGCAGATGAAGACAGCAATGCAGGCAGGAGTCTAGTACAAAAGGGCAGCCTGCAGCGCTGGCAGAAACGGAACAAGCGAGTGAGAGAGGGGGAGTGACCAAGCTCAACTGACCTGTGTCGGGACTGCTACAGATTTCTTTGTGGGCAGAAAAAGCCGCCAACAGAGGCAGGAGCCAGTAAAAAGGGCAGCCTGCAGCACCAGCAGAAACAGAATGAGCGAGTGGGGGGGGGGGGGGAGTGACCCACCTCAACTGAGCTCTGTCGGGACAGCTGCAGATTTCTTTGTGGACAGAAAAACGTGCCAATGCAGGCAGGAGCCCAGTACAAAAGAGCAGCCTGCAGCACCGGGAGAAACAGAATGAGTGAGTGACACAGGGGCAGTATGCGAGCTCAACGGACCAATGCAATCAACATTCAGCATTGACAAATGCTTGTTTATGTATGTTTTTGGTAACCAGGTAAGTGCACTGATCCAGTGGACCATTTTCTGTCATGACCTGAGCCACAAGGTGGTGATGGAGTAACACAAGCAGTGGACATATTTACAATTAGAAGCAGTGGACATATTTACAATTAGGTATATAGACATTTACATTTTGGTGTGCAGATGACACAAGCACTCAATAAAAACAGACATTATTTACATATTGTACAAGAGGATATAGCAGAGTAATACAGGCAGAAGTACAGAGGAAAAGTAGATTAGCATTTGCACAAAGTTAATAAGGTGCATCTTGAAAGCAGCAGGACTGCTGACATCTAGTCTAGGTAAACATGCCTGTCCTGGCAGATGGCCGTAGCAGGCCAGCCTATCTGATTGGCTGTGTGAGACAGCATGCGAGTCACATGTGGATTGAGGTCAAGGGGGGGTTAGCATGCTGATTACATGGGGGTGGGTCTGAATATATTATTTAGTTTTCTATATCTTTTATTTTTCCCAACGCTGATGTCCTCCCAGGGATATACCGTGATCCCAGGGATGTACTCCGTCAGGTCCAGAGCCTCCTTGGCCCTCAGACCTTGGTAACCCACCAGTTACCCCATGGCTTGCCCTCCATAGCAGGGACTCCAGACAGAGGGTCATACTCCCCCCTGAGGCAGTCTCCACTTCTGTGGATCAGGAGCCACTGATGGCTGGCATTAGGACCCAGGGGAGCTGCCTAGGCTCAGACCATCAGTCAGATGGCGGTAGGGTTTTTATCACTCTAGTTACTCCCTCCTCCTCTGACGTGAGCACAGCCTGTGGCCTCACATGCTCGCAGCTAGACCCGTGGCAGGAGCAAGCTCTCTGCCCCAGCCACAGGGCTCACTGTGATGGCAGAGAGAGCTCACCGCCATCCTCCCCAGCCGAGGTAGGCTGCCACACAGCACTACTTCATCCTGGCCTGTCTCCCGACACAATGACCTGAGCTTGCTTCTGATCACTGCTCTACTGCTGGGTCATTAAGGCAGACCCTGATTGCATTATTTAATAAAAAAGACAAGCCTGTATAGCATGGGAGTTTAACAAACCCACAGTCTTTCTACTGTCTTTATATGGCCAAGGCAATGCAGGATTGGGAGCGTTATAGGAAATTCAGGAACATTTATGCATTAGGGGTAAGAAATGCTAAAAATGCTTACCTTACAGAAATACAGTACAAGTGTGCAGCATGCTTATTAAGCATGCGGCATGCATGCTGCACACTTTTACTGCTGTAATGGTTATTATAATGACAAAACACCCGAAGTTGCAGGGGACCCCCACAAGAATTCTGGTCTACTATAAGGGAGTTAAATGGTCAGGCTAAATCTAACTCAAACATCCAAATTCAGACAGATGGAGATTGTGACAGACAGGTCCCTCTTGCAGTCAGATTCAATAAATGTTTTGTTGTATCTGGAAACTTTGTTGGAAGACAGTGGAGGATCTGCAAAACCCATGGTGTTCTGGGTATACTATACTGGGAGGTAGCTCCCCCTTTTTATTTAGTATGCAGTATGGAGACGTATGAGGTTCTGGAGCTGTTACTGGATTTAAAACAAATAAAAGTCGTGGCCCAGATGGGCTGCCCTCTCCCCCACTGAAATATTCAGCCCTTCATATAGCTTAACCTCTTATCTATACAACTGGTCTCTTACTGCTGGTCTCCTTCCTAAAGCGTGGAAGTCGGGCAGGGTTGTTCCAGTGTGGGTGGCAGCCCGGGCCAGCTGACAAACTATCACCCTATTTCCCTCCTTTCCTTAGTTTCTAAAATATTGGAAAAGCTGTTAGCTAAACAACTAACAGCTCAGCTCCAGAACTATGATCTATTGGATAGTTTTCGGTCTATTTTTTTGCAGGCATCATGGTACTGTGGTCTCCATGTCGAGGGTCTTGGATGTTGTCATCAAGGCAATGGACTTTGGGCCACTTACCGGGGCTATCTCTGTAGACCTCTCCAAGGCCTTCGACATGGCTGTCAACCAACTCTTATTATTTAAATTAGCAAGGTAGGGTTAAACAGGGAAGCATTGAATTGGTTTCAGTCGTACTTGTTCCATAGAAGTCCCATAACTGGTAAATGGAACTGAATCATCCCCCTTGACTATTTAAAAAGGGGTACCCCAGGCTTCAGTCCTTGGGCCTCTCCTATTTTTTGATTTGAGAGGGCTGCAAGTTAGTGTGGGTGACGTGTCCTACCACCTACATGTGGACAACACAGTAGTTTATCTATCCAGTCCTTCAATCTTGCAGCTACAAGTTAAGCTTTAGAGATGTTTTAATAGGCTACAGATCTTCTTTAACACCTCAAGACTAAAGCTGAATTTAAACTAAAACTAAGTTTTATGCTATGCAGCACAGCATCTAAAATTAAAACTGGTACTAATGTATCTATCAAGGACGCAATTGGGGCTTTGCTGGAACAAGTAGATACATACAAGTACAGTTCTTCAGCTGCTGGCTGGGACAGGACACAAGCATGTGGACAAATTGACTGTGCAAACTGGTTAAAGGGTTGGGCTTTTGTATAGGAATCTCAACTGTTTGGGCCCTACAGTGCAACAAAAAATCATTCAGGTACAGGTTTTTCCCTTGTTTTACTATGCAGACATTCTATATGGTTATTCTACAAGTGACAGAAATTAGGCATCTTGTACAATTGTTTAGCAGGCTGATCCTTAGGTGCCCCAGGTAAACCCAACATTGTGAACTCTATAGAAGACTAGGGTGGATTTCCCTGCCTGACAGAAGGAGGTTGCATGGGTTGGTTTATGTACGAACATACAAAGAAGCCAGCAGAAGAAGGCCATTTGATCTATCAAGTCTGCTCGTATTGCAGGATCCACAGCTTGAACTAATGTCCCTGCCATCCCTCCCCACTCCTCCCATCCTCCCTACCCATGATCCTTACCTTCCCCCTATGTTTATCCCAGCCTCTTTTAAAGCTGCCCACTATCTTCAATGAGATGACCTCTTCCGGCAATGCATTCCAAGTGTCTACCACCTTCTCTGTGAAGAAGTGCTTCCTGACCTCTCTTCTAAACCTCCCACCCTCCAGTTTACTGTGGCCCCTCATGTTGTGGTTGCCACTCAGCTTAAATAGACTCTCCTTATCAATCTTATTTATCTTTTTCAAGTACTTGAAGGTCCCAATCACGTTCCCTCTCACTCTCTCCTTTCTTCCAGGGAGTACATGTTCAGTGCCCTCAACCTCTCCTTATATGCCTTACCCTGCTGACCCACTACCATCTTTGTAGCCCTCCTCTGGACCTTCTTCAGTAGGTTAATGTCCAGGTGTGGGCACCAGTACTGAACTCCATACTCTAGATGCAGCCTTACCAGTGACCTGTACAAGAGCAGTATAACCTCCTGTTTCCTACAATTGATCCTCTAGATATGCATCCCAGCATCTTGTTTGCCTTTGCTGCTGCTTTCTTGCACTCCATGCAGTGCTTCAGGTCACTAGTGTTCATCACTCCGAAGTCTTTCTCCTCCTCTGTTGCAGATACTCAGACTCCACCCAGGTAGTACTCTGTCCTGGGATTCTTGGCTCCAAAATGCATAACTATGCATTTCTTGGCATTGAAGCCAAGCTGCCAGATCCTGGACCGCCTCCCCAGCTTTTCCAGATCTTCCTGTAAGTTCTGTATTCCTTCAGCTGTGTCCACTCTCCCACAGAGCTTGGTGTCATCCGCGAATAGACACATTTTGCCCTTAATGCCATCCCCAGTGTCATTGATGATGACATTGAACAACACTGACCCCAGCACTGAGCCCTGTGGGACCCCACTGGTTAGTTCTTCTCTGATGCAAGATAACTCTCCCCCCATAACCACCCTCTGGGTTCTGTTCCTCAGCCACATTTCCACCCATTAGGCCATCTGTTCCCCAACCCCGAGATCTGCCAACTTCCTGATTAACCTTTTGTGGAGCACAGAGTCCAAGGCCTTGCTGAAATCAAGATAGAGGATGTCTGCCGCTTGGCCTCTGTCTACTGTCTTAGTGACACAGTCAAAGAAGTCAATCAGATTTGTTTGACATGATCTCCCCCCCCATATGAACCCATGCTGCCTTGCATCCTGGAGACCATGCTCCTCTAGATATTCCACTAACCTTTCCTTTAGTATGGTCTCCATCAGCTTGCCCACAATGGAGGTCAGACTGACTGGTCTGTAATTCCCTGGGTCATCCTTGGGATTGCTTTTGTGGAGGGGCACTACATGTGCTATTCCCCAGTTCTGCGGTACCATGCCTGACTCTAGTGAACTAATAAATAGGTCTGCCAGTGGCCCTGTCAGCTCCTCAGCCAGTTCCTTTAGTACCCTTGGATGTACTCTGTCTGGGCCTGGTGATTTGTCCACCTTCAGTGCCAGCAGCCCCTCCCTCATTCTATCCTCCTTAATCACTGCATCTGTGTTTCCCTCCCCCCTGCTCCCTTTTTCCCTCCTGAAGGCACTGTTCCGTCCTTCTCCCTGGTGAAGACAGATCAGAAGTATTCATTTAGTATCTCTGCTTTTTCCCCATTATCCTTCACCCACTCCACCCCTTTCTTAAGCCTAACAATCCCTTCCTTCTTGTCTCTTTTCTCACTTATATAGTGAAAGAAAGCCTTCTCCCCCTTGTTAATTCCTTCATCTATCTGCAGCTCCTTCTGTGCCTTTGCTTACCCGACTTCCTTACTTGCCCCACTAACCAACCTTAGGTAATTTTCCCTATCCACCTCTCTCTTGGTCTTCCTGAATTTTCAATAGGCCAACCTCTTTTCCCTTACTGCCTGGGTAACCCCAGAACTGAACCAGGTGGGTGCTTTGACCTTTATGTTCTTCCCCTGAGCCTAACGCACTCATCTGTGGCAACCAGTATTCCTTCCTTAATGATGGACCACCTTTGTTCCACCCCCATATCTGCACTGATGCCTGCCAGATGGCTCCTTAGCACTTTGCCCATTTTCCTGAAGTCCGCCCTGCTGAAATCCAAGATTTTGGTCTTAGTTGGGATGCTTTCCCTGCCCATATCCAACTGAAATGAACCACTCTGTGCAATGGTCACTTCCACTCAGTGCCTCCCTGACTATTATTTCCTGTACATGCTCCCCATTTGTGAGCACCAGATCAAGAATTGCCTCAGCTCTTGTTGGTTCAGTGACACCCTGAGTTGGAAACCCACTCTGCAGTCCTTCCAGGATCACCTGACTCCTAGCACATGTTGTGGATGGTATGCTCCAGTCCACATTGGGCAGGTTGAAGTCCCCCACAATTACCACCTTTCCTTTACTCGCAGCATCCAATATTTGTGAGCTCAGTTCCCTGTCCCTCTCCTCATCATGATTGGTTGGTCTGTAAACCACCCCCAACCTTACCTTTCTCCCTCCCTCTATTGGACCTTAACTGAACCCATAATGCCTCCACCTCCCCTTCCTCCGACTCCTTCCTCGTGCAAGTTATTCCCTCCCTGATATAAACCGCCACACTCCCTTCCCGACTACCCTGTCCCTCCTATATAGTTTATATCCAGGGATCACAAGGTCCCAATCATGGTGTGATATTGCCCAAGTCTCGGTTACTGCAGCTATGTCCACCCTCCTGTCTGCTAATAGTGCCTGCAGGTCGTCCGTCTTGTTTCCAAGACTCCGTGCATTCAGAGACACCACCCTCCACCTAGAATCTGACCTTCCTTCTCTTCCCTCTATTATTCTATTCACATTTATTTCCTCTGTGTGCACCCCTCCACATACCCTTGTTATGTGTTCCTCACCCCCTCCATCCTTTTCTAACTGTCTTCTCACCCCTTCCACCTCCTCCCTTCAGACCTCATCCATCACTGTGGGGGGGGGGGTCAATGACTTCCTCCTCTCGGAGTCTGTGAGCCTGCACACCCGCTGCCCCCCCAGTAATTTAAATTAAGTGTAGTGGTTATGTATTCCCCCAGTCTGTCCCTGAGTACCCTCAAACCTTCCCTATTGATGTGTAGCCTGTCTGGTGAAAAGAGTGCTTTGTTTGACCAAGTCTCCTCCCAGTCCCCAATATAGATAAACATCTCCTTCCTGCACCATTTCCTCAGCCAGTCATTAAAATCCTTTATTCTTCTTTTCCTGGCTGTGCTGGCCCTTGGTACTGGTATCACCTCTGAGAAGGCCAGCAAACTTCCTTCCTCTATACAAATTTTCCCAAACTCCCTGAACCTACTTTTGCACTACCTTAACCTCCTCCCCAGCTAGGTCGTTAGTTCCCAAATGTATAACTAAATTAAGTTTTTCTCCAAACTCCCTTACTATTTCCCTTTTTCTTGGACCACCTTACCTGCTGTCATCCCTAGCATACAAACCACTCTCCAGCTTGCATTTTGGTCCCCTTTTCTTCCCCAGTGAATACCCCTAATTATGGAGTCCCCTATGATTGCCACCCTTCCATCCCATGCTCCCCGTCCTCCCTTTCTTACCTTTGGTACTAGCTGCTTCCCCACCTAATTGCTCCCTTTGCACCCTGGTGAACTTATCTCCACATCCACATGTAACCCCCTGCAAATGGGGGTTCCCAAAAGTCTTCCAGGAGCTTGCTTGAATGCCCCAAGCCTGGATGATGTTCGGCGTCTAAGCCATTTATCTGTGAGTGCTTTTAGAGCCTCTGGTACTGTCTCTTTAAGAGCTGTCTGCCTGCAGATATAATTAATTTGGATGGGGGTCTGTGTGTTTCCCTGCTTGAGTCCCACTCGAGCTGCTGCCAAATCACTCCATTTCTGCCGTCACTAAGTGGGCAGAGTGAGCACTTTTCAAAGATGTAACTGTTTGCCAGAAATCATTTAGAGTAATAAGGAAAATACAGTTTGTCTAACCTGCTTTTCTTTGCAGTCAGAACTGTGTTTGCCTAGTCCCCCATTCTGGTTTTGAACTGCTGAACTGGACCAATCAGTGTGGGGAGACCTTTGAAATGGAGCCTGCTGCTGGCAAATCAGAACTTGGACTCTCATTGTGGAGCCAGCCACCTATGTACTGTATGGCCAATGCTTCTGGGAATTGTAGTTTGGACTTCGGCGCCTTTTTTCCACCAGCAGGGGAAGTTTACTGTGAGTGACAGCCAAACCAGCCAACTGAACTGGAATGAACTCAAAGGAAATGCCCGGCTCTGTCTACTGGAAAGATCAGATCAGTTTGGGCAGTGAAGAGACAGGGAACTGTGTGCTTCTTCGGTGTGTAGTTTTAGCGCAGAAATCACGTGTAAGGCCCTAAGTTTCAGTCTGCAGCTTGTGCAAGCATCTGTTCGGACTGAATCTGACCTGTGAAGAGAATCAAGGAGATCTGAAGAGTAGAAACCAGGCTTACCCTGTAGAAGACTGGAGAAATTGCTGAATCGCGCTCGGTCTGTCAGGAACTGGAGCTGCTGTGTGTTCTCCTGGGTATCGTGCAGTAATTGCGGTCGGGATCAAGAAGTAGCCTGCCTGGAATAGTGCTTTCCTTTTACATATAAATGTGTGTAGTGCTTGTGGGGAATCGCATTTCAAATCCCCAGTACAGTGAATTGAGTGCATGAAGCTGGAAGTAAACCCCAGCTTAATCCAGACTACATCTATTTGCTCTAAACTGCAGTGGGGTCCAGTCACAAGGACCTTTTCCACATGTTCTGCTCCTCCTGGCAATCCAGGACAATCTGCTTTCTATGCAGTTCCCAGCATTGAGTCTGTGAGTACAAAGCAGCGTAGCTCCCTGCCATCCGTTTATCAAATTGCAAGTGTGTCATTTATTTGTTGCTGTTTCATTTCTTCACGAACTGAGCCATCCGGCTCTGGATTACAACTGGGTATTGTGCAAGTGTTTTTCCATCACAGGGCCCCATCCAGCTGCACCGATCCTGGCTAGCCCCCATCCTGGGTACCCAGTGAAAGTGACAATTTGGGACTCTGAACATGAGCACAGTACTGTGATTATTAAGGTGTCTAAACTAATTAACCTGATTTTCCCCTGTCCTTGTTATATTCCCTAAATAAATCAGATCTGTTTGTTTCAGCAAAAGTTACACTGTCTGAGGTATTCACTTATGTTAAAGTGTTGCACTGTGGCTTTTGCATTGTATCATCTTGTTTTACAGGGGTCCCCAGCGTCAAGCTGATCGAACCAGTCCTGGGGGTAGTGTATACTGTGAAGGTACTTCTGATATATTGTGTGGGCCACTAGTGGGAAGAAGGGGGTTGCAGTGACCTAGAGGGCTGTGACCAAGTCATACCAGACTGTCTTAACCCTGACCTCTGGGTGGAGGCACCCGCCATTGGACCTGGGCCCCTTAACCTGTTAGCAGTTACACAGGCAGGGGTAGTAGCCCTTGGGATAGCGTCACCTGGGGGTTACACACAATTTAGCCCCTTAACAGTTTTTCCATCTCCCACTCTGCCCCTCCCCTTCTGACTATCTGTATCTGCTTTCACTTTTCCCTCCCCTCTTCCTTTCCTTTTATCTCTCCCCCCCCCATCCTCCACTCATTTTGCCTACCTCCTCTTCCCTGCCCACCCTGATTAGTTCCCTCTCCCCTTCCCTGTACTCCTATCTCAGCCCTGGCCCAACCTGACCTCCTACCTCACCTCCTGCTGCCTCCTCAATCCTTCCAGACAGTGGTGAAAATCTGTTACATAAAGGCACCCCTTTAGAATTTCCCACCCCTGCTGCTACTCTCACATTCCCACCCCTTCCCCTTACCACTTGCCATTCCTCCACCCTGGACTTCCTAGTCATCTGAGGAAGAGATACTGCTGCATACTGGGTGCTCCTCCCCACTCCCATCCCCTGCCTGATGCCCTCAATCCCCTGGGCATCACCCCTCTGCCTTTCTCTCCACTGCTCTGCTTCTCTGATTTCCCACAACATCCTCCCCAGCTCCCATCTCAGCAGCCTTAGTTCAGCCCTTAGCTGCTTCAGGCTGTTACGCACAGGACATCCCCTTTTACTCCATAACACACCCAGAAAGACGGCTGCCCCACAGCTATTGCAGTTTACCACTCTCCTGCTTTCCATACATGTACCTGTCCCCTCACATCCTCCCAGACCAGCTCCTCCTAGCCTGGTTTCGTCGTATAAAAATGTATTAGGGCAGGTGCTGGAATAGTTGGGGATTAGAGACTCTGAAATGAAGTTAAATCCATCCTAAAGGAATTCTCATCTTTGGGAATTGGTTGTTCCTAGAACAAAGACACAAAGGTCTCCATATTTCGTTGCCAGTATGGCTCCACTTTGTGAAACCAACTACTGGGTAAATTTCGCTTATTGGATTCAAAACCTCCTTCAGTGAGCGTGCTGAAGCATTTTCTGAAATTAATCTCAGCAACTGGAGGATGCTGTTGCAGTGCATTTTAGACTGTGCTTAAAGTTAAATGTACAGCTATATTGTATACCATATTTACTCGCATATAAGTTGAGTTTTCAGTGCCAGAAACATGCACTGAAAAAAGGGGACACGACTTATACGTGAGGTAAACTTATCTGCGAGGCTTTTGCTACTGTTTGAGAGCCCATTACAATTATAGTATATTTATCGGTAGCTACAACAGATTTAATTCTTGCCTGTTTTCCAGCCACTCTTCTGACGTCCTGGCACTTAATTCGCTGCTGTTTGAGAGCCCTTTATTATATTATAAAATGAAATAATTTTGTGCACCTTTAATTTCTTGCAATGAACCCTGCTGTCTTATTTTCACAGATTCATGTTCGTGCTCACGAGAGCATGAGAGAGTGAAGGCAACGTTGGGAATGTCTGTTCAATATTCAGCATTCAGGGGACTCAGCAACACTTGGCATCAAAGGTACAGCAGTAGAATTTTTTGTTTATTTTAATTATTTCACATTTCAGAATTTATACCTTTGAGCCCACTTTTTGTAGTAGGAATTTGCACATGAGCATTTTATCCAGGAGTTGCATGACAATTTGTGCAAGACTTGTGTCGGTAAGGCTGAGTTAGGGATGGTTAGGGACTCTGATCGGGGAGGCTGACCAGTTTATCAGCACCATGTGTTTTCAGCATTTGTGAATCGGTGTCTTGGGGCCCTCAATCAAACAGTACTGTAAATAAAAAATGACACAAAATAAATAAATATGAAATATGGACACAGAACGTTGGTGACTTGTGCTGCTAAGGATGGGTTAGGGAAAGTGGTACCGCTAGCACTAGTGTGGTGTGTTGTGCTGGTGAGAGTGTGTTAGGGAGGGTATACTGTAATGTTTTACAGTATCCTTGTCTGTTTTTCAGAGGGAGTGAGTATATTAAAAAGGAGGAAAGAGTTTGTTAAAAAGTTGGGCTCTTGGTGGTGTTGAGGTGTACTAGTAGCTAAATATTAAGTAAAGGGGGGAGGGGGTCATTGAAATATAGAAATTGTCAGCAGATAAGGACCGCTAGGCCCATTTAGTCTGCTCTTAAGCCGTATACTTGCCTGTGGCCTCTGACCCTAAGTGGTCAGTGGTTTCCCTATATGTGAGACATATCTAAAAATCTACTAAAATCCACAAGAAAAGAGAGGGTTGACTTATACACGAGGTCAACTTATAAGCAAGTATATACAGGTACAGTATTCATACTGGATCATGGACAGAAGAAGGCATGTCTGCCTATCGAGTCTGTTCATCTGCATTAGCGGGTCCAACAAAACCTCCTATTAATGAAATAGCTATCTAATTTACCTTTAAAAACATTCCAACTTTCACTCTGTATTATATCGCCTGGTAAGTTAAACCACACCCTACCCGTTTGCAGTGAATAAGTATTGAATCTTCCCCTTTTGACTGTATGTTCAAGTCTAATTTGGTACTTATGTGATGTCAGCTCTTCTGATTTATTTTGGATTTCAATGCCTAACTCATGCATGAATTCTGAATAATTTATAATTTTATATATCATTAAGAGATCATCCCTTGACCTTCTCTGCTCCAGGCTATGTAACCCCAAACGTGCTAGTCTATCTTCATATGGTACTTGCCCTTCCCCTGTATCATTCTTGCTGTCCTACATTGAACCTTATATTGTGATTACCCATGTGTATATATTTAAAACATGTGTATTTATACTGTTTTATGTTTTCTATGGGTCACCATTTCGAATGGGCTCTGCTCAATGGTGATAACCCCAAATAAAATGTAATGAAAATGAAATATGCACAACCTTTTCATCTAATCTCACAATGGGGACCTGAGGCATTCTGGCAATTAAAAAACATTCCATGGTTTTAGGGGGGTTTCTCGGTGTTGTACTGTACTGATCAGGTGGAATTCCGTTCAGCATGTGCACAGGTTCTTACATTGTTAGTTGAGCTGCCAGACTACTAACTTATTCGTTTTTTTGTTTTTTTTAAGCTTTCTGGCCCCACTGCCTTGCGTTTTTGAAACAACCTCAATAAGCCAGTGGTGCTGGTAATGCATGGAATTATAAATAGCTCGAATTCTTTTCCTTTTGGGGGGGGGGGGCAGATCTGTTAGAGTACCACTCCCCTAACACCTTTTCATGGAAGCACTGCCAAGAATCAGCCCCAACTGTTGCCACATTGCCCCAACTGTTGCTACATTATCTTTGCAACAGTAAATAAGAAGCATTATTCTTCACAACATGCACGGTATTTACTTTTTTTTTCTTAGTCTCTTTCTGCTTCTGTGCACCCCGTAGACCTTTCCTCCAGGACTCACCTTCTGCTGTCGCCCTGCCACAGGACTGTGGCATGTGCCTGGCCACCTGGTGTAGCACCTGCCGGGTGGTGGGGGCAGTCGCCATCCTGCCTCCAGGGGTGATTTTCCTCTGTTTTCTCCCCTTACTCCCCAAGGACCCAGATACATGGCCGCACATGTGTAAGGAGGCACACATGTATGCCGGATCCAGCACTGACCTCGATCCATCCACCCGGCCTAATGCCAGGACCCCTATTTGCTCCATTTAGTGGCAGTCAGGGACTGTGAAGGCCTACCACCCCAATCCAGGAGAGAAGAGCTTCTTGATCGCTGTTCAAGCCTACCCCCAGCCAACCCCCAATGGCTCAAGCTCGTTCCTGAACAAGGATCACCAGCATGGGAGAGGTGAGACACCAGTGCCTCTGCCCTCTGCACCACTGGGCCAGCCACTGTATTTATTTTAACTATTTAGGCTTAAATTTTATTTTTATGTATTTGTTTTTTGATAATGGAGTAGGCACAATAGACGATTAAATACCTATTTTCAGGAACGACCTGGGAGGGTACGGAACAGAAATAAATTCCAAGTATTGAACAAACAAATACAAAGACAACTCTGATGCCTAAACTGCGGGCACGGTATGGAAAAGTACACAGCAAAAACACTGAAAATTTCAAGTATTTCTCAGATACAAAATAGGATAAGCAAAGATATTTTTATCTTTAAACAGAATGCAGTACGTCATTACCTGATCATTATATAGAACCAAATCTGGAAACATACTGCATAGAAACATTCAAATAAGTAACTTTCCTCATTAGGTGGGACATTCATATTTTTGCCATCCAGAAGTCCCTACTCTATACAACATGGAGAGAATGCTGTCTTTCACTGTGGAATGCCTCCCCCATTAAATGGGATACTGTTCTTCTTACCACTTAAATTCCCCAGGTTCTTCCGGGCACTGAGTGGTGCTGTTCCACATATTGCACAATGAGACTCCAACTTCGGAGCTTTCTGTCATTACGTACAACATCCTTTTCCTTCACTAACTTGGTCCCTTCTGCTGTACTCACTGAGGATGGTGGTCTATATTTCATGGTGGAATTGACTTCCCTCATCTGAGCCTTATAAGGTGGGGCATCCTTCTATATCCCCTTGAACTCCCCATCACCCATGAGCATGCCCATTTGAACCAAAGACTACTATCATGGTAGGTATGTTCCCAAAGGTGTTCCACCTTGCGTACATACACTTAAAGAACTGAATCCCATATTAAAACTGCTAAAGGTAGAGAAGTAAGATAACATGAGGGTTAAAAACACAAACAATTCAGAGAAAATCCTGTATTACATCACCTGGAAACAGAAGGTATCCAGCAGCAATGGGGCTTCAGCTCTGAGAGACCTTCCATCCCTCACAGTGGTACGCAGACTGCAGCAGAGCAGTGCATTCTATGCCACTTCTTAGCAAAAGTGCAAGACGAAATGCAATGTGAGCCTGACCTCCAAAGATAAATCCCCACTCCACCCCTATGGCCAGAGACAACAGGCTGAGTGCATTAATGATTAACTGCCCTGAAGGGTTGAGAACAGTGGCAGACTGGCCAAGTGGGGGATGGAATGGAGGGGAGAGGGAGTCTTTATCACTTTGTGAAGCCCAGTTAAAAGAGAAGAAAACCCTGTAAATTGTGAAATATAATACTAAACTGTTTTGGTAAAAAAAGACCTGTCAACATTGTAACACAGTAATTTAAGGTCAAAAGAGAAACTAAGTCCATCATGTCTGCCCCGAGTCGCTTCATAAGTAGGGATGAAAAAAGTATCGCACATAGAAACATAGACAAGAATGGTAGAAAAAGACCAGAGGTTCAGCCAGTCTGCCCAAGTTCTAATCCTGGAACCTACTGTTTCTCCAGGGTACTAACCCGCCCTGTCATCTCTCTGTTCTCCTCCTTGGTCCTGTCAGCCATGGTAACCACTATTCTCTTCATTATGTCCCAGCCCTGCTTGAATCCCCTGGCTGTTTCCACTCCCACCACTTCAACTGACCGACTGTTCCAATGTTCCACCACCCTTTCCATAAAGTAGTACTTCCTCGCATCTCTCCTGAACCTACCTCCTGTTAATTAAGCAATAAGGCATAACCAAGGGTTATGTTAATGGTCTGTTAATCACCTTCTAGGGGTGTACTGTGGCACGAGGTGTAGCCGAGTGCCACATGCCCCTAGAGGGTGATTAACTAACCAATACCATAATCCCTGGGAATGCCTTATTGCTATTATAATAAAAAATGTTTTTAAACAGTGTTAATCCTTGTTCAGCATATGGCTAAGCTCTACATGTATGTTAATAAAAGATTAACATAAGGTTGTTAGAATGTCTAAAGCCAAACAGAAAGCTCCATTTCTCAGACCCTTTTTATAATTTCCATTCTTGTCCATGTGACCATGAATTGGTATTCAGGCTAAATAGTTCCCCACAGTTCACTTTGTTAATTCCTTTAAGGATCTTGAATCTCTATCATATATCCCCTCTCCCTTCTGGTCTCCAGTGAGTACATATTTAGTGCCTTGAGGTGCTCCTCATAAGATCTGCCCTGCTGGCCCCAAATCAGTTTTGTTATTCTGTGCTGCACTGTCTCCAGCCTATCCTTATCTTTTCTGAGCAATTCTGTGCAAGTGAACTAAATGGAAAGGATTCCCTAGACAGCTCACTATGCAGGGTACCCAGTTGATTCCCCCGGTGAGCAGAAATTTGTTGAGTCTTAACTTGAAGGGCTGTTCTGTCTTCAAACCATATCCACTGTCTCCACCGGTAGGTTGTTCTACATATTTACCAACCTCTGGGAGAAAAATTGCCTTCTAATGCTACCCCTGAATTTACCACCTCTGAGCTTCTGGGGGTGTCCCTGTGACCTTCTGGAGGACACCAAATGAAACACCTCCATATTCAGCCTTGTCCATCCACTTAACATATGAACATATGACTGAGCCAGCAGAAAAAGGCCTTGTGGTCTATCATGTCTGCTCAAGTTTGCAGACCCCTCCTCAATGTCTACTGAGGATCTCCCCCCCCTCCTGTTGCCCTCTTCCCTCTCCAGTGATGCTCTCTCCCGCCCCCACAACTTTCTTCTTTAAGCTGTCTGCAGTTCTTAAGGAGATAACTTCCTCTGGCAGTTTGTTCCATGTTGCCACCATCCTCTCATCAAAAAGTGTCTCCTCATCTCCCTCTTGAATCTTCCCCCACCAGTTTGTGGCAGTGCCCCAGTGGTCTAGTTCCCACTATGACTGAAGAGATCCTCAGAGTTCAGTTTTTTGATACTTCTGAAATATTTAAGGGTTTGGATAATGTAATAGTTCTCAGACTTTGTCATAGTGAGCCTCCCCCAAGCTGTGGAAAAGATCTTGACCCTGCCACAAATATTGAAATAATCTTGAGCCTCCCCATAGAAAAATAGCATACTTTGCACAGTTCATCAGGAATAAAGTGAAACTCCTTTGAGTAGTTGGTTCTCACTTTATTCAGCATATTGAAACCCCCCCTTGTAACCCTCCCTCTCCCAGCCAACCTACTTACTCTGCTATTTTGACTCCTGAACCGTTGTTACCACTTGTTGCAATATCATCGTGGTCGGACTGCTTTCTCATTCTGTTTACCTTCTATCTGGAATAACCTTCCTATCCACCTCTGCCTTGACCCCTCTTACTCTGCTCTTAAGCAACTCCTCAGGGATCCTTTTGCAGTCTCCTGCTCTTGCTCTTGCTCCTAGTACCTCTCTGCTAAACCCTTGTGTATAGGCTGTTCTGCCACAAGCCTAATTGGCCAATTGCAACCTCTCGCTATTTGATCATGGTCCCTATTTGTATTGTTCATTTTGTATTGCTTTTCTGCTTTGCAGTTACCGTTAGAATTGTATTCACTCGCTATCCTTCCCCAGGTTCACCTGTAATGAGCCTTCACTCAGTTTACCTTTCCTGATTACCATTCTGTAAATAAATACATAAATTCCCCTATTATTCTCCTTTCAGTTTGCTTCATCCCTTCACACAAAATAGCTAAAACTCATAATTCAAATACACTACTTTTTCAGACTTGTTTGAGCCTCCCCTGGAACTGGTTGGTGCCTCCACAGTGAGGCTGGCCTCGCCTTTTGAGAAACCCTGGGATAATGTATTCCCTCTCACTTCTATCCTCTAGGGAGTACATGTTGAGATCCCAAAGTTTCTCCTTGGATGCTTTGCCCTGCTGTCCCTGGATTATCTTGGTAACCCTTCTCTGAACCACCTCCGGGCTGGTCATGCCTTTTTTTAGATAAGGGTACTCATACTGCTCACTGTACTCCAGATGTGGCAGAACAAGTGACCTGTACAGTGGCAGAAAGACCTCCACTCTTCTGCAAGTAATTCCCTGGCTATACAGCCCAGCATCCAGTTTGCCTTTGCTGCCTGCAGTGTGCTGAGTGCTTTAGGTCACTCATAATGATCACCCACAAGTCCTTCTCCTCCTCTGACCTGGTAACTTGCACACTCCCAGCCAGTATTTGGTATCTGGGTTCTTCACCCCCATGTGTATTATTTGCATTTTCTTGGCATTGAATCCCAGTTACCAAATACCAGACCACCTCTCCAGTTTGGCCAGATTTTCTCTAATGTCTTGTCTCCCCTCTTCCATGTCCACTCTCCCACAGAGCTTTGTGTCATCCACAAACAGGGCAACTCTTACCTTTTATCCCAGCTGCAATGTCACTGATGGGCATGTTAAATAACAGTGGCCCAAACACCGAGCCCTGTGGGACCCTGCCAGTGACTGGTCTAGCCTCCAGCCACTACCCTCTGGCTTCCATCTTGCAGTCAGTTTCTAACCCACTTAGCTAATTTTGCCCCTAACCCCAGGTCCTCCATCTTCCTAATGAATCTCCTTTGGAGAAACAGAGTAAAAGGCCTTAATGGAATCCAAATACAGGATGTCTACTTATTGACCTTTGTCCACTGTCCTGGTTGCCCAGTCCACTTATTGATCTTTGTCCACTGTCTTGGTTACCCAGTCGAAGAAGTCAATCAGGTTGGTCTGGCAGGACAACCCTGACACAAACCCATGTTGCCACTCATCTTGGAGCCCACTGTCTTCCAGAAAGCTTATCAGTCTTTCCTTCAGTATGGTTTCCATGAGTTTCCCCACTATTGAGGTCAGGCTGACCTGTCTTTCCTTCAGTATGGTTTCCATGTGTTTCCCCACTATTGAGGTCAGGCTGACTAGCCAATAGTTTTCCAGGTCGTCCCTCAGCCCACTCTTGTGTAGTGGCACTACATGTGCTGTTCTCTAGTCCAGAGACAAATCCCCATCTCCAGAGAGGTATTAAACAGGCCCAGCAGGAAACCCGCCAGCACATCTGCCAGCTCCCTCAGCACAAAATGTGTATGTCATCTGGACCCCGGGACTTTTCCACCTTCAGGGCATTCAAGTCTTTCCTCTCTCTATTAACTTCAATCTCGCTGTCTGTGACCCCTCCTTCCTCTATTCCTCCCTCCTTTTCTCTGAGGGTACTGGACCTTCCATCTTCTTAGTGAAGACTGAGCAGATGTAGTCATTTAGTAGTTCTGCTTTTTCCTCATGAACCTCCACCAACCCCCCCCCTTACAACCTGACTATCCCATCCTTGATGCCACACTTTTCCTGTACTGAAAGAAGGCCTTCTCCCCATCTTCACCACCTCTGCTAACTGAAGCTCTCTCTGCTTTGGCCAAGCATACTGTCCTACCTGCCTCCCTTGCCTTAGTACAGTATTTCTCCCTACCCTTGTCCCCTCTAGGTGCATTTGAACTTCCTGCAGGCTGCCTTCTTGCTCCTGACCACCTGGACTACTTCACTATCAAACCAGCTGGGCTTTTTGGCTTCAATCAATCAATCAATCAATCAAATCTTTATTTATTCAGGCGATCATCATTGAGCAAGGCTCATTTACAAGATGGACCTGATAAGGTCAAGGTTCGAGTTGGTGCACAGCAATTACATCACATACTTATGAGACAGTTATACATACAGAAACAAGAAAATGTTATTAACAACACAATAATATACAGAGAATTCACATGTTAAAGCTTGGCAAGAGAAGTTAAACTAACATCTACAATATGTACAATACATATATATCACAATGAGGGCCATGACAGTCACTCACATAATGAGTACAAGGATGGTGAAGGAATATTGGTGCCATATACTGGCGGTGTCTGGCTGGAAGGAATATGCCATATGTGATTGGAATAAGGTTTTGTGGGATGACTATTCTATCTCTAGCGGTAGCAACTGCATTTCTCTGTGAAGAAGGCTGTACAGTGCTGCTTGAAGGATGTAAATGGAATGATAATGGACAGTTTTAGGGATTTTTGTAGGGTGTTCCATGCTATGGCTAGAGAGTAGCTGATTGTTGCCCTCCCTATTTTGGTGTTGACTTTGGGCAATTTGAGCAGGATGATATTGTTGCTTCTTAGGGCATAGGAGCTGGGAGTGGTCAGGTTGAAGCAGTCCAGGATATAGCTTGGGAGTTTTTGATAAAGCTCTGTAGATCCATAGAGCTGCATTTCTGCTCCTCCTGACATGAAGAGAAACCCATCAACTGAATCATAGAGAGAACAATGGTGAGTATTATATGGCAGGTCTGTAATGAACCTTATTGCTCTATGGTATAAGGTATCCAACTTTTGAAGGTAGGGAGTGGAGCAGTGACTATAGAGAAGTCTGCATAGTCAATGACTGATAGAAAGATGGCCTGGACTAATCTCATCTTTGAATCTCTATTAAGGAAGGGTTTAATCTGTAGAGGAGGCCAAGCCTTAGGAAGCTTTTTCAGCAGTTGTTCTAGATGCTGAGTAAAGTCAAGTCTGTTGTCAATCCACACACCTAGGTATTTGAAATTTTCAACATACTCAGATTTTCTCAAGTATAGTGCATATCTGGGAGACTGATTGAAGAGGATGTGTTGGTGGAGTTTTGGGTTGTGAACATCATTGCTTTGGTTTTCTTTGCATTTAGCAGAAGATTTTTCTCGAAAGCTGATGTTGTAACAGGGAGAATTCTGCTTGTAGGATTTCATGAGCAACTTTAGGTGAAGGGTTGCTGACATACAGTACAGTGTCATCAGCAAAGAGATGTACTGAGGACTTGGTAAGGTTGAATCAATTTTATTTATATAAATGGCAAAAGGATAGGACCCAGAATAGAGCCTTGGGGACTCCTCTTGACAGTGGTCTTAATGGGAGAGGTCACCTTCAGCTTTACCTGCTGTGATCTACGGAGAGGTAGCATCTGAACCACTAAGGGAGGATGGATCTAGGCCAATGGAGTGTAGGGATGAGAGTAGCAGTTCATGGTCCACAGTGTCAGATGCTTTGCTCAGGTCCAGGAATACTGCACAGACATTGTTCTTTTTATCCAGTTCGGTTTGCCAATCATTGGTGACCTTAGCTAATGCAGTGATAGTGCTATGTTTGGCCCTGAATCCAGATTGAGCTGGATTTAATAGATTAACATTGTCCAGATATTCCCTTAACTGAATACTCACTAATTTCTCCAGCATCTTGGATAACACAGGTAGGATGGAAATGGGCCTGTAGTTATTAAGATCCATAGGGTCCCCTGATTTTAGAAGGGACCACTTGAGCTATCTTCCACAGCGTGGAATAGAGCCAGAGTTTAGGAAAGGTTAAAGAGGTGAGTTAGGGGGACTGCAAGCACATGACATGCAATCTTTAGAAAGAATGGGTCCAGAAGATCTGCTCCTGCACTTTTTTTGGTATCTAAATGCCATAATAGATCCTCCATTTGTTTCAACAGTATAGGTTTGAAGCTAAAGGAGGAGTCAACTCTTTGTTCACCAGTATAGTGGGAGCTTAAATGATCCCTTAATAGGTTAGCTGGGGAGGAGTCAAAGGCAAGGCCAGCTGTTGTGAAGTGGTTGAATGCATCCAGGATTTCCAATGTGCCAGTAATGGGGCCATAGTTACTGTGTAAATGGGTTAGAAGGGGGTTGTTAACATCCTGGCCCATCATCCCCTTGATGGTGCCCCAAAATCTAGCAGTATTATGGTAGGAGGAGTCGAGCTGGGCCAGGTAGTAGACAGCCTTTGCATCCCTAACTTTCCTAGTGCATTTATTCCTGGCTTTCCTAAAGATCATCCAGTCCATGATATTCTTAGTTTTTCTTGCTACTTTCCAAAGTTTATCTCTCTCCAGCAGTGCAGCTTTGAGGTCAGCTGAAAACCAGCGACAGGATTTGTTTTTATTCGGATACTAGAGATTGGGGCATGGGTGTTAAGGGCATTTAATATAATGCTATTTAGCACCTGCTGAGCTTTTCTACAGAATGTGCAAGATAGAACTTTTGCCAGTGTGGAGTAGGCTAGATCATGCAGATATCCTTCAATATTGATGTTTTCCTTGGATCTCCTCATGAGGAATTTTGCAGGATCAGTTTTAATGCTGTTGGATCTTACCCCTGCGATGGGGCAGTGGTCACTTATGTCACATAGGAGCACTCCAGCGTGTGTGAATAGATGTGGTTTACTCACTAGTATGATGTCAAGTAGAGTACTGTTACTACTATTCCTTGCATTTAGTCTTGTTGGTTCATTAATTAACTGTGTGAGCCCATAGGTGTCACAGAATGATACCAGAGGTGTAGCTGCCTGGGTGAGCCAGTTGAAATTCAGGTCCCCTATGATAATGACTTCTTCAGTACAGGACTTGACCAGGTTTCCCAGGTGGGATAAGAGCTTGTGTTCAGCAGAGGGGGTCTGTAACATCCAATTAAATGGAAAGCTGCTGTATTGGGGAGAGAGACTTTTAGAGATAGACACTCAAATTCCTTGGGCATAGATGTTGCAGCAGTACAGGATACAACTAAACCAGCTTTTACATATATGGCTACTCCGCCTCCCTTGTTTGGCGATCAGCTCTGAATAGCTGATAGTTAGGTAGGTTAACTTCCTGTCCATTGTGGTGGTCTTGAGCCATGTCTCAGTTATCACAAGAAAGTCTGGCAAAGTATGGGCAACCAGGATTGTAGCAATGTAAATTTTTCAACAGACTGCATACATTAATATGCAGGAAACTGAGGCCTTTAATTGAGGATAGGTCTGATGGAGGGTGATGCTTTCAAGAGGTCCAGGGTTGATTTCTACATTACCAATACAGAGCAATAGGAAGATCAGTAATTTCATAAGGGCTGCCAGTGATAGGGAGAGGGGGCTGTCTTTGGTCCTCCTTTTTTTATTCCATTGCCACTTTTTGTTTTGGGTGCTCCCTGTGGATTTAAGGTAGTGTGTCGGGATACCAATTAGCAGTTTGATGACTAGGCTTAGTGGGGATCTATATACCCAGTAGTGGGGCCTTGTCTGAGACATATATGTGGTGATGTGTCTAACTTTATGGTGATTGTACCACTGTAGTCGATGCAGCAATGACAAGACATATATGAGGGTATGGGTGTCAGCCACGGGGATGTTCAGAGAAACTAGGCAGGTTGACCACTTTAGATTGTATAATAGGGTCATCTTCATTGTGGAACCCTATGGCTATTAGTGACAGGAGTATCAGTAGCAAGCTCCCCATTCTGAGGGGATATTGATAGTTGGCAATAGGGAGTAGCGAGTTGCTGATTGGTTGGGTCAGCAAGCTGGTGTGACAGTCTATTGGTTTAGAGAAAGTGCTGTGGGCGGGGAAGAGATGTCGGTGGGAAGATGCCTATAAATTAACACACAGGAAGGGGAAGGGCGGGTGGGCAAAATGTTGCACCTTCCCGACTGCTCCCTCGCTGTTATTTCCTCGACCTTACATGGTTTCTAGCTTCGGCTAGGTGCCACCCGACCGCCGCTGGCGGAGGCGAAGCCAGCGCTCAGCTGGTTGCTGTGGGCTGAAGGAAGCAGGCTGGAGAGAGACAGAGGAGGGTGCAGCAATTAATAAAGGCAGTAGCAAGCCTTTTTCTGAGCGTCACTGACCAAATCTGCACTACAAAGGACTGTGGGGGGGTCCTGTGGCGCCTCAGCGTCTGGCCCACCTTACATATTCAGACAAGGAGCTGCAATTACTTTAAAGAGCAGTAAAACAGTAGTTTCCCCTTACAATACAATAGTGGATAACAGCACTTTTTTTGATGATTTACACATATAAAACTAGAAGGAGAGTGGCGCCTCAGCGTCTGGCCCACTGCTGCTAACAGAGTCCAGCAGAATTCAACAGAATCAACAGCAGTTGCCCTCTATAGATGTCTCACCAGAGTGGAAGCAGCTCTTCTGGGAAACTTGCAGTAGAACACCAGGGGAAGAGTAAAAGACAAAAAGAAAAACAAATTTTCAAGATCCACACAGATTTCAGCAATGCAAACTGAGCTAGTGTAAGTCAATGGGGCAGGAGAGCCAATCGGCTGCTGTGCCTGGTGGAGCACTCGCTTACCGATTGGCTGCACCTTTCCCGACTGCTCCCTCGCTGTTCCTCCCGGCCTTGTGGTTCCCAAGTTCGGCTAGGTGCCGCCGACCGCCCGCTGGCGGAGCGAAGCCCCGGCGCTCAGCTGGTTGCTGTGGGCTGAAGGAAGCAGGCGATTGGATGCGCCTTTCCCGACTGCTCCCTCGCTGTTCCTCCTGGCCTTGTGGTTCCCAAGTTTGGCTAGGTGCCGCCAACCGCCCGCTGGCGGAGCGAAGCCCCGGCGCTCAGCTGGTTGCTGTGGGCTGAAGGAAGCAGGCGATTGTCTGCGCCTTTCCCGACTGCTCCCTCGCTGTTCCTCCCGATCTTTCCCTTCAGATCTTTTGATTCTTATTTTGGTGCATTCATTACTGGCTGCCAACAGCCACTCCTTGATAGAAGTCCATTTCTGTCTAGCCCCATTTCTTTTCTGATTCTAGCAAGGTTCCCCCACCAAGGATCTCATCTATCTTGCCGTAGTCTGCACTCCTAAAATCTAGCACGCTTGGTTTTGTCCCAGTCTTTCCCTGCCCATGTCCAGGTGAAACCACAAAGTGTGATGGTCTCTACCTGCAAGTGGTATTTCTGCCTTTACCTCCTGGACACGCGAACCATAAGACAGGACCAGGTCCAGTATGGCCCTCTCTCTGGTGGGCACTAGGACACACTGAGTCAGGAATTTACTCTGGAATGCATCCAGTAGAACCTGTGCCCTGGCACAGGTGGTAGGAGGGACCTTAAAATCTACCCCAGGCAGATTGACGTCCTCATGCTCACTACATCCCCCTGCTGGCCATCTCCACAATTCTGAACCTTAGTTCCCTGTCTAATGCCTCACCCCGACTTGGCGGTCTGTGTACCACTCCTATCCTGAGCTTTTTTTTCCTTTGTAGATTGTATCTGTACTCATAGTACTGCTGTCCTTTTGTCTCCTCCTCCTCCCTTGTACAGATTATCCCCTTCCTCACGTACAGAGACACTCCTCCTCTCTTCCTTCCCCTACCCCTCCTATACAGATTTACCCAGGAATGGAAAGGTCCCAGTTAGGGATGTGTGACAAAAGAATTCTGCCTGCAGAATTTGCATGAAAGTCAGACTTTTGCTTCCACGACAGTTCAAAAATCATTTTGGCAACATTGGCAGAAATTATACCTTAAAACGGTGAAATAAATGTACGAACTGTGGGTTAATGTATTAAACTGCAGGAAAAAATTCTGCAGAACAGATCACTGTCTGTGGTCAATTCGGTGGCTTTTTCCCTGCAATTTAATACATTAATCCCCTCCCCCCTCCCACTGATCGCTGCCCTCTGTATATTAAAATTCCCTGGTGTCTAGTGCCCCCCCCCGCTGATTGTGGGCCTGATGTAAAAATAAAAATTCCCTGTTATTTAGTGTTCCCCCCACCCGCCAATCACATGCTGATGTAAAAAAAATGGTGCCTAGTAGTCCCACCCACCCGCTGATTGCGGACCCAAAAAAAAAAAAAGTATAATTCCCTGGTATCTAGCAGATGCCCCTCCCTTCTTTGATCCCTATAATAATAAAAAAAAAAGCCAGTCCATTATTTCCTGGTGTCTAGCGGAACCCTCCTCCCTTTCCTGAATCCCCTGTTAAATAAAAAAAAAAGGTAGTCCCCATTCTCACCCCCCCTCCCTGGCAGGTAGTCCCCCACCACCCTGCTCCCCACCACCCCAACCTCGAGCATGTGACGGGCAGAGCCCTCCTCTCTCCACCATGGCTGGCTGCCCACTGAGCTGTCAATGAATGAGCGCATACTTGTAAGCACATGCTGATTCATTGACAGCCCCTGCTCATTGAGTGTGATAGCTCTGTAGGTAGCGCGAGATATGAACAACGACTGCTCCACTCGCAGGCCGGGGGTCGGATGAGAGATGCCTCGCCAGCTCCCCCCCAGCCCGACCCCTGCCGGCAGGTGAAACAGCCCTCCGCTCTTGTCTGCACCACCCCACAGAGCTGTCACACTCAATGAGTGGAAGCTGGAATGTCAATGAATGAGTGTGTTCTTGTACAAGTACACGCTCAGTCATTGACAGCTCAGTGGGCAGCTGGCCTGGTAGAAAGAGGAAGGCTGTGCTGATCATCTGCTCGGGGTCAGGGTGGGGGAAACCACCTGCCAGGGTGGGGGGTCCGCTAGACATTAGGGAATGGAGACTAACTTTTTTTTTCCCAGGGGATGGGGATGGGGGCAGGGTCCACTAGACACCAGGAAATAAAGGACCGCCTTTTTTTATTTAGGGGATCGGGGAGAGGGAGGAGGGTCTGCTAGACACCAGGGAATTATAATTTTTTTTACATCAGGAACACAATTGGCAGGGGGAGGGGAGACCACTAGACACCAGGGAATTTCTTTTGCAATGGGCCGTGATTGGCGGGTGGGGAGGGACCACTGGACACCAGGAATTTTGTTTTACATCAAGCCTGTGATTGGTGGGTGGGGGAGACCACTAGACAATTAGGGATTTTTTTTACATCGCTACCATGTATTGGTGGGGGACCACTAGACACCAGGCAATGTTATTCTACAAGGGCCCACGATCAGCGGGGAGGGAGGCTCTAGACACCAGAGAGGGAACTATATTTTACATCTGCCTGTGATTGGCTGGGGGGGGTCTAATTCTACATCGGGCCAGTGATCGGCAGGAGGGCGGACCACTAGACACCAGGGAATTTTATTCTAGAGGGGACTGGCCATTGGTGGGGCAGTGGCTGTATTATGAAATAATACATTAAGCTGTGGATAGAATAAAATCTGCAGTTTATATATATTATTCAGCAGTTCAGCCAGAAATGTTTGTGGAACAGAGCAAAAATCTGCAAAACACATTTGGAAGAATCCAAAATTTCCAAAATTTCATGAAAGTTCTGCGAAAGCAGAAATATCAGCTTTCAGCCACCTCTAGTCCGAGTCATGGTTCAGTGTGGCCCATGTCTCTGTGACGGCAGCCAGGTCCACCTCTCTCTCTCTCTCTCTCTCTCTGCATCAGTGAAAGTAGCTCAGCCAGTTTGTTCCCTAGGCTTTTTGCATTTGGAGACACAGCCTTCCACCTTGACTTGAGTCTCTCCCCAATTCCTGGTCAGGCTAGCACCCTGATCCCGGTCCCACCCACCTGCCCTTACTAATCTGTCCCTTATCCAGCTCCCTGCCCCTTGCTGACCTGACTGGAGGGAGGCTAGTCAGCCTCCTCCTCCAGGTGACTAGGGTTTTTTGTGATCCCTGCTGCCCCCCATCAGTTTAAATTTTTACTCCTCAAACCTAGTCTTCAGCACCTTCTCACCTTCCTTGCTCAGGTGTAGCCTATCTGGTGTATTCCGATCCTTATTCTCTCTAGTGTCCATTAAGCCTCCATTAGTCCATATCCCTCCTCTATGCACCACCTCCTGACCCAGACATTGAACTGCTCAATCCTTGCTTTTCTTGCAGTGTTGGCCCGTGGGACCAGTAGTACCTCCAAGAAGGCCACCAACCTCCCCACCCTGCTGCAGAGCTTCCCCACTTCCCTGAAACTCTCCTTGACCTCCACTATCTCACTATCAGCCATGTCATTTTTATCCAGGTAAACAATAAAGTGTGGTTGCTCCCCCCTCTTTTCCCATGCTCTTAATTACGCATGGACCCACCCTCCCTGCAGTCATACCTGGCATACACTGCACCCTTCTGCCATCTGCCTTAGCCCCCAGGTCACCCCCAACTCATAGAAACAGAATTTGTACTCCCTTAAATATGGAGTCTCACAAGATCACAACCTTCCCATCCCCACCATTCCCCTGAGTCCCTTCCCTCCCTCTCTGTCATATTTGCCCTTTCCCACCTGACCCCCCCCCTTCCCTTTAGCATTTTCCTGATTCCCCTGTACCCTATCCTCCAGAGTGGTTAGGACCCCTAGCCTCTCCTAGTGGCTTTTTCCTCATACTGCTGATAATCGTTGTGGCCCTGCATTACCCCATCAACTGTTTCAGAGGGGGACGTGATAGAAACATACAAACATTTCCATGGGACTAACAAGGTGAAATACAATAAATTGCTTGCATTAAATACAAACACAAAAACAAGGGAGCCCACTAAAGCTGGCTGGGGGAGGGTTCATAAGGGATGTCTGCAAGTTCTTTAACACAGTGAATGGACTGCTGGAGGAGGTGGACTGTGCCACAACAGTGACTGGATCCAAACAAGGGTGGGACAGGCACAGGGGCCAGATAAGGGCAGGAGGGGGAGTAATTGGAGACGAGGGAGGAAGATGGGCGCTAAGGTCATCACACAAGCAATAGGCAGGGTTGAGCAGACTGGATGGGCCAGTGCACCTTTGTCTGCCGTCATGTTCAATTTTTGTGTTAGTCGCTACCTCACTACTCAGTGGTTATATTCCCGCCAGTGACTCTGTGTTGCACAGCTGTTGTACCCATTTGCCACCTTCCTCCAGGCGCCTGTCCATTCTACCTTCAAGGATTCTTTGCAGCCAGTTTCTGCCTTCCTCTCAGGTGAGGCTGTTCCTTTCACCTTTGGAGTGATGTAGTGTTTCCTCACCTCCTTAACAAACCTGGCTCGGTTAAATACGGGTCGCACCTGGAATCGAGATTGGCTCAGAGTGCCTTTCCCAGTTACCAAATGTTAAAATAAATAAATAAAATTTTGCAATACGTTGCATTACCTGTCTGGCTGCTGTTAATTCTGAACTGGGGAACCACCAGCCTTACTGTCATTACCCTATCACATGACTCATTTTCTTGGAATGCCCTGGATTGCTCAGATGTGGTGTACTCCGACACGTTACATTCATACCCTCTAAAGTTCAATCAGCAGAAGAGACACAAAGGTCAAAGTGTAAGTTAATTTTTAAAAAAATGTGTGTGTTTTTTCACCCAGCTGTTTCTTTCCCAGGCTGAAGTGAAAATGAGCTGATAACTGGGCTAATTTTGAAAACAAATACAAGGTCGAACACACAGAGAAAACTATATGTGCTGTCAGCCAGTTCAAAGCAGGAGAATTTCTTTAGGCGCCGCCCCAAAAAAAAATTACTCTGAGCAGTTCCATTCTTGTTCTGGGATGTCTTCTCCTCACAGACTTGTGCGTTGGCACGTGAGCCACGCTTGCAATACACTGGCTGTTTATGTGTTTAATTATTGATCTTCAGTGCTAGTAGGCACATTTCTTGTCAGAGCCAGCCTTAGCATGGTGCCAACTGTGCATTCGCACAGGGCCCCAAGAGTAGAGGGGCCCCCAAAAAGCCTTAACTGTCCAGTTGGCCTCCTTTCTTCCTGGCCCCCTGTGTCTCTCTGTCTCAATTTCTCCAGAATTTATTGCTGATGTGTACACGTCCCCCTTGCTTAGGATTATGTTCTAATTTAAGAAAAGTGCTAAAATAACACAAAAATAACTGAAAATGAAGATATAGGGAGGCCATGGTAGGGATCAGGATGTTCCCTTGGGGCTCCCCGACTTCTGATGTGGGGCCACAGCATGAAGGTTCACATAGGGCCACGGGATAGCTAGGGCCAGTGCTCATTCTTGCACTTAGAGTACCTCAACTTGTGTAGAGACTACAACAGATTGAGGGTGTGGGTAACCAGACCTGAACCCAACAGTGGATTCATGCATTATTTATTAGTAAATGTGATTCCTTCCCTGCATATCTATGCATACATTTAAACTGCATTTTGGCCTTTTCACTTTTTGATTTAGGTTCCCAGGGTTTGTACATTAGTCTTGCTATAGTGTAAGATATTATGTTACGAATTACTTTTTTTTGGTATGTAGATTGTTACCCTTCAGCACATCGCAGACAGATGTTCAGCTTTGTCGCTGCCTCCCTTGCCCAGCAACTGTCTCTCTGGTCTACCGAGCCCCATACCCCCACAGATTCCTTCCTGTGGCAAGGCCAGGAAGGAGAGGATCATTCTCCCCCCACCTGGAGATCCTATGTCCAGATCTGGAGGGTCGGCAAGTTGGTGACAGTGCAGGGTGAGGGCAGGCAGGCAAGGCTTCAAGTAGCATATGACCGACATTTTCCTCTGTTTTTGTATCCTTGCCATGGCAGGCTGTATGCATGTGCGCATGGTGGTGCACACATGCTGTGTAACTGCAGCCCTTCATCTGCGCTGCTCGAACTCTGACACTGCCACTCAGCCTCCACCAGTTGGCAGTTAAGGAGCGAGACAGCGTTTTCCGCCCACCCCAGGAGAGGAGAGCAATGCATCAGATGCTCGATCCTCTCCTCCCCACCAACCCCGAGCAACCCGAGCTTATGCCCGAACCCAGGCCACTAGCGTGGTGAGAGGTAAGGTGCATAGCGCCTCAGCCCTCTGCGTCACTGGGCTGGCCTCATGTTTATGTGTTTTAAAATGTATGTATTTTTTTTTTTTAATTACTGTTAATCAAATAAATTTGAACTTGACTATTAAAAACAGGCAAACCAGAAAGGCACACTGAGCTGAGGCTTGTTTCCAGGTGTGACCCTGGGGAGGGGGTAGAGGGAGACAACTACAGACAACTGTGAAGTAGAGTCGGTGTTAACTCAACAATATACAGGCAAGTATGGGTAATCAAGGCAAAATAAGCAGTGTGATGATACAGACAATGGTACAGTGAAATTAGGAATCCAGCAATGGTGATAAACCATGGCATCATGTGCAATGAGCATGGTCCTGGCAACACATGTAGGTGAGTTGTACTGGAAGTATAATAAAATATAACCAGCAGTAGCAATGCAGGTACAGGAGCTGGGGGGGTTAGCTGGGTGTATTTGGAATTACCTAAGCCAGGGCAGGCTAACAGGCAATGAGTAAGTAACGACAGTGAGCAGAGAGGCCACTAACAACCAAAGAAAAAGGGGAGGGCATAGGACAGAGTAATGATGGCCAGGGCAAGAACAAGACGGGACAAGAAGGAGTTTGAGATGATGTTTGAAAGAATAATCGGATGAAGACAGACAAGTGGGAGAGCGTTGGAGGTTGTTCAAAACTGAGGGAAGATAGGAGAAGGCAGATTTCCCAGCAGCAAATTTCTAGTAAAGAACGGAGAGGTCGTGATGGAGCAAAGTGCATAAGTGGTGGAATTGTTGGGAGAGAGGAATGATAAGGAGGGAGAGACGAGAACCAACATTTAGAAATGAAGGAGGCACAGTGAATGAGATGGCAAGAGGTAAGAGGTGGCACTGAGAGGTTAGTGTATAGGAGCAGTGAGGGGTATGAGAGGCAGCGTTAGCAACACAATGGCAGAAGGCATTACAAAGAGTTCCAGTTTGGCATGAGAGAAGGACAGGGTGGCCCCATGGTCATATCCGCATAGTCAAACACTGGAAGCACCATCTTGTTGATTATTTCAGGGCAGACTGAGAGTGGTAGGCAATCCTTGTTGCGGTAAAGAGCACCGAGATTAGGGTGAAGCTTTCTGTGGATGGCATTACTAAGAGTGGAGAAGCTGAGTCTTCCATCCAACCACACACCTAGGTACTTAAGGTTGACAGTGGCCTCAAGGGAAATGCCATCCAGGGTAGAAAAGGCAAGGGGGGAGGAGAGCCTAGCAAGCTTATGGGTTGTGTCAAATGTCATGGACACTGTCTTCTGGGCATTGACCCAAAGTTGGTGATATTGGAACCAGTGCTGGGCATTATTGAAGTCATGCTGAAGTGATGTTTCCAGGTCTGTGACTGAGCCCGCTGAGGCAAAACGTACAGTATTATCTGCATACATGTCACAATGCGAGCCAACATAGGGAGGGAGGTGATTGAGAAAGACTGGGGAATGGATGGCACTTAGTATGGAGCCCTGAGGAGCCCGAGAGCATCACCAACCTAAGATGACTGGTAAGCTCTGAATCAGCAGCCAGCCTGGTGGCTTGGAGGGTTAAGGCATTGCATGCCTTACCTCTTGCCATAACAGAGACCTGTGTTTGGGAACGAGCTATGGGTTCCAGGGGGTTGGTGGGGTGGGATAGAATCAAGCATCCCAGGGACTGTTTTCCTGTCCCAACGGGTGGCAAATCTGTCTTGAATCATGACTGCCACCAAGTGGAGGCCTGTTGGTAGTGCATGTGTGAGCAACTCAAAGGACGTTGCTGTGGCAGTGTAGGATGGGTGCGCCTTCATGTGCACACCCTGGTGCTGCAGAATAGTGAGTGGAAAAAAAGAAAAGTGAAAAATCTAGGGGACCTGGGCTTTGTGAAGCCCTGTCTGTCTCAGCAGTCCTCCCTGCCACTCCAGCCTTGGCATGACTCTGGATATGCCTGCTCGGGGCAGCCCTCCCCCTTCCACCCTGCCTATGAGGGAATGAGCTCCCAGACATAAGAGAGGTAAGGGACGACTGCCAAGTATGGACAAAGGGCTGACAGACACCCAGGTCTGCTAGGAAAGGATGAAAACCTTTGTAAGGAAAAAGCAATCTAAACCAGTTCTTGGCTGGAGCACAACTACCCACAGCTTTCAGCTTATCCAGAAAGAGGGGGTGGGCTACTGTATCAAAGGCCTTTGCAAGGTCAATGAAAATGGCAGCAGTGATGTGTGCCCCTGGTCCACCCCGGTGAGGACAAAATCAGTAACATGTAGGAGAGAGGATGGTGGCGTGTTTTTCTGCAGAATCCAGACTGGAATGGAAAGAGGATGTTAGTGGAGTAGAGGAAGTTAGCAAGTTGTTTGATGTTCTCCATAATGGAGTAGCCAGAGCTGTATCGCTTTGTCATTTTGGGGGAGATATTCTGTTTACGTTGCAATCAATCTTGCTTAACTCCTACTCTTCTTCCTCAGCCTTCCGGTGCCTCTGCCTGCCTGCCTCACTGGACATCCATTTCCAACCTCAATGAAGCACTACCAAGCTAGAAGCGCCCATGTGAAAGCCCCTCTGTGGCAGGCCCCAGAGAGAAGAGACAGGAAGGAATCTTCCCTGGCATACTCATATTGACCTTCAGCATGGGAGGGACTGGTAGCATTCTTAGGCAGCTGGTATTCGGGCATGGAAGCATCATGAGAACAAGCTGACAGCACTGATTCTTTTCATATTATGTGGTTCTCCCCAGAGCTTCCTCCCATCCGGGAGAGGGGGCATTAGGAATTGCATGGGTCATCCCTATAATGATTTATGCCAGCCCTAACACCAACCGAAGGTTCTAGAGTAGTGAGGACACTACAGTCTTACCCCAGAGCCTAAAAGCCACTCTTCTGCAGACCTCTCAAAGCTTTATGCATCCAGGGTGGTGGCAAAGATTCACAGTGCGAATCCTATGTGGCCATATGGGGGCAAGGCACGCTCAACCAGCTACAAGGTTGGGTCTACTTTGATGTGTTTGTTAAATGTATCAGCTTTTTTGCTTGTTTACAAATTTTGGCCAGGAAGGGCACACTGAGCCAAACTATGTTTTCAGGTGTGTCCCAGGAGCACAGGTAGATTAAGTGACTTCCTCAGAATCAAACAGTATGCAAGTGGAGGTTGTGGGAATCAAGCCCATGTCAGTCAGATGTACCAAGCTTGTTCACAGATCACTGCTCTAACCTCTAGGCTGTACTGCCATTTTTCCAGGTTACCACTTGCAGGATAGGAGCAGCAGCCATGTGTTCCAATCTATCCGTCCCTAAAGAGCTTGTTGTACCAATGCAATCCACTGTAAAGGGATTCTGTACTGCCTGTAAATGTAGAAAATAACGACAACCTGATTGGAAGCAGCTGGGCATGGTGAGACCACTACCAATGGCAAAAACTAATCCTGCCTAGCAGGACACACAATATGAAAAAAAAAATCCTTGTGCCAGGCTTCACCAGGTTCACCTGCAGGCCAATCACAAAGCAGCTGCATGGTGGCACACCCAGCGCCATACCTGTATCTTGCTTCGTGAGTGGCCCAGTGGACCCCTTAAGGAGCTGTACATAGTGACAGGCCCTGCAGTGGACCTACAACTTGCTGCATCAATGGCCAGCAGACCACTTGTGAAGGGTCTGCATATAGTGACACACACTGCCATAGACCTACAGCTTGCTTCGTGAGGGGCCTGTCAGATCCCATATGAAGGAGCTGCATATAGTGACAGGCAGTGATCAGACCTGTAGCTTGCTTCATGAGTGGCCTGGTGAACCCTTTATGAAAGAGCTGCATATAGTGGTACGCACCGCAGCAGACCTGTAGCTTGCTTTGTGATTGGCACAGAAGAGTACTTGTGAAGGAGCTGCATATAGTGATTTGTATATGTAGTGACCAGACCTGTAGCCTGCTTCGGGACTGGCATGGCAAATCACTTATGAAAGAGCTGCATATAGTGACAGGCACTGCACTGGCCCTAGCAGCTTGCTTCTTGAGCAGCTCGGCAGACCCCTTATAAATGAGCTGCGTATAGTGAGTGACAGGCATGGCACTGGCCCTAGTAGCTTGCTTTGTGAGCAGCCCAGCAGACCCCTTATGAAAGAGCTGCATACAGTGACAGGCACTACACCAGCCCTAGTAGCTTGCTTCATGAGCGACCCAGCGGACCTTTTATGAAAGAGCTGCATACAGTGACAGGCACTGCACCGGCCCTAGTAGCTTGCTTCAGGAGCGACCCGGCGGACCCTTTATGAAGGAGCTGCATACAGTGACAGGCACTGCACCAGCCCTAGTAGCTTGCTTCGTGAGCGACCCAGCGGACCTTTTATGAAGGAGCTGCATACAGTGACAGGCACTGCACCAACCCTAGTAGCTTGCTTCGTGAGCAACCCAGCGGACCCCTTATGAAGGAGCTGCATGCAGTGACAGGCACTGCACCAGCCCTAGTAGCTTGCTTCGTGAGCGACCCAGCCGACCCTTTATGAAGGAGCTGCACACAGTGACAGGCACCACACCGGCCCTAGTAGCTTGCTTCGTGAGCGACCCAGCGGACTCTTTATGAAGGAGCTGCATACAGTGACAGGCACTGCACCGGCCCTAGTAGCTTGCTTCATGAGCGACCCAGTGGACCCTTTATGAAGGAGCTGCATACAGTGACAGGCACTGCACTGGCCCTACTAGCTTGCTTCGTGAGCAACCCAGCAGACCCCTTATGAAGGAGTTGCATATGGTGACAGGCATTGCACTGGCCCTAACAGCTTTGCTTCATGAGCGACCCACCAGACCCCCTATGAAGGAGTTGCATACAGTAACAGGCTGTGCACTGCCCTAGTAGCTTGCTTCGTGAGCACCCCAGCAGACCCCTTATGAAGGAGTTGAATATAGTGACAGGCACTGCACTGGCCCTAACAGCTTGCTTCATGAGCGACCCAGCAGACCCATTATGAAGAAGCTGAATATAGCGACACACACTACACATGTATAGCTTGCTTCGTGAGTGGCCTTGTGGAGCACTTACTGCGTAGTGATATGCAGTAACCAGACCTGTGGCTTGCTCCATCAGTGGCCTGGCAGACTGCATATAGTGATATGCAGTTACCAGACCTGTGGTTTGTTTCAAGAGTGACCAGTGGAGCACTTATGAAGGAGCTGTATAGTGACATGCAGTGACCAGACCTGTAGCTTGCTTTGTTAGTAGCCCAGTGGACCAGTTATGAAGGAGCTACATATAGTGATATGCAGTGGCGAGACTTATCGCGTGCTTCGTGAGTGGCCTGGCAGATCACTTATAAAGGAGCTACATGTAGTGACAGACACTGCCTCAGCCCTGCAGCTTGCCTCCTCAGTGAATCGGAAGATCCTTTATGAAGGAGCTGCATTGTGATAGTTATCAGACCTGTATCTTGCTTTGTGAGTGGCCCTGGGGACCCTTATGAAGAAGCTGCATAATGATAGTTATCAGACCAGTAGCTTGTTTTGTGAGTGGCCCTGGAGACCCTTATGAAGGAGCTGCATAGCAATAGTTATCAGACCTGTAGCTTGCTTTGTGAGTGGCCCTGGGGACCCTTATGAAGGAGCTGCATAATGATAGTTATCAGACCTGTAGCTTGCTTTGTGAGTGGCCTGGGGACCCCTTATGAAGGAGCTGCATAGTGATAGTTATCAGACCTGTAGCTTGCTTTGTGAGTGGCCCGGGGACCCCTTATGAAGTTGCTGCATAGTGATACAGTTATCAGACCTATAGCTTGCTTTGTGAGTGGCCCTGGAGACCCCTTATGAAGGAGCTGCATAGTGATACAGTTATCAGACCTATAGCTTGCTTTGTAAATAGCCCTGGAGACCCCTTATGAAGGAGCTGCATTGTGATGCACCATGACCAGACCTGTAGCACAGTGCCATTCACAAAGCAGTTGCATCATCACGCACAGTATGCTGGACTTGTGGCAGATTTTGCAAAATAACTACATCACACACTACAGCAGACCTGTAGCCAGGGGTCAAAGGGAGTGGGGTATGTGGGGCATACAGTGTACCACTACTTTTGAAAATCAAGCCATTCATTTAATCTGTGCCCCTATGCTGGTTCCATGCATAGTACCACCACTGTTCATTATAACACTTAGACCCCTGCCAGTAACAGATCTCATGCTCCCACTCCTCATGATCATATATGTGACACCTTGAAAACTGGACCTGAAACATGATTTGGGGTTCAACCTCTGGCTGGCCATGAAGCAGGGAGGTTGTGTCGGTCACTAACAGAAAGATCATAAATACCACAGTGGCTATGGTGGGAAAGAGGGTGGCATAGGTGGGGTATTGCTTTTGTAGTGCCCCAGGGAAATGGGGAGCACCACAGAAAAAAGGGGATCTTCAGAGATATGAGGGGTCAGACAGTTATGGGGACCCTGGCAGCTTAATGGGGAACCCTTGAAAAGCTTTGGTGACCCTCGGAAAAACAGAACAGGCCCAACTCCAGCAGGCAGTCCTAGTAGTCTAAATTCAGGGTTTTAAAAGAAAACCATTTTTTTTTCTTTCCTCCCCCTTCCCCCTGCTCAAGACCAACACCCAGCCAGCCAAACCAGTTGGGCAACATTCCTGTCCCCAGTGGAGAAGGAAGCCAGACTGAGCCCTCTCAGCCAATCCCTGTGGCTAGGGTAGATTCAAATCTGGAGATTTGTTTTTTTAAGCCACTGACCCAGCTTCAGGAGGCCAGCCTCTGGATGGAGGACCCAATCTCCTGGCAGGCAGCCAGGACCGCCCCAGCCTAGGGTAGGCTGTGCCAGGCTGGAGGGAGGGAAGAAATAGTTTGACCAGGGAGGGTGAAGGACAGCAAGGCAATGTATGTTGGCTTCCCTGTTAGGAGGTTGAAGCAAATCCCCTGGGTCCCTTTGGTGTAACTCCCTCCAGAAGATCCCCAGAAGCAGCCTCGGTCAGTTTTTGCAGAAATCTGCCGTCTAGTCGGGTCCCCCAGTGTGTCAAGTCAGTTCATTTGGCCGGGAAACAGACCCAGTGCACCTTTCACGCAGCAGTCTCCAGGAGAAGACGCCTTATCACTCCTTTCTGGTTGTGCACTCCCCAGAGTACAGAAATCTTGGTTGAACTCCAGGGGTGAGAAGGCTGTTGGCCAGCATTTCCTTCAATAATTAGTCCTAGCTAGACCTGCTCCAGCCAGGGAAAGGATTGTTTGTTTAGCAATTGTATTGTTGCACTGTGTAATTATTGTTTAGAATTGTTAAATTGCTTCCATTGTACCCCCACAAGGTGGAGGAAAGCTGCTACCTTGTCCAATTGTATAGACAGAGAGAGAGAAATAAGAACCAAAAAGGCAGAAGCTAGAGGGGTTCAAACCAAATAATTGTTGGACCAAGATTAAAGGTGTTTGTGAACTCCTACCTTGAAAGAATCTCTGCTAGTTTAACTTATTCTAGGCAGTCTGTGCTCCATATAAAGAGACTTGGGCACTCCCTCTTAGCCAAGAATCAAAGAAGTGCTAGGTAAAGCCAGGTCAAAGTATTATTGGTGAGAATGTGCATTTTCTGCTGAATTTCTAATTGTTTAGCTGTAAGAAGCTAATTACTAAAACCCTGGCAGAGCCTTATTGCATGCTCTGCTCAGAGTTCTAGGGTAATCTAAGCCCAAGTAATGGAAAAACTTAGTCCTTTGTCCATATAGTAGAAGGGTGTGGCAGCCCATAGCTGGGACAGAGACACTAGGTACCCTGCCCTCCATATTCAGAAGGGGGCTGGGTCATCAAACTGTCTCAATGCCCATGAAGCAAACTGTATTTTCTTTATCGGCCTGCAATTTCCTGTTGCTTGCCTAACCCTCAGCTGTTCCTGATTTTCAGGGATGTCCCTGATTTTGCCTCAGAAATTTCTTCGTCCCTCCTAAGTCTGGCATTTCTGGCACTAAAGAGTAGGGATTGGGATCACAGAATAATGCCAGCCATTGATGCTACAGTCTCATTCTCATTAAGAGAATTCTATTCACACTAAGAAACATGTGGTATACAGCTTCTGGGACTAATATTACTGTTTTATCTGATGTGTTCCTGATTTTGGTCATTTGTCCCTGCCCTGTGATGAGGGAGGTTAAGAGGTATGGTTGCCTGGACCCACTGCTTGCTGTGTCTGAACTGCTGTATTCAATCAAACTGTTTTAAATTGTTGAACTGCTTGCCATGACTGAACTGCTATATTCAATTGAGGGGTTTAAATGATTGCACTGCCTTATTTTCTCAATTGTCCTGTGTGACTGCACTGCCCTGAGGAATTGATTTTTGCACTTGCCTACTGCTACTCCCTCTGAAGACATTTGGGGCCACCCCATCCCAAATGGCAGAGCTCTTGGTCATACGGGGGATTGCCTTTCAGGTTTTTAATTTTTGTTCTGTTCCAGGCTCCTGCACACACCTCACACCTCATCCAGAAGCCCTCCGGTGTCTCTTCCTCGACCCAGGGAAGGTCCCCGGGAAGCCCAGTATCATCTGCACCCACTTCCAACAACCTCCAACAACTCCAAATGTTCACCATGATGCCCCAGATTCGAGTTGTGGGTCGTAAGTGGTAGCCAGCTAGTAGCTAGGGCCCACCAAAGTGAGTCAGATTAGGGACTGCCCGGCTCTAGCTCAAGGGACTTAAGTCATCCGCTGAACTTGAAGTCACATTGCCCATTCTCCTGAATAGACATTGTCCTAAGGTGGCAACAATACCGGTGGCCTATACCAAGGCCTTGCCGAGGATTGCCAGGCTCTGTGCCCCATTCCCTGAGGTGGCATAAGTACCAGTGGCCTTCGAAAGAGGCCACACCAAGGGTCACCACACTCTTGATTGTGCTGCCCATAGGTGGCTAGTGTTCCAGTGATGCATCAAGAGGTCACACCGAAGATTATTGGATTCTGAAGCTGCAGGGGTGAGGTGGTAAGGGTTCCGGGGACCTGCCCAGAGGTCATCCAGTGGATCATCGCACCCAGCATCCTTTCCTCAACTGAAGATCACCTGCCTGAGGTCACCGCGCCAACATCCCCAGAGGAGGTTCTCTTCCCCTACAACCTGGCGTCAACACCCATCCTCGACCAGGTGCTGCCCTGTCGACATTGCCTCAGTGACGCCAGGAGTCACCTTCTTCCCAGGACCAGGAGGCCTACAGTGTTTTACTTAGTTTTTGGTTCACTGGGGGGTGCCCCATTTTATGGTCCGTATAGAAAGCGCATCCTTAGGTTCACCCTCAGCAGTCGGCTGACCAAAATACTAGAAACCCAAGCTTGGTGCATCGGATCGCTACACCTTTAAGACTTGAATAACCGGGACTTTTGTAGGACATTAGTGGGGCCAGTTTGTGGTCCTGGTAACCTTATTCACTCTTTCTCATGTGTATAGTGTTAGTGAATGCTAAGTCTTTTCTGTGTGCTCCAACTGTGGCTAATAAACCTTGCATCTTGGCTTTAGAGTACGTCTCCAGCCTCTCCTTCCAGATTTATCTGACATCACCCTAAACTATAGGGATACGAACCACCACAGCTCGTCCACACTTTCTTTTGCAAGTTAAATTTTTGTTTGGTAGAGGCTGGCTGTGGAGGAGGGAGGATAGGGCTGGTTACCCATAAGGGGCTGTAAGCAGTGGGGTGGATGTGGAGGGAGGGAGGGTAGCATGTATACAAAGCGGTTGGGCAGGGTAGGGGAATGCTGCATTCACAGTGATGCCCTAAACTGACACATCACTGTGATATGTATAACCAGCTAGGGTGGGTCTCCTTACACAATAGGAGGGAACTGCACAAGTCACTTTATGCCTATAAATGTAGGGCTGGTACTCTGCCCACATTCTTAGGTGACCGATTCAAATTTAGGCAAATTGAACTCCTGAGTCAAAAGCTCCTACTGAATGCCAAAAAGACCAAGGCTGTGCTATTATCCTCAATGACCAAGTCCATAAACTCCCTTAAGCACAATAATAGTCCCACTATCACCACCCTGCTTGGAGAGTCACTTGACTATGTGACCAAGTTCAAGTATCTAGGTATGTGGATTGACAACAGACTTTCTTTTGCTGATCATATAGACGAGCTCTCAAAAAAACTTAGACAGAGGCTTGGACTTTTAGCTATCTTGGACTATGCAGACTTCCTGTATGGCCAAGTCCCAAAAACCACCCAATCTAAGCTTGACACCCTTTATCATAGGGCCTTATGGTTCATCTCAGGTGCGGCATATAATACCCATCACTGTGTGCTCTATTACATGGTAGGATGGACCTCACTTACGTTCAGGAGGCAAAGGAATGCTATACTATGGATCTATATCCAAGATGCTACCCTCCTACATTTCTGACTATCTGCCCTCCTGCACCTTATGAAACTATACCTTGAGAAGCCAGTCGTACATCTCACTAGCTGTGCCTAAAGTCTTTTCCCATTTTGGCAGAGCCTCCTTCAACTATGTGCTGCCCCAGCTGTGAAACAACATCCAGAAATCCATAAAATTGGTGCATCCTATTGGTTTTGCGGAATTCAAGTCACTCTATTCGAGATACTTCTCGGAGCATTGTCAATGCCCTCCCTGTCGCCAAACTGTAGCCATGCATTGCTATTCTTGCAGTCAACCCTCTACACTTTCTATCCTCTAGTTAGAATTACCCTAAGCCATGTTCCTGGATTCATCCTTGCTTTCTACTTGATGCTGAGTCCCCAGCTTGCACTGTCACTAGCATTAACTCTGCTCTACTAGAGCTAGCAGTGTTTAAAATCACTGGTTCAGCACATTGGTGCTGACTTGCTTCCACCTCTCTGCTGTACTGTTTACTGGGATGAGGCTTCACCTTATGACCGGGCCTCATTGATTATCCTTGTACCTTGCTTTCATTGTTATGTATTGTATTACTATGCCCATTTGTGTTATATGTTCTGTTGTGCTACTGTATTATTTATTCTGTACCTAACAGGCCCTTCTTGAAAATGAGCTTGCTCAATAGAGTTTCACCTGGCTAAATAAAGATTGATTGATTGATTTATTGACCCCTTCCTGTGTAACTCTCATATAAGAGAAATGGTGGTTCCACCTTTAAAGTTAAAACGTGCTCAGTTGTTCTTTAGCTACTTTGTCCCACTGTATTGGAATACTCTCCCAGTTATCTTTAGGAAAGGTCATACTAACACAGTATCAACTTCTCTAGTGAAAAAGAACTTGTTATCATTGTTCAAACCATGTGATTATTTTAAATAACTGTTGTATTATCTGAATTCAAACTATGTGATTTTTTTGTTTGTTTTATTTTAAGCTATTGTGTTATTTGAATGTAATTTATTATGTTTTCTTGCGCGCATGTGCAAGAAACAAGTTGCGGCAGCTTGCTGCAGAAGCAGGTTGTGGAGGTGCGGCACTGTTGTGGCCAGTGCCGCCACTGCATTTTGGGGCTTGTGTGTTGCGCACCAGTAAAGGAGGACACTGCCCATGAGATTAGTTTTAAAGTGTGCCACCTTGAAAGAAAATAGCTGCACCAGTCTGGGAGCACCTTGTCATAGCAGCAGCCTGTCGTTTTGGCCTGAACAGTTTTGCCGACAGAAGCTGAGGCTGCGATGGCGGAGTGACCCCTACCGATGCGGCACAATGTTGCTCTTCTGGCAGTATGCTTTTATGCCCAGTTCAATAGACGGGGGAGCCCACTCCCCATTGGCAAAGTGCCCCCCATTTGTTGTGTGCTGAGGGGGTGCCCAATCCCCCTTGGCATCATGCGCCCCCAAACAGTCCTTCTTTGCCGATTGGGGCCCAATCTCCGTCGGCTTCAGTGCCCCTTTCCCAGTTCAATCTACTGATGGGGGAGCCCACTCCCTGTTGGCATAATGTTCCCCCCCAATTTGTTGTGTGCCGAGGGGGGTGCCCAATCCCCCTTGGCTCTTGCCCCCCTTCCATATGTGCATGGGGGTGCCCAATCCCCCGTCGGCTACAGCCCCAAAAAACATCTCAGGTGGCACGCTGGGAGCCCACCCCAGCATGCCAAATGTCCCTGTAAAAAAAAAACTTTCCCACGATGTTTTCATTTCCCCCTTTATAAACCTGTAAAAGATCAAATGGGCCCTCGTTGAGTCCGGTGGCCCTCCCCAACCAGCCCCACCCTCTGCACAGCCGCCTCCCACACCCCTCACCCCATACTTCCTCCAGAGCCCAGCATGATGCTCTTCAGTGGACCGGGAACATGTCTGCACTGTTCAAAGCCGACAGCGAACTGAAGAAATGCCGGTATGCTGTATAATGGCATAAATAGGGTTTTTTCAACTTTGGTGCATATCTCGAGCATTTGGGGGAATTTTGGCACCACATTTTCAACATGGGGTTATTGGGACCCCTCCTCATGAATTCAATCACTATCATGGCGTTATTCGGTCCCGGAAGGTGATTTCACAGTCACTGCAGAGAATCACCTTTTAGGAGTCAACTAATAAACGACAGTGCTACTGTTCATGAGGTAGGCTCTCAAAAGCCTATGTTGCAAATTTACAAAAAAAATCAAACAATGACTGTTTCTGACATGCGTTCTTGTACTTTTCATGCAGCTCGTAATTTCATGAATTTGTAATATTTTCACTCCAGATTTTCAGCACTGGTAATCCCCCTCACCCCCTGCCTTTTTGAAGAAATGACAGGTGGCATGCTGTTGAAGCTGACAGCAGTACCTGGTGGGGAATGGGTTCGGGAAGGATGAGGTTACTCAGCACAGGGGGCCTAGGTTTGGCTACTCTGCACAGGGGCACCCAAGTAAATCCGAACACAGGAAGCAATAACTGTAATGTCCAGAACCAGGAATAGGATTCTACAGTGTGGCTTTTATTCACATCCAAGCTGAACAAACAAAGCATAGACAGACCCCCACGGGGCTACATTCCTGGTAATGCAGATTAGAGACAACAGAACACTTTATCACTATTTCCAGCCCTCAGGCTCTGAACCCACCAGGCACACAGCCCGGACTTGCGCAGCTTTGGGTACACAGCCCGACTTGTACACTACTTGGGTTTTCCCCACTGGCCCTGCTCCCCCGACGGCCACTTGATCCGCAGTCCATTTTGGGAAATGAACCAATTATCCTGTTGTGGCTCCCCAAAGCACACTAGAGCCTTTGACTCCTAGAGGGAATTGTCCTTCCAATCTCACGTATGGGTACTTCCCTCATCACTGGCCAAGTGCCTGAGGCAAAGTAGAAATTCACAGAGCAAATCCGTAGAGGTGGATCTGGTCACTAAAGATGGGGGTCTCCCACCTCCAGCTCCCACAGCCCATACCCGGCCATTTTTATGGAAACTAAACAATTCCTTTACTGAAAACTTGCAAATGTAGATTCCTGGGTAGACGTATGTCACATCTCCTCTACATACAATTTTGATCCCAATAAGCACTGGACTTGAACCTACTTTTACTTGTTGGCTAAGCCTATTACTCTAGGCCTCCCACTCTCTCAGTAGTTCAACCCCCACATTGTTACACAAGTCCCAGGGTGAAAAACATAGGCCCTTTCAGGAAGAGCAGACACTCACCCTCCGGTTGCAGGTGCCACACAGGTGATTCACAAGTCTTCTTGTTGCCCAAAAAAAACTCTGGAACAAATAGGCAGCTTCTCCCTTAATAGCAGAACTAGGGGGTTGCCTCAGGAATTTGCAGGAAAACCCTTTCCTGCCCCCATCCCCGGAGGGAAGGGGCACTGAGACCTGAAACAGTAGTCTCCACCACTTCAATTATCTTCTGTGTCTCTCTTTTGGTGGAGGCACACACCCTTTTTACCTAAAAGTAGCCCTCTGTCAGGGCTGAGGCTCCTAGAGCCTTCACTGAGCTGCCGTGCTGCTTTCACAGCAAGCTCCCAACACCAACTGACCACAGACTCTGTTCAAACCTCCCAACATTCTATTCCAACTCCCTTGCTGCAGATTCCATTGTGGCTCATGCAACTGCGATAGTTCTATTGGTGATGTCATCCCTCAGTCTCAGCTGAAACTGAGAACAGAGTGAGACAGTGTGAAACCCATTTAATTGGAGTTTCAAAAGCTGCCTTCCCTGCCTACCACTAGGTCTTACTGGGATTCTAGTAACCCTGGGTAACAAGGGGGTTACACTCGCCCTTGACCAGGAAAATGACTGTCCGCAGTCATTGTTTACCCGGCCTTAGGCCATCCCACCCTATGTGCTACCTGCGGAGGGGGGTGATCAGGACCCCTCCTACCATGTGCAAGCACAGGCAGGCAACACTAAGGGCCTAGAGGCCTTTAGCTGACATATCAGCCTCTACACTATCCACTTACTATGGACACCTAGTGGCTCTGGTAGAACTATCCAGAGCATAGCCCTGATAGATCAGCACTGCGGTCCCTACTGCAGGCCAGGGCCACAGCCTGTCTAACCCCCCCTAACCCTCTAGGGAAAACCTATCTGCCTTTAACCTAATACCCCCAAAAACAAAAACAACCCGGGGACCTCCCCGACCTTGGGCAACCTGCAACCACACACCATTAAAATACCACATTTTATACCATTTTACTGCCTCCTCCCTACCCCACAACCCACCTGTGGAAGGAAAGGGTTAATACAGTAACAACAACAATAACAACACCACAGTACTTTAAATTTCTACACACTAAAGTACTAATGAGGAACTCGATGAGCCCTCCTCCTCTTCTTGTCTTCTCTTCTGTCTTCTTCAGGAACACCTGTAAGAAAAAGAAAGACAACACACACTTCTAATCTGCATACACAGTCTACGTAAAACCCCTACCATCAAAACACTGAAGAATCCCCAAAAGATTTTTTTTTTTTTCTTTAGAAACGGTAGAAAAACAGTATTTACATTAGAAAACAAAGACATTATTTACAATACACATTTGGGGGGATGGAGTGCCCTAAAAGTCCCAACTAGTGACCACAATGCCCGAAGGCTAGTCCAATAAAGAATCTCTCCTGGGCTGGAGCCCAGTGAAGCACAGTTCTAATAGGCCAAAGTCCTGAAGAGGAGAGTCTTGGTGGACAGTTCACACATTTTGGAGTCTGCTAGTGTAGGGTGTATACTACAATGTCATAAAGATAGAAAAGTTCGGACTTACCAGCCCCTTGTAGAATGGAAAATTCTGGACCGACCTGCACCTCTGACGAAGACTCTCCCTGGCAGCATTTCTTCCGATACAGCTGGGCAGACATCTTCCGGGAACCACAGGAGGGCACATCTGGGAACTGCTAGGGTGATGTCATCTCTGGAGATGGAACCTTAGAACAAGAACAAAAAAGAAAACAGCTGGTCCGACGTCATCCGATTACCAGGCGATGGCTCAGGATACAGCTGGGCTGGTGTTCTCTCTGGATCTGAAGTCATCTGATGGACCAGTCGATGGATTCTGGAGAGGCCAGTACACTGTAGAACTGATGAATGTGGGGCACCTGAGTCCTGGATGTCCATATTGGCGAATCAATAAAGGCACTTCACAGTCTGGTGTGGCAGTACTGACTACCACTGCTCGACTTTCCATTTTGTAGGCACGGGCACATTTTCTGGGAGGTCCTTGCACTGAGGCCAATAGTACCGCGGGGGTCAGGAGCTTGAATTATTACCCCGTCTGGGTGCACATAATTCACACAGTGGGAGATTTCACATCCCTCTCCATCCACTATTCGCACTCTGTCTATAAACAGTGTCCTGTCTCTCTTCCACTGGGTATACTTCTCGTGAAACAGTCTGTTCTTCACATGCTTGTTGGCCTCAGGATGCACACCTTTCATTGCTTCGGCCCAGATCCAGGATTTCCTGTTGTTCTCAATCTCCTCCCAGACTTTCCGAGAAAAGGTAGGAAAGGTCATACCATAGATCTCATTTGCCTTTCTACGAACCAGTCTCTCCTCTTTACTAGCTTTGGTCAATCTAAGGCCGCTGGCATGGCTTGGGGGTGGCCAGTCCTAGTTCTGTCAGCTACGCATCCTTAAAGAAATTAGAAACGGATCCCCTGACTTCTTCCTCTTGCAAAGCCAAGGCAGTGGCATCACCACTTCCTTCCATACATTCCTCCGAGGCAAGATCTTGAGGCTGTGTACCCGTTCCTTTTTCACAAGGCCACATAGGTTCCCCCTCATCTTCCTCTTCACTGAGGATCTGAGCCCAGGAGTGAGCAGTCGTTCTCACTCCTGAGACTATCCACTTATCACTAGGCGCGGAGGTCGACACCTCCCACTCAAAGGCCTCCTGCATCTCATCTTCGCCTAAGAGACTTGGGCTGGGCACCCTCCTCCAGGGGTCTATTGATGCTTTATCCGAACTTTCCTTCTGGGATCCAGCATCCGAAACTTCAACTTCTGGTTCTGACTCTAACTCTGCACCCTCTAGCTTTGTACCACACTCCCCCGAGGGGCCTTCCTCCACAGGCTCCGCCTGGTGCTGTGTGCTGCCAACTGCAGAGTCCTGAACCTTTGTCCATGTGGAGCCAACCTGAATTTGGACGCTTTATACAAGCCATATTTTTCTAGGCATCCAGCACAGTGGGGAATCTGAAGGCGTCCTTCCAGCTCTCAAGCATATTTGACATACATGCACTGGATATCCAGGAACCGCCACATGAGGAGGCAGTTGTCCTCCATAGCACCACTTTTCAATATCCCTCAGTCTATTCACTGCTGCTGTTACTGCAACCCGGGCATGATCCGGGTAATGAGCTGGTACTGAGGCCATAACTGCAGAAAAACAAACAAAAGTTCACTGTAACTGAAAGTCCCACTTTACTGAACACATTCTTTAGTTGTAAAATGGCTCCTCTGCTGCTGTGTTTACTTTACTACCCCACCCTGTAATGGCGGCGGCAGCACTCCTGTGCATCAACATTCAGAAACTGGGTCAAGCCACTGCACACCCGATTTACACAAACTACTGATAACTTTTGCTCAAACTGCACAACTTGCTCTGTTCTTGTTTTAAACACATTTACTGGATTTTCCATGGACTTTTTACTTGCTGGTAACATTTCTTTGATTCACAGTCCCCTAAAGCTTCAGGTTTTTTAAGCACAGGATTGCCTGTATAACTAGTGCTGCACATTGGCTACAACCCACAGTCTCTCTCTGGCTTCAAATTTTAAACTGAGGCTGGACTCATTACTATGCACACAGTCAATGGCTTAACAGACTTGCACTTGCTGGCAGGACTTGACACAGTCGTTACTTGCAAAGCAACTACACTGCTGCACACACATTTATATGGCATTGGGCAGAAAATCACTGTTTGAGCAGTTTTTATGTCGTTACTTACTGTTATCAGTAGCAGTTTGCTGCGATGGGGAAAAACGGCCTGCAGCCAGTTCTTGGAGGCCTCAGAACAGAAACGAGCGGGCAGTCCTGCCGATCGTCTTCTCGACCACCACTTTTGCAATTCCGATGACTGATTAGCGGGTTGAGCCCGATTTTAAACAAGATAGTCTACTTCTACAAGGTTTACAGTGATTTTAACACTCTGCGATGCTCCTCCACTAGCCAGTACACGAACTCCACTCACACTCCCTCTCGAATGCTGGGGCAGTCACTGTAGAGCTGGCTGAGGGGCGGGACTGATCGCAGCCTGACCAATCACACAACGCCATGCAAATGACCCTCTTCTTCCTCGCGAGGGCTCTTCTCCTCACGGCGATCGTCGAGCAGGCAAATTTAAACTGCAGAATGCAATTTTTTAATTTTTTCTAACTGACTCCACGTTGGGAGTCCATTTCAGCCATTTAACATAGCCATTACACCTGCAAGTCTCTCATTCATTCAAAAAGCATTTCCAATGTCCAGGGCACAATTTTCCTGTTGCTACCCCTAGTCTTCCACACTATTCTTTACCACAATTCATTTTAAAAGCATTTCCAACATCCAGGGCACAATTTTCCTGTTGCTACCCCAAGTCTTCCACGCTTTTCTTTACCATAGTTCATTTTAAAAGCAGGCAAAAACGCTGTAAACAATTTGATGCAGGACAAGGGCACACTCTTTGGCTTTACTGCTCCTTAGTAAACAGTTGGCAATTTTAAACAGCAGCATAAGATCCACAGCACACAGCAACACACACTAGTTACTTGCTTCAGCTTTTTGGGCTACCCACTGCCAGATAGCCAAAACGCTAACCCCCTTGCCCAAGCAACTTCCTCCCTGAATAAAATCCCAGCGGTGCCTCCATTTTTGTAACTCCTCACCCCTGCCTTTTTAGCAAAATGACAGGTGGAATGCTGTTGAAGCTGACAGCAGTACCTGGTGGGGAATGGGTTTGGGGAGGATGAGGTTATTCGACACAAGGGGCCTAGGTTTGGCTACTCTGCAGGGGCACCCAAGTAAATCAAACACAGGAAGCAATAACTGTAATGTCCAGAACCAGGAATGGGATTCTACAGTGTGCTTTTATTCACATCCAAGCTGAACAAACAAAGCATAGACGGACCCCATGGGACTACATTCCTGGTAATGCAGATTAGAGACAACAGAACACTTTATCACTATTTCCAGCCCTCAGGCTCTGAACCCCCAGCACACAGCCTGGACTTGCTGCAACTTTGGGTACACAGCCTGACTTGTACTACTAGGTTTTCCCCACTGGCCCGCTCCCGGCCACTTGATCAGGTCCATTTTGGGAAATGAACCAATTATCCTGTTGTGGCTCCCAAACCACACTAGAGCCTTTGACTCCTAGAGGAATTGTCCTTCCAATCACGTATGGGTACTTCCTCATCACTGGCCAAGTGCCTGAGGCAAAGTAGAAATCCACAGAGCAAATCCATAGAGGTGGACCTGGTCACTAAAGATGGGGGTCTCCCACCTCCAGCTCCCACAGCCCAAACCCGGCCATTTCTCTACCCATTTTTACATACCTTCTTATGAACAGTACAGCTGTCATTTTACATATCCTGGCCAAAATATGTTTTCACACTTCCAGCACAGAATAGCGCTGTCACTGTGGGAAATAAGTTTTCAGGATAGACTGAGAAAATGACAGTGATACTGTTCATGAGCAGAGGTCCTAAAATGCCTATGTTGAAAATTTGGTGACAAAACTCCATAAAATGACTGTGTTACAAGCGAGCATTGTGCAGTTTCCACGCACACTTTTAACTCCGCAAATTTGTAATATTTTCTCGGCAGATTTTCAACACTGGCATTTTTTTCACACCTCCTTATGAATAGTACAGCTGTCATTTATCACATCCTGACTGAAATGTGTTTTTGCACTTCCGGCACAGAATAGCGCGGTTTTTATTTATTTTATTTAGTTTTTGTTAACCGGGTAGGTGCACTAGCCAACAGGTGACTATTTTCAGGCACGACCCGGGAGACACAGTTACAGTACAAAATAGGACAGTTTAGGTTTAACACAATACAGGCAAAGGTACATTGGTACAAGTACAGACATACAATTTCAAAGGCAGGCATACAGTTTCATTAGGCAGAGGGTACTGGAGGGAGCACACATTTAGAGGGAGAGGGAGAGGAAAGGGAAGGGGAGGTGAGGGGTATTTTAAGCAGGCAAGGGAGGGTGTGAGAAACTGATGAGGGGTGAAGGGCATCAGCAGAAAAGACAGGGAAAATTACAGCTAACGGCCTTGCGGTGCTGGGCAGAGGTACGTAGCCGGGCTTGTGGAACCGTGGGACGGCAGAGCAGGGAGGAGATGGTCGGCAGGTAGGGAGAGGAGTGTGGTAAGAAAAAAGGCGAGAGGATGAACCAGAGGTTAAGGGACTATAGTAGGTGGGATGGCAGAAGGTATAGGAGGAGGGGCAAGGGGGAGTGGAGGGAAGAAAGGACAGTAGGAAGGCCATGGACCGGCAGAAAAGCAGGGGATAGCATGGTTCTGCACTCAGGTTAGCAAGCAAGGACCATTAGTGAAAAAAGGGGGGGGTGTGGCCAGCCTGAGGGCGTAATGGCAAAGTGCGGCATTAGCGGGAAAGGCGCAAAAGGACCCATAGTTATGGAACTGGAACTGGGGAGGCAGCCAACCTGAAGCACTTACGGCAAAGAACGGTGAGTTATGGCTTTAGTGGGAAAAGGTGCAAAAAGACCGGGGCTATGGAACTAAAACTCGGCAGGCTCTGGGCGCTTACGGCAAATCTGTTCATCTGGCTTTAGCGGAAAAGGCACAAAAAGACCCGGGCTCTGGAACTGAGACCCAGCAGGGCTGTGAGGGGTGAGGAGAGAGCGGGAGTGAGAGGGGAGCAAGAAGGACCAGTACCCACTAACATTAAGTAAATCATACAGTTTAGTGCAACACAGTAGAGCGGACGAAGGATCGAACAATAGTAGGATTATGTCTGAATATACACAAAGTCAGAGATGAAACAATGTTAGATATGCAGCATAATAATATGATCAAGTCAGGATACTATACATATTATAGATTTAAGGCAATTAGGCAGTCTTAAGACAATTTATAGCAGCATGATTAGAATAGAGTGACCATACAGAAAAGTTTGTAAACATTACATTAAAGTGCAGGCAGACTTGTAAACAATTCATTAAAGTGCAAACAGACAAACAAAATGACAGAGCAATCAAAGGGAGGTAGGCTAGTGAATATATGGAAAGGGAGGATTGACTTAGACAGGTTTCAAAGTTTAAGTAGGATCAAAGCAAGTACAACGGTCAATAGAGTAGAAGTGAGAGCGAAGTCCACGCTTGAAAGCTAGGTGTGATGGGGCACTTCTCAGATCCATAGGCAGCAAGTTCCAAGTGTGAGGGGCAACGCACCTGAAATCGTCAGCACCCTTGGAAGTACGGCAGAGGGGAACTGATAAAAAAGACTTGTCTGATGACCTCAGGTCACGCGATGGGATCACAGGTTGAAGCAGTTCAGACAGTGTGGCTGGTTTGCCACTCTGATTATGGAGTCTGATAGGCTGCAGAGGTAATATTGCCTTGTGGAGGATGGGGATAGCCAGCCTAACTCTTTATAGAGTTGGCAGTGAGTCGTCAGGCAGCGGTGCTTTAGCTGCATATCTACAGACATTATTGTAGGTGGTGTCCCATTTCTGTAGAACGGTTTTGTTTGCCATTGTGAGGATAGGAGCACAATAGGACAGAGTGGGTAATAGGATACCCCTGGCAATAGCAAGTTTGGCAGTGGGTGTGAGCATATAATTCGTCCTGTAGGCAGCACCCAGCTTACAGTTGACATTTTTACGACTCGTGGATATGCTGCTTCAGGTCGAGGTTTTGGTCAAGCTGTATTCCAAGATAGCGGAAAGAACTTACAGACTCAAGGGGGGTTCCGTCAATATCAGGAATTTTAAGTGAAGATGTGCAGGTTCTGAGCTTATGATTTGATCCAAAGAGCATGGCCTTAGTCTTGCTTGCATTGAGTACAAGGCAATGCGCATCAAGCCAGTGTTGTGCCAGGTGGAAAGCTGATGACAGAGTGGCATTCAGGTGGGAGATGTTGTCAGAGTGAGCATATATAACAAGATCATCAGCATAAAGTAGTGAGTTGCCTGATGTTATTACGTTGGGCAGGTTGTTGATAAATAGTGAGAAGAGGAGTGGTCCGAGTACAGAGCCCTGTGGTACTCCAATATTGATGTGGTACTGTCAGAGATGGCGAGTTAAGTTTACAGCTTGAGACCTGTTGGTGAGGTAGCTACTGAACCAGGATGTTACTGGGGATGAGAAGCATAGGTTTTGAGGGTGGCAAGCAGCAGTGGATGATCAACGGGCCAAAGGCCTTTGTAAGGTATATGAACACAGCCCCTGTTAGCTGCACTCTGTCCATATTTGAGAGAACATCCGAGGTGAATTTTGTCAGTGCAGTTGTAGTACTATGGTGCTTCCTGAAGCCATGTTGAGCTTCACAGAGTGCATTAGAGGAGTCAATAAAATTGGTGACCTGGGTGGCTACTGTCTTCTCGAGAATTTTGCTAAGTACCGAAAGTATGGCTATAGGTCTATAGTTTGATAAGTCATTTTTGCTCCCTTTTTGAAAACTGGTGTGATTCTGGCAGCCTTCCAAATCTCGGGACAGTGCCTGTGGAGAGATAGCGTGAAGATCCTGGCAAGTGGGGGATATGAGATGAGCAGCTATTTTCAGCAGTCATGGTTCCAGAGTGTCAGAGCCAGGGCTAGTGTTATCAGATATACCCGACAGGAGTTGCGAACTTGATTTCCAGTAACCGCTTAAAATAAAACAATCTTTTAGGGCAAGTTGTGGATTGGAGCTCATCATGGTAGAGTATGGTTGAGAGGTAACTGGCAAAGATTTTGAGAGGATGTAATGGCAGATAGATCCGAGAATTGCTGATTGAAGGCATTGGCAATGGTGAGGGAGTCATTGCAGTGGACCCCTTGAGTAGCATGTCGAGGGGTGATGGATAGGGGTTTCGAGGAAGTTTTTATGTGACTCCAGAATTTTGTGGATCATTAGCGGAGCTGGTTAAAGGTCCTGGCAATATCTGCTCTTCCAAAGCCTGATGTGTTTCTTACAGTCACTTCTATGCCGCTTGTATATCTGATGATCACAGGGCAGGCGGTGGATTTATAATGTTTCAAGTTTGTCCCTGAGTTTGAGCTTGGAGAAGATCTTTGCCCAGCCACCTTGTTTGTTGCCCCCTGACCCTTCTCTTTATCTTTGGTACATGCCTCCTTTGTACCTCTCCAAACCTGCTGAGGAACACATCCAGGGCAGCGTCAGCACTAGTTGCACTGTAGATTTCGGACCAGTCCATTATTAGATATGTCAGAAAGAAATGCTTGTACATCAAAGCGCTGCAAAGTTAGTAAGGGGTGATAAGGCGGATCGAGGCAGGCGGCGGACTGGAGCATCAGTGACAGACCGTGGGAGAGTGGTCTGTCAGAGAGTCCGCTAGTACAGCAGTTTTGGTTACATGGTCAGGCCTGTTGGTGAGAATCCAGTCCAAGAACATTCCTGTCTGAGTGTTAGTCATTCTCGTGCATTCTGTTATAAGTTGGTGAAAGTTATATTTTTGTACCAGAGATGCAAGGTTACCGTGATTCGGTCCTAGCCAGTTTAAATTAACGTCCCCTAATAGGATACACTCATTCAGTTTCACAGATTGTGACACATGTTGGAGTAAGATCTGGAGACTTTACAACCCGCCGGTGGGTGGATTGTACAAACACAGGATGTGCAGATATTTTGCTCCTAGGGACAGTGCTGCATGTAGTGATTCACAGTGCATATTGGGATCAGGATTGGGAACCACTTTTATTGAGAGGTGATTTTTGTAATAAATGGCAACACCCCCAACCCTTTTAGAGCCACTTCGATCCTGTCGAATGACGGCATACCCAGGCAGGGCGCAGTGTGCATCCAGGATATTAGGATATTAGGTTTGAGCCATGTTTCAGTAAGGCACAGGATGTCAGGGTTAACCAGTCTTGCCCAGACTTCAGGTTGCTGTGGGAAATCAGTGTTTGGGACAGATTAAGATCGAGTGAGTGAGTGAGAGAGAGAGGGAGTGAGCGAGCTCAATGGAGCTCTGTCAGGACTGCTGTGGATTTCTTTGTGGGCAGAAAAAGGTGTCCATGCAGGCAGGGGCCCAGTACAAAAGGGCAGCCTGCAGTGCCGGGAGAAACAGAATGAATGAGTGAGAGAGGGGGAGTGACCGAGCTCAATAGAGCTCTGTTGGGACTGCTGTGGATTTCTTTGTGGGCAGAAAAAGGTGCCAATGCAGGCAGGAGCCCAGTACAAAAGAGCAGCCTGCAGCGTCAGGAGAAACAGAATGAGCGAGTGCGAGAGGGGGAGTGAGCAAGCTCAACGGAGCTCTGTCAGGATGGCTGCGTAATTCTTTGTGGGTAGAAAAAGGCGCCAAAGCAGGCAGGAGCCCAGTACAAAAGGGCAGCCTGCAGCGCCGGGAGAAATAGAATGAGTGAGTGTGAGAGGGGGAGTGAGTGAGCTCAATGGAGCTCTGCCGGGACTTTAGAGTTGCCCATACACCCGCCCAGTGTCCTCTGTGGTCCTATATTACAGCAGGGTTTCTGGGGTGAAGACAAAGCAATGACTGGATACTTTATGATTGCTGTAATAATACAGATTTAGTTGTTCTGTTTATTTCTCTAACTGAGCTAAGTAATGAGCAATACTGTTATGATTGCTGTGATAATACATATTTATTTGTTCTGTTTATTTCTCTAACTGAGCTGAGTAATACTTGGAGTGCAATTGGATTTCTAACTGGGCTAAGTGAAACTATATGAGAGCTGAGAACAAAAAGTATGGTAGCTGAGGGGTGAAAAACAGACAAGGAGGCTTTAGGATTGCTACAGTAATACAGTATGTAATGGATGAGATTTGAGACTGAATTAGTCCGGTCGGCAAGGGGCCAGTAGGGGGACTAGTGTGGGGGGGACAGGAATTTGAGTAAATAGGGGCCTAACAGTTGTAGTAGGGTACAGATCCTGGGAGTAAGAGTCTGTAACATAAGATCGGGGTCAAAATGGGGCAGATGCCACATGTCAATAGGGCTGGCATCTTTGGAAGGTTGTGGGGTGTACAGGGTGTGGGTCCACCATGATCCTGGACTGGGCTTGGAGGATGGAGGGGTGTATGGTCTGTAGATGACTGGCTAGTTTGAGGGAAGAACTGTGGAGGTTAGGGAGGAGTCTAAAAGGCAGGGTAGATGAGTATGATAGGCATCCTGGCTGGGGAGGGAATAGGAGATGGCAAGGGGGGACGCAGGAAGAACAACAAGGGACTGAAACTGACCCCAGTATCAGAGGACTAGCAGAAAGAGGAGAAGGAGGGGTGCCCAAAGGCGGGGGAGCCTCCTGATGTGGGAGGAAGAGAGCCCGAGGAGTACCAGGGGAGAGAGCAGATGGCTGCGGGTAGGGAGGGGACCAGGGGTAGGATCAGAGTTGGCATGGAGGGAACTAGTAGGAGGGGAGAACCAATAGGGGGAAGAGATGTAGGAGGGGTATCGACTAGGAATAGATTTGAGCCTCTGCTATGGGAGAGAGAGGGGGAGCAGGAACATACTGAATGGGGGAGGACAAGCCTGGCAAGAGAGGGATCGTAACAGGTAGAGGAAGAGCTAGCGAGGACAAAAGGGTAGAAGGTGGGCTAGTAAGGAAGGAGGGGGTGGTGACTGGAGGAAAGAAGGCTATGGGAAGGGGGAAGATGGGAGAAGCATCACTATTGGGGTAGAAGGGAATGGAGGCTCTAAATCAACAACAGCGGGGATAGGAGAGGGGTTGGAAATCAGCAGGGGAGGAGGGGAGGTCGACATGGGAAGCCCAGTAGGAAGCAGTCAGGCTGGGAAGCGGTTCAAAGGGGATGGGAGGAACAAGGCAGAGAAAAGGGGTTAGGCAGAAGTAGGGGGTACAGATACAGAAGACACAGAGGGTGCAGCTGGCAGGGGTAAGGGACAGGGAAGAACATATACTGGGGTGGTGGAAGGGGCATTAGAAGGGAAATTGGATAAGGGATGGGGGATACTCATACTGGGGGATTCTATACTGAAAGGGGTGAGATGGGGTGGAAGGGGGGAAAGGCACAGCCATATTTGGGTTGAAGCTATCCCCAGATTGACTGCAGGAGGGGCAGGGCAGGCACTGCTCAAGTGTGCAGTGAGGGGGAGGAAGAAATCTCATTTAGTGTTGCATGTGGGTACAAATGACTTGGCGGCGGAGACTGTGGAAGTAGTGAGGGGGAGGTTCGAGTAGTTGGGCAGGCAGGCAGTGTGAGGGGGTGAGGGATTCAGTGGCATTCTCAGAGGTACTCCCGGTACCATGTGCAAGCATGGTAAGGAAGGGTAGGATTGAGGAGTTCAACGAGTGGCTGAAGGATTGGTGCCCCACCAACAATTATGGGTTAGTGACTAACTGGGGTAGGGTCTTGGGGAATAGTGACTTGTACACAGGGGACAGGCTACACTTGAGCGGGGAAGGGAGTATTAAAGGCAGGATTAGATGGGTATATCTCTACTAAGGTGGATTTAAACTAGTGGAGGGGTGGCCAAAAGACTGAGGTTGGTAGACAGGTCCGGATAGGGGAGCCTAATGAGCTCACCCACCTAGATATAGGTAAAGGCAGAGTTAGTAACCCTGGGAGGGGGCAGGCAGAGTGATCTGACTGTAATACAGAAGACACCACCACCCGGTAAGAATAAGGAGGAGAAAGGGTGCGGACTACCGGGAGGAGGGACACAGGCCAAGGAGGAGAAGAGTGACAAGAAGGAGGGGTACGGGTTGAAGGTGGTCTTTCTCAATGCAAGAAGCCTGGGGAACAAAATTGTAGCACTTCAGGTGGTCCTTTCAGAGGGGAAGGTGGACATTGCTGCAGTGACAAAGACTTGGGCCACAGAGTACCATGATTGGAGCATGGCAATCCCAGAATACAGGATATACAGGAGGGACCAGGGGGTTGGAAGGGGGGGATTGCACTCTATGTGAGGGAAGGGATTAAATGCATAAGGGATGAGGGAGAAGAGGAGAGGACAGAGGCACTTTGGGTGCAGCTCCTGGACTCCAAGGGTAGAAAGCTGAGGCTGGGAGTGGTATACAGACCACCAGCCCAATCCGGGGAACTGGATGGGGAGTTGGCAGAGCAGATAAGGAGGATGTGTAGAAGGGGGAGTGCGGCGATAGTGGGGGATTTGAACCTACCATAGGTTGACTGGAACGACCCAGCCACTGGCAGTACCAGGGAGCAGGTGCTCTTTGATGCATTCCAGGACGGCCTTCTGATGCAATTGATAAGTGGGCCTACAAGGCTTGGTAGCACTCTGGACCTAGTCTTGGCAAATGGGGAGGCGGTGAGAGAGGTAAGGGTGGAGGACCCACTAGCAGGTAGCGATCACCAAACAGTGTGGCTCATTGTCACGCTGGGCAGGGAGACAGGAGGCACGGGTACTAAGGTGGTGGACTTTAATAAGGTGGACTTTTGGGGGATGGGAGCAATACTGCAAGGGAGACTCCAGGATATAAGGCCGCGAATGGATACAGAACAAAAGTGTGGAGTCATAAAGACTGGGCTAACAGAGGCCACAGTAGTCCGCACCAGGGCCAGGAGTAAGAAGAGCAGAGGCAAGAAACCATGCTGGCTGAACAAGGAAGTGGTGCAAGCGGTGAGGGGAAAGATGGCTGCATACCAGAAGTACAGGAGAACAGGGAAGGGGAAAGGATGAGGAGACTTTTGGGAGTTGGTCAAGGGAGGTTACCAGGAGGGTGAAAAACACTAAGGCCTCCAGGCACTTAAGTTCCGCACAGGGCATAAAGGGAGGGGAAAAGGACGTTTTTAGGTATGTCAGGGAAACAAGGAAGTGCAGGGAACATATTGTGAGTATAAGGGAGGAGGGATTGGGTGGAAAGGGGAGGCAAGTGGAAATTCTAAATGAGTACTTCTGCTCCGTTTTCACTAAGGAGGGGGATGGTCCACTACCAGAATGGGCTGGGGGGTGGGGAAAGTGGGGGAGGAGGTGAGAGACAAAGTGATCACAGGAAGTAGGGTGCTAGAGGGGCTGAGGGCAGTAAGGGTGGACAAGGCACCAAGTCCTGATGGCATCCACCCCAGGGTGCTGAGGGAGATGGCGGAGCTGTTGTTTGAGCCACTGGCAGATCTGTTCAACACCTCCCTGGAAACGGGGTGTGTGCCCTAGGACTGGAGGGTGACCCTTGTGGTGCCCATACACAAGAGTGGGCCTAGGAAGGAGCTAGGAAATTATCGGCCAGCAAGTCTCACGTCCATAGTGGGTAAGCTTATGGAGGTGATACTGAAGGAGAGGCTGGTGGCATTCCTAGAGAGTAATGGCCTCCAAGATGGGCGGCAACATGGGCTTATCTCAGGGAGGTCTTCTCAAACCAACCTAATAGAGTATCTTGTCTGGGTGACAAGGGAGTTGGACGGGGCCATGCGGTACATGTCCTGTACTTGGACTTCAGTAAGGCATGTGATACAGTGCCTCATGGGAGACTGGGAGGTGGGGAGCAGACAGCAGTGGGGGTGTGAAAAAAGTTGACTAAATGGATAGAAAACTGGTTACAGGGGAGGGTGTAGAGGGTGGTGGTGGGGAGCTCTCGCACCCAAAGCAGTGACAAGCAGGGTGCCGCAGGGGTCAGTGCTGGGCCCGGTGCTAGTTGGGCTCTTTATCTCCGATATAGCACACGGAGTGGGGAGCAGGGTTAGTCTGTTCGCACATTATACCAAATTGGGGGCCGTGATGGATGCAGAGGATGGATGGGGAACAACTGCAGGGGGACCTAACCAAACTAGAGACATGGTCGGTGGAGTGGCAGCTAGGATTCAATGCAAAGAAGTGTAAGGTGATGCACTTCAGGGCTAAGAACCAGAAGAGGGACTATTGGTTGGGGATCACAGAGGAGGAGAAGGACCTAGGGGTGTTGGTAACTGGGAGCATGAACAACTCGGCCCAGTGCAGGAGAGCAGCAGTGAAGGCAAACAGGATGCTGGGGTGCATCACAAGGGGGTTCTCATCCAGACACAGGGATGTGATCCTACTGCTCTGCAGATCATTGGTCAGACCGCACCTGGAGTAGTCTGTGCAATACTGGAGGCCATACCTGAGGACAGATATAAAGTTACTGGAGGGGGTGCAAAGGAGGGCAACAAAAATGTTAAAGGGAATGGAAGGAAAGGAATATGAAGTTAGGCTGAAGAAGCTGAACATGTACACACTGGAGGAGAGGAGGGATAGGAGTAAGAAGAGCAGAGGCAAGAAACCATGCTGGCTGAACAAGGAAGTGGTGCAAGGGGTGAGGGGAAAGATGGCTGCATACCGGAAGTACAGGAGAACAGGGATGGGGAAAGGATGAGGAGGCTTTTGGGAGCTGGTCAAGGGAGGTTGCCAGGAGGGTGAGAAACGCTAAGGCCTCCAAGCACTTAAGTTCCGCACAGGGCATAAAGGGAAGGGAAAAGGACATTTTTAGGTATGTCAGGGAAATGAGGAAGTGCAAGGAACATATTGTGGGTATAAGGTGGGAGAGGATTGGGTGGAAAAGGGGGAGGAGCAAGTGGAAATTCTAAATGAGTACTTCTGCTCCATTTTCACTAAGGAGGGGGATGGTCCACTACCAGAATGGGCTGGGGGGTGGGGAAAGTGGGGGAGGAGGTGAGAGACAAAATGATCACAGAAAGTAGGGTGCTAGAGGGGCTGAGGACAGTAAGGGTGGACAAGGCACCAAGTCCTGATGGCATCCACCCCAGGGTGCTGAGGGAGATGGCGGAGCTGTTATTTGAGCCACTGGCAGATCTGTTCAACACCTCCCTGGAAATGGGATGTGTGCCCTAGGACTGGAGGGTGGCCCTTGTGGTGCCCATACACAAGAGTGGGCCTAGGAAGGAGCCAGGAAATTATCGGCCAGCAAGTCTCACGTCCATAGTGGGTAAGCTTATGGAGGTGATACTGAAGGAGAGGCTGGTGGCATTCCTAGAGAGTAATGGCCTCCAAGATGGGCAGCAACATGGGCTTATCTCAGGGAGGTCTTCTCAAACCAACCTAATAGAGTATCATGTCTGGGTGACAAGAGAGTTGGACAGGGGCCATGCGGTACATGTCCTGTACTTGGACTTCAGTAAGGCCTTTGATACAGTGCCTCATGGGAGACTGGGGGGGAGCTGACGGCAGTGGGGGTGTGAAAAAGCTGACTAAATGGATGAAAACTGGTTACAGGGAGGGTGTAGGGGTGGTGGTGGGGAGCTCTGCACCCAGGCAGTGACAAACAGGTGCCGCAGGGTCAGTGCTAGGCCGGTGCTTATTTGGGCTCTTTATCTCCGATATACGCGCATGGAGTGGGGAGCAGGGTTAGTCTGTTTGCACATTATACCAAATTGGGGGCAGTGATGGACACAGAGGATGGATGGGAAAAACTGCAGGGGCACCTAACCAAACTAGAGACATGGTCAGTGGAGTGGCAGCTAGGAGTCAATGCAAAGAAGTGTAAGGTGATGCACTTCAGGGCTAAGAACCAGAAGAGAGACTATTGGTTGGGGATCACAGAGGAGGAGAAGGACCTAGGGGTGTTGGTAACTGGGAGCATGAACAACTCGGCCCAGTGCAGGAGAGCAGCAGCGAAGGCAAACAGGATGCTGGGGTGCATCACAAGGGGGTTATCATCCAGACACAGGGATGTGATCCTACCATTCTACAGATCATTGGTCAGACCACACCTGGAGTAGTCTGTGCAATACTGGAGGCCATACCTGAGGAGAGATATAAAGTTACTGGAGGGGGTGCAAAGGAGGGCAACAAAAATGTTAAAGGGGATGAAAGGAAAGGAATATGAAGTTAGGCTGAAGAAGCTGAACATGTACACACTGGAGGAGAGGAGGGATGGGGGATATGATTGAAGCGTTTAAATACCTGAGGGAACATAAGCAGGAGGCTGGTAAGGACAGAAGTTTGGGTTTATATTTTGTTTTAACTGAAATATTTGAATAGTTTTGTATGTGAAATTAGTTCTGTGTGTTAAAAATTAATACTTTGAGTTAGAACTGTTACTTGGGCTGTGATATTGTAACTTTTGGGGCTTGGGAACACTTGTTTGGCAGTGATAATTAGAGTGAAATTTAAATGTGATGTTTGCCTGGTGTTAAGGGGAAGGGAAATTAACAAGAATCATCTTGTCTTTCATTGTTCACTTGGGAACATAAGCAGGAGGCTGGTAAGGACAGAGGTTTGGGTTTATATTCTGTTTTAACTGAACTATTTAAATAGTTTTGTACATGAAATTAGTTCTGTGTGTTAAAAATTACTACTTTGAGTTAGAACTGTTACTTGGGCTGTGATATTGTAACTTTTGGAGCTTGGGAACACTATTTTGGCAGTGATAGAGTGAAATTTAAATGTGATGTTTGCCTGGTGTTAGGGGGAAGGAAAATTAACAAGAATCATCTTGTCTTTCATCGTTCACTTGGGAACATAAGCAGGAGGCTGGTAAGGACAGAGGTTTGGGTTTATATTCTGTTTTAACTGAAATATTTGAATAGTTTTGTACGTGAAATTAGTTCTGTGTGTTAAAAATTACTACTTTGAGTTAGAATTGTTACTTGGGCTGTGATATTGTAACTTTTGGGGCTTGGGAACACTTGTTTGTCAGTGATAATTAGAGTGAAATTTAAATATGATGTTTGCCTGGTGTTGGTAAAAGAGCCCTCCCACCCTGCCGGTTTTGTAGGCTTTCTTAAATACTGAAAAGCCACTGGGGGTTGGGATTGAAGGACTGTGTATTTCTGTTTGTGACTGAAATTTGAAGCAACAGGAACTGGTGGGCCTGTGACATCATACAGTACCTGGTGTCTGTATACACACACCGTTAGTGGGACTGGACACACACTGGACTGTATGTGTTTGTGAGACTTGGGAACTTTATTGGTGGGGTTGAAATTGGGTTTGTAAATAACTGCAGTCAGTATAGAGAGAAACTGTATTCCAGGGGGAAGGGACTGAGAAAAGGGGTGTGTGCCATTATAAACAGAGGGGGACAAACAGGGTGGCCATATTCCACCATGGCAGGCATCTTCGGAAGGGTTGTAGGCTGCACAGGCTGTGGGATGGCAATAATTCTCAATTGGGCCTGGAGAGAGGGAGGCTGCCCACTCTGTAGACAGCTATCTTGTATCAGGAGTGAAGTATATTGGTTAAGGAGTAAGCTGGGGGAGTTGGGGGGGTGTCCAAGGATAAGGGGTGTGGATATGGGCAGCAGAAGGGTGGGACTGAGGGGAGGCTGGGGCAACGATCTGAAATTACAGGACGTTATGTCACAGCAAGCAGGAGGGGGGATATTAGGGACAGAGGACCCTTAGATAGGGATGTTGAAGCTAAGGGAAAAGCGTCACGGGTGAACATTCGAATACAAAGAGAGTGGAGGGGAAGAGTCAGGAGGGCTGTTGTGGGAAGCCTAAAACAGCAGACTGTGGGAAGGAGCTCCTAAGGAGAACAGAGCAAGAGGGAAGAAGAGGGGCAGTTTAGAGGTGCAGTCAGGGAAACTCTGGTTACTTGATGGAGGCTGACAGAGTGTCACAATAAATTTGAGCTACTAAGCAACCTAGAGGGGAGGAAGGGGTTGGTGGAAATGAGGAAACTGATACAGAGGCCGGTGGGAGGGAGTGAGATACCCATAGGGCATCACAGACTAGCAATGGAAAGGATAGAAGTAGTCCCAGATGGAGAAGGGGAAACATAAATGTTAAGCAGATGGGGGAGATGCAACATATTGCAGACATGAGGGAGGAGAGCATGACTGGAGAGAAACTGGGAGACAAGGAGGTGGGGGAGGGGCCCCCCTTCAGCAGGGGGGTCTGTACCAAGGATGGGGCCCCTAGGTAAAGGGGACCCACAGAGAGCCTCTGGAGGTAGGGGTACTATTACAAGGGGGGAGGATGGCAGTGTGGGGGAAGGGGAAACCATCAGGGCCAGGATAAATGGTTTGGATAAGAGAGGGTTACAGGGGACACCTATTCAGAGGGGGGTCTGAGTTAAGTGGGCAAAATAACGAGGGAGGCAGAAAGGGGAGGGTGACAATGGGGTCTCTAATAAGGCAGGAAGACTCCCATGGAATTGAGATCATGAATAAAGGGGGGGATGGGAGGCTGAGAGTGCATAGTGGAGGTAACCATAAGGATGATGGTGGTGTTAAGGTTCTGTTATTGGGAGACTCGATGATTAGGGGTATCCAGTGGGAGTTACAGGGGGGTGGATGCCATAGCCAGGTGAAGGTAGTGAGTATCTCTGGGCTGACAGTGCACAGAGCAAAGTTCATGGTGTAAGAACTGGTTAGAGATTGTGGAGGGAAACCGGATTTCCTGGTGCATTTGGGAACTAACGATCTAGAGGGAAATAGCGTTTTGGAAATCCAAGCAAGGTTCCAAGAACTTGCCAGAGTCTGTCAGGATAATGGATGCAACATTTCCTTTTTGGAGATATTGCCAGTACCAAAGGCCTCAGTGGAGAAAAAAATGAAGATCATAGAGGTTAATGACTGGCTCAGGAAGTGGGGTGAAGAGAGTGGGTTGGGGGTGTTAGGGAACTGGAAAGGAGTTTGGGAGGATAAGGGACGGTATGCCAAGGACAGGCTTCATCTTGCCCCATTAGGGAAGGAAGTCCTTAAACAGGGGATGGCTGACTACATTCAAGAAAGGTGGGGTTTAAACTTGTGAGGGGGGGAAGGGATAAGAGGGGCTGACCAGAAGCCCTCTCCTCCAGATGAGGGGAGTAGCCTTCAAACCCAAGGGGGGAGGGGGGAAACAGACTGGGGTTGGAGGTTTCAGGAGAAGCACAGGGAGGATGGAAGTATAAGGAACCTGGGTGGGGTTCGACAAAGGGGATCAGGGATAAGGGGTGGGGGTTGGTGTTAGTAAATGCCAGGAGCTTGGGAAACAAGTTTGGGGGTGGATGTGGCAGTGGTCACGGAGACGTGGGCCAACAAAAACCATGACTGGGACCTAAATGTGCGGGGGTACACTATGCTTAGGAAGGATAGAAAGGAGGGCAGAGGAGGTGGAGTGGCTATGTTCATTAGAGATGACATAGAAATTGCTAGGGTAGAAGAGGCAGAGAGAAACGTGGAGGCCTTATGGGTCACCTTACGATCCCCAGCAGGAGATAAGGTCAAGCTGGGTGTAGTACATAGGCCCCCCGAGATGGGTGATTTTCTGGAAGATGGTTTGCTGGACTACATCATTGCCCAGTGTGGACCAAAAGGGGAAGGAGTGGTGTTGATGAGGGACCTTAATATGCCAGGTACAAACTGGGGAACCATGTCCTCTAAGGTGGCCAAGGAGCAGAGGCTGCTGGACGGGCTTCCAGGATGTGTTCTTAACACAGCATGTGATGGAGCCCACAAGGGAGGGCATGTCCTGGACGTGGTTCCTGGCAGATGGGGATCTGGTAAGGACCTGGTTGTAGAGGATCCCTGACTGGGAGCGACCACAATACTGTTTGGTTTCAAATAAGCATGGTGGGGTGAGATCTAGGACACTGGCAGTGGACTCAGGGGCAGACTTTGTGGGCATGGGAAATATTCTCAAGGATCACATGAAGGGGATTACATCAATGACAAATGTGGAAAGGAGATGGGAGGTCATAAAACGGGGACTTCATGAGGCAGTCAGGACCTGCATTAAGGTGAAACGTAGGGGAGCAAGGTCACATAAACCATGCTGGTGGTTCAGTGAGGTTCAGGTAGCGGTCAGAGAAAAGAAGGCAGCCTACAAAAAATATAAAACAACAAGAGGGGATAGGGATAAGGAAATGTACCATCTTGCATCTAGAAAAGTCACCCAGATGGTGAGGGGGGCAAAGCCCAGTAAAGATCAGTGGCTGGCACAGGGGATACATGGAGGGGAAAAGGGGTTCTTCCGGTACATTGGGGAGTGGAGAAAAACTAAGGGCCATCTCAGCAGATTGAGATCAGAAGGAGGGTGGGTGGAAGAGGTGAGGGACCAGGCAGAGGTATTTAACGAGTACTTTGCCTCTGTGTTCACTAGGGAGGGGGATGGGATATCTACTAAGCAAGGCACGATGGGGATAGAAGCGGCAGTGAGTGGGATCAGGGGAGCAACAGAAATGGAGCAAGAGGGAGGGAGAGGTACCCCAGGGGTGTCACATCAGGATAAGGATAAAAAGGCCAGTAAGGTGGTGGGGACGGATGATGCTATCTCCGCCAAAAGGGTGTGGTTAGCCCTCAAGGCCCTAAAGAAAGACAAATCTCCTGGGCCGGATGGCATTCATCTGAGAGTACTATGGGAATTGGCGGACATACTGGCTGCACCCCTGGCGGAGCTCTTCAACAGGTCACTTGAGACAGGGAGGGTACCTAGGGATTGGCAAAAGGCACATGTGGTGCCAATCCATAAAGGGGGGGTCGAGGGAAGTACCAGGTAACTATAGACCCATCAGTTTGACCTCGGTGGTAGGAAAATTAATGGAGAGTATACTAAAGGAACAATTGGGGGTGTACTTGGAGGAGGTGGGAGGTCTGGATAGTCGGCAACATGGGTTTGTGCCAGGTAGATCATGTCAAACCAATCTTGTGGAGTTCTACAAATGGGTAACATCAGAACTGGACAGGGAAAGCCTCGGATGTATTATTCTTGGACTTCAAGCAAGGCGTTTGACTCTGTCTCCACAATGGTCTGGTGGAGAAACTGATGGGGTTGGGAGTAGGCCCTTGATGGTCAGATGGATTGAAAACTGGCTAGCTGGATGCACTCAGAGAGTAGTGGTGGGTGGGAGCTCTCGAACCTAGAGAGGTTGGTAGTGGGGTACCCAGAGCTTTCGGTCCTGGGTCCGATCTGTTTAATGCATACATATCGGACATCAGGGAGGGTATAGGGTGTGAAATGAGTCTCTTCGCTGATGACTCCAAGATGGGAGCAGTAGTTGAGGGAGAAGAGGGGAGGTTGGCCCTGCAAGGGGACGTGGACACCCTGGAAAGCTGGGCTCACACATGGAAATTAAATTTCAATATCACCAAGTGCAAGGTGTTACATCTTGGGCTGGGAAACCCTAAACACAGGTACACCCTGGAAGGAGAGGCGCTGGAGGCCTCAACAAGGGAAAAAGACCTAGGGGTCATGGTGGATGCATGTATGAATAACTCTGAGCAGTGCAGGAGAGCGGCTAGCAAGGCAAACAGGATGTTGGGATGCATCGTAAGGGCTATCACCTCTAGGAGCAAGGAAGTGATTCTGCCACTGTACAATGGACTGGTTAGACCACACTTTGAGTACTGTGTACAGTACTGGAGACCACACTTGAAGAGGGACATACAGCTCCTGGAGAGGGTACAGAGGAGGGCAACTAAGATGATACGAGGACTAGGGGATTTGACGTATGAGGACAGACTTGAGGAGCTCTGCCTGTTTTCATTGGATGAGAGGAGAGACGGGGGGACATGATTGAGGTCTTCAAGTACCTCAAGGGAATAAATAGAGTAAACATGGAGGGGATCTTTAGACTAAAGCAGGGAGGTATCTCCAGAGGGCTTGGTTTGAAGTAGGAAGGTGGAAGAGTGCGGGGGGAAAAGAGGAGGAGGTTTTTCACTGAGAGGGTGGTGGACCCTTGGAATGCACTGCCTGGCGAGCTGGTTCAGAGATCCACAGTGGAGGGCTTCAAGAGAGGGTGGGACAGACACAGAAAGTGGATGTATCAGATGATGGCCTGTCCCAGGGGGGTGGGGATGGATGATAGGGGTTTCTGGAACACAAGGGAGGGGAGGGCCTCGGCACCCAACTAGGGATCTGAGGTTCAAGCAGACTCGATAGACCGTAAGGCCTAATCTTCTGGCAAATAGTATGTTAGTATGATAAATAAACCTAGCACCAAGGAGGTGTTTAAACTGAGGAGTGGAAGAGAGACGAGGAGGCACGGACTTAGGTTGGAAGGGGATGTTTCAAGAGGGAAATGAAGAGGCACTGCTTCTCTGAAAGGGTGGTGTTTAGTTGGAATGCACTGCCAGAGGGGGTGGTAATATGTAGGACAGTCAATAGCTTTAAGGAGGAGTGGGATAAAGCAAGAGGAAGAGAAAGGAGGGCAGGGGCTGGGACAAGCGGGGGAGGAACTGAGGGGGAGGAGGCTGGGGGAACTGCAATCTAGGGTGCTAGCTGCACACTTGGGCAGACTTACATAGACCGATTGGCATGTTCTGCTGGCAGATTCATATGTCCATATGTTTGTATGTATGTTTGTATGTAAAATCACAGTAACTGTTCATGAGCAGAGGTCCTAAAATGCCTATGTTGAAAATTTGGTGACAAATGACCATAAAATGACTGTGTTACAAGCGTGCATTGCGCAGTTTTCACGCACCCTCATAACCGTATATTTGTAGTATTTTCACTCCAGATTTTCAACAGTGGCATTTTTTCCGATCTCCTTATGAACAGTACTGCTGTCTTTTTTCACATCCTGCACGAAATATGCGTTTACACATCTGGCGCATAATACCACGGTTGCTGTGGGAAATCAATGCTCGGGACAGATTAAGAAAATTATAGTGACAGTGTTCATGAGCAGAGGTCACAAAATGTCTATGTGGAAAATTTGGTGAAATAATTCCACTAAATGACTGTGTTACGTGCATGCATTGCGCAGTTTCCATGTACCCTCGGAAGTTTGAGCATTTTTAATATTTTCACTACAGATTTTCAACATTGCCATCTCTTCACACCTCCCTATGAATGGTACAGCTGTCATTCTTCACATCCTGCCCAGTCTGTGTTTTCGTACATGTGGCGCACAATGGCACAGTCGCTGTGGAAACTCACATTTCGGGACACATTGACAAAATCACAGTGCCACTGTTCATGAGAAGAGGTCCCAAATGCTTTTATGAGGTGGGGGCCACAAAATAGCCATGTTGAAAATTTGTACTGCAAATACTAACAAATGCCCGGGACGTTACTGTTTCTAACCATAACGTCCCACCCTGTACAGACTGACAGGCATCAGGGGTGTGCCTTTCGATTGCCGACTGTAATGCTCATGCCATTCCAATCCCCCCCCAACCCTGCAGCCACTGACAGTCATCAAGCTGTGCCTTGGACTCTTCAGCCCCAGAGTTCACCCCCATTCTATATTGCACCCATTTCAGCGTATGTCCTTATGGAGTGGGGTGACTGTAAAGCCGAATACCCCAGGGCACACCTCAACACTTGTCAGTGTCTACAGGATAGGGTGAGGTGAAATGGCATGAACGTTATGGGCAACAACCCAAACACATACCCCAATGCCTGTCCGTCGTTTCAGGGTGGAGGTGGGGTTGGCATGAAGTTCAATACTTCAGTGCCATTTCTACTCTGCATCTGTCTAACTCCTGCATTTCCAATGCTAATACCAGCAAGCAAACATTCGGCATTGACAAATGCTTGTTGTAACCAGTATGGATGAATGTATTAAGGTCACCACTGTGAATGAGCTTTTAACTCAATGGTTTAAACCTTTACAAATAAGCAAAGAACTGTTTGGGGGGGTTCAGGGTACAGGCAGTGGCATTCTGCAGGGGTGGGGGAATGCTGCTTTCACTGTTTGGGGGGTTCAGGGTACAGGCAGTGGCGTTCGGCACCCAGCACCAGAGATTTCACTGTTTGAAGAGTTGGGATATTGGTAGCTGTTTGGGGGGGTCGGGATACTGGCAGTGGTGTTGGACACCCACCACTATTGATTTTATTCCTTCGAAGTGGGGAGGGTCACTTAGCAAATCACTGGAGTCAGCCACCCGGTGGCCATATACTGAACATGGGTAGGTGAGAGGGATTCTGCCATTTTTTGTGACCACTACAAGTCATAACAAGCATTTGTCAATGCCGAATGTTGATTACGTTGGTCTGTTGAGCTCGCTCAGTGGCCCTGTCAGTGGGTCAGTCTGTTTGTCCCGGTGCTGCAGGCTGCTCTTTTGTACTGGGCTGCTGCCTGCATTGGCACCTTGTTCTGCTGAGGAAGAAATCTGCAGCTGTCCCGACAGAGCTCCTTTGAGGTGTCTCACTCCCTCTCTCTCACTCGCTCAATCTGTTTCTCCTGGCGCTGCAGGCTGCCCTTTTGTACTGGGCTCCTGCCTGTGTTGCTGGCTTTTTGTACCCACAAAGAAATCCACAGCTGTCCTGACAGAGCTCCATTGAGGTCGCTCACTCCCCCTGTCTCACTCAGTCAGTCTGGTTCTCCCAGCGCTGCAGGTTGCCCTTTTGTACTGGGCTCCTGCCTCTGTTGGCACCTTTTTCTGCCCACAGAGAAATCTGCAGCAGTCCCTGACAAAGCTGCGTTGAGCTCGCTCACTCCCCTTCTCTCACTCGCTCATTCTGTTCTGCCGGAGTTGCAGGCTGCCTTCGTATGCCCATAAAGAAATTTGCAGCAGTTACAATACAGCTCTGTTGAGCTCACTCACTCACTCATTCTGATTTTCCTCCCACTACAGGCTGCCCTTTTGTATTGGGCCCCTGCATGCACTGCTGCCTTTTTCTGCCCACAAACAAATCTGCAGCAGTCCCAACAGAGCCCCGTTGAGTTCACTGACTCCCCTTCCCTCACTCGCTCGTTCTGTGTCTCCTGGCGCTGCAGGCTGCCCTTTTGTACTGGGCTCCTGCCTGCGTTACTGCATTTTCTGCCCACAAAGAAATCTACAGCAGTCACACTAGAGCTCCATTGAGCTCGCTCAGTACCACTCTGTCACTCGCTCATTCTGTTTCTCTTGGCACCGCAGACTACGCTTTTGTATGGGGCTCCTGGCTGCGTTGGCACCTTTGTCTATCCACAAAGAAATCCGCAGCTGTCCTGACAGAGCTCCATTGAGGTCGCTCAGTCTCCCTCTCTCAGTGCTCATTCTGTTTGTCCTGGCGCTGCAAGCTGCCCTTTTTTCCGGGGCTCCTGCCTGCATTGGCGCCTTTTTCTGCCCACGAAGAAATCCCAACAGTCCTGATAGAGCTCTGTTGAGCTCACTAAGTCCCCTTGTCTCACTCGCTCATACTGTTTCTCCCAGTGCTGCAGGCTGGCCTTTTGTACTGGGCCCCTGCCTGTATTGTCGCCTTTTTCTGCCCACAAAGAAATCCGCAGCAGTCCTGACAGTGCTTCGGGTGAGTTCGCTCACTCCTCCTCCCTCACTAGCTCTCTCATTCTGTTTCTTCCAGTGCTGCAGGCTGCCCTTTTGTAGTGGGCTCTTCTGTTAGGGCCTTTGTCTGCCCACAAACAAATCTGCAGCAGTCCCGACAGAACTCAGTTGAGCTCGGTCACTCCCTCCTCTCACTCGGTCGATCTTAATCTGTCTCAAACACTGATTTCCCAGAGTGACCATACTATTGTCCGGCAGGAGTGCAAAAACATATTTTAGCCAGGATGTAAAAAATGACAGCTGTAGTGTTCATAAGGAGTTGTGAAAAAATGCCACTGTTGAAAATGTGGCGTGACAGTATTACACATTTGCGAAAGTTACAAGGGTGCGTGGAAACAGTTCAATGCATGCTTGTAACACAGTCATGTTGTGGAGTTTCGTCACCAAATTTTCAACATAGGGATTTTAGGACCTCTGCTCATGAACAGTGCCACTGTCATTTTCTTAATCTGTCCTGAACACTGACTTCCCATAGTGACGTTATTCTGCGCCGGAACTGTGAAAACACATTTTGGTCAGGATGTGAAAAATGACAGCTGTACTGCTTATAAGGAGGTGTGAGAAAATGACACTGTTGAAAATCTGGTGTGACAATATTACAAAGCTGCGAGGTTACAAGGGTGCGTAGAAAGTGCGCAACGCACACTTGTAACACAGTCAATTGATGGTCTATCATCACCAAATTTTCAACATAGGCATTTTAGGGCTTCTGCTCATGAAAAGTATCATTGTCATTTTCTTGATCTGTCCCAGACAGTGATTTCCCACAGCGACCGCTCTATTCTGTGCTGGATGTGCAAAAACACATTTCGGCCAGGATGGGAAAAATGACAGCTGCACTGTTCACAAGTAGATCTGAGAAAATGGCAATGTTGAAAATCTGGAGTGAAAATATTGTAAATTCGCAAAGTTACAAGCGTGCATGCCAACTGCGCAATGCACACTCGTAACACAGTCATTTTATGGAGTATCGTTACCAAATTTTCAACATAGGCATTTTAGGACCTGTACTCATGAACAGTGTCACTGTCATTTTCTTAATCTGTTCTGAACACCGATTTTCCACAGCGACCGCACTATTCTGCACCGGAACTGTGAAAACACATTTCAGCCAGGATGTGAACAATGACAGCTATACTACTCACAAGGAGGTGTAAGAAAATGCCAATGTTGAAAATCTGGAGTGAAAATATTGTAAACTCATGAAGTTACGAGCGTACATAGCAACTGCGTAACGCATGCTCATAAAACAGTCACTTTTTGGATTTTTCCCACCAAATTTGCAATATAGGCTTTTTGAGAGCCCACCTCATGAACACTGGCACTGTCGTTTCGTTAATTGGCCCCAAAGGGTGATTCCGCACAGCGAATCCACATTTCAGGGCCGATTAATGCCATGACAGTTCAAGAATTCATGAGGAGGGGTCCCAAAAACCCCATGTTGACAATTTGGTGAAAAAAGTCCCAAAAATGTCCGAGATATGCACTAAAGTTGAAAAAACCCTATTTATTACATTATACAGCTTACCGGCATTTCCTCAGTTTGCAGTCGGCTTTGAAGAGTGCAGACGTGTTCCCGGTCCACTGAAGATCGTCGCACTGGACTCCAGAGGTAAGTATAGCGTGGGGTGGGGAGGCAGGGTGCACAGTGAGTGGGTGCGGGTTGTGGGAGGGGGCAGGAGAGCTCCGAGGGACCGTTTCCTTCTTTACAGGTTGAAAAAAAAAAGACATCGGGGACCGCTTTTCTTGTTTAACAGGTGTTTTGGCAAGCTGGGGTGGGCTCCCAGCATGCCACCTGTGTGGGTTGGTGCATTAGCCGGTGGGGGATTGGGCACCCCCGTCGGCAAACAAGGATAGGGGGAGGGGAGCTGCAGGAGCCGAGGTGGATTGAGCACCCCCTCGGCTATACAAACAGAAAGGGGGGTATCATGATGCCGACAGGGATTGGGCACCCCGTTGGCAGGAACAAAAGGGGGGGTATCAAGATGCTGACGGGGATTGGGCACCCCCGTCAGCAGGAACAAAAGGGGTATCATTATGCCGACGGGATTGGGCCCCCATCGGCAGGAACAACACCGGAAGGGGGGTTAGAATGCCGATGAGGAGTGGGCTCCCCCATCGGCAAGTAAACACAGTGGGGGGAAGGGGTTATATTGTTTGTGAACACGGCGGCAACCCACCACCATGTTCACAAACAATATCGGGGGTTTCACATCCTGCCTTTCAATTATGGGTCGCTCCCTCATTGCAGCGGATGGCTGACGCTGCAATGACGAGGCGGCCCCTGATTGCAGCGGCTACTTTTTTGGAAGGTTGTGGTACGCTGGCTGAACTGGTGTCAGCAGCAGTGTGCCACGGCATTGGGGGACGGGGGACAAGCCTTTGCAGGCAGTGGGAGCATTGGGCACAACAGTGCCATGCCTCCATAACCTGCTTGTGTAGAAAGCTAACGCAACATGTTTCTTGTGCATGCACGCAATCAACATAAAAATGGCTAGATACCTTACAGAAATGATGCAAATTGCCCACAGAACTGACATAGGGCCACGTATATAATTTTCATAAAAATAAGTTTTTGAAAAGAATATTAAACTAATTGTGCATGTGTGAAAAATGGGATTTTCATTTTTTTCCCTTATGAATGGTTATTCTGGCACCTCCACCTAACGTGGCAGATATGCCACCATCAGGCTGGATATACTGGTCATCACAAAGCTGGGGTGGAAGGGATTTATCCCTTAGTTCCCCAGGGCTCTGACTTTCTGACCCTGCAGGGACACCAGCATAAGGACTTGGGAGGAGCATGTTCTGCCCAAATGCAGCTGAACATCCACCCTCCCTAGGTCTCAGCAGCTACCTCACCACCTGTACCCCTATAGCTTATGGTAGTACTGCAAGGCAGTCCGCTTGCCCACCTCAGAGGAGCACAGTGTCCTCTGCGACATTTGATCCTCCTTCCTCTGGCTGGCCTCCGATGAGTCAAGCTTGTGCCTGAACCCAGGTCACTGGCATCGTGAGTAGCAGTGCTATCGCTGCACCAATGGGCCAGGACCGAGATTTTCATTTTTTAAATAATTTAAAACCTACAAATCTCTCAGATATGTCATCTATCAGAGGATCATGCTTGGACCAAACTGTGGCGAACCTAAAAGTTTCAAGTTTTAACTGTAACCCCCTACAAATGGGGGTTCCCAAAAAGTCTTTCTTGAGCTTGCCTAAATGCTCACTGCCAGGCTGGTGTCCTGAGTTTTAGCAGTTTAAATGTGCTTACCAGAGCCTGTATAGCCTCTGTGTACTGTCTCTTTAAGAGCTGCCTGATTGCAGCTTAAGTAATCTGAGAGGGAGCTCTGTTGAAAGATGCAACTATTTACTGAAAATCATTTATAGTGATAATGATAATGTAGTTTTTCTAACCTGCTTTCTTTGTAGCAAGGATTGTTTTGTTTGTCTCCACTATCTTGGTCCTGGACTGCAGATTGGAACAATCAGTACTGGTGGGACCTAAAATGTAGCCAGACTACAGGAGCTGTCTGAATTCAAAATCTGTATGAACTGTAGCTTGAACTTTTTGCGCCATTTTTGCAACTGAAAAAAGGGGAGCTCTTGCTTTGACTGACAGCCAAATCAGCCAACCAAATCTTTTGGATCTTGGGGAAGTCCTGGGCTGCTTGCAGTTTTCAGTTAGATCTAAGCTGGAAGCTGAACAAGAAGGAGCTGAAGTGATTCTGAGCAGCAATCCTGAGTGGATTCGCATGGGAGAACTCTGAAAAGGCTAAGTTTTTGGCCTGCATGTCGGTGTGCTGCTCCTGAGAGGGACAGAAGAGAATTGTTTGGGACTAAATCCAAGTTTGTGTGACTAAAGTAAGCTACTGAAGTGGGCCAGGCTCAACCTGAAGAAGACCGAAGATTTTGCTGAATGCGATCAGCCTATCGGGAGTTCCAGCTACCCCTAAGCTCCCGATGTGTGCAGCGACTTTGCGATTGTGACCGGGGAGTGCTTTGCTGGTACAGTAGAATTCCCTTACATGTAAATGTGCTATGAGCTGCTAGTGGGTCGTGAGTTAGTCCCCCACTGTGTGAACTGTGCTCTGCTTGCAGGAAGCTGTATCCAGCCCAAAATGGACTGCATCCGCATTTGTCTCCATGCAGTCTGGGCCTTACCAAACTGACCCAGCCAGACTACCCACTGCACAGAGAAGCCATCGACGAGAGACCTGCCTGGGGATCAGCCCCCTGCTCCAAGCTTGAACAGGAATGACGCCTCTGTGACTCGTGTGGGCCCTGCTTCTCCTGGCATTCCAGATCACCCACCTGCAGTCTCGATTTTCATCCAGCCTGTGTTCAGTCTTGGGTATCGTGAGTAAATACTAGGGTAGCTTCCTGCAACAACAGCTTAATCTGAGTGTGTCATCTGATTGTCTTGTTGTTTCGTTTCCTTTACGAACTGAGCCCTCTGGCTTTGGATTACAAATATTGTGTACTGTGCATGTTGTGTTTTCCATCACAGGGCCCCAACCAGCTGCGACGCTGGCCAACCCCGGGCAACAGTCCTGGCTAGTCCATCTCTTCTCCACCTGGGTACCCAAAGGTGAGACTGTGTGGAGGGACTCAAAGTGCATGCATAAATGCTTGAATGATATAACCTTTAAGCTAATTAGCCTGATTTTGCCCCTCCCTTGTTCAAGTCCCCTGAATAAATCAGATCTAACTTTTTCTGCATGTAATCTGACTGTAGTTCCAGTTTGTGCACAAAGTACTGTACTGTTGCTATTTGCTGTGCATAACCTTGTTTTACAGGGGATCCCCAGGGTCGAGCCAGAGGAACCAGCCCTGGTGGTAAGTGCAAACAGTGTGGTACTTGTGTGGTGTACTAGGGATATTGTGAAAGTGATTATTGTACAGTGTTCAGGCCACTAGAGGGGAAGGAGGGGGGTTACAGTGTCTTGGAGGGCTGTGCCCAGGTTAGCTTGACCACTACCAACCCTGGTCTCCAGGTGGAGGTACCCATCCCAGAACTCAGGCCCCTTAACCTGCTACTAGCCAAGCAGGCAGGGGTAGTAGCCCTTGGGATAGCGCCACCAAAGGGTTACATCTTGGAGGCTCACCACTGGGATTTTGTGGCCAAATTTGCAAATTGCTGTTAAAAATAAATGGCTACCCCAACAGAAGTGGCTGTACACCAGTTGGTGGTGTGGTGTACTGGGCAGGAGATCGACCCCCAAAATGCTAGACTTATCCTGGATATTCCCCTGGGTACCAATAAGGACACTGTAGAGGGAGTACTTTCCATGGTTGAATGTTTACAAAACCCTGTGGTGTTGGGTCAACAGGCTAATCTGCTCGCCCAAAGTTTCATGGCGTTAGTAGAGTGTAAGGACCCAGTAGACAGTTCCAAAGTGCTAGGGACTATCACCCCCGAAGGAGCTCTCACTGCCTGGAGAGTGATAACTAAAGACAGTAAAGACCCTGGGGAGAATAAGCCCTCCCCCTACTATTTGAGACCTTTGAGGAGAAATTTGCTAAGTTGTTGCTGGAGGAAGGGAAAACTGTGGAGGACTTAAAGAAACTATTCCTGCCACCTGGGGGTGTTCCTCCCCCAACACCTCCTCCCGCTCCACCACCCGTTATTGCCCCTCCTTCTGTGCCCGTGCCTATACTGGCTCCTATGTCTGTACCTGCCATTAGTCATGACTCTTACTGAAGGCTGAGAATCTTCGCCAGCATCCTCCCCACCCCCAAGGGGAGGATGATTGGGAGACCTGGATAGATTGTGTTGCCCCTTTGGTACCTGAATAGCAGTGTGCGGAGGCTGAGAAACAGAAAAGGATCATAGAAAGTTTGAGGGGTCCTGCCCTAGATGCAATTAAATTTCTGCGGTCCACAAACCCTGATGCATCTGCCCAGATGTACCTATCTGCACTCGAAGGCAATTTTGGGAGCACTGAGTCAGGGGAGAACTTGATGTGGAAATTTTAAGGTACAAAACAATGGCCAGGGGAAAGTTTGTCTGCATCTGTGACTCATCTGGAAAGAGCGCTGCAGAAGGCTTACTGAAAAGGTGGGGTAGCCGCCAATGACTTAAACCATGTGAGGTTGGGGCACATACTGCAACATGCAAAGCATTCTAAATTGCAGCTCCTCCAATTAAGGCTTCCAGATAAAAGGGGTAACCCACTGGACTATTGTGACTTGATAAAAGAACTCTGAGAGGTTGAAGATGAAGAGGAGGATTGTAATTCTAGGGTGAGAGCAGGACAAGTGATCTCAGCATCGGAAGGCCCTTCCGAAGTGGGGACCAATGAAGGTGTGCCGCCATGGGATGAACTGCTGAGGGAGTTCAGGAAAATAAAAAACAGTCTCTTTATGAAGGCCGCTCCTAGTACAGGCACCGACCCTTATTCAACTGCATCTACTATGGGGGTTGGGGTGTTCACCCAGGCATCTCCTGCTGACAGCAGCTCAAAACTCGACATCTTGACTATGAAAGTAAGGGAATTGATGAGATGTCTCCAAATGCTCACCACACAGCAGACAGAGATGGCACCAAGGTTTTCAGTTGGTAATACCACCGCCCCAGCTCCCAGTGTGATGCCTTGGCCACCCCAAATCCCAGAAAACATATTTTTGCCATAATTATGGGAAGGATGGGCACATGAAGAGAGAATGCCAGTCCACAAAAGACCTAGATAAAGTTGTATACAGTCTTCAAGGAGAGCTTTGGAGAACGAATCAGCGGTTGAAGAGTGCCCAAAATGACCGCAGTGAGGGTTCAAGAAGTAGTAACTCAAATCCATATGTGGCTAAATCATCTGTACAGACCCCTGCTGCTGTCCCTCCAGACTGGTCCAAAATAGTGGGTCCTTCAATGGAGACTACCATGGCTCTGAATGGTATTCCTACTCGGGCTGTGCTGGACAGTGGGCCGCAAGTGACCATTGTATTTAAGGACTGGTGTGACAAACACTTATCTACTGTGCCCTTACAATCCCTGGAAGGCCTACAGGTGTGGGGGCTGAGCAACAAGTCTTATCCCTACCTAGGATATGTCCACCTCTGGTTGTCATTTCCTGCAGCTGTAACTGGTGTAGAGGAGCAAGTCGAGACACTGGTCTTAGTGTGTCCCCCTACTGGACTGTATGATGGGGTTCCCCTGTTAACTGGGACCAACGCCCATACGTTTGGGAGACTGGCAATGGACTGGGAGGGGCTTAAGAATTCCTGCTCTGATCAAGAGGGCCTATGATTTGCAACAGAACCCCAAGGGAGTGGACCAGGATGAACCGGTAGGGGTTGTGTGGAAGAAGGATCCCGATTCAGCAGTACTGGCCCCTAATGCCCAGTGTACCATTCAAGGGAAGGTCTGCCTCCACAAAGATGTCAAGAACAAAATACCGATGTTGGATGCGCCAGGCGATGGAAAATTGCCGGAAGGATTATTGGTTAAGCCCAGCATCTTGCCAGCTCGCGCTCATGCCTATGCATGACGAGTGATGGTCCAGATTAAAAATGTGTCAGATTGGGAGAGCTGGGTGAACAGAGGATGCACCCTAGCTATGGTACACTGCACAGACACAGCAGTGTTGCCCAGCAACAAGCCCCCTGGCAAGACAGATAGAGTGACTACCGACTTGTTTGATTTTGGTGACTCCCTGTTGCCAGCTGAATGGAAAACTAGAATTAGCCAGAAACTTTCCCAGAGAGATCAAGTGTTTTCATTGAAGGAATCGGACGTGGGATGTGTCCAGGGTGCAGAGCATCACATACGCCTGCACGATGAATGGCTATTTCAAGAGAGGTCTCGATCCCTAGCCCCTACAGACATAGACGATGTGAGAAGGCATTTGCAGGAAATGCTCGCGACTGGTGTGATACAAGAATCCAGGAGCCTATATGCTTCTCCCATTGTGGTTGCATGTAAAAAGAATGGAACAGTATGAATGTGTGTGGATTATCAGACCCTCAAGAGGCGGACCATCCCTGATCAATACACCATGCCCTGTATACAAGATGCTCTGGATTGTTTGAATGGGAGCAACTGGTTCTCAGTGTTGGATCTTTGCAGTGGATATTACCAGATTCCGATGGCTCCGGAGGACCGTGAGAAGACAGCCTTCATCTGTCCTTTGGGGTTCTACGAATTCCTGAGAATGCCACATGGGATATCAGGCACCCCAGCCACCTTCCAGTGACTGATGGAACGAGTGGTGGGAGACATGAATTTGCTGGAATGCCTTGTGTACTTGGACAATGTCATTGTGTTTGAGAGCTCCCTAGAGGAACATGAGAGTCGACTGTTCAAAGTACTAGACCGACTGGAAGATTTCGGCCTCGAGCTGTCCATTGACAAACGCCAGTTTTTCCAAACCTCTGTGAAGTGTGTGGGGCACTCAGTGTCTACAGAGGGGATAGAGACTGTTCCTAGTAAAGTTGAAGCCTTGACTACTTGGCCCCAGCCCCACAATTTGAAAGAACTATGTTTCCTGGGATTCTTTGGCTACTACCGCCGGTTCATAAAGGATTATTCCAAAGTGATTCAGCCACTCTTGAATCTTACCCAGGGTTACCCTCCTACCAATCGAAAATACAAAAAAGGGTCAGTCAAAGAACCAGACAAAACATATTTCCACCTAGGTTAACTTTTCAGGTCCTGTTTGACACCTGACTGTGAGGCAGCTTTCCACAAAGTCATATACCAGCTCACCCATGCCCCCATCCTCGCTTATGCTGATCCCACCAAACCCTATGTGCTGCATACTGACACCAGTCTGCAGGGTCTAGGAGCTGTACTGTATCAAGACCATGAGGATGGTTTGAGACCAGTGGCATTCGCCAGTAGGAGATTGATCCCATCAGAGCGCAACTACCCTGTGCACAAGTTGGAGTTCTTTGCATTAAAATGGGCCATTGTTGACCAGTTTCATGATTACCTCTATGGGGCGAAAATATTGGTGAGGACTGACAATAAACCATTGACCTATGTACTGACTTCGGCTAAGTTAGACGCCACGGGGCACCGGTGGCTTTCTGCATTGTCAACATATGATTATGCTGTCGAATACAGACCAGGCCTGAATCATATTGATGCTGATGCCCTAATCTCGGAGGCCCATTTCCAAGAGCAACTGGGTCAGGCTGTCTGAACCTGACATCCTAGCATTGTGCCAAAAGTTTGAAAGAAATGAACAGATGTCTACGGACACAGCAGACTGCTTAGCAGATTGCTCGGGCCCCTCTGACGCCTGCATACCGGCTGCGTATTGCCACTTCTCTGCTCTAGATATTAGTGCACTACCTCAGTTTGACAATGACAGCATTCAGTGGGCTTAATCCCAGGATCCTATGATTCAGCCAGCACTTGACGCCTCTTCGCAGGAAAAGATGTGTCCAAGTTATGCTCCTCTGATCTGCGAACTGCTTTATTGTTTAAAGAAGGCCTCAGGTTGAAACTGCTTAATCAGTTGTTGCATAGAGAGATGTAGATTGGGGTGGCCAACAGACAAGCAACAATTGGTCCTGCCTCAGCCTTTCAAAGATTTGGTACTGAGGTCCTCCACAATCATATAGGCAACCCTCGGTATCGACCTGACCCTTGACCCAGTACAATCTCAATTCTACTGACCCAAGATGGGGGCCGATGTTGAGCACCATGTAAGGACTTGTAGTCGCTGCCTGCAGAGAAAAGCCCTGCCTCAGAGGGCTGCCCCCCTTGTCAACATTACTACCAGCACCCCAATGGAACTAGTCTGCATAGACTTCTTGAGTTTAGAGCCTGATCAGTGAAACATTGGCAATGTGTTAGTGGTTACAGAACATTTCACATGGTATGCACAAGCTTTTCCCACCAAAGATCAAAAAGTATCTACCATGGCCAAGGTGCCAGTGGAAAAGTTCTTCGTCCACTATGGTGCCCCCCAGCGAATTCACTCTGATCAGGGCCAAGACATTGAGAGTCGGCTAATCAAAGAAATGCTCTTGGAGGGCTGAGGGAGGAGGTTGCTCATCTCCAGGCTGAGTTGGCCAGGATTTGTGGGACCTCCTCTCCCACCCAGGGACCACCAGGGTCACTGCCGTTGCCTCAGAGGTTGCCAAGAAAGAGGACCGGCTGGACCACAGTGGGCTCAGGGAGGGTGAGGGTGGTGGAACAGAGGTGCATCCCTCCAGTTGTACCACTCCACAGTTTCTATGCCGTTCTGGAAAAGTGTGGTTCCTCTATGGAGGCACCCACAGTGGAGACCAAGGAGGATGCTGGGAACCTCCACAAAGGAGACCCAAAGGAGGGTGGCATGGGACCCCACAGGGGAATGAAACAACTCCTGGTGGGGGACTCCATTGTTAGGAAGATAGAACTGGGGGAGGAAGGGGACAGGGAGGTAAGGTGCCTGCCTGGTGCCATGGCTTGGAGGGACAGGGAGCGAATCCTCAGGATCGCTGGAGCAGCTGCACAGGGGAGGGAGCTGGATGTCATTGTCCACCTAGGGACAAATGACCTGGCTAAGAAAGGGATCAGAGCAGTGCAAGAAGCGTTTGTGGAGATGAGGAGGGGCCTTAGACAAATAGCATGCACGGTAACCTTCTCGGAGGTGCTCCCTGTCTATGGCACAGGTGAGGCTAGGGTGCTCCACATCATGGGATTCAATCAGCAGTTGAAAAACTGGTGCAGAGCTCAGGGATTTGGCTTCATTGGGGAGTGGGGGTCCACCTGGAGGGATGTAGGCCTGTACTGGCCTGATGGTCTGCATCTGTCCAGGAGGGGAACCAGGATCCTAGGTAATAGGTTTAAATGCTTCATTGGCAAGAATTTAAAATAGCCAAGGGAGGAGGCACTGGAGAGAAGCAGGGAAATCTTAGCCCCCCCCCAAAAAAAAATCAGGGTACTAAGTGAGGTAGACACCAACATAGAGATGTCAATAGGGAGATGCGCAGAGGTAGATGGAGAAAGTGACAAATGCAATAAAGACAGGGATGGGGAAAAAAGGGGTAAGACCATCAAGAAATGGAGGGTAATGAGTACCAATGCCATAGTCTGGGCAACAAGCTCCCTGAACTGGTGGCCTTGATGGAAGAGGGATGCCTGGATATTGTAGCAGTCACAGAAACATGGTGCACAGAGAACCATGACTGGGATGTTAACATACCAGGGTTCACAACCTACAGGACAGACAGGGAAGGGAGAAGAGGGGGCGGAGTAGCTCTCTATGTAAGGGAAGGGATAGAAGCAACTGAACAAAAGAGCAAACAGGGAGGAGAGGAGGCAATGTGGGTCACCTTAGAGACTGGAAATGGCACCACAATCCACACAGGGGTAGTATACAGATCCCCATGTCAGGGGGAGGGAATGGACAAGGATATGATAGTAGGCATACTTAGGATGGCAAAGAAAGGGGAAATACTGTTGATGGGGGACCTTAATATGCCGGATGTCAACTGGAGCACCTTTGCTGCAGCCACATCCAAAAGCAGGGCCATTCTCGATGCCCTTCAGGTGGCATGCCTCAGACAGCTATTTCTGGAACCTACTCGTGAGGGAGCAATTTTAGACCTCAAACTCTCAAATGGGGACAGTGAGAGGATTTCAGATCTAGTAGTGGGTAACCATTTGGGAACAAGTGACCACCAAACAGTGTGGTTCACGATAAACTCAGCTACAGAGTCAAGCCATATAAAAGTGAGGGTTCTGGACTTCAGGAGGGCTGACTTTGGCAAGATGGGAGAGTGCCTTAGAAAAGCACCAGCAAACAGGCTAGAAGGAGGGGTGGAGCAACAATGGGGAAATATCAAAACTGCCATCACAGAGGCAACAAGCCTTTGTGTGAAGCAAATAAACAAATCAAAATGAAAGAAAAAGCCACTATGGTTCTCAAAAGAGGTGGCAGTGAAGGTTAGGGAGAAAAAGATAGCATTTAGGAAGTATAAGGAAACACAGAAGGAGCAGGACAGAGAACTGTACCAGTTAAGGCAGAAGGAAGCAGGGAGGGTAGTCAGAATAGCAAAGGCCCAAACTGAGGAAAAGATAGCCAACTCAGTTAAGAAGGAGGATAAAACCTTTTATAGGTATATCATGGTTAGTAGAAAGACAAAGGGAGGGATAGTGAGATTGAATAAAATGGACCATGGGTGGGCAGAGAGGGACAGTGAAAAAGCAGAGATACTGAATGAATACTTCTGTTCAGTATTCACAAAAGAGGAGGTGGGGGAGGTGCCTAATCCAATTAACAGAAGCACTCTGGATGGGGGGGTCGATCCCAGTCCTTTCACAGAAGAAAGGGTTCTGAAAGAACTCCTAAAACTGAAGGTGGACAAAGCAATGGGGCCAGATGGAATTCACCCCAGAATTCTAAAAGAATTAAGCAGAGAACTAGTGACACCACTGACTACCCTTTTTAACAAATCATGGGAGGATGGTGTGGTACCTTAGAACTGGAGGAAGGCTGATGTGATTCCCCTTCACAAAAGTGGGACCAAGACAGAGGCAGGAAACTACAGACCTGTCAGTTTGACCTCTGTGGTAGGGAAAGTGATGGAATCACTTCTGAATGAAAGAATTGTTGAGTACTTAGAGGACAGTGGGGCACAGGATCCAAGGCAGCACGGGTTCACAGCGGGAAGGTCATGCCAGATGAATCTAATTGATTTCTTTGACTGGGTGACCAAGTAGTAGACAAGGGAGGGGCTTTGGACATGGCCTACCTAGACTTTACAAAGGCATTTGACACAGTCCCACAAAGATTAATAGTAAATTTACTCAGCCTGGGGTGGGTCCCAGGGTGGTAGCCTGAGTGAAACATTGGCTGGACAACAGGACACAGAAAGTAATTGTAAATGGAGTCCTCTGAAGAAAGAGGAGTTACTAGTGGGGTACAGTGAGGGTCCAGTATCATCGTCCAGTCCTTTTAATGTCTTTATAAGTGACATTGCAGAGGACTGGAAGGAAAAGTATGCCTCTTTGCAGATGACACAAAGATCTGCAACAGAGTTGATACACAAGGAGGCGTGGAAAAGGATGAGAAGGGACTTGACAAGGTTGGAGGAATGGTCAGAAGTATGGCAGCTTGGATTCAATGCAAAAAGTGCAAAATAATGCACCTGGGAAACAAAAACTCAGGGAAGATTACACAATGGCGGGGAGGAGACAACAACAAAAATGGAAAGGGCCCTGGGGTAATCATACCAGATGACCTTAAGGTTGGCAAGCAGTGTGAGAAGGCAGTAGGGAGAACTGGGGATACTGAAGGTATAGGAGAGGCATCACCAGCAGAAAACAGGAAGTTGTTATCCCCTGTACAGTCAGTTGGTGAGACCCCATCTGAGTACTGTGTCTAGTTCTGGAGACCCCATCTCAAGGACAAAGACAGGATGGAGGCAGTTCAGAGGAGGGCAACTAAAATGGTGCAGGGTCTGCAAGAGAAGCCATACGAGGAGAGGCTAAAGGAGCTTAATATGTATACCCTTGAGGAAAGGAGGAAGAGGGGCGACATGATAGAAATGTTTAAGTACCTCAGTGGAATCAACAAAGTCCAAGAGGGTAGCATCATTCAGAAAAAGAGATGAGCAAGAACAAGGGGACACAATTTGAAGATAGAGGGGGGGATGGCTCAGGGGCAATGTGAGGAAGTATTTTTTCACAGAGAGGGTGGTGGATGCACGGAACAGCCTTCCTGAGGAGGTTGTGGAGTCTAAAACTGTGGGAGAATTCAAGAATGCATGGGATAGACATAAGGCAATTTTTGTGGGGGATAGGAAGAAATAGGCTGTTGGTTAAATAGGATCCGCAGCTTATCCTCTAGGTAGGGAAATGGGCAGACTAGGTGGGCTAAGCGGTCCTTATCTGCCGTTACAGTCTATGTTTCTATGTTTCTATGGGGGGGGTGCGAAAATGAAGAACCACCCCTTATCACCCGCAGGGGGATCCTCAACCAGAACGCTTTAACTGCCCCTGCTAGACATGCTAGGCGCCCTCCACCCAAAAGATAAGCATAAATGGAGCCAGCAGATTAGCAGCTTGGTACATGCATACAACTGCACGAAGAATGATGCTACCGGGTTCTCTCCCTACCGCCTCATGTTTGGGAGAGAGGCCCGGTTGCCTGTTGATGTCTGTTTTGGTGTTTCTTCCGATGGGGTCCGAGCCGAAGATTACCTGCAATATGTACAAAAACTGAAAGCTCAATTGAACCATGCCTATCAACTGTCCCAGACAATGGCCTCCAAAAGAAATCTAGCCAACAAGGAGAGACATGATAGAAAAGTAAAGGCTCAAGAGCTTAGGCCTGGAGACCATGTGTTGTTGTGAAATTTAGGATTGCATGGTAAACACAAAATTGCTGATCGATGGCACCATCTTCCTCATGTCATAGTTGGAAAGTTGGATGATTTGCCACTGTACAAAGTGCGCCATGAGAATAATTCCAAAGCTGTCAAGACCATGCACCGTAACCACTAGCTACCTGTTGGCCAAGTTATAATTGAGGCTGAACCCACCGAGATTGATTCCCCTAGACCAGTGACTCGTGCTGCTGCAAGAAAGAAACAGAGTCAGCCTGCCCCCGTGGTTGCCAATTTAAGACTTCCCCCCACAGCAGGCCCAGAATGATAGTGACTGCCAGTCTAACTCGGATGACAGTGAGTGTGATAATGCCTATTACCCCTCATATGAACTGAGTCAGTTGTTTCGTGGAAATTTTATGTTGTATTATGGGGATGAAGCTGGGCCTTCTGGACTGCCTAATGCCCCGGCATCATCCTTGGAGCCAATGCTCCCTGTAGGTGAAGTGCAAAGTATCACGTCTGAGGATGCTGCGTCTTTGTGTATTGTGGAACTGTATAATTTGTCTGAAGGAGAGGCTGATGATATGAGTCTTTCTGGTGACATGCCAGAACTTGAGGAACACTATGAGAGTGCTGACAACCTCCCTTCAGTGCCAGAGTGTCTTCAAAATGAGCCAAGTGTTGTAGAAACAGAGACTACGGAGCAAGGGGCTGACAGTGCTCCCAGCTTGGACATTCCCATTCATGCAGAGGCACCCCCTCACAAGTGATAAAAACTCCAAGACCATTGCTGAAAGTACAGAGACAGCGGTTGTTCACCCCAGAAAGACTGGCCAAACTGTCAAGCCAGTTGTGGGCTTCAGTTACGATTCCCCCAGGAGGCCAGTGGATTTGCCTCTCAATGTAGTCCACATAGGTGTTTATGCCTCTCAGAGCTCACTGCCCAAATTGAGCTTGACGGCTCATTCCAGGTTACTTGTTCTGCCCTCTCACCATGGTGCCCCTGCCCCATCCAGCCTCAAATTAGCTGATAGGGAAGGGCCCCCTCTTGCATTGTTTAGAGTACAAGAAGTTATTACATGATTCTGTATAGTAATGTTCAATTTGCCTGTGTGAAATATGCATAATGTATTGTCAGAATGGAAATGATATAATGGAGTACATTGAAATGTATAGTAAAGTGACAAGTTACGCCAATTGATGAATCAGATAGTACTTGTATAGCATGCTAATGGTATAAATATCTTGTATATGTTGCATTTTCAATGTTATGATGGCACAGACTTGACGCGGATGCCAAGTTTTCCCAGGCAGGGAAGGGTGTAACCCCCCTACAAATGGGGGTTCCCAAAAGGTCTTCCTTGAGCTTGCCTAAATGCTCACTGCCAGGCTGGTGTCCTGCATTTTAGCAGTTTAAATGTGATTACCAGAGCCTGTATAGCCTCTGTGTACTGTCTCTTTAAGAGCTGCCTGATTGCAGCTTAAGTAATCTGAGAGGGAGCTCTGTTGAAAGATGTAACTATTTACTGAAAATCATTTACAGTGATAATGATAATGTAGTTTGTCTAACCTGCTTTCTTTGTAGCAAGGACTGTTTTGTTTGTTTCCACAATCTTGGTCCTGGACTGCAAATTGGATCAATCAGTACTGGTGGGACCTAAAATGAAGCCGGACTACAGGAGCTGTCTGAATTCAAAATCTGTAGGAACTGTAGTTTGAACTTTTGTGCCTTTTGCAACTGAAGGGGGAACTCTTGCTTTGACTGACAGCCAAATCAGCCAACCAAATCTTTTGGATCTTGGGGATGTCCCGGGCTGCTTGCAGTTTTCAGTTAGATCTAAGCTGGAAGCTGAACAAGAAGGAGCTGAAGTGATTCTGAACAGCAATTCTGAGTGGATTCGCATGGGAGAACTCTGAAAAGGCAAAGTTATTGGCCTGCATGTCATTGTGCTGCTCCTGAGAGGGAGAGAAGAGAATTATTTTGGACTTAATCCAAGTTTGTATGACTAAAGTAAGCTACTGAAGTGGGCCAGGATCAACCTGAAGAAGACCGAAGATTTTGCTGAATGCGATCGGCCTGTCAGGAGTTCCAGCTACCCCTAAGCTCCCGGTGTGTGCAGATAGACTTTACGATTGTGACCGGGGAGCGCTTTGCCTGGTACAGTAGAATTCCCTTACATGTAAATGTGCTATGAGCTGCTAGTGGGTCGTGAGTTAGTCCCCCCACTGTGTGAACTGTGTTCTGGTTGCTGGAAGCTGTATCGAGCCCAAAACAGACTGCATCCGAATTTGTCTCCATGCGGTCTGGGCCTTGACAGACTGGCCCAGCCAGACTACCCACTGGACAGAGAAGCCATCTATGAGAGACCTGCCTGGGGATCAGCCCCCTGCTCCACACCTGGAACAGGAATGATGCCTCTGCAACTCGTGTGGGCTCTACTCCTAGCATTCCAGATCAACCACCTGCAGTCTCGATTTTCATCCAGCCTGTGTCCAGTCTTGGGTATCGTGAGTAAATACCAGGGTAGCTCCCTGCAACAACAGCTTAATCTGAGTGTGTCATCTGATTGTCTTGTTGTTTCGTTTCCTTTACGAACTGAGCCCTCTGGCTCTGGATTACAAATATTGTGTACTGTGCATGTTGTGTTTTCCATCACAGAGCCCCAACCAGCTGCGACGCCGGCCAACCCCGGGCAACAGTCCTGGCTAGCCCATCTCTTCTTCACCTGGGTACCCAAAGGTGTGACTGTGTGGGGGGATTCAAAGCGCATGCATAACTGCTTGAATGATATAACCTTTAAGCTAATTAACCTGATTTTGCCCATCCCTTGTTCAAGTCCCCTGAATAAATCAGATCTAACTTTTTAAGCATGTAATCTGACTGTGGTTCCAGTTTGTGCTCAAAGTACTGTACTGTTGCTATTTGCTGTGCATAACCTTGTTTTACAGGGAGTCCCCAGGGTCGAGCCAGAGGAACCAGCCCTGGTGGTAAGTGCAAACAGTGTGGGTACTTGTGTGGTGTACCAGGGGTATTGTGAAAGTGATTATTGTACAGTGTTCAGGCCACTAGAGGGGGAAAGAGGGGGGGTTACAGTGTCCCAGAGGGCTGTGCCCAGGTTAGCTTGACTACTACCACCCCTGATCTCCGGGTGGAGGCACCCATTTCAGAACTCAAGCCCTCTTAACCTGCTACTAGCTAAGCAGGCATGGGTAGTAGCCCTTGGGATAGCACCATCTAGGGGTTACATAACTCTCAGCCATTTTCATGCAGTCTGTGAGCAAAGAAAAGAAATGTCTCAAAACCCATATTTATATATCGTATTATACAATGGCAAGAAAGAATCTTGGACTGTGATTGGTCAGTTTGGGGCTGGACCCATGGCGTTATCCCAGCATAATGCCACAGGTCTGGTCTCGTCACTGTGAACCAACATGGATGAGCATCTTCTCTTAAGAAATAAAAATATTTTTCCACACTAATAAAAACATTCTTTAAATTATTTTTTAATTTTATATATAACAACAAGCCATTGTATAATAGGAATAATGCACTTCAGGGTGTGTGTCGTGCTGGGATAACATACGCCTGGGGCATTGACACCACCCCCCAGGTGTGGCGCTATCCCAGCACGACACACCCTGTCTTGTATTATTCCTTTAATATATAATAAAACATAATAAATGATTGATTATAGTGGAATACAAGGAAGTAAACCCATTGAAGGGCTAACCAGATTGGGCTCATGGGTCCATTATCTGGTTAGCCTGCTCGATAGGTTTATTTATGACTACACCAAACTTGCCCATCTTGTGTTTTATATAATACATTTAGATGGTTGCTCTTTGATGGTAATTGCACATATGGGGAGTATATAGAGAAATGCCTGCTAACCACTTCTATATGGAAGCATTCCATCCATGTATCTTATATTTCTGTATGTATTGATATATATATATATATATATATATATATATATATAAAATCACATGTGGGGGCATGTGTGATTTTGTATTTTCTTGAAACTTGGCTTCCCAGCCAAATGCCCTTTGGGGTAACCCTTGCCTCAGTGTTTGTGCACAGAGGTTCTTTGTCTTTTATATATATATATATATTTGTTTGCTTATTTATTTGGTTTTTGTTAACTAGGTAGGTACACTAGACAACTGAATGTCTAACAGGTACGACGCAAGACAGTACAAAAGGGGACATATTACAAAGAGCAGCATCAACTATACTGTAAGCCAGACATGTGAGCATCAATAAATAACAGAAACAAGAAATACGGTTTATGCTAAACAGTTAATAAATGTAACCGTGGATGCAGCTTATCTAAGCTAATATAAAAACTGATAACTGGAATGGAGGCGATGCTGAACAACGTGCTGAGCAAGACCCAAACTGACAACCTTGAAGGCGTAGCCTCCTAGGACATGAGCAATCCAGCAGAGGGAGTAATTTATTTATTTATTTTATTTATTTAAGAGATTTACCAGGAAGGCATACTGAGCAGAGTACCGCTCGATTCCAGATGTGCCCTGGGGAGAGGGATTACATAGTGCAGTACAAAAAAAAAAAAAATACAAGAAATAAAATCAGAACATACAAATAATAGGTAACAACAGTGGCCCAGATTTAGCACATGTGTAATACGCAGAAAACAACAAGGTGATCCGGAAGGATGCAATCAGAAGAAAGGATGCGGAGTATAAAAGGCAATGATGTACTAGGATGGAAAAATTTCACAGTTACATCGTGTGGGTAGGTTACATGCTAATTCGGGTAGGCCAGTGTAACTAACAGCAGCAGTAGAGAGGAGTCAGCAGCAAAAAGGTACTGAATTAAGAAATGGTGCCAGAAGTTGCAGGGAATTTAGCGATGGGGAAAGCATGTGCAGTTGACGGCAAAATGCTCTTTGAGGAGAGCATTACGTGGAGAGTACTTGTAGTTAGTCTGATGTCGTGCCAGGAGTTCCATAATTTGGGCAGGCTGAAACTAAAAGCTACCTGACCTGATCGGGTGGATCTGTGGGGAATGAGAAGAGCCTGGCGTCAGTGTTCCTGAGATTGTAGATAGGTGGGGGGGGCGGCGGATAGAGATGTTGATAGGTAGGAGGGCAGCGAGAGAGACCAGAATTTAGCAGTAATTCTAACACAGTGCAGCAATCGCCGATTATGGAGTGACGGGAGGTCAAGGGCCTGGTAGAGGTCACAGTGATGGGTATTGGGAGGGAGGTCCAAAGCGAACCGGCAGAAGGAGTTGAAAATGGGGTTTAGCCTGGCTAAGGATGTAGGGGAGGCGGCACTGTAAATGACGTCGCCATAGTCAAAGATTGGGAGGATCATTTTTTGCACCATTTCTTGCCTGGTTGGTAGGGGGATACAAAGTTTGTTGCGATGGAGAGCACCCAGCATGGGATGTAGTTTTTTTTGCAGTGCGTCTACATGAGCTGAGAAGTCCAGGTGCTGGTCCAGCCAGATGCCGAGGTATCGATATGTGGAGCAGGCCTCAAGTGGAGACCTATCCAAGGTATAGAAAGTGGGCACGTTGGTCAGCCGGGATAGTTTGGCTCGGGAGCCGAAGGTGAGGGAGACAGTTTTTTTTGAGTTGAGGAAGAGTTGGTTCTCCAGAAACCAGCGTTGGACTGAGTCAAAATCCTTCTGAAGGCAAGCTGATACGGCGGCACCAGATGGGCCGGAGGCGAAGAGCACCGTATCATCTGCACACATATGTAATGGGAGTTAGATGTAGTTACAGACAGAGGAGATGAAAGAGGAGAGGAGATGAGTAGATGTTTCCTCAGAGTACCCCTAAAGAATAATGGTGTAGGAGAGTTGCCTACTGAATGGGGGAAGGAGATCCACAAGCTGGGCACGAAAGAGAGGAGAAGACCTGATCCCCCATCCTGGTGGATCATCTGGGAATAGAGAGGAGAGAAATGTCTACAGATCTAAGTGAGTAGGACAGGCATGATATATATAAATATCTCTCTCTCTCTCTCTCTCTATATATATATATATATATATATATATATACATAATGGGTAGAGACAGTTCTCAAATGTGATTGGCTGTGAGGATGTTCCAGGCATACTTTAATTTTTCAGTATATGCACAGTAAATAATAAGTGTCAATACCTTTGCCTGCATTGCAATGAGATCCATGCCCCCCATGCAGTCCTTGAACCATTTGGCCACCATTTTTTCTGTTAGCGAGCCACTCACTGTAAAATTCGAAGCCACATAAATACTTAAAACACTTTTAAAGTGTTGTTTGTGCTCTGAAATCCCTCTCCCTGCCACTTACTCTCCCTTCTGAGCCACAAACATGATGGACTCAAGGAACTTCCTCCAGACCCACAGGTAGGCAGAGACCACTAAGAGTTTCTCAAAATGCACTACTGCAGATGGTAACATGTTGCTGGCAAGACTTTAAAGAAATTGTTGACTACCTAAAGTAGCAACTTGGCAGCCTGTTAACCATGCTGCAGCACAGCACAGCACCCCTAGTGACACCAGATAATACAACAGTACCCCTGTAAGAAATGGGAAGCAGAGGGACTATTTCAAGTTAAATACTATTTATTTTTTTTTTAATTGTAAAATAAATATAAGAAATCACAGTTTATCTACATACCCATTTTATAAGTGTAATAGCACATTCCAGGGAGTGGGTTAGTATGTGATAAATGCACTTCTAGGTGCAGTAAGGGCACTCAGGCTGAGGCCTTGTACCTCACTATGCCCCTAGTCATGTGTTTGTCCCACACTAACCCACACCCCATCATGTGTTATTGCTTATATATATATATATATATATATATATGTACACACACTCACAGACACACACACATGCATATGATTCCTGAAGTATTTGTCTTTAGTTGTCATTCTATCAATTCTGATTCACACTGGGGTGTTTCCGTGACATGTGGCAAGCATGACAGGGTTTGTTAATCACTCTGAAAGATGCCTTTGCATCAATGAATTGAAAATGGAATCATGACTGATAAACACTGCCTCTGACATCTGTAACTTGTTAGTCCCAGATGGATGGAGTAGGGCATCCCAATATCCATTATACCTGTCTGGGAAGCAATTCAGAACAGTGGAACGCAATCACCTGTCAAGACATGGTTGGTGGATTGGAAGGGGGGACACAGGAGAGAGAAAACATGAAGGATGTGCTTCTAAACTTAGACAGGAGAATAAAAGACACTGCTCTCAAATATGTAGTAGCTGATCATAATGGTTATTGATTTTGATCGAGTCTGAGATTGAAAAATAAATGTTTTTTTGTGGGGCATTTATTCTACCATCCTCTACCCAAAATGACTCATTAGTGTCTTCTCCACTGTCTGTTTATTTGTCTGTCTCTACATAAATTAAGGCAACTGACATCACTGGGATACTAAAACAATAATTATTAGACACATTTCAGCATAAATGGCATATACGCTCTGCAGTCAGTGTGCCTATTTCCATTGCAAGATCTTACAGATTGCTGCACTTGGTCAATTGACTCCTGTTGCTAGACTGTTCAGTTTATCCTTACCTACAGGTACAGTACCAGACAGCTGGAACCTGGCTCATCTGGTACTGGTCTATATAAGTGACAGCTCTAAAGATAGGGGAGACAGCAGACCAATAGCTATACTGCCTGTGCTGAACAAGTGGCTGCTAACGCACACCTCCCCACTTGCTCGTCACACCCCCTCTAACCCTCCTTCCCCCTCTGACCCCACTTCTCACCTTCTCTGTTATCCCTATCTCCTATATGTGCTATTACACTCTCCACACTCTTTCTCTCTCTCTTCCGAGTGAGGGCTCTCCTCATCCTAACTAAATCTGCCTTGATCCCCTGCCGCACACCTTTGTACAGTTTTTAGACAACTATGTTGTTTGTCATATATCTCACTTGTATTCCTACTGCTATTTTGTTAACCACTGTATTGCACTTGCTCTGCTGACACTACATTTTATTTATTGTAACTGCCTGCTTGGATTTATCCCCTTTCTCCTTCTCCATGGGTCGCACCTGGAAATGAGCCTCGACTCAGTGTGCCTTTCCCCGTCACCAAACTTTTAAATAAAAAAATAAATGTAACCCCCTCTACAAATTGGTGTTGCTATAATGTCTTCCTGGGCTCCTAAATGCCCACTGTCAGGATGGTGTCCTGTTTTGCAGTAGTTCTATTTGTCAGCATGACAGCGCCTTAGTAATGCCTCCGTGCCTGTCTCTTTAAGATAGTATCTAGTCTGTATTTTGGAAATCAGTCTGTGCTGGGTCTGAATAATTAAGGCTCGCGACCAGCCAGGCAGCCTGTTATATTGCTCTGTTGTGCAGTCACTGTTAGTGCAGAGGGATCCCTGTTAGGAAATGTAGTTATTTACTGTTTATCTGTTAGAGTGATAATAAACAAGCATTTGTCAATGCCGAATGTTTGCTTGCTGGCATTGGCATTGGTAGTGTAGAAGTTACAGAGCTGCATAATAGGAATGGCAGTGAAGTATTGAACTGAAGCCAACCCCACCACCACCACCCTGCCGAAAGTGACAGGCATTGGGGTGTGCCTTTGGGTTGTCAGGCATAACGGCCATGCCATTTCACCACACCCTACCCTGCAGACACTGACAAGTGTCACGGTGTGCCTTGGGGTCTTTGGCCCTTATGCGCACCCCATTCCATCAGGAAATATGGTGAGATTCGTGCGGTATAGGGGAATGGGGAACTTTGGGGTCGAAGAGTCCAAGGCATACCCTCATGCCCTCTCACTGGCTGCAGGGTGTGGAATGGTATGAGCATTACAGGCAAGAATCCCAAGTCACACCCCTGATGCCTGTCATTCTCTACAGGGTGGGGCGTTATGGTTGGAAACCCTAACACCTCAGGCATTCATTGGTATTTTCACTCAATTTTCAACATGGTTTTTTTGTGACCCCCACCCCATGAACAGTGGCAATATCAGTTTGTTAGCCGAAAGCTGCTTATGCACAGCGACTACAGCATTTAGCACCACAGGTGCAAAAACACATTCCGAACAGGATGTGAAAAATGACAGCTGTACTGTTCATGGGGAGGTGTAAAAAATGGCAATGTTGCAAATCTACAGTAAAAATATTAAGAAAACTGGTGAAGTCACGAGTGTGCATAGAAACTGTGCAACGTACAACCGTAATGTAATTAGTTTGGGGATTTTTTACAACAGATTGTCAACACAGGCATTTTGGGACCTCCGATCATGAACAGTGTCACTGTGATTTTCTTTATCTGTCCCGAACAATGATTTCCCACAGCGACCATGCATCTCTGCGCTGAAAGTGTGAAAACACATTTCGCCATGTTGTGAAAAATGACAGCTCTACTGTTCATAAGGAAGTGTGGAAAAATGCCACTGGTGAAAATCTGGACTGAAAATATTACAAAGTCATGAACTTATGAGGGTGCGTGGAAACTGCACAATGCTCACTCGTAACACAGTCATTTTATGGACTTTTGTCACCAGATTTTCAACATAGCCATTTTAAGACCTCTGCTCATGAACAGTGTAACTGTGATTTTCTTAATCTGTCCCAAACATTGCTTTTGCACACCAACTGCACCATTGTGCGCTACATGTGCAGAAACACATTTTGGGCAACTTGTGAAAAATGGCAGCTGTACTGTTCATAAGGAAGTGTAATAAAATGGCAATGTTGAAAATCTGGAGTGAAAATATTGAAAATTTGCAAACTTATGAGCGTGCGTAGGAACTGCGCAACGCACGCTCATAAAACAGTAATTTTTAGGAATTTTTTCACCAAATTTTCAACATAGCTATTTTAAGACCTCTGCTCGTGAACAGTGTAACTCGATTTTCTTAATCTGTCCCAAACATTGCCTTAGCACACCAACTACGCCATTGTGCACTACATGGACGGAAACACGTTTTGGGCAAGATGTGAAAATGACAGCTGTACTGCTCATAAGGAGGTGTGGTAAAATGGCAATGTTGAAAATCTGGAGTGAAAATATTGAAAATTCTCGAACTTACAGGCGTGTGTAGGGCTGCATAGCGCTGCGCTCGTAAAACAGTAATTTTTAAGAATTTTGCCACCAAATTTTCAACATAGGCTTTTTGAGAGCCCACCTTATGAACAGTGGCAGTGTCATTTCATTACTCAGTCCTGAAAGGTGATTTCACACAGTGACTGCGAAATCACCCTTTGGGCCCGATTAACGCCATGACAGTGAGAGCATTCATGAGAAGGGGTCCCAAAAACCTCATATTGAAAATTTGGTGCAAAAATTCCAAAAAATGCCTGAGATATGCAGCAAAGTTGAAAACCTCCTATCTATCCCATTACACAGCTTACTGGCATTTCCTCAGTTCGCGGTCGGCTTTAAACAGTGCAGACGTGTTCCTGGTCCACCGAAGATCATCGCGCCAGAGTCCGGAGGAAAGTATGGGGTGGGGGTGTGTGGAGGAGGGTGCGAGTGAAGGGCTGGGTGGGCTGGGCGGAACGCCGAGGGAAAATGTTTCGGTTTACAGGTTTGTTTTTTTTAACAGGAAGACGACGGGACATTTGCCACGCTGGGATGGGCTCCCAGCATGGCAGCTAGAAAGCTGTTTGAGGGGCTGGAGCCGACAGGGAATGGGCACCCCGTTGGCCATACAGACTTGTGCCACGCTGGGGTGGGCTCCCAGCGTGGCAGCTGTAAGGCTGTTTGGGGGGTCTGGAGCCAATGGAGGATTGGGCACCCCCATCGCCCATATGGATGTGTTGCCATGCTGGGGTGGGCACCCAGCGTGGCATCTGGAGAACTCTGTTTGGGGAAGCTCAGCACAGCCGACGGGGGATTGGGCACTCCCGTCGGCTATACAGTGTGTGTGTGGGGGGGGCGAGCACACAGTATGCATGCGCATGTGTGTAAGAGGGGAGCACGCATGAGCAGGCGATATCTTATCGCTGCTCACTGAAGTGTAGCTTCCTTTTTCAACTGTATGCCACTGCATTTTCAACTGCTGTCATAGACAGCTCCAGCAGTGATTGGAGAACTGCGACCATGCCTGCAAACACACTGACTGAACTGGAAGACGCTGACACACCTCCGAAAAACTCAGATGATGGCACTATGTTTCTTGCACATGCGTACAAGCAAACATAAAAAGGAGTTTGTCTAACCTGCTTTCATTTGCAGCTTGAGCTTTGAATAGGAGCCACCATTTTGGTTCTGGACTACCACTATTGGACCAATCAAATCTCTGGGGACCTAAAATGGAGACTGTCCCCAGGGGTTGTATGGGAAGGAGATTCTGTAATATTTGTAGTTTTAGATGTTTGGCACCTAAATGGACCTGAAGGGGGAGCCCTTTCTGTGACAATCAGTTCCTTCTGCCAACCAAACCTTGTGGATTACAAGGAAATACCCAGAACTGCCTGAAGCAGTGTGTCAGTCGAGAGTGGAAGTTGGAGAGTGAACAGCTTGAGCGGTCGAGCAGCGGCTCCTAGAAGAAGCGTAGGAGAATTGGTGGGAAGGCTCAGTTGGCCTGCCTGCCATGTTCTCTACCCTACAGAGATTGTCTATTGCAGAAGTCGGACTGTTCCGAATGCCAACTTTGACCTGCAGCAGAGGAAAGAAAGTGCATCAGTATTACTTGCAAGTGGGACCGAAGACTTGCTCCTGAAGCAAGTGACCTGCCTGAATGAGAGAAGATAGCCTTGGGTTAAAAGGTTTGCGCAGTGAAGCTGTAATTAGCAAACAGACTTTTTCAGAATTGTGGCTTAGAGAAATTACTGAGTTTAGAGTGCTAAATGTGTTTCGTGGTTTGCGATTTGGTTCCCCATGGTGAATCCTGTTATGTCAGCTGGAGGCTTTCCAGCAATAGATCACAAACTTTTCCCAGGACTGTTCCTCTTGCTTGGGCCTTGCCATCTCAGCCCAAGCCCCTGCCCGCAATCCAGAGATCATCTTGGCAAAAGATAGACTTGGGGATTCGGCCCCCTGCTCAACACCACCGAACAGGTAGCGACCACCAGGAGGTGAGTTGTGTAGGCCCTGCTTCTCCCAGCACACCACATTAACACCATGAGGTCTTCATCTCACCTGTCCTACATCCTGGTCTGGGTTGTGTGAGTACAAATCAGAGTAGCTCCCTGCAACAACAGCTACATAATCACTGTGTGTCATCTGATTGCTTTGTTTGGGTTATTGCTAACAGACTAAGCCATCCATCTTGGGATTACAAATATTGGAGTTGTGCACATGCTAATTGTCTTTCTTTCTAAAGGGTCCCACCAACAACTGCAATGCCAGTCACCTCGGGCAATGCTCCAGGCTAGCCTGTGTAAGATCTGGGTACCCAGGGCTGCAAGACTAACTATCAGGGATTTACAGTGCATGCTGAATAAGCCTGAAATAAATCAGAGCGCCAATCATTTGACTAAATCCATGCCCCTCCCTTGTTCACTTCTCCTGAATAAACCTGATCATCTGTTTCATGTTTAACCTGATTAGTGTGCACATTATTAGTCGGGTCCCAGTGAAAGGTCTCACATTGTGTATTGCTGATCTTGTTTTACAGGGAGTCTTCAGGGCAATTGCCACAGATCCAGCCCTGGTGGTAAGTACAAGGGATGTGAGAATATGCTTACTGTTATCCAGTGTATGCAACTTGGTATTATTGTTTAGGTCACTAGAACAGTTGGTGGGTGGTAATAACATCCCAGAGGGCTATACCAAAACAGTCAGGCTACCCCAATACCATTCCTCTGGGTGGAAGCCCCGGGTGGAGGCACCCGTTCACAGAACTTAGGTGCCTCAACCTGTGCACATTCCCACAGGCAGGGGTAGTAGCCCATACAATAGCACCACCTAGGGGTTACATAAAAATAGGGGGAAAAAATGGTTGCGACCTAAAACAGGAATATCTAACCACTAACAATATTTAATTAGTTTTACTAGGGAAACCTTTAGGCAACATGGGCCTTTTTTCAAAGATGACCCAGTCATTCTACTTACAAACAACATTACAATGTGAACATAAGAAGAGATATTCTCTCTTCTGCCCAGCATGGCTTCCAGCATGGGCATAGTACCACAACTGCACTGTTAAATGTTACGAATAATATTGCAATGGCTGTGGAAGAAGTCAAATCGACCACAGATGTCTTTTTTTCTTTTTGCCATAAAGGTTTTTTCTCTGTGGGTTGCAGGCTGGCAGCTGTCAGCTGTGCTCCTGGAGTACACATTTCCCCAAGTCACTGGGAGTCCCTCCTGGACTGTCCCCCATGGCAGGGGTGGCTGTCCTCCACACCCCAGCACACAGATCCAGAGCTGGTGTTCAGGTGATGGTGTGGGCCAGTGGAGAGTGAAAAAAGCTTCATTAAGCCTGCCTCAACCCCTTTTCCATTTTCTAGGCCCCTTAGCTGGGGTGCGCTCGCCCATGGGTGCATGTGGAAGCATGCACGCACTGCAGAAGTCCTGCACCTCCCTCCCTGCTGTGCTGCTCCCACCCCATCCTACCACCGGGTCTCCACCTGGTGTCAGTCGTGTGATGGAGCCAGGAATCCTTGCTCCAATGGAGAGGAGAGCACTCCTGTGAATGTTCAGTCTTCTCTGTCCCACTTAGCCCCAGCAACCCAAGACTGCTTGCGATCCCAGTTCACCAGCATGGTGGCTGGTGGGGCTACCACCGTCCTACCGGGCCAGTTAACTGGAGCTGTCTTTCTAGATTTTGCCAAAGGCTTTTGATTGCGTGGATTGTTCTCTCCTGATTTTTTTAAATGGAAAGACCTGGCTATATCATCATCAGCTCACCTGTGGTTAACTATCCTGCAGACAGAAAACAAATGGTCAAATTTGGAATGTCTCACTCTGGCATGGCGTTCACCTTAGTTGGCCTCCCCAGTGATCCATATTAGGTCCTCTGCACTTTTCCACATTTATTAACAACTTCTTTCTCAACCTGTCTTTCAGTTCATTCCTCCTGTGAGCAGATGATTCAATCCTGATATATAGTTCCAAGTATATACAGGACCTAAGTGTAACCCCTAGGTGGCACTATCCCAAGGGCTACCACCCCTGCCTGCTTGGCTAGTAGCAGGTTAAGGAGCCTGAGTTCTGAAACGGGTGCCTCCACCCAAAGGTCAGGGTTGGTAGTGGTCAAGCTAACCTGGGCACAGCCCTGCAGGACACTGTAACCCCCACTCTTTCCCCTCTAGTGGCCTGAACACTGTTCAATAATCACTTTCACAATACCCCTGATACACCACACAAGTACCCACACTGTTTGCACTTATCACCAGGGCTGGTTCCTCTGGCTCGACCCTGGGGACCCCCTGTAAAACAAGGTTATGCACAGCAAATGGCAACAGTACAGTACTTTGAGCACAAACTGGAATCACAGTCAGATTACATGCAGAAAAAGTTAGATCTGATTTATTCAGGGGACTTGAACAAGGGAGGGGCAAAATCAGGCTAATTAGTTTAAAGGTTATATCAATCAAGCAGTTATGCATGCGCTTTGAGTCCCCCCACACAGTCACACCTCTGGGTACCCAGGAGGAGAAGAGATGGGCTAGCCAGAACTGTTGCCCGGGGTTGGCCGGCGTCACAGCTGGTTGGGGCCCTGTGATGGAAAACACAACACGCACAGTAGACAATATTTGTAATCTGGAGCCACAGGGCTCAGTTCGTAAAGGAAACGAAACAACAAGACAATCAGATGACACACTCAGATTAAGCTGTTGTTGCAGGGAGCTACCCTGGTATTTACTCATGATACCCAAGACTGGACATAGGCTGGACGAAAATCGAGACTGCAGGTGGTTGATCTGGAATGCCAGGAGAAGCAGGGCCCACACGAGTCACAGAGGCGTCATTCCTGTTCAAGCATGGAGCAGGGGGCTGATTCCCAGGCAGGTCTCTCGTCGATGGCTTCTCTGTGCAGTGGTAGTCTGGTGGCCAGTCTGGCAAGGCCCAGACCGCATGGAGACAAATTCGGATGCAGTTCGTTTTGGGCTGGATACAGCTTCCAGCAAGCCGAACACAGTTCACACAGTGGGGAACTAACTCACAACCCACTAGCAGCTCATAGCACATTTACATGTACGGGAATTCTACTGTACCAGACAAAGCACTCTCCGGTCACAATCACAAAGTCTCTGCACACACTGGGAGCTTAGGGGTAGCTGGAACTCCTGACAGGCCGATCGCATTCAGTAAAATCTTCTGTCTTCTTCAGGTTGAGCCTGGCCCACTTCAGTAGCTTACTTTAGTCACACAAACTTGGATTTAGTCCAAAATAATTCTCTTCTCTCCCTCTCAGGAGCAGCACACTGACATGCAGGCCAAACACTTAGCTTTTACACAGTTCTCCCATGGGAATCCACTCAGAATTGCTGCTCAGAATCACTTCAGCTCCTTCTTGTTCAGCTTCCAGCTTAGATCTAACTGAAAATTGCAAGCAGCCCGGGACTTCCCCAAGATCCAAAAGTTGGTTGGCTGATTTGGCTGTCAGTCAAAGCAAGAGCTCCCCCTTCAGTTGCAAAAAAGGCGCAAAAAGTTCAAACTACAGTTCCTACAGATTTTGAATTCAGACAGCTCCTATAGTCCGGCAACATTTTAGGTCCCACCGGTACTGATTGGTCCAATTTGCAGACAAGGACCAAGATAGTGGAGAAAAACAAAACAGTCCTTGCTACAAAGAAAGCAGGTTAGATAAACTACATTATCATTATCACTCTAAATGAATTTCAGTAAATAGTTACATCTTTCAACAGAGCTCCCTCTCAGATTACTTAAGCTGCAATCAGGCAGCTCTTAAAGAAACAGTACACAGAGGCTATACAGGCTCTGGTAATCACATTTAAACTGCTAAAATGCAGGACACCAGCCTGACAGTGAGCATTTAGGCAAGCTCAAGGAAGACTTTTTGGGAACCCCCATTTGTAGGGGGGTTACACCCTTCCCTGCCTGGGAAAACTTGGCTACCGTGTCAAGTCTGTACCATCATAATATTGAAAATGCAACATATACAAGATATTTATGCAATTAGCATGCTATACAAGTACTATCTGATTCATCAATTGGCATAACTTGTCACTTTACTATACATTTCAATGTATGTACTCCACTATATCATTTCCATTCTGACAATACATTATGCATATTTCACACAGTTAAATTGAACATTACTATACAGAATCATGTAATAACTTCTTGTACTCTAAACCATGCAAGAGGGGGCCCTTCCCTATCAGATAACTTGGGGCTGGATGGGGCAGGGACACCATGGTGAGAGGGCAGAACAAGTAACCTGGAATGGGCCATCAAGCTTAATTTGGGCAGTGAGCTCTGAGAGACATAAACACCTTTGTGGACTACATTGAGAGGCAAATCCACTGGCCTCCCGAGGGAATAGTACCTGAAGCGCACCACTGGCTTGACAGCTCGGCCAGTCTTTCTGGGATGAACAACCACAGTCTCTGTACTTTCAGCAATAGTCTTGGAGCTTTCATCACTTGTGAGGGGTGCCTCTGCTTGAAGGGGAATGTCCAAGCTGGGAGCACTGTCAGCTCCTTGCTCTGTAGTCTCTGTTTCTACAACACTTGGCTCATTTTGAAGACACTCTGGCACTGAAGGGGTTGTCAGCACTCTCATAGTGTTCCTCAAGTTCTGGCATGTCACCAGAAAGACTCATACCATCAGTCTCTCCTTCAGGGAAATCATACAGTTCCACAACACACAAAGACTCAGCATCCTCAGATGTCATACTTTGCACTTCACCTTCAGGAGCATTGGCTCCAAGGATGATGCCGGGCATTAGGCAGTCCAGAAGGCCCAGCTTCATCCCCATAATTCAACATAGAGTTTCACGAAACAACTGACTCAGTTCATATGAGGGATAATAGGCATTATCACACTCACTGTCATCTGAGTTAGACTGGCAGTCACTATCATTCTGGGCCTGCTGTGGGGGGAAGTCTTAAATCGGCAACCATGGGGGCAGGCTGACTCTGTTTCTTTCTTGCAGCAGCAGCATGAGTCACTGGTCCAGGGGAATCAACCTTTGCGGGTTCAGCCTCAATTATAACTTGACCAATAGGTAACAAGTGGTTACGGTGCTTGGTCTTGACAGTGTTGGAGTTATTCTCTGGGTGCACTTTGTACATTGGCAAATCATCCAACTTTCCAACTATGACGTGGGGAAGATGGTGCCATCGATCAGCAATTTTGTGTTTACCGTGCAATCCTAAATTTCGCAAAAACACACGGTCTCCAGGCCTAACCTCTTGAACCTTTATTTTTCTATCACGTCTCTCTTTGCTGGCTAGATTTCTTTTGGCGGCCATTGTCTGCGCCAGTTGATAGGCATGGTTCAATTGAGCTTTAAGTATTTGAACATATTGCAGGTAATCTTTGGCTCTGACCCCATTGGGAGAAATCCCAAAACAGAAATCAACAGACAGCGTGGCCTCTTTCCCAAACATGAGGCAGTAGGGAGAGAACCCGGTAGCATCATTCTTCGTGCAATTGTATGCATGTACCAAGGTGCTAATCTGCTGGCTCCATTTATGCTTATCTTTTGGGTAGAGGGTGCCTAGCATGTCTAGCAGGGTGCGGTTAAAGCGTTCTGGTTGAGGATCCCCATGCGGGTGATAAGGGGTGGTTCTTGACTTTTGCACCCCCATAGAGAGAGCATTTCTTTTATTAGCTGACTCTCAAAGTCCCGGCCCAGATCAGAGTGAATTCATTGGGGGGCCCCATAGTGGACGAAGAAATTTTCCACTAGCACCTTTGCCATGGTAGACGCTTTTTGATCTTTGGTGGGAAAAGCTTGTGCATGCCGTGTGAAATGGTCCGTAACCACTAACACATTGCCAATGTTTCGCTGATCAGGCTCTAAACTCAAGAAGTCTATGCAGACTAGTTCCATTGGGGAACTGGTAGTAATGTTGACAAGGGGGGCAGCCCTCTGAGGTAGGGCTTTTCTCTGCAAGCAGCGACTAAAAGTCATTACATGGTGCTCAACATCGGCCCCCATTTTGGGCCAGTAGAATCGAGATCGTACTAAGTCAAGGGTCTGGTCAATACCGAGGTGGCCCATATGATTGTGGAGGGACCTCAGTACCAAATCTTTGAAGGCTGTGGGCAGGACCAGTTGTTACTTGTCAATTTGTCCACCCCGATCTACTTTCTCTCTATGCAACAACTGATTAAGCAGCTTCAACCTGGGGCCTTCTTTAAACAATAAAGTGGTTCACAGATCAGAGGAACGCAACTTGGACACATCTTTTCCTGCATGAAAGGCGTCAATTGCTGGCTGAATCATAGGATCTCGGGCTTGAGCCCATTGAATGCTGTCATTGTCAAACTGAGGTAGTGCACTAATATCTAGAGCAGAGAAGTGGCAATACGCAGCCGGTATGCAGACGTCAGAGGGGCCCAAGCAATCTGCTAAGCAGTCCACTGTGTCCGTAGACATCTGTTCATTTCTATCAAACTTTTATCACAATGCTCGGATGTCAGGTTCAGACAGCCTGACCCAGTCACTCTTGGAAATGGGTCTCCAGGATAGAGCGTCAGCATCAATATGATTCAGGCCCAGTCTGTATTCAACAGCATAATCATATGTTAACAATGCAGAAAGCCACCGGTGCCCTGTGGCGTCTAACTTAGCTGAAGTCTGTACATAGGTCAACAGGTTATTGTCAGTCCTCACCAATATTTTCGCCCCATAGAGGTAATCATGAAACTGGTCGACAATGGCCCATTTTAACGCAAGGAATTCCAACTTGTGCACAGGGTAGTTTCGCTCAGACGGGGTCAAGCTCCTACTGACGATTGCCACTGGTCTCAAATCATCCTCATGGTCTTGATACAGTACAGCTCCTAGACCCTGCAGACTGGCATCAGTATGCAGCACATAGAGTTTGGTGGGGTCAGCATAAATGAGGATGGGGGCATGGGTGAGCTGGTATATGACTTCGTGGAAAGCTGCTTCACAGTCAGGCGTCCAACGGGACCTGAAAAGTTCACCTGGGCGGAAATATGCTTTGGTTCTTTGATGACCCCTTTTTTGTGTTTTCAATTGGTAGGAGGGTGACCCTGGGTAAGATTCAAGAGTGGCCGAATCACTTTGGAATAGTCCTTTATGAACCGGCGGTAGTAGCCACAGAATCCCAGGGAATCGTTGTGGTTCTTTCAAATTGTGGGGCTGGGACCAATTAGTCAAGGTTTCAACTTTACTAGGATCAGTCTCTATCCCCTCTGTAGACACTATGTGCCCCACATACTTCACAGAAGTTTTGAAAAACTGGCACTTGTTAATGGACAGCTTGAGGCCGAAATCTTACAGTCGGTCTAGTACTTTGAACAGTTGACTCTCATGTTCCTCTAGGGAGCTCCCAAACACAATGACATCGTCCAAGTACATCAGGCATTGCAGCAAATTCATGTCTCCCATCACTCATTCCATCAGTCGCTGGAAGGTGGCCGGGGCACCCGATATCTCCTGTGGCATTCTCAAGAATTCGTAGAACCCCAAAGTACAGATGAAGACTGTCTTCTTATGGTCCTCCGGAGCCATCGGAATCTGGTAATATCCACTGTGAAGATCCAACACTGAAAACCATTTGCTCCCATTCAAACAATCCAGAGCATCTTGTATACAGGACATGGTGTATTGATCAGGGATGGTCCACCTGCTGAGGGTCTGATAATCCACACTCATTTGTACTGTTCCATTCTTCTTATACACAACCACAAAGGGAGAAGCATATGGGCTCCTGGATTCTTGTATCACACCAGCTGCGAGCATTTCCTGCAAATGTCTTCTCACATCGTCTATGTCTGCAGGGGCTAGGCGTTGAGACCTCTCTCAAAATGGCAGTTCATGATGCGATGTATGTGATGCTCCGCACCCTGGACACATCCCACATCCCATTCCTTCAACGAAAACACTTGATCTGTCTGGGCAAGTTTCTGGCTAATTCTAGTCTTCCATTCAGCTGGGTATGGGGAGTCACCAAAATCAAACAAGTCGGGAGTCACTCTATCTGTCTTGCCAGGGAGTTTGTTGCTGGGCAACACTGCAGTGTCTGCGCAGTGTACAGTAGCTAGGGTGCATCCTCTGTTCACCCGGATCTCCCGATCTGACACATTATGAATCTGGACCAACACTCGTTGTGCATAGGCATGAGCATGAGCTGGCAAGATGCTGGGCTTAACCAATAATCCTTCCAGCAATTTTCCATCGCCTGGCGCATCCAACATCCGTATTTTGTTCTTGACATGTTTGCGGAGACGAACCTCCCCTTGAACGATACATTGGACATTAGGGGCCAGTACCAATGAATCGGGATCCTTCTTCCACACGACCCCTACTGGTTCATCTTGGTCCACTCCCTTGGAGTTCTGTTGCAGATCATAGGCCCTCTTGATCAGAGCGGGAGTTCTTAGGGCCCTCCCATTCCATCGTCCTTGTTTCTTGCAACAGAGTGTTGCCAGTCTCCCAAACATATGGGTGTTGGTCCCAATTAACAGGGGAACCCCATCATACAGTCCAGTAGGGGGATACACTTAGACTAGTGTCTCGACTTGCTCCTCTACACCAGTTACAGCTGCAGGAAATGACAACCAGAGGTGGACATATCCTAGGTAGGGATAAGACTTGTCGCTCAGCCCCCACACATGTAGGCCTTCCAGGGATTGTAAGGGAACAGCAGATAAGTGTTTGTCATACCAGTCCTTAAATACAATGGTCACTTGCGACCCAATGTCCAGCACAGCCTGAGTAGAAATACAATTCACAGCCATGGTAGTCTCCATTGAAGGGCCCACTATTTTGGACCAGTCTGGAGGGACTGCAGCAGGGGCCTGGACAGATAATTTAGCCACGTAGGGATTTGAGTTACTACTTCTTGAACCCTCACTGTGGTCATTTTGGGCACTCCTCGACCGCTGATTCGTTCTCCGAAGCTCACGTTGAAGCCTGTATACAACTTTTTCTAGGTCTTTTGTAGACTGTCATTCTCTTTTCATGTGCCCATCCTTCCCACAATTATGGCAAAATATGTTTTGTGGGATTTGGGGTGGCCGAGGCATCACACTGGGAGCTGGGTCGGTGGTACTACCAACTGAAAACCTTGGTGCCATCTCTGTCTGCTGTGTGGTGAGCATTTGGAGACATCTCATCAATTCTCTTACTTCCGTAGTCAAGACATCGAGTCTCGAGCTGCTGTCAGCAGGAGATGCCTGGGTGGACACCCCCACCCCCACCCCCACAGCAGATGCAGTTGGATAAGGGTCGGTGCCTGTACTTGCAGGAGTGGCCTTCATAAAGAGACTGTTTTTTGTTTCCCTGAACTCCCTCAGAAGTTCATCCCATGGTGGCACACCCTCATTGGTCCCCACTTCGGAAGGGCCTTCTGATGCCATGATCACTTGGGCTGTGCTCACCCTAGAATTATAATCCCCCTCTTCATCTTCAACCTCCCGGAGTTCTTTTATAAAGTCACAATAGTCCGGTGGGTTACTCCTTCTATCTGGGAGCCTTAATTGAAGGAGCTGCAATTTAGAATCCTTTGCATGTTGCAGTATGTGCCCCAACTTCACATGGTTTAAGTCACTGGTGGCTACCCCACCTTTTTGGTAAGCCTTCTGCAGCGCTCTTTCCAGATGAGTAACATATGCAGACAAACTTTCCCCAGGCCATTGTTTTGTACCTTGAAATTTCCACATCAAGTTCTCCCCTGACTCAATGCTCCCAAAATTGCCTTTGAGTGCAGATAGGTACTTCTGGGCAGATGCATCAGGGTTTGTGGACCTCAGAAATTTAATGGCCTCTAGGGCAGGGCCCCTCAAACTTTCTATGATCCTTTTCCATTTCTCAGCCTCTGCGCACTGCCATTCAGGTACCAAAGGGGCAACATAATCTATCCAGGTCTCCCAATCATCCTCCTCCTCTTCGGGGGGTGGAGAGGGTGCCGGAGAAGATTCTCAACCTTCGGTAAGAGTTGTGACTAATGGCAGACACAGACGTAGGAGACAGCATTGGCATGGGCACAGGAGGGGCAATAACGGGTGCTGGAGCGGGAGGGGGTGTTGGGGGAGGAACACCCCCAGGTGGCAGGAATAGTTTCTTTAAGTCCTCCACAGTTTTCCCTTCTTCCAGCAACAACTTGGCAAATTTCTTCTCAAAAGTCTCAGATAGTGGGGGGAGCTCATCCTCCCAGGGGTCTTTACTGTCTTTAGTTATCACTCTCCAGGCAGTAAGGGCTCCTTCGGGGGTGATAGTCCATGGCACTTTGGAACTGTCTACTGGGTCTTTACACCCTACTAACGCCATGAAACTTTGGGCGAGCAGATTAGCCTGTTGACCCACCACCACAGGGTTTTGTGAACATTCAACCTTGGAAAGTACTCCCTCTACAGTGTCCTTATTGGTACCCAGGGGAATATCCAGGATAAGTATAGCATTTTGAAGGTCGATCTCTTGCCCAGTACACCACCCCACCAACTGGTGTACAGCCACTTCTGTTGGGGTAGCCATCTATTTTTAACAGCAATTCATAAATTTGGCCACTAGGGGACGCTAATCCCAGCTGTGAGCCTCCAAGATGTAACCCTTAGGTGGTGCTATCCCAAGGCCTGCTACCCCTGCCTGCTTGGCTAGTAGCAGGTTAAGGGGCCTGAGTTCTGAAACGGGTGCCTCCACCCGGAGGTCAGGGTTGGTAGTGGTCAAGCTAACCTGGGCACAGCCCTCCAGGACACTGTAACCCCCCCTCTTTCCCCTCTAGTGGCCCGAACACTGTACAATAATCACTTTCACAATACCCCGGTACACCACACAAGTACCCACACTGTTTGCACTTACCACCAGGGCTGGTTCCTCTGGCTTGACACTGGGGAACCCCTGTAAAACAAGGTTATGCACAGCAAATAGCAACAGTACAGTACTTTGAGCACAAACTGGAACCACAGTCAGATTACATGCAGAAAAAGTTAGATCTGATTTATTCAGGGAACTTGAACAAGGGAGGGGCAAAATCAGGCTAGTTAGCTTAAAGGTTATATCAATCAAGCAGTTATGCATGCACTTTGAATCCCCCCACACAGTCACACCTCTGGGTACCCAGGTGGAGAAGAGATGGGCTAGCCAGGACTGTTGTCCGGGGTTGGTCGGCGTCGTAGCTGGTTGGGGCCCTGTGATGGAAAATACAACATGCACAGTACACAATATTTGTAATCCGGAGCCAGAGGGCTCAGTTCGTAAAGGAAATGAAATAACAAGACAATCAGATGACACACTCAGATTAAGCTGTTGTTACAGGAGCTACCCTGGTATTTACTCCAATACCAAGACTGGACACAGGCTGGACGAAAATCGAGACTGCAGGTAGTTGATCTGGAATGCCAGGAGAAGTAGGGCCATATGAGTCGCAGAGGCGTCGTTCCTGTTCAAGCGTGGAGCAGGAGGCTGATCCCCAGGCAGGTCTCTCGTCGATGGCTTCTCTGTGCAGTGGGTAGTCTGGCTGGGCCAGTCTGGCAAGACCCAGACTGCATGGAGACAAATTTGGATGCAGTCCGTTTTGGGCTGGATACAGCTTCCAGCAAGCCGAACACAGTTCACACAGTTCACACAGTGGGGAACTAACTCACAACCCACTAGCAGCTCATAGCACATTTACATGTACGGGAATTCTACTGTACTAGGCAAAGCGTTCCCCGGTCACAATCGCAAAGTCTCTGCACAGACCGGGAGCTTAGGGGTAACTGGAACTCCTGACAGGCCGAGCGCATTCAGTAGAATCTTTGGTCTTCTTCAGGTTGAGCCTGGCCCTCTTCAATAGCTTACTTTAGTCACACAAACTTGGATTTAGTCCAAAATAATTCTCTTCTCTCCCTTTCAGGAGCAGCACACCGACATGCAGGCCAAAAACTCACACAGTTTACACAGTTTACATGGGAGAACTTTCACAGTTCTCCCATGAGAATCCACTCAGGATTGCTGCTCAGAATCACTTCAGCTCCTTCTTGTTCAGCTTCCAGCTTAGATCTAACTGAAAACTGCAAGCAGCCCAGGACTTCCCCAAGATCCAAAAGATTTGGTTGGCTGATTTGGCTGTTAGTCAACCCAAGAGCTCCCCCTTCAATTGCAAAAAAGGCGTAAAAAGTTCAAACTACAGTTCCTACAGATTTTGAATTCAGACAGCTCCTGTAGTCCAGCTACATTTTAGGTCCCACCAGTACTGATTGGTCCAATTTGCAGTGCAGGACCAAGATAGTGGAGACAAACAAAACAGTCCTTGCTACAAAGAAAGCAGGTTAGACAAACTACGTTATCATTATCACTCTAAATGATTTTCAGTAAATAGTTACATCTTTCAACAGAGCTCCCTCTCAGATTACTTAAGCTGCAATCAGGCAGCTCTTATAGAGACAGTACACAGATGCTATACAGGCTCTGGTAATCACATTTAAACTGCTAAAACACAGGACACCAGCCTGGCAGTGAGCATTTAGGCAAACTCAAGGAAGACTTTTTGGGAACCCCCATTTGTAGGGGGATTACATAAACAAGCTCCTTACTTCTGATTTACACACAGTTCAGCACTGGCTGTACCAAAACAAATTTGCCTTGAATGCTATCAAAAAGCACAATATGCTGTTCGGATTTTCTCCTAAACTTCACAGCTGCACAATGCCTCTATTAGATTGCTTATCTAGAGGGTGGCGCTCTAGTCCTGTCATCATACCTTCCTTTAAGTACTTGGGTGTCACGTTTGACCCTTCACTTGAAATTACTCTCCATACTTCTGATGTCTGTAGATCTGGAAACACTGGACTGTGGCTTTCCTACAGAATTAGAACATACGAAAAGAGCCAGCAAAAGAAGACCACCCGGTCCACCATGTCTGTTCGGTAAGTGATGCAGGGTCTGGCCTTACAGATTACACCAGTGACTCTGGTCCCCCCTACTGTCCCTCCCTCTCCCCCCCTTCTTGCCTACCTTGGTTCCAAGGGTTTCCTTTGTACTTGTCCTAGGCTCTCTTAAATGCTCCCACCATCCTTACTCATACCACCTCCTCTGGCAGCTCATTCCAGGCGGACACTACCCTCTCTGTATAGAAGTGCTTCCTTACATCCATTCTGAATCTCCCCATCAGTTTTAGGCTGTGCCCATCAGTGGTGCTGTTGTCACTCATTTTAAAGAGACCCTCCCTTTTTGCTCTGTTAATTCCCTTCATGTACTTGAAGGTCTGTATCATATCACCCCTCTGCCTTTCTTCCACAGAGTACATCCCCAGAGCTCCCAGCCTCTCCTCATAGGACCTATCCTGTAACCCCTCGATCATCTTAGTTGCTGTTCTCTGGACTCCCTCCAGCATGCTGATGTCCTTCTTAAGATAAGGATGCCAGTACCTCACCCCATATTCTAAATGTGGTCTCACCGATGACCTGTACAATGGTAAAAAAAAACACGCTCTGCCTACTACTGAATCCCCTTGCGATACACCCCAGCATCCTGTTAGCCTTCACCACTGCCTTTTTATGCTGAGAGGTGTGTTTCAAGTCACTCATAGTCACTACCACTAGATCATTTTCCTCTTCAGATGCATGTACCTGAACCTCTCCTATGTAATACTCTGACCTAGGGTTCTTGGTCCCTATGTGCATCACTTTGCACTTTTTGGCACAGAAACTAAGTTGCCAGATTCCTGACCATCTCTCTAGTCTGGTGAGGCCCTTCCTCAGGTCCTGTATCCCCTCCTTGGTGTCCACTCTCCCACAGAGTTTGGTTTCATCTGCAAACAGGCACATTTTGCCTTTAATGCCTTCCCCAATGTCATTTATGAAGACGTTGAACAACCCTGGCCCCAGCACCAATCCTTGTGGGACCCCGCCAGTGACTTCCTTGGTGCTGGAGAAACAGGTTAATGACCAAAGTTCACCTGGCTACTGCCCGGGGCATCTTGCTGCCCAATCTTAATTATAGTGCTCTAATATAGTGTAACACATCCAAACTTAGTTTTAGAAGGTGGGATGTGACATGCAAGGTCATCTGTTGTTTCACTGTGGCTGCTATGCAGCTAATGCACCACTGTACTCTCTACCTTCTGCCATGCCCATGGGATTTAGGCAAATTCTATAAAAACAGTGTTGGACATCTGCGATACAGACATTGTAAACTTTCTGTACATAAGGACACTATTAAGGGACGGGCAGTGCAGCATCATTTTCTTGCAGTATTACCAGCAAGATCCTGGGGGGTTCAGGAGCACCATAATTAAAATGCCAGGCACAGCAGAGGTTTCGGAGAGTTTTATGAGTGCTCAGATAATAAAAGTATTAATTGCATATGGTGCCTACAGAGGGATCAGAGAGGTGAAGCCCTGATCTGTGCAGTAGTCAGGGCTTCACTTCTTCTCGTAGAACTCCTTAAAAGATTCTTGTGACCGGTACAGCAAGTTCCTTAAAAGAAAGCTTCAGTATTTTTGGTTCTATTATCATTGGAGCCAGCAGACTTTGATAATGGGATCTACATTAAGTGTTTATGCACTTCCGCACATGTGATTGCCTTGAGGTGGAAAGAGGGGGGATGGGGAACGCATTATCAGAGGACGGACTAGGGCATGAGACCATGGGGGGAGCCTCTGTTTAGGCCGTGAGGTCAGTGAAGGTTTGGTTGAAGGCATTAGTGAAAGTGACAAGGATTTCTGCAGTTGACATCCTTTAACTAGATCCTTGGATGTAAAGTTAGGAGTAGGCTAAAACTTGCTTAATGTTTTCCCAGAAATTACTTGGATTACCTGCTGTTGAGTTAAAAAATGATTTGTAATGCCAGCTTTTGCTTCGTCGGATGGCCCTTTTACACGTATTTCTGAGCAACTTGTAATTAGTGCAGTCAAAGGCAGACTTAGTGACTTTAAAAGTAGACCAGCTGGCATCCCTTTCTTCTATTAGAGTCATCAAGGGACAATCCAACCATTTAGTGACTGGGTCATGTACACATCTGGAAGTCCTGGGTGCACATTTGTCCTGGATTCCTAGTAGAACTGCACTGTAGACAGAAAGGGCCTGGTTTATATCACTGGTGGCCCACAGCTATATCCAGTCTGTGTTTGCAACCTCCCGTATGAGTTGTGCTAGTTATGTTTTGAGAAATCATGGAAGTGTATGATTCTGGGAAGGACCTTGGGGGTCTTTGCCCTCCAGGCACAGGAGATGGGAGAGTGGTCACTTATGGCATCAGGGAGGACATCAGGCAGGAAATTCTGTCAGGTCTAGGGGTGAGTATCCAATCAGAGTGGAGTTCTGAGCAGCAGCTAGTCAGTTCAGATGAGGTTAAGATGATTTCTCTTCAGTCTAACTTCGGTTCCAAAAGTGGGTTTGTTAGATAAGAACCACTCTGATTCATTAACAGGGACCTTTTGTTGTGAAGTAAGGTCATGGTCATCTTTTTCAGGTTCATGTTTCTATAATCTTGAAGTGATTCAGAAGTCCAGATCGTCAGTCCAGACCAAGTGCAGCTCATCCATCCAGAGGTCCAGATAATTGTTCCAGAGGTTTTGAGGCATCATTCCAGAGTTTTCAGGTTATTGGTCCAGGTCATTGATCCAGAGGTCCAGGCCTCTGGTCCAGAAGTTTCATGCCATTAATCCATGGGTCCAGGTCATCGATACAGATTTTCCAGATTGTTGGTACAGAGGTTTTATTTATTTATTTAGTTTTTGTTGACCGGGTAAGTGCACTAGACAAATTCTGCCTGTTTTCAGGCACAACCCGGGGGAAGGGGATACAGATGAATGCCAACTGACCTTGAACCAGATTAAGCTGTTGGTGGTATTTTTAGTGAATGGGGGAAATTTGGCCAGGACACCGGGGAAATTCCCCTACTCTTTTTCGATAAGAGCCATGGGATCTTTAACATCCACCTGGACTACCACCAATCCAGGCAGATGGGACCTCAGTTTAACGTCTCATCCGAAAGACGGCACCTCAGTAGTGCAGCACCCCTCTCATGCTGCACTACAGTGTCAGTATTGGGATATTAACCCAAGTGCCAGATGTGTGAACTGAACCCACAGCCCTCTGATCTCCCGGCCTCAGAGGCGAGTGTGCTACCTACTGAACTACTGACACTGGTTCCAGGTTATGAGTCCAGAAGTGCCAGGTTGTTAGTCCAGAGAGTGCAAGTTGTCAACTCAGACATTCCAGACCACAGATACAGAAGCATAAATGAGGGACATCATTCTTAATGTTGGACAGAAACAGTTGAGGGGTATGAAACAAGGGCTTGGAAGAGGAAAAATGGGGGCTAAATTTTTAAGATAGTTGAGAGGTACCTGTTATGCTACAGTCAGAAATTTCTCTTTTTTAGAGACCCCATGATTTCAAGAGACTTATTCCACCATAGACGTCATGGTGATCATTTGCTACAGACATTAAAATCCTAAATGTTAAGAAATAAAGCTCCCAAATTAGCATTAAAACAGACAGAAAACAGCAGATTGTTTACGGGTCTGTCTAAACATTTGTTAATGCTCCCTGTTCAAGCAGTGATAGGGAGATTTAAAGCGACAGAGTGCTGCTGAGGCAGACATGACGTGTGATCTTGTCACAAGGATTGATGAGAGCTGGAGGTGATGATGTGTGAGATGACATGATAAAATATTGATCTTCCAAAGATAGATGGGTCATGAAGGGTATAAAGCTGGTCCCCAGAGGCAGGCAAAGAAGCTGAAACTAAGAAGGCATCAACTTCAACATGTACTCCTGGGCTTGGATCTCCATTCTGGTTGTCTTATCGACCGCCAGTCAAATACACCCATATTCTGTCTACTCTGAAAATGACAGTATACAAGGTAAGGCTTGCGTCTTGTTTTTCAGTGTGAATTTTAAAGCAGCAGTATTCATTAGTCACCATATAGTTTTTCATCAATAATATTTTTCTGACAAAAATATCCAGATAGCCATTTTTCTTTTTGTTTTCTTTCATTCCTGAACCAATATATGGGATTTTGGAATTGTTAAAAATTCCTGCTCCCGTGCCGTGCCCATCGTGAAAAACCTAAACATCTTGGTATAGTGTGATGCTGTTTTCCATCAGAGACATGTTGTAACACCATCCTAATATGCCCATATATTGAATCTATCACATACATTCAGCAGGTAGCCTCAATGGAAGAGATTTTTACAAATTGCGAGAGGTGGCCATGTTTAATGACATGAGTCATTAATTGCAAAATTAACTATAAAAGCTGTTTAAAAATATCTGAGAACTAAAAGTACACTGAGAATGAACCTATGTATGTCAGAAATACATTTGTTCTACAAAATTAATGAAATGTTTTTGCCAACCAACAATACTGCAGCTGTAAAAAGTTTTCTTCTTGCTGAGTTTCAGTGCATGTCCTGTCCTACGTCGGTTGGCTCCTTGGACACTGCTACCCTGTGGTGACACCTGCCAGCAGATGCTGGAAGTGTAACAGTCAAAGAGCCTGCCTTTCCCTGAGTTAGTGGTGGGTTTCAAGAAGGGGTGAAATAAAGAATGCCGGTTTAAGATCATAGGTTATTTTGAATTCAAAGATAGAAAACGCAGAAAACTCACATCTGGCATAAGCTGAACACAGCTCCACAACATAGCCTCAAAAATCTGAATTTCAGAACCTTCTGCTTTTTATTACTGACCATGATCATGAAACCGGAATCTTTTTCCTTGACGCTTCATCTATCCTTGCAGCTTACAACCTGCCCCTATTTTATAACCATCTGCTTGTGACTTCAATCTGTTGGTGCAGGAATTATTTTGATCTCACAAGCAAAGGGTTATGACTTAAGTGGTTGTAAGTAGCCTGACCAGACGAAGTCTAATGGAGGAAGATCGCATCTGCATGCAAATTGTATCAGTAATAAAGACTGGAATATCCTGAAATCTCAAATGTTATGGGATTATATTTAATTAAGTCTTGCTGAAGCCAATTTGCATAAAGCAACAATGGCAGACAATGGAGCATTCTGATTAGCTGACAGCATTCTAACAGGGTTATATGAATAGCCCGAAACCTGCAAGTACAACAGAACAGCTAGAATTTTAACAATAAAAACATAAATTAACAAAATAAAAACATTGTAGTTTAGCAAATTGCTTGCTTATTGCTGCACGTTATTCTTTCCCACCCCCTCTGCTTATTAGCATTGCACTTGCTTGTTTCCATATATTTAATATTGTACAGATATTCTATGCATTTTCTGCACTTTATTCACTGTATCTGTACCACACTGAGATTGTGACTGTACTCTCCTAGGCTGTGACTGAAAATAGGAATATTAGTGTCTAGCACACTCACCCGGTAATCAAAAACTAAATGAGTAAATAATAATAGCATTGGGGCACTCCAGGGACTTAGTTACCTATGTTAATCTGCCCCTAGGAGCAAAACACATTGTTGTGCCTTGTGTCTAATGACTCCCTTAGGTTCAGATTAAGTGACAATAACCCAGTCCTTGGTCATGTCTTTAGCTGAAGTGTTTGTGCAAAACTGGGAAATCACTTTAGGAACACAGGCAGTTGTGAGGATGAACATTCAACATGTCCAGGTGGAGGCTTCAAACAGCTGTGCAAGGAAGGGTGCCCGTGCATGTGGGTATAAGGGCGGAGGTCCTTGGGTCCTTATTGTATTGATTTTACTGAATTGTGATATCTCATTGGCAGTGGGGTCCTACTTTTGCCCATTTTTGAAGTCCTGTCCAGCTTAGATACAATGGGCTTTGATACTTGAGCCTGTTAGACTGCTACAAACCCCGAGTGCACTGAACACACAGCGCATGGGGCTCGTGGCAGTCCGTGGCTGGCAATCAGGATTCTTGATCCCGTGCATCACATGACACGAGTTAGACCAGCTTTTTCTGGTCTAACTTTGTAGCACGTTTTATGGGGGTTGCGCCAAATATTTGGTGCAAGCCGCCATAAAGAGTGCGAAGTGCTGCAAATGTGCATGACCTATGAGAATCTGGCACAATGTGTGGCAATGTGTTTGGGGCAGCGGAGTGTTTGACACGGATTGTACAAGCCCTGCATCACCCATTGAGAACTGAGCCAAATATCTCATTTGCAGTGGGGTCCTGCTTCTAGCCATTTCTACAGCTAGGTGGACACACACTGAGAGGTTAAACGACTTGCTCAGGGTCACACAATTTTCAACCTATCTTTATGTCTGTCTATCTGTCCATCTATCTACCTCATTCTGTCTGCCCATCTTTATGTGCTTATCATTCTGACTGTCTCTATTGGTCTGTGTAAGCCACAAGAGAAGTTCTTATGCTGTGATGCTGCCCTATTATACCCCGTCACAGTAAATAACACCTTTAATGCCTAATTTCCCCACACTGCTCTTATTTCACCCGTCTTCCCACAATGAACTATATTGTATACCTTATTAGCGTTTACATTCTATTTCTACCTTATATTTGTATACTGAATGCCACAGATTTTCAGCTGTGCTACATTATACTGCTACTTGCTGCTGTTGTCCCTGAAAGTGAGATGTTACATCTCACAAGGCTGTACCAGTTGGAAACATTTCAAATAAATAACGTTCGTACAGCCACTTTATTTTTTTTTCCACAAAGGTCAATATATCCTCTTTGGTAGGCCTGGGTGGTTTATCAGCTCCATCCCTGCTCACGGTGGTCATCCCTTACCTCTCTGTGGTCATAGGCGAGTACCCCCGAAAATTTGCTCCATGGCGGTGCAGCAGGGGTAGTGCCATTCTTCCCCCCAACAGATATAGCCAGTGATGCCTCAGACCAGAGTGGCAAGGTGGACCGCCAGGACACGGGCAGGGCTTCATGAAGCCCAAGTCTCTGTTTTCTTGTTTTCTTGTCCGGGCCACTTGCCATAAGAGCATCGAACAGATGCGTGGAGGCATGCATGCTCGACCTAACCCTCCGGCACTCTCCCATTCTTGTGGCCAGCACAGCACTGCCACCAGACCTCTACCTGGTGGCAGTCATATGCTGGGCTGACCTGCCAACTACCCTGGGAAAAGAAAGCAGTCCCTTGGATGCTCAGTCCTTTCCCGCCCCGTGCCAACCTTCAGCAACCCGAGTCCATTCCTGAACAAGGGTCACCGGCATGGAAATGTAAGGCACACTCCATGCCTTAGCCCTCTTTGCCATTGGGCTGGCTTGTCCAGCCACTTCTTAAGTGAAAACTGCAGAAAATGCCATCTGATTTGTTGTCTGGTGTAGTGGCCCAGGGGTAGGACAAGACTCTGCAGTAGACCAAGATTCCTAGCCCTATCCAAACTCCCAGCCCCTGAACACATGAGCCACACCGCAGAAGTGCTGCAGACACACTGTTCTGGAGCTCTTGGCCTGGGAGAGAGTTGCATTCACACCTCTTCTAGTACCTTTTTGATGGCAGGCGGTAGGTCTTGTGCTTTTTGCACATCCCTTGCTTCAATGCTTTTGCATTGAGAGTCTTATCATTACATTAGCAGGGCAGGGTAGAATGGCTGGCCAAGGCCAAGAAGGAACAGCAGGTAGCTAAGGGGGTGAAAATGGGAGGAGACGGCCTCCTTCTAGTACATCAGGGAGAAGAGGGTTATCAAAGACAGGATAGTCAAACGGAAGAAGGAGGAATGGGTTATGGGTAACATAGAAACATAGAATTTGACGGCAGATAAGGACCGCTTGGCCCACCTAGTCTGCCCATTTCCCTACCTAATGCATAGGCTGCAGATCCTAGTTAACCAACAGCCTACTTCCTCCTACCCCCCACTAGAATTGCCTTATGTCTGTCCCGCATTCTTGAATTCCTCCACTGTTTTTGAGTCCACTACCTCCTCAGGAAGGCTGTTCCATGTATCCACAACCCTCTCAGTGAAAAATACTTCCTCACATTACCTTTGAGCTGTCCCCCCTCTATCTTCAAATTGTGCCCCCTTGTTCTTGCACATCTCTTTCTCTGAAAAATGCTACCATCTTGGACTCTGTTGATTCCCTTGATGTACTTGAAAGTTTCTATCATGCCCCCCCCCCTCCTCGAGCGTATACATATTAAGCTTCTTTAATCTCTCTTTGTTTGTCTTCTGGTGCAGACCCTGCACCATTTTAGTTGTCCTCCTCTGGATAGCCTCCATACTGTCTATGTCTTTGTGGAGATGGGGTCTCCAGAACTGGATGCAGAACTTCAGGTGGGGTCTCACCAACTGTCTGTACAAAGAGATAACAACTTCCTATTTTCTACTGGTGATGCCTCTCCCTATGCATCCCAGTATCCCACCAGCTCTTCTTACTGCCTTCTCACAGGGTAGTGTGGAAATGGCAGAGATACTTGATCAATATTTCTGTTCAGTTTTCACAGAGGAGAAAAAAGGCCCAGTCTCTCAGGGAAAGAATGGGGGGTAACAAGGGGAAGATAAGCCACAGATGGGGAGATAGGCATCGATAAAGAGAGGAAGGCTTTAAAGGCCCTAAAGGTAGATAAGTCCCCAGGACTGGATGGCATATACCCAAGGTTTCTGGAAGAATTAGCAGACGTACTGGCGAGCCCCCTGACAGACTTACTTAACACCTCTCTTGAAACAGGAGTGGTTCCCCTGGACTCGAGAACAGCACATGTACAGCTGCTTCATAAGAGTGGGCCGAGGGATGCCCCAGGTGATTATAGGCCAGTTAGTCTGATCTCAATAGTGGGGAAGCTCATGGAGACCACTCTGATGGAAAGACTGGTGATCTTTCTGGATGAGAATAGACTCCAGGATGATAATCACCATGGGTTCATTTCAGTGCAGTCCTGCCAGACAAACCTGATTTCTTTCTTTGACTGGGTTAACAAGGACAGTGGCCAAAGGCCAAACAGTGGACATACTGTAACTGTGTTCCCCCACAGGAGATTAATTAGGAAGCTGGAGGACTTGGGGGTTAGGGCAAAATTGGCTGGGGTGGTAAAACACTGGTTACAGTACAGGACAGTAACCAGAAGGTGGTGATGGAGGGGGTTAATTCTCAGATGCTAGGCCAGTCACTAGCAAAGTCCCACAGGGCTTGGTGCTTGGCCCAGTGTTATTCAACATTTTAATCAGTGATGTTGCTGAAGGGATAAAAGACATAGTATGCCTCTTTGTGGATGACACAAAGCTTGTGGGAGGGTGAACATAGAGGAAGGGAGGGAGGCAGGACATTAGAGAAGACTTGGCTAAACTATAGAGATTGTCATGTATTGGCAGCTGAGATACAATGTAAAAAAGTGTAAAGTAATACCCTATGGGGTGAAGAACCCAGAGACCACATATTGTCTTGGTGGGGGGGGGGGGGCTCTGCAGGTCACAAAGTCACTAGAGGAAAAAGACTTAGGCATGATTATCATGAATCACATGAAGCACTCAGCACACTACAAGAGAGCAGTGACCAGTAAAAATAGGATGCTGGGATGTATAGCCAGAGGTATAACCCATAGGAAGACAAGGTCATCCTGCCATTGTACGGGTCACTGGTTAGGGCGTTTCTGGAGTACAGTGTGCAGTATTGGATCCCTTACATGAAGAAAGACATCAACTTACTGGAGGAAGTGCAGAGAATGGCAGCAAAGATGCTCCAGGGACAACAGGGTTGGCCCAACGAGGGAAGACTTGGAGATCCCAGCATGTATTCCCTGGAGGACAGAAGGGAGAGGGGTGACATGATTGAAACTTTTAAATACCTTAAAGTTTTCAGCAAAGTAAACTCTGAGGGTCTATTCAACCCTAGTATGCACAGGACCACTAGGGGGCACTGCCTGAAGCTGGTGGGGGATACTTCAAGAAGGAAATGAGGAGGCACTTTTCACTGAAAGGGTGGTGGCAAATGGAATGAGTTGCCAGAGGAAGCAGTCTCCCTGAATACTGTAGATAGCTTCAAGAAGAGATGGAATAGGGTAAAAGGGAAAACTGTATGGGGGGAATGTTGGGGGGGAGTGAATACCGGGGAAGGGGGTGCAGATATCTCGGTAGATACTGAGAGGTCTGCAAACTCGAGCAGACTAGATAGACTGTAAGATCTTTTTCTGCTGGCAATTTTTGTATGTTGCATGTGTTCATAAATTACTTTCCTGCATTGCGCCCACAGCAGCCCAAACAATGGCCAATGTCAGCTGGCAACCCTTTCGTCGGGGCTAAGCCAAAAGTGTTACAATATAACACTGAGTCCAGAATAGAATAAAACGTGTCTGTGGCTTGCTGCTGTCAGCCTTTACAGACTGAGGCCCTTCTGGCACCTTATACATAAACATTATAAAAAAGGGAAAGGAAAATGCTTCATCTTGCTTGTGTAACCCTGGCACCGTGTAACAGCGGGCTACTACCCCTGCCTGTTGGGATCCAAGTAAGTTGAGGGGCCTGTGCTCTGTTCTGATGGTGACTGGGGGGTTCTTTCCCAAATAGAAATAAATAGCATGGTGCCTCCACCCAGAGTAAAGTACAGTGGGACAGTAGTTTGTAGGGTACAACTCCCTGTGATGCTGTACCCACCCACCTCCCCTTCCAGTCACCCCACATACAGAATACCATATACCAACTGAACACTCTAAACAGCATGCAGTTAATAGTTATTGTTAATAATATGCTCACAGATGAAATTATGCAGTAACATCAAGAATAGATTTATTATTGGGGAAACGGGAATGGGAAATGCAGAAATGTGGCAGTTGCTTGCAATTTGTAAACTGGAGGACCAGCATTAAAAGACAGCAATAACTGTGCCTGCCCACTGAAAGCAACAAGCATTCAAAGAGCCCTCTCCCCCCCACTGGTACTAGTGTCCCTATAAAGTCTGCCTGGGTATCCAGATTAAGGTGCAGGCCTGATTGTTGCCGCAGGTTGGCTGGCATTGGTGCACTTAACTTTAACAAGGAAAAGTTTAATCGACTGAAGTAATTCCCCCAGCTCAGGGTGGGCCCTGCGCTTACTCACAGTTCTGAAGTTCACAACACATGGTCTGAGCAAGCTCAGAAGTGACTCTGGTGATGCTAGGGCCTTGAATAGCAATACTGACAATTGTAGTGGGTACCACTGACTTCTTGCAGGTTGTCTCCTTCAGGCTGTTTCTCCGCGGGTGCTGGATTAGGGCAGTCTATTTCTCAGGGACCGAGGTTTAACACCGATGGGCATTAGCAGTACTGGGCTGACTCCTCAGACCATCCTGAGTGGCATGCAATTTCTTCTCACACTGAGGTTCAGTCTCTTGCTTTCTGCGAGCAGCAGACACAACTTTATGGCAGATTTGGTGCACTCACTGGCAGCCAGTATCTAATGGTCTCGGAACAGAACTCCACACTCTTTGGTGGTAATCTTTAACACTTTCTGGCTCCCCAGACACTGGAAACTCAGCAGGCTTTTTCCGCTGCTTTGCCCTGTCAGTGGAACCAGTCCAAGCTCTGGAAACTCAGTCCCAGCCCCCCCTGTAATGGCTGAAGGCCATCCTCAGGGTGCCAAACTATCCTCTTTCAGCTGAAACTGGGATTCTATCTCCCAGATAGTGGAAGACTTCTACAAGTCTCGCTGCCTTGGACATGGAAGCCGTGGGCTGACTTCACAAACTGTTACACTCAGCTCCCCTCTGTCCTCAGAGATCCTCTCTCACCAACTGCCCCAAGCAGCTTTCCTCCCAACCACCTCGGGGGGAAACTCCCCACTCCTCACTGAACAGTTCAGCAGTCACAGAAATGAATATTCATTATGGTTCTTCGTTAGCTAACTGGTTGTGGAGAAAGGTGCCAAAAACAATATTTACACCCTCTACCCAGGAGCCATAGCTAAAGTCTTTCATGATCCTCGATCACTGATTGGGCAGTAAAAGGTCAGGGGTCACAAAGACGGCGTCCATGTAAACAGTTTATAACAAATTCAACTTTGTGATCCTGCTGCAGGCAAAGTCAACTGCTTTAGCACACAAATGTCCCCTTGTCTGATAGCTGCAGTGCAGTTGTGCATCTTCCTCTGGTGCTGGAATGGGCACAATAATGTCTTGGTCAGCCTGTCACTAGTGCTATAGCAGTAGGCCTAACTACAGCAGGCGGAAGCATTCACAAATCAGTTTTTACCATTTAAAGCAACAGTACACATTTTTACAGTGGCACAATTATTTACATAGTACACTTCCCTTTAGCTTCCAACTGCGTGTGTCTGAGTACATGGATACATAGATGCTGTCAGCAGATAAGGGCCTTTGGCCCACCTAGTCTGCCCATTACTACAATTTACTGTGCTTGTTCAAGCTTCCCTGGAAGTAGGTTATCCCTCCCCCCTCGACTACCAGGATCCCCTTATGCCTAACCCATGCATTCTCAAATCCTGTAATTGTTTCTGCCCCCAGCACCTCTTCTGGCAGGCTATTCCATTTGTCCACCACCCTCTCTGTGAAAAAGTACTTCCTCATGATTCCTCTGAACCTCTCTCCCTCCAGTTTCCTCCTACGTCCCCTAGTCCTGGAGCATCTTTTTCTTTGAAACATTGGGTTTTCCTGCACCTTGTTTCTACATGTGAGGTATTTATATATCTCAATCATATACCCCTCTCCCTTTTCTCCTCCAGGGAGTACATATCTACATCTTTCAGCCTGCCCTCATAGAGTTTGTGATGTAATCCTTGCACCATCTTGGTTGCCCTCCACCTATCTATGTCCTTATGTAGGTAAGGTCTCCAGAACTGGACACTGTACTCAAGGTGTGGCCTCACTAATTTCCTGTATAGTGGAATTATGACCTCCCTTTTCCTGCTGGTGATACCCCTGCCTATGCATCCCAGCATCATGTTTGCTTTTCCTGCCGCCTTGTTGCACCGACTCCCTACCTTGAGGTCATCAGAGATGATGCCCCTAGGTCTCTTTCCTGCTTGGAGCATTCTTTAACCCTCTCCTCCCAAGCTGATAAGTTGTTCCTGGGTTTTTGTGCTCCATGTGCATTATCTTTCACTTTTTTGCATTAAATCTCAACTCACTGCCAGTCCCTTGACCAGTCCTCATGCTTCTACAGATCTCTCCTCATTCTCTCAATACCCACCGATGTGTCTACCCTGTTGCAGTGCTTTGTATTATCAGCACCTACATATATTTAGGGATCCCAGGAGCCGGAACACACCAAAGCATATCCTGTTAGCCAACAGGGGTAGAAAAACGGGAGCTAGGCAGCATCCCCAGTGCAGACTGCATTGTACTACTGAATAGCACAGTATCAACTATTTACATCACTCCTCCACCTCAGAGAAAGAAGGCTTAGAAGGCTGGCAGGAGTATATTTGGGCACCAGGGGCCCGAGATTGGCAGGACCAGACACCAGGAGGCAAACTAGTAAGCCCTACCCACGAGGAGGGTGTGGTTACAATTGGTTAGGACTTGTGCATTGTGAGAGCACAACGCACAGGTAAGCAAGCATTTGTCAATTCCGAATGTTGTCTCGCTGGCATTGGCATTGATAGTGCAGGAGTTAGAGACGCATAATAGGAGTGGCAGTGAAGTATTGAACTGATGCCAACCCCACACCCACGCTGCAGAGACTGACAGGCATTGGGGTGTGCTTTTGGGTCATCAGCTATAACACTCATGCCATTTTACCTCACCCTACCCTGTAGACATTGAGAAGTGTCATGGTGTGCTTTGGGGTCATTGGGAGTTATACTTACCCCATTCCATAAGGAAATACACAGAGGTGGATGCAATATAGGAGAATGGGGTGAACTTTGTGGCTGAACACTCCATGGCACACCTCGATGCCTGTCAGTTGCTGCAGGGTGGGGTTGGGGGTAGGGGTGGAACAGCAGGAGCATTATAGCTGATGATCCCAAGTCACACCCCTGATGCCTGTCAGTCTCTACAGGGTGGGGTGTAACAGTTGGAAACCCTAACGCCGTAGGCGTGTGTTGGTATTTTCACTCCAAATTATCAACATGGGCTTTTTGTGACCCCACCTCATGAAGAGCGGCAGTATCAGTTTGTTAGCCGAAAGATGATTTTGCACAGCAACTGTGCCATTTGACGTCACTGGTATGTAAACACATTTTGGGCAGGATGTAAAAAATGACAACTGTATTGTTCATGAGGAGTTGTAAAAAAATAGCAACATTGAAAATCTGGAGCGAAAATATGAAAAATTGGTGAAGTCACGGGCATGCATAGAAACTGTGCAATGCACGTCTGTAACACAATTATTTTTGGGGTTTTTTAAACCACATTTTCAACATAGGCATTTTGGTACTTCCCCTCATGAACAGTGGCACTGTGATTTTCTTAATCTGTCCCAAAACTGATCTCCCACAACGACCACGCCATTGTATGCCACAGGTGTGAAAACACAGTTCAGGCAGGATGTGAAAAATGACAGCTGTACTGTTCATAAGGAGGTGAGAAAATACCAGTGTTGAAAATCTGGTATGAAAACATTGCAAATTTGCGAAGTTACAAGGGTGCGTGGAAACTGCGCAACACATGCTTGTAACACAGTCATTTTAAGGACTTTCATCATCAAATTTTCAACATAGGCATTTTAGGACCTCTGCTCATGAACAGTGTCACTGTTATTTTGTCAAACTGTCCTGAAAACTGATTTCGCACAGCGACTGCGCTATTCTGCGCTGGATGTGCGAAAACACATTTTGGCCAGGATATGTAAAATGACAATTGTACTGTTCATAAGGAAGTGTTGCAAAATGGCAATGTTGAAAATCTGGAGTGAAAATATTACAGATTCACGAAGTTACGAGCATGCGTGGAAACTGCGCAACGCACGCTCGAAAAACAGCCATTTCTTGGATTTTGTACACCAAATTTGCAACATAGGCTTTTTGAGAGCCCCCCTCATGAACGGTGGCACTGTCATTTTGTTAATCGGTCCTGAAAGGTGATTCAGCACAGTGACCACGAAATCACCTTTTGGGACCGAATAATGCCATGACAGTGACTGAATTCGTGAGGAGGGGGCCCCAATAACCACATGTTGAAAATCTGGTGCCAGAATTCCCCAAAATGGCTGAGATATGCACCAAAGTTGAAAAGACCCTATTTATGCCACTATTCAGTTCACGGTTGGCTTTGAAGAGTGCAGATGTGTTCCCAGTCCACCGAAGATCATCGCACCGGGCTCCGGAGGTAAGTATGGGTTGAGGGGAGTGCGGGGATGTGGGGTATGCAGAGGATGCGTGCGGGTTGATGGAGGGAGCAGGACAGACCGCGAGGGACCGTTTTCTGATTTACAGGTTTAAAAAAAAAAAAGTCACAGGATTTTTTTTTTACGGGGCATTTAGCACACTGGGGTGGGCTCCCAGCGTGCCTCCTGGGTGTTTTTGGGGTGCTGTAGCCAACGGATTGCACCCCTGGCCGGCACATACCGGGATGGGAGCCAGGGGATTGGGCACCCCCGGCACACAACAAAGGGGTGTGGGGATTATGCTGACAGGGAGTGGGCTCCCCATCAGCAAATTAAACGGGAAGGGAGGACTGAAGCCGATGGTGATTGGGCCCCCTGTTGGCAAAGAAAGACTGTTTGGGGGACGCATGATGCCGATGGGGTGTGGGCTCCCCCATCGGCAAATTAAGTGGGTCGTTGCATGCCGACAAGGGGATTGGGCACCCCTGAAGTTGGCGCTCTGCGTGGTGGCAGTCAATGCCGCCGTGTTTCTTGAACTGCTTCATCAGGAAAGGCACACCACTGCATGTTGAACTTGGCTCTCATTGCAGCAGACCTTTTCTTTGATCTGGTGGCCAGTTTACGTGCTGCTGGTGTCAGTGCCCGCAGCTGCCTTATTGGGGAATGAGGAACGCACCTACTGATGCCTGCCCTGCATTTGCCCAGATTGACCGCACCTCCAAATCTGCTACTACTGCAATATGTTGGCTGGCGCACAAGCGTGAGCCAACATAAAAATGTGCTGGCAACGAGGACAAAGTACACTAAGAATATCAATGCCCTTTTTTAATTTCTGATTTCCATTGTAAATATGGCTGCTACCTTTACTCACTAAAAAAAATCACCTAGGCCCTAAAACTTAAACTCTCTAAAAATAAACAGAACAGTTAAACTGACTAGATATTCTTTGCCTTTATATTGCCCTCACAGGTATACTGTTTGGAATTTCTTTTCTGACCATGGATGCACCCACCCCAACCCATCCTTACCTGCCTACCAGGGAAATCTTTGCTGCTTGCTCCGCCCCAGAAACAGTTGAATCCCTGGCTTTACTGAGGCCTTATGTTGTGTGGGGAGAGGTGAACATTCAGCCAGCAGAACTCTGCAGATGTTTGAATTCCTGCTTTCCATGATCTGTTGAATGTCTGGATAAACAGATGACTGAGAGCTGGGAAGGGACTGCATTTTACTAGTAACTCTTAACTAAAGAAAACACCTGTTTTTAATTAAAAAAAAAAAAAAACCTTTTGTTTTGTTTTTAAATGTTCTCAGCTTATCCATTTTATAAGTGCATCAGGACACTTCAAGGTGAGAGTTGTGGTGGCACAATGCATTTATAGAGGCTGAAGGCACTCCACCTGCAGCATTGTGCATCAGTATACCCCTGGGCATGCATTGTGACAGAACAACGCGTACCCCTTTGTGTCTTATTGCTTACATAAAATACGAGTGCATGTGTGGAATTTGGTCATTACTGTATGCCTCCACACTCCGTGGGTTGGAGGCATGAGGTGTTAGCTGAGTATCCTTCAACCACAGGGTGGGGGGAGTGCGGTAACTACCCAATAACCACAAGCCCCAAACTGTGTTGTGTTTATAAAATGGCGCCAAAATACTAAAAAAAAAACAAGACTAAATAAATCTTTAAATTAAGAATAATTATAAAATGAGTAAGAGAACTGCTGTACTGTGACTGGTGGAATCCAGTCACATGACCATGCTGTCATCCTAGCACAACAGCGCAGGTCAGAAATGCTTAACTTTCTGATCCTCATTACTTGGTCCTAAAATAAAAAAATTAGGGAAGTCATTTTATAATCGCAATAAGGCATTCCATAGTGTGCGTAATTGAGGGATAATAGCACTTCTCGGATGCATAAAGCTCCTGGCTTCGCCTCGGGCTTCACTTACTGAGGCGTGCTGTAATCCCACAGTAACACACACCATGCCATGCCTTATTGCTTAAATAAATCTTCGTCACAAGTAAATCAGTTCTCACACCAAACAGCTGGGTTTGCCCCATCAAGAGGTCAAACTGACTGGCAGGCAGGTCATTCATGCTGTTAGCTGAATTGTTTCCCCCCCAACTGTCACAGTTACTGAGAAAGCCTAACAAACAATTTCCAAGACTTGCAAAGCACTTTCTAGACTAGTGCGGTTATTGGTCAATTACTGCATAGGTCTGGGCAGCTGTTGACCAATCAGATCACTGGCTTTTTCTTGCCAATTTTATGATCCTGCTTAACGTACAACCAGCCTAATTCTTCCCATTGATTTATATATTTTATATGTTGCTTCTGATGCCTTGCCTTAGAGGAGTGCAAGTTATTTTGTGCTCCTCGAAGTAGTAGAAAAATGTGTTAATTTAGGATACTGTCACTTGAGCCGAGGTTCATGTTTATTGATATATCAAGTGCAGCTGCAGAACCATTACATGCAGTTATGAATCGGTAAATATTGTTTTTTTTTTCACTTATAACTAGAGATGTTGCAAAGCTTTAATTTGCAGGTAAAGTTAAGGCAAAATCACCAAATTCGCTTCCGCGGATCATTTCATGAAGTTTTCCTATTTAATAGGAAATTCACCATTGGTAACTTAGCCTTACAACTTTGCCTGTAACTTCTGCTTGTGGTACACAAAGGTGAGGTTGGGTCAAAATGATTTCTACCAGCTACTCCTTTTGGTTGTTTCAGGCATAACTCCTTTTGGATTTTTTAGGTATACCTCAGTTAAATCTAGTCGCATTTCTCTGAAACTTGGTATGGTTGTAGTCCACGCAGAGGTGCATCTTTGGTGCATTTTTAATGATTATCGAACTTAAAGTGTGGATTAGGCACCATGGTCAAGTTGGGAGGTGATTTTGGGGTGTTGTGCACACTCCATGAATTTTTCCAGGGGTATTATGTGTTGCTATTGTAGTACACATTGAGGCCCTTGTTTCTACATAAAGAGTGTTCCTTAACTCCAAATACTGGCAGAGTTATGGCTTGTTAAATTTGCAGTGTTATCCTATGTGACATTATGGTTAATGTGTCACTTGCAGCCTATGCAATGAACATGTCTCCTGGGTTGTTTACTGCTGCTTCTCTTGTCACCTCCCACATCCCCCACCAGTATGGCTGCCACAGATGTGGCAGAGAAAAATTTGGCTACACTAATGTCACTGCCACCAACTACTACTTTTTTTTTTTTAACATGTCACTGTTTTCGCTGCCAGCATGCCCCATTCAGCCCGACCATTCCCCCCCCCAGCTCCAACACCCGGAATTACCAGGGCTTACCTTATGCTCGACCCAGGAGCGGTGCCTGCAGAGGATCGGGCATCATCCTGCCTGCCGGGTGTTTTTCTCCTCCATTTCTCCCCATTACCCGGGGCCCCAGGAGTAGAGATGCATGCACGTGGAGGCACACATGTGCTCTAAAGCCCTGGCAACAGCCCCTTCTGCCCACCCATTGGCCCAGTGCCATTGCACCCCTCTGGCTTGCACTGCAACTTGGCCTCCACCAGGAGGCAGACCTTGGCCGAGGGATGCAACCCCACTACCCTGGAGTGGACAGCTGCCTTTCCGCCACTTCTACCAGCTCTGCACCCTCCCCCCTGCTGGCCTCCAGCAGCCCGTGCTCATACCCGAACACGGGTCGCTGGCGTGGCACGAGGTAAGGCATCCAGCGCCTCAGCCCTCAGCACCACCGGGCTGGCCACCAACTACTCCTTTGCTATTACCAACTCTGGAGCCCACAGAACACGCTGCCGCAGACATAGTTTCTTAACTGCAGCACTGTTTAGTCCCCCAGATTCTGAACACTTCTTTGCTGCCTCCCCAGCACCTCTCCGTTTAGTAGAGTGCCTCTTCCCTGTCATTCTTATATGATAATTCTTACTTAAAAACACAGAAACATAGATAATGACCTCAGAAAAATACCAGAGGTCCATCCAGTCTGCCCAAGTTTCCTATAATCCCTGGAACCTACTGTTCCTCCAGGGTACTAACCCTCCCTGTCATCTCTCTCTATTCTCCTCCCTAGTCCTGTCACCCCCGGTAACCACTATTCCCTTCATTATGTCCCAGCCCTGCTTGAATCCCCTGACTGTTTTTGCACCCACCACCTAAGCCGACAGACTGTTCCAAGGTTTCAGCACCCTTTCCGTAAAGTAGCACTTCCTCACATCCCTCCTGAACCTATCTCCTGTTAATTTCCATTCATGTCCATGTGACTGTGAATTGGTATTCAGGCTAAAGAGTTCCTCGCAGTTCACTCTGTTAATTCCTTTAAGGAACTTGAAGGTCTCTATCATATCTCCCCCTCCCTCCCTTCTGGTCTCCAGTGAGTACATATTTAGTGCCTTGAGGCGCTCCTCACAGGATCTTCCCTGTTTGCCCTGAATCATTTTTGTTACTCTACCCTGCGCTGTCTCCAACCTATCCTTTTCCTTTCAGAGGTAAGTACTCCAGAACGGGGCACAATACTCTAGGTAAGGCCTCACCAGGGATTTGTAGTGGGGAAGTGTTACCTCTTTTCTTCTGCTATCGATACCCCTCTTGATACATCCCAGCATCCTGTTAGTCTTGCAATTGGCCTTGTTACACTGACTCAATTGCTTAAATGAGTTGCTAAAGATAACTCCCAGATCCTGTTCCTCATCTGTAGTGCCAAGTCTCTCTCCTCCCATCCAGTACTCTGTCTTAGGGTTCTTTTTCCCCTAGGTGCATTACCTTGCACTTTTTAGCATTGAATTTTAACTGCCAGACCTTTGACCACCTCTCTAGCTTTTGTAGGTCTCTCTGCACTTCCCTTATTCCCTCATCACTATCCACCTTCCCACATGGTTTTCTGTGAAGAGACAGCCTGCCCTGGATTCCTTCTCCATTGTCAATAATGAACATGTTGAAGAGGACCGGACCCAGGACCAATCCCTGTGAAACCCCACTCATAACCTCCCTCTCTTCTGATTTAACCACATTGACCTTCCTTCTAGCCAGTTACCCACCCAGTTCACTGTGGGTTTAGCTGCACCCAGGTCTTCCATCTTCTTGAGCAATTGTCTGTGAAGTATCAAGTCAAATGCCTTGCTGAAATCAAAGCAGAGCAGAGTCACAGCATGGTCTTTGTGTAATTCCTTTGTCACCCAGTCAAAGAAAACTATCAGGTTAGTCTGACAAGATCTTCCTGCCATGAAACCATGCTGTTTACTATCCTGGAGCCTGTTGCTCTCCAGGTAGTCTGAGGTTGTCTTTGATCAGTGACTCCATCAGCTTCCCTAAGATAGAGGTTAGACTGACTAGCCTGTAGTTCCCTGGTTGCACCTTATCCTTATCCCCCCCCATGAAGTGGTACAATGTCTGCCACCTTCCAATCCCTTGGAACTTCCTCAGTCCTAAGTGAGTTGTTGAACAGACATACCAGTGGTTCAGTCATCTCCACTGCTAATTCTATGAGTGTCCTTGGATGCAACCCATCTGGTCAGGGGGCCTTATCTGTCTTAAGGGCAGCCAGCCCTTTCAGAACCCTTTCACTAGTGAACAATGGCTGCCTCATTTCTGGGATTCCCTTAGAGGCTGCTTTGATGCCACTCTCTGGCATGGACTCCTTAGTGAAAACTGAGCAAAAGTAGCCATTTAGGATAGCGGTCTTTTGCCCATCCTTCTCTATCACCCCCCCCCCCAACTAGCCTTACGATTCCCCCATCTTTTTTCATTTTTTCACTAATGTATCTGAAAAACTGTTTTTCTCTGTCCCTGACCCCCTCCACAATATGCAACTCTGTGTCTGCTTTGGCCTCCGTAACGGCCCTCTTTGCCTCCCTGTTTTTCTGTAGATAATCCTCCCATTCTACGTCCCACTGCTTTTCCTTGCATTTATAGAAGCCCTTCTTTTTGTCCCTTACTGCTTCCCTGACCCTTGCTGAGAACCATAGTGGTTTCTTAAACCTGTTTTTCTTTGTTACTGTTCTTATACATACTTTAGATGCCTTGAGGATGGCCTCCTTAATTATCTGCCATCTCTCATCCACCCCACCTATGTCCTGCACCCCTACTAACTTATTCCTGACCAGTTCCCATATCCTATTGAAGTCAACCCTTCTAAAGTGAAGGACTTAATTTCTCAATTGTGGCTTGCTGGCCCTGAGGACCAATTCAAACCCAACAGAGTTATGGTCACTGCTCCCCAGTGGTTCTACTACTCCCACTGCTCCCACCATCTCTAAGTTGGAGAGCACCACGTCAAGGATTGCAGTCTGCCTGGTGGATTCCTTAACTAGCTGAACCAGTAGACAGTCTTGGAAGGCATCTGGCAAGGCATAACTACTGGTGCTCTTGGCCACCAGGACCTCCCAATTGATGTCGGGCAGGTTCAGTTCTCCTAACACCACTACTTCCCCCTTTACTGGTGGAGGACCTGGTTCATGGAGGACAAATTGGCTTTGAGGAATCACTATGGTGATTACCAAAGGGCAACTGACTGTAAGAAGGCAGAGTTCCTGTCCAGGGAGATTGCTGCAGAGAGGAACAGACCAGCTTTGCTCTTTCTGACTGTGGACAGACTACTTCATCCAGTCTGTCTATAGCCAAAAAGGGCATGTTCAACTACACAATGTGAAGAGTTTGCTCTGTTCTTCTCTGACAGGGTGTCCGCTGTTCGGTCTGGGATCTCCACAGTGGGACACAATCAGTCCCAAAGTAGGGACTCGAGCAGGAACGAGGGCACTGTTATTGTCTTGGAGGAGTTTCGGCCAGTGGATTGGTTGAGGTCGTCAAGGTGATTTCAAAGCTGCAGCCCACCTTTTGTGAACTGGACCCTGGTCTGACGCATCTTCTAGTAGGATGCGGTGAGGCTATTGGTCCAGTGTTCACTGGGATAGTCCATTGTTCACTTTCAGAGGGACTCTTCCCCAGTGCCTTGAAGGAGGCATTGGTAAGGTACCTCTTGAAAAAAACATCGCTTGATCCTGACATCCTGGTGAATTATAGACCTATCTCCAACCTCTCATTTTTAGGGAAGGTTGTTGAGAAAATGCTGGCACTGCAGTTCGAGGCACACCTCGCAGCCTTTGACATCTATGAGCCATTCCAGTCCCGGTTCAGGGCTAGGAATAGCACTGAGACAGTGTTGGTTCGGGTGCAAAATGACCTCCTCAGGGCAAGGGATAGAGGAGACCAGTCAATTCTCGTTGCCCTCGATCTCTCGTCATCATTTGACATCGTGGACCACACTATGCTGCTAGATCACCTTAGAGAGCATTGTGGACTCACCAGATCTGTCATTAACTGGTTTGAGTCCTATCTCTCAGACAGGAGGCAATGGGTGGTGATGGGGAATTTCTCCTCCCCAAAGCCAGTCATGTGCAGTTCCTCAGGGTTCGATCCTATCACTGATGTTGTTCATGGTGTACACACTGCCCCTGAGAGAGCTCATTAGACATTATAGTCTGGGTTTTCACTGTTATGCAGATGATACCCAGCTGTATATGTCATTTGCCCCCAGAACGAATAGCACTGTTGAAGTGCTGAACAAGTGCCTGGCTGAGATCCAGGGCTGGATGTCCTCTAACTGGCTGAGGCTGAACCCTGACAAGATGGAGGTACTGGTGACTGAGCATGGTTGTGGGCATGATGGGGTGCTTCTGGGGTGGCAACAGGGTTGGTCCTAGGGTCCACTCCGTTGATGGCATCCTCTAGGGTGAGAAACCTGGGTGTCATCCTTGATGACAGGCTGACACTTGATGCTCAGGTGTTGTCTGTTGTCAAAAGTGGTTTCTACCACTTAAAGAATGTAGCCCGGACTAAACTCCTAATTCCACCCGAAGACCTGCTCTCACTGGTGCATGCCTTTGTTACATCCAGGCTGGACTACTGTTATGCTCTATACTTTTGTGTCAGTGGAGGGATCCTCCACCGACTGCAGCTAGTGCAGAACGCAGTGGCCAGGTTAATGACAGACCTGCCTAGGTCTTGTCATGTGAACTCGGTCCTGTGAGGTCTGCATTGGCTGCCTGTTAGGTGGAGGATCATCTTCAAGGCGGGCTTGTTCACCTATAAGACCCTATATGGCTCAGGCCCTGGCTATCTGTCTGACCTCCTTATTCCTGCCATCCCTGTATGCTCCCTCCGTTCCTCCACCGAGGGCCTCCTAGTGGTTCCGGGGGCCAGGCTGAAAATCTCTGGTGATCACTCATTTGAGGTGGCCAGCCTGGTCCTCTGGAACTCACTCCCCAGATCACTGAGGGAGGCCCCATCAGTGAAGGCATTTAAGATGGGTCTGAAAACTCACTTGTTTAAGAAAGTGTATCCTGAAAACTGATGGTGATTTTTAATATGACTTATTTATTATTTTAGTTAATTTATTGTATTTTTATACCCAGTATGTGTGTATGTTTGTTTTGCAACCCTGCTTACTCGATGTATTTTCTGTAAAGCGCCCAGAGCCCCTGGGATTGGGTGCCATATAAACACATAATTACTTACTTACTTACTTTGTTTGCTACCCCTCATTCAAGTTCCTCTACGAGTTCTCTGTCCCTTTCCTTCCCTTGTCCTGGAGGCCAATATATTACCCCCAAGCGTACTTTCCTGCCTGAAGTTGCCGTGAGTTGCATCCATACTGACTCAGCCTCACCACTGCTACCCCTCATGCACTAAAATAAAACAACTAAACTACCAAAAAAACAAAATAACTTGACTTGGGATGAAAAATTACAAAATGTAAAAATGCCTGTAGTACAAAATGTACCAGGAACAGACAACACTTCCCCCTAGGGAATCAGGGATCAACAGTGTGATCTGAAAAAATAAAACACCACAGGGACTAACATGACACACACAACGTGGCTTGGTTAAGAGGGTTAAACAAGTTATTATACAATGGCAAGAAAAACTCCTGCCCTCTGATTGGTCAGCTGCCACCTTGAACAGTTATGTTACCTTAGAACAACATCACCCTATCAAGGTCAGGCACACCTGAACGCAATGTGAATGAAATCCACCCCACGGCCAGGTGTGCTCAGAAAGCCCAATGAAATTATAATTCAAGCACTACCCACCAGTAGAAAACACACCAAGGGGGACAAAACATGGTCAAATTATAGCATTTCTATTCACAATAGTTCTAGGATCTCTTACCAATAAGAAGGGGGTACAAGTGAAACCCAGGAAAACCTCCAACTGGTTTCGCTTGTTCAAGGTATCATCAGGGAGTCAAACAGGTAAAACGGGCAAGGTCCTAGCAGTACTGTGAATAAAAATGCTGTAATTTGACCATTTTTGTCTCACTTGGTTTGTTTTCTGGTGGTGGGTGGTGCTTGAGTTATTTCATTACACTTGAATGCACCTCAAAAAAAAAAAGAACTCGCTTCATCCTGTTCCCCGCTTCACCACCCACCACTAGCCACAACAAACAGTTAAGCCTCCACAGATTCAGCCCCCCGAGTCCCTCGCTCTATCACTTAAATACACATGTAACCCCTAGGTGGCGCTATCCTAAGGGCTACTACCCCTGCCTGCTTGGCTAGTAGCAGGTTAAGGGGCCTGAGTTCTGGAACGGGTGCCTCCACCCAGAGGTCAGGGTTGGTAGTGGTCAAGCTAACCTGGGCACAGCCCTCCGGGACACTGTAACCCCCCCCTCTTTCCTTACTAGTGGTTGGAACAATACACAATAATCACTTTCATACCACACAAGTACCCACACTGTTTGCACTTACCACCAGGGATTTCCTCTGGCCTGGCCCTGGGGACCCCCTGTAAAACAAGGTAATACACAGCAAATAACAGCAGTACAGTACTCTTGCACAAACTGGAACCACAGTCAGGGTAAATGCAAAAAAGAGTTAGATCTGATTTATTTAAGGTACTTGAATAAGGGAGGGGCGTACTCAGGTTAATTTGCTTAAAGGCTGTATCAATCAAACAGTTATGCATGCACTTCAGGGTCCATAAACAGTCACACAATCTGGGTACCCAGATGGAGAACGGTGTGGGCTAGCCAGGAACGTTGCAGCTGGTTGGGGCCCTGAGATGGAAGAAAACAACATGCGCAACACATACTATTTGTAATCCGGAGCCAGAGGGCTCAGTTCGTGAAAAGAAAACAACAAGACAATCAGATGACACACTTTTAGATTAGGCTGTTGTTGCAGGGAGCTACCCTGATGATTACTCACGATACCCAAGACTGGACACAGGCTGGATGAAAATCGAGACAGCAGGTGGTTAATCTGGAGTGCCAGGAGAAGCAGGGCCCACACAAATCGCCGAGGCGTTGTTCCTGTTCAAGCGTGGAGCAGGGGGGGCTGATCCCCAGGCAGGTCTCTCATCGATGGCTTTCTCTGTGCAGCGGGTAGTCTGGCTGGGCCAGTGTGGCAAGGCCCCAGCCAAATGGAGACAAATTCGGATACAGTCCGTTTTGGGCTGGATACAGCTTCCAGCAAGCAGAACACAGTTCACACAGTGGGGAACCAAATCCCGATCCACTAACAACTCACAGCACATTTCCATGTAAAGAAATTCTACTGTACCAGGCAAACTGCTCGCAGAGTCTCTGCACAAACTGGGGATTCAAAAGCAGCTGGAAATCCTGACAGGCCAATCGCATTCAGCAAAATCTTCGGTCTTCTTCAGGTATGAGCCTGGTAAAAAAATCAGTGGCTTACTTTGTTCTCACAAACTTGGATTTAGTCCGAAATAATTCTCTTCTCTCCCTCTCAGGGGCAGCAGGCAGACATGCAGGCCACAACTCAGGCCTTTCCACAGTTCTTCCGTGCGAAACTACTCAGACGGCTGCTTGACTGTCTCAAGCTGTTGCCTCTTCAGCTCCCAACTTAGATCTAACTCAACTGCCAGCAAACCTGGGACTTTCCCCAGAATCCAAAAGGTTTGGTTGGCTGTCTGTCAGTCACAACAAAGGCTCCCCCTTCAGGTGCAAAAAGATGCCAAAAGCCCAAAACTACAATTCCTGCAGATTTTGAATCCTGACAGCTCCTGTAGTCCGGCTCCATTTTAGGTCCCACCAGTACTGATTGGTCCAATTCGGCAGTCCAGGACCAAGATAGTGGAGATAAACAAAACAGTCCTTTCTGCAAAGGTTAGACAAACAACATTATCATTATCACTCTAAATGATTTTCAGCAGATAGTTACATCTTTCAACAGAGCTCCCTCTCAGCTTACTTATGACTGCAGTCCAGGCAGCTCTTAAACAGACAGTGCACAGAGGTTATACAGGCACTCTCTGGCAATCACATTTAAACTGTTAAAACACAGGACACCAGCCTGGTAGTGAGCATTTAGACAAGCTCATGGAAGACTTTTTGGGAACCTCCATGAGTAAAGGGGTTACATACAACCATGTTAAAAAGAAAGATTTTTTTCTTCAGACCACTGCTGCATTTGGGTAAAGAACTGTCAGTGCATGCCCACATGGCCATCTGTTTTGCCGAAAAGCCACATGCATTGACGGTATTTAAAACATGTAGTGATACCTACCTCTACAACTAAAACCCAATCCTTCATTTTTTCCCCTCACTCCACCCTGTCATCTACTGAAGGCACCTGTTCCACACACACTGCCGCTCCTGAAAGTAACGGCCAACACCATCCCATTCCTGAAAGCAATGGCCAACAACACATCCTCCAAATGCGAAGCAAAACCAAGTAAAAGTGGTTAATCAGACTGAGAAGACAGAGGCAGAAGACTGGGGGTTGGGGATGACTAAGCAGATGAACAAAATGCAAAGTAATGGAGCTGGGGGCACAGCTTTACATAACAGCTCCACCTAGTGGAAAAATGCAGAGCAGGAACTTTTTTCTCTAAGAATGTTTCCATACTGAAAAATAAAGTAAAAACTATTTGAGAAATTATTGTTTTTATTATTTTTCTCTACATACAAATCAAATCATTGTATAATAGCAATAGTGCACTCCAGGGTGTGTATTGTTTTGGGATAATGGCACTTCTCAGGTGTTGGGACACACTCCGCCTGCAGCCTTGTTCCCAACCACCCAAGGTGTGATGCTATCCTAGCACGACAGTCACCCTGTCATGTGTTATTGCTTAATTAACTAACAGCCACAGACAACACCTCCCCCTAGAGAATCAGGGATCAGCAGTGTGATCTGAAAAACTACTACTAAAAACAACCAAAAAAGTTATTTTTTTTCTTTTGAAAACAGAACAGAGATTAAAACGACAGGGGTAACAGAGGGAATTTAATATTAAGTATAACAAAAAGTGACAGAACACCATCCTTTAAGAAAAAATAACTGAAAGATTATCTCAAAATGCAACAGAAAGACACTAACAAAATACTTAAACACACCAAAGTAAACCCCAGAAATTATTCACTACAGATCAAAAATGATGAACAAGAAAGAGTGAGAAAACCAAAATATAACACAAATGTCCTACTTATACAAAAAGGCTCCAGATCTTTCTAGCCTGCCTTGCTTTAAGTACGCCTACTCTCCCCCACTCCACTGCTTCACAGACTGACAAAACAGAAATCACTACTTTAAAGTAATCAATGAAAAAATAAACAAAAAACAAAAATCTGTCAGCACAAGGTCCTCTAGAACGATTTATGAGCAATTCTGATTCAAAATGTTTTTGGTTTGGAGATTAATTTTACAAATTTTTTTCCTCAGACAAGCACACACAGACTTTTCTTCTGCTCTGTCTAAAGAACACTGTATTGAAGACAGCCTCTGGTGGCATACACAGCTTGTTTCAGCAACATGTGACCTCCAATCCCATAGTACAATGCAAACTTCGCCTGTGCACCAAACTTTGCCGATGAAGTTACCAACTTTGCAACTTTGCCTCTGTGCCAAACTCTGCCAGCGAAGTTACAAAGTTCGCATCTCATAGAGCTATCATTTTTTTGTGAATTTGGACTTCACTTGGTGGATTAGCTCTGCAAACTGATGCAAATTCACAAATTAATCTGTGGAGGGAAGTTTTCCAACTTCGCACATCACTACTTATATGTTCCTGTATTGCAATTGCAACACAGAGGATAATGTATGGGCTTCGATGAACAACCACTCTATTATCGCTTTGAGTGGTTGTCATGACAACTTAGATAAATCCCGAGAGCTCAGGTCGAGAGGTTTTCATAAATTGTCATGACAACCATGAGAAGCGAGAATAGAGTGGTTGACCGATGCCCATACATTGTCTTTTACAGTATATGGGCATCGGTCCATTCAAGTTAAACAAAAAAAAGACAATTTATAGTCAAGAGTCTTACTTTTAAACTCTCACCACTGTTCTCTCTCTGGGTCCAGTTGTAACCACAATAGCCTGTTCTATAAAGCTGGTGGTTCGCAGAATGTGCATGCACAGAGAGTTCCTTGTTGCTGTACCATCGATGTGACATACCCACAGTGGTATAACAACATCATGACATCACATCAAAGGTATAACAACACTAGGAAAAGATAGATTTTGAGGGCTTACAACGTTCAACCATACATTATATTTTATTTATGCTTACAATCTAGGAGTGGAGAGAAAAATAGGCCAGATGGAGAGTTTAGAATGGAAGGTAAGGTAGTTTTAAGCTGAAGCAAGGTAAAACATTAGCAAAAGCATTACAAATAGTGTAGAATGTATCACATACATAATGAGTCGCAGTAGAATAACCCATTTATCGACATGCAAGTTATAACAGCTTCTTAACAAACTCATGGCTTCGCCACCCGTGAGTTATGGGTTTTACCACTCACTAGTGGAGATAAATGTATTATTCCACTGCAGTGTGTGTGTGTGTGTATACATATATCTATATATAATAAATAATGGGTAAGGGTGGTATACAAGGATGTGTAACCATTGAGGGAGCTAATTAGGGCTATAAGGCCATGAGCCTGAAGGGCGAGTGGGTTTATTGCCCAAATTAGCCCCCTCGGTGGGTACCCATTGTTTATTGAATATAATACATTAGGATGGTAATTGTTATGGAGATTGCATTTGTGATCACGTTACGGCACCTGAAGGTCTCTTGCAGCAAGGAGGGAATGGTGTGTAGAGAGTGCAGGTCGAAGTTTAGGGGATTTCTGAATTTGGGAGGGTTTTGAGTGTCTTTTCCAGGTTCTTTTGCAGCTTGTTAATATGCTTGAGTAACTTCTTAATGATGTGTTAACTGTGTCATTGATTGATTGATTGATTTCTTTATTTGTAAAAAGTGCCTTTCTGAAACGAAGGCGCTGGTACATAAAGATAAAACAAACATCACAATTTGAAACCATCATAACAAACAAATATTAAAATCCACATTTTAGACAATAAATATAGCATTAATCAGGTCCAAAACATTAAAATAAGTTTAAGTAAACCAGACTAAATCAATTTTCACCAGATTCTGGATAGGCTAAACTAAACAGATATGTTTTTAACACTGTTTTAAAACTCTGGACGGTCAGGCACTCTCAGTACATGATGAGGTAGACAATTCCACAGGGTTGGGGCCACAAAAAGCAAAAGACAGGGCCCCCAATGATTTCAAACAAACCCTGGGACTCTGTAGCAATCCCTCGTCAGTGGATCGGAGAGGATGTAAGGGGGGATAAGGATGAAGGAGATCTTATCAGTATTGTCCCATGAATTATTTGATTAGTCTTGGTATGCAGCTTTATTTAGTGCAGCTATACAGTTGTTTTGATTAATGCAGGCATAGACTTTAACTAATAATTAGTCATAGGTATACAAGGAAATAAATGATGGCCTTTTCTATGGGGAAAAGTTCCCATCCATGTATTATATATCTATATCTATATCTATGTAACAGATAATCTACTACAGGGTGTGCAGTCGTGCTTTGATATTCGCATGCCTTGGGTTATTGTGAGGCCACAGGCTGAATGCATTCGACCATCCAAGGCATGTGTATATCAGATCACGACTGCATGCCCTGTAGTGGATTAACGGCTTTAAAAAATGTCCAGAAGGTTCTGAGGGATGAAAAAAGTGCAGATGTGTGATCCTTGTGGAATAATGCACGGTCATTTGATGCGTTTCATCCAACCGGGAGGCTTGATTTTCACAGATTTTCTAACCCATTTTATAAATAACATGGGTGTCCTGAGGGAGAAGTTTAATAGGTCAGGAAGCCCCACCTGACTGTTGATTAAATGCCTGTACCAGGGTGAAGCAACCCTGTGTAGTATCCCTGAGCCTGCCAGATCTTGCTATCTGGCCAGAAGGAGTATATGAGAAGAGTGTTGTTTATTTACATTGTAATGACATAAATACTTTAATACTTCTTTCAAGTGTTCAAAACACTGGAGAGCAAAGTAACACAGCTCCTTTGTTAAAGTAATCAATAAAACATGTTAGAACATCTGTTTGACTTGCTTTTTACCATATATGAGAATACATTACTTCCATGAGTTGCAAGCACTGCATTATGGGTATGTAAATAATATGGGTTATGCAGTAGCTCTGTAATTCTCTGAGAAATAAACTGAGTACAAAGAATATGACTATTAATTACAAAGACATCTTCCCAGATAACTACTGTTTACCACTTTGTCATATGAGCTACTGTTCAGAAGTTTATTTCTCAGAGAACCCTGTGTTTTGAACAGTAAAAAGATGCATTAAAGTATTTGCGTCATTACAATATAAACAACACTCTACTCATGTACTCCAGGAAAGAAACGAATATGTTAAGAAAAGTGTTATATAGTTCTTATGCCTATTGATTAAAGAAAGAGCAAATTCTCTTCAGAACCGTGCACAGTTGTCTGTTCTACAGTACATGTTGCGTTATTTACTTACTTTACTAGTACTAATGTGCATACAATGCTTTTGTACTTTACCGAAATATCTAACTTAACCACGTAGAACTATTTTTCCAGATGGAAGGATACATGATACAAATTCTCTTTTCCAGCCTGAAAATCACCTTTTCTGAGCATTATTTATGTTCTTCATGCAACCCATGTTATAAGCGCAATAACCCATGATACAGTGTGGGGTTATAGGCATATATTTACTGGTTAGTGGTTATAAACCACTGCCATCGAGTGCCCAACAGCTCCATAAACCACATATGTGGTTTATGGAGCTCCATAAACCATGGGCACACAAAGAGCAAAGCAGCACCTTAAGCCATCGGATAAGCTGTCCTCGCCACTGCACGTCCAGTAAGCTAGATTTTTGACACAAGTCAGCGTGAGGCACAAGCTTCTCAATGACTCCACATTACCTCAAGAAGCAATTTTTAAAACTCAATTAAATCAAAAACTTAATTCAAAAAGTGATACCATATTGGTAGAACCAGTATATATAAAAAATAAAACATGGGTAAGTGTGTTTTAATTAATTAATTTATTTATTTAAAAGTTGATAACAGGGAAAAGCAACATGAGCCGAAGCTTGTTTCCAGATGCGACCAGGGAAGGAGGAACAAGAGAAGCAAAAACACAATTTGGCAAAACATATACACAAAAGATACAGAGCACAAGTCACGAGTCAGGGTTACAGGATCCACTACAAGAGTAGAGCCAGCAGCAACATAACAGTAAACAGCATTGCACAGCTAGGGTATAGTAACATAGGGAATCAGCAGATAATCAGCAAACAAAATGAGGGATGGGTTACACAAGCCCGCAAAAAAGAAAATGAAAACACCTAGGCAGTATTAGGCCAGGTGGTGGGAAACCCAGACAGAGGGACCAAAAGGAAAATGGTCAGGGTTGATGACAGTGGGAGCAAAGGTGATGGAGGAGGAGTCTGAGCAGTCTTTTGAGAGAGGAGCGGGGGAGAAGCATGAGCGAATCTCGGGGGGGGGGATAGTTTTTTCCAGAGCAAGGGAAGACTGAAGGAAAAAGCAGATTGCCCAGAGACAGAGTGAAGGTGGGGGATAGAGAAAGTACGGGAGCCTCTGTGATGAAAGGAGTAGTTAGAGGAGGCGACTTGGGTGAGATGGGAGGAGAGGTAGGAGGGAAGAGAACCAAACCAGAACTTAGCAACAAAGGTAGCACAGCGTAGCAGTCTCCTGTGAGGCAGGGGAGCAAGAGATAGGGCCAAGTAGAGAAAGTGGTGAGTGGGGGAGGGGGGAGTAGTGGCAAAATGGCAGAAGGAGTTTAGCAGGGTGTCAAGCTGGTCTAAGGATGTCTGAGAGGCAATGCAATGCACCACGTCGGCATTGTCGAAGGTTGGTAAAATCATTTTAGAGACAAATTCGCGGTGGGTTGGGAGAGGGAGGCTGGTTTTGTGCTGGTAAAGGGTACCAAGTTTGGGACGAAGTTTGGTGCAGATGGCATCAACATAGGAAGAGAAATCGAGATTTTCATCCAGCTAAACTCCAAGGTACTTGAAGGTCGAAACATTCTTGTGGGTGGAACCATCCAATGTAGCAAAGGTGAGGCATTGTGGTAAGGTGGCCAGTTTTTGCCTGGTATCAAAGGTCATGGCCACTGTTTTTTTTTTTTTTTTTTATGTTAAGTTTAAGTTTGTGAACCTTGAACCAGGTCTGGACTCTGTTGAAATCTTCCTGAAGGGGGAGTTGTACACTGCTCACAGAGGGCCCAGAGAGAAAAAGAATGGTGTCATCCACGTACATGTGAATTTCAGCAGACCTGCAGACTGAAGAGGGGTTATTTATAAATAAGGAGAAGAGGATAGAGCCTTGGGGGACACTGGAGAGGATGGGGAGTTGGGGAGATATAACATGGCCTATTTGAACCAATTGTTCCCTACCCTGGAGGTAAGATCGGAACCAGTTAACGGCAGGGTCGGCAAGGCCGACAGAGCCAAGAGTTTGTAGTAAGAGGGGATGGGAGATGGAATCAAAGGCTTTTGCCAAGTCAATGAAAATGGTGGCTGTAATTTGACTCCTATCCATAGCAGTAAGTATTGAGTCTATGACATGCAGGAGAGATGATATTGTTGAATGATGCTTCCTAAAACCAGCCTGGATGGGGGACAGAGTGTTGGAGCTAGCAAGGCAATACAACAGCCTAGAAAAAATAAGGGATTCTTGTAGTTTGGTTAGGGAGGGGAGAAGGGAGATGGGCCTATAGTTTCCAGGGAATGATGGGTCTCCACTCCAGGACTTTTGCTGATTTCCAGGATTTGGGTACAGTGTAAGTGGAGATGGACAGGTTCAGGATGTGAGAGAGAGGGGCTGCTATGGCAAAGGCATAGAGTTGGAGGAGTTTGGGGTGGATACCATCTGGGCTGGACTTGGTGGGGTTTAGAGTGAGGAGGGCTGAGTAGACTTCAAGAGGAGAGAAAGGGGGGAAATTGTAGTCATAGGGCTGGTCAGGTGCAGCCGAGGGGGCCGGGGGGGTGCAGGGGAGATGAAGGGGAACAGGAGTCAGGGAGAGTGCAGGTAGCAAAGAAACTGTTGAAAATCTCAGCAACAGAGGTAGGGTCAGAGACAGGGGACCCACCAACTTGAAGTATAGGATTTGTGTGCTGGGATGGGGGGGGTTGAAGAGGGTATGGAGGACTTTCCAGAAAGATGCAGGGGACTGTTGGTCTTGCTGCAGATGAGATCTGAAACAATTTGCCTTTGAGAGGCAGATGGCCTTGGTGCAGTAGTTTCTGAGGGTTCTGTAGGCGTGCAGATCAGGCTGAAGATGGGAGACCTTGTAGCAGTGCCACGCTTTGTCTCTAGCCCTGCATTTGGCCAGTAGGTCAGCAGTGATCCAAGGATGATGGTGTCTCTTAACCCTGTTTTTTTTGAGAGAGGCATGATGGTTCCAGATGCACAGAAAGAGGTTGGAGAAGAGTGATAGGGAAGAGTTGACATCACTTGCAGAGTAGATGGTGGCCCAGTCTATGTGCGATAGATCATTGCAAAAGGCAGATATGTCTAGTTTGTGTAAGAGGTGGGACCAGATGCATTTGGGGGCTACGTGGAGGGTGTGAATTTTTCTTATGCAAAAAGTGATACAGTGGTCACTAATAGCATCTGAGAGGACACCTACAGCAATGATGTGATGGGGTGGGAGGATAGAACCCAGTCAAGGAGGGTGTAGTTCTGGGAGTGGGGGTTTAGGCGAGTGGGCTCTTTGATCAGTTGAGTGAGGTTTAGAGCTTCCAGTTTAAGAATCGTGGTCATGGAGGAGGGTAAGAACCAGTCAAGGTTAAAGTCCCCAAGTAACAGCAGCTCACCGCTGGGTGTGAGGGAGGAAATAGAGGATATAATAGAAAGTAGATCATCAGGAGATGTTTTAGGAGGGACATAGAAGGCCCCAATGTAGAGTAGGGTTGTGGAGGGTGAGGATAGTTGTGCTATGATTACTTCGTGTGAGGAAGTTTGGACTTTTTTGAAAATGATGAAGCAAGGGATGGATTGACGAAAATACAGAGCAACACCACCCCCACGCTTCCTTCTGTCTTGACGGAAAAAGGTTTTAGCCAGGAATGGAGATGATGAAGTCAGGGGTTTTAGAGGACAGCCAAGTTTCGGATATGCAAAGGATGTCAGCAGGGTATTTGGTGATCCAAACTTTAAGTATGTCGAGTTTGGGAAGAAGACTACATGCATTTCTGTGAAAAGACCTTAGTCCCTTTGGCAAGGGGGAGAAACCTGTGTATGAGACTGTATGTGGAGGGGCCACTGCTGGGTGGTTTGGTAGACGAACTGAACTGGGATGTACATCGCCAGAGGGTAGAAGTAGAAATAGGAGACGTGGCTTGGATTCCTACGGTTATGAGAGGGGGTTTGGGAGGTGGGAGAAGTGAGGTGGGACAGAGCCTCAAGATTAAGAAGAGAGGAAGGGAGTAAGCTGGGGTCAGCAAAAGGAGGGATGGGGAGTGGGGAAGGGTGAAGGGGCGGGCAGCGGAGTGTGGAGGGAGAAGGAACAGAGAAAGGTGAAGAAATAAGCGGGAGAGAAAGAGGAAGAGGAAGAAAAAAGTGGGGGGCAGGTTGGGTGGGATGGAGCTGAAGAAGCGGAGAGTCATAAAGAGGAAGCAAGAAGAGAAAAAGCAGCAAGAGGTGGACTGGTAAAGGCATATTAGGAGATGAGGAGGAGGGCAGGGGTAGGAACAAGCATTTGTCAATGCCGAATGTTGATTGCGTTTGTCTGTTGAGCATGCTCACTGGCCCTCTGTCACTCGCTCAGTCTGTTTCTCCCGGTTCTGCAGGCTGCTCTTTGGGACTGGGCTCCTGCCTGTGTTGGCAGTTTTTTCTGCCCACTAAGAAATCTGCAGCTGTCCCGACAGAGCTCCATTGAGGTGGCTCATTCCCCCTCTCTCACTCGCTCATTCTGTTTCTCTTGGTGCTGCAGGCTGCCCTTTTGTACTGGGCTCCTGCCTCTGTTGGTGGCTTTTTCTGCCCACAAAGAAATCTGCAGCAGTCCTGACAGAGGTTTGTTGAGCCTGCTCACTCCCCCCTCTCACTCACTCAATCCGTTTCTGCTCGCACCGCAGGCTGGCCTTTTGTACTGGGCTCCTGCCTGCATTGCCGCCTTTTTCTGCCAACAAAGAAATCTGCAGCAGTCACGATAGAGCTCCATTGAGCTCGCTCACTCCCCCGTCTCACTGACTTATTGTGTTTCTCCCGGTGCTGCAGGCTGTCCTTTTGTACTGGGCTCCTGCCTGCGTCGGCACCTTTTTCTGCCCACAAAGAAATCCGCAGCTGTCCTGACAGAGCTCCGATGAGGTCGCTCAGTCCCCTGTCTCACTCACTCACTCATTCTGTTTCTCATGGCGCTGCAGGCTGCCCTTTTGTACTGTGCTCATGTCTCTGTTGGCACCTTTTTCTGCTCACAAAGAAATCTGCAGCAGTCCCGACAAAGTTCCGTTGAGCTTGCTCACTCCCCTTCTCTCACTCGCTCATTCTGTTTCTGCCAGCGCTGCAGGCTGCCCTTTTCTACTGGGCTCCTGCCTGCGTTGCCGCCTTCTTCTGCCCACAAAGAAATTTGCAGGAGTTAAAATAGAGCTCCATTGAGCTCACTCACTCACCCTCACTCACTCACTTATTCTGGTTTTCCCACCACTGCAGGCTGCCTTTTGTACTGGGCCCCTGTTTGCATTGCTGCCCTTTTCTGCCCACAAACAAATCTGCAGCAGTCCCAACAGAGCTCCATTGAGCTCACTCACTACCCCTCCCTCACTTGCTCATTCTGTGTCTCCTGCCACTGCAGGCTTCCCTCTTGTGCTGGGCCCCTGCCTGCATTTGTGGCTTTTTCTGACCACAAAGAAATCTGAAGCAGTCTCGACACAGCTCCATTGAGCTCGCTCACTCCCCCTCTCTCACTCACTCGTTCCGTTTCTGCTGGCGCTACAAGCTGGCCTTTTGTACTGGGCTCCTGCCTGCATTGCCACCTTTTCTGCCCACGAAGAAATCCACAGCAGTCACAATAGAGCTCTGTTGAGCTTGCCCACTACTGCTCTGTCACTCACTCGTTCCGTTTCTTTTGGCGCTGCAAGCTGCCCTTTTGTATGGGGCTCCTGCCTGCATTGGCACCTTTTTCTGCCCACAAAGAAATCCGCAGCAGTCCTGATACAGCTCCGTTGAGCTCACTCAGTCCCCCTGTCTTACTTGCTCATACTGTTTCTCCCAGAACTGCAAGCTGGCCTTTTGCACTAGGCCCCTGCCTGCATTGATGCCTTTTTCTGCCCACAAAGAAATCCGCAGCAGTCCTGACAGTGCTCTGGTGAGTTTGGTCACTCCCCCTCCCTCACTCGCTCTCTTGTTCTGTTTCTCCCAGTGCTGCAGGCTGCCCTTTTGTACTGGGCTCTTGCGTTGGGGCCTTTTTCTGCCCACAAACAAATCCGCAGCAGTCCCGAAAGGGCTCAGTTGAGCTCGGTCAATCCCCCCTCTCACTTGCTCGATTTTAATCTGTCCCAAACACTGATTTCCCACAGTGACCGTGCTATTCTCTGGCAGGAGTGCAAAATATTTTTAGCCAGGATGTGAAAATGACAGCTGTACTGTTCACAGGAGGTGTGAAAAATGCCACTGTTGAAAATGTGGTGTGAAAATATTATAATTCTTGAAGCTTCTGAGGGTCTGAAACAATTCAATGCACACTTGTAACACAGTCATCATTATGAGTTTAAGTCACCAAAATTTCAACATAGGGATTTTAGGACCTCTGCTCATGAATAGTGCCACTGTCATTTTCTTAATACTAACATACTAACATACTAAAATGCCAGCAGAATAGGCCTAACGGTCTTTCGTGTCTGCTCGTTTGGTCAGCCCCCACCCTGGGTGCTGACCTTGCTGCCCCACTCGCCTTCTCTGGCTTCTCCCTTCCCAGTTCTGGATATTATCGCTGCATTGGATTTTGCTTCCAGAACCCTTCCCCTGTACCTGTTCCACCCCCTCTTGAACCCCTCCACTGTCTCTGCCTCCACCAGCTCCCTAGGCAGCGCATTCCATGGCTCCACCACCCTCTCAGTGAAGTAGCACCTCCTCCTTTCTCCCCTGAATCTTCCCCCCTCCAGCTTCCACCCATGCCCTCTAGTGGCCCCTTCCTCCTTCCTTCGAAGCACCCTGACTGTTCCTCCCCTATTTACCCTCTTCATGTACCTGAAGACCTCTATCATGTCCCCCCGGTCCCTTCTCTCTTCCAATGTGTACATATTTAGCTCTTCGAGCCTCTCCTCATAGGTCCTGTCCCCCAAGTCCCAAATCATTTTGGTTGCCCTCCTCTGGACGCTCTCCAGGAGTTTAATGTCCCTCTTTAAGTGTGGCCTCCAAAACTGCATGCAGTACTCGAGGTGTGGCCTCACCAAGCAGTTATACAGAGGAAGTATCACTTCCCTCCTTCTGGAGGTGATCCCCCTAGCGATGCATCCCAGCATCCTGTTGACCTTGGCTGCTGCCCTCCTACAAGTCTCAGAGTTGTTCATCTTGACATCCACCACCACCCCCAGGTCCCTCTCAGCCATCGAGACTTGTAGCATTTCCCCCCCCCCAGGGTGTTTGGCCCGGGTTTCTGGACCCCAGGTGGAGTACCTTGCGTTTCCCTGCATTGAACCTCAGCTTCCACTTTCTAGACCATCTTTCCAGAGCCTCCAGGTCCCCCTGTAGGGCCACCCTCCCCTCCTCCCCATCCACCACTGCCCCCAGTTTTGAGTCATCCGCAAAGAGACTCATCTCACTCCTGATTCCTGTCCTTATGTCAGAGACGTAGACGTTGAACAGAAGGGGCCCAAGGACTGATCCCTGTGGGACCCCACTAATGACCCTCCTTGGGGATGAGACTATCCCCAACACGACCCTCTGGGTCCGGTCCTGGAGCCAATTGCCTATCCATCTGATCATCTGGTTCCCCACCCCATTTCTCCCAGCTTATCCAACAGGCCCACGTGAACAGAGTCAAATGCCTTGCTGAAGTCTAGAAGAAGGCGTCCACTGGTCTACCCAGGTCCAAAGCACTCGTCACCCAGTCATAGAACTCCACAAGGTTTGTCTGACATGATTTCCCCCGGGACGAATCCACGCTGTCTATAATCTGTCCTGAACACTGATTTCCCACAGTGACTGCGTTATTCTGCGCTGGAACTGTGAAAACACATTTTGGTCAGGATGTGAAAAATGACAGCTGTACTGCTCATAAGGAGGTGTGAAAAAATGCCAGTGTTGAAAATCTGGCGTGACAATATTACAAATCTGCGAAGTTCAAGTGTGCATGGAAAGTGCGCAATGCATACTTGTAACACAGTCATTCAATGGGCTATCATCACCAAATTTTCAACGTAGGCATTTTAGGATCTCTACTCATGAACCGTATCACTGTCATTTTCTTCATCTGTCTTGAACAGTGATTTCCCACAGCAACCACTCTATTCTGCACCGGAAGTGCAAAAACACATTTCGGCCAGGATGGGAAAAATGACAGCTGTACTGTTCATAACTAGGTGTGGAAAAATGGCAATGTTGAAAATCTGGAGTGAAAATATTACAAATTTGCGAAGTTACGAGCATGTGTGCAAACTACGCAATGCATGCTCGTGACACAGTCATTTTATGGAGTATCATCACCAACTTTTCAATATAGGCATTTTAGAACCTCTACTCATGAACAGTGTCACTGTCATTTTCTTAATCTGTCCCAAACACTAATTTCCCACAGTGACCGCGCTATTCTGTGTCGGAAGTGCGAAAACACATTTTGGCCAGGACGTGAACAATGACAGCTGTACTGTTCACAATAAGGTGTGACAAAATGCCAGTGTTGAAAATCTGGCGTGAAAATATTGCAAATTCATGAAGTTACGAGCATGTGTAGCAACTACGCAACGCACGCTTGTAAAACAGTCATTTTTTCGATTTTTTCTACCAAATTTGCAACATAGGCTTTTTGAGCCACCACCTCATGAACACTGGCACTGTCGTTTCGTTAATCGGCCCCAGAAGGTGATTCCATGCAGTGACCGCAAAATCACCTTTCCGGGCCAATTAACTCCATGACAGTTCCAGAATTCATGAGGAGGGGTCCCAAAAACCCCATGTTGAAAATTTGGTGCCAAAATTCCAAAAAATGACTGAGATACGCATTAAAGTTGGTAAAAAAACATATATTCCATTATACAGTTTATGGGCTTTTCCTCAGTTCACGGTCGGCTTTGAAGAGTGTAGACATGTTCCAGGTCCACCGAAGATCATCGCACCGAGCTCCGGAGGTAAGTATGGTGTGAGGGGTGTGGAGAGGCAGGGTGCGCAGTGGGTGGAGGCGCGTTGCGGGAGGGGCAGGGAGACCTCCGAGGACAGTTTCCTTTTTACAGGTAAAAAAAGTACATGTGGGACCGTTTTATTTTACAGGGGCATGTAGCGCTGGGGTGGGCTCCCAGTGTGCCACGAGTCTTCCTTTTGGGGCAAGCTATAGCTGATGGGGATTGGGCACCTCGGCACACAACAAAAGGGTGGGGGTGACATTATCCCGGCCAGAGTTGGGTACCCGTCGGCAGAGAATATAGCGGGGGTTACATAATGCTGACGGGGAGTGGGCTCCCCGTAAACCCTTCTTTAATAGGATACGAAGCTGATGGGATTGGGGCCCCATCGGCAAATAAACACGGAGAGGGAGTTAATATTTTTTGTGAAGATCCCGCCCTACAGATCCCGCCCTGCAATGACGGATCGCTCCCTCATTGCAGCAAATGGCTTACGCTGCAATGAAGGGGTGGCCCCTGATTGCAGCGGCTGATTTTTTACAAGTTGGTGGCAGGCTGGCTGAACTAGTGTCAGCAGCAGCATGCCACAGCATTGGGGGACACTGGACAAGCCTTTAAAGACTGTGGGGGCATTGGCTACAACAGTGCCGCGCCTCCACAACCTGCTTGTGGAGAAAGCTGCCACAGTATGTTTCTTGTGCATGCACGCAAACAACATAAAAAGTGATGACTGGAGAAGATAACAGAGAATGGGGTGGGGTCAAAGTAGGAGGGGGAGGATAAGAGGTAAGAGAAGAGTAGCAGGCAGATGAGTAGTCAGCAGAATTGGAAAGGCACACTAAGAACAGTGCACTTTAAGGTCTCCTTAAAATAGCTTGAACTTAGCTCGAAGTAGTATTTATTTTATTGTGGAGGTATGTGTGATTTTGTATTTATTTATTTATGTATTTATTATTTCTATTTTAATATTTTATAGGGATTTTATGCACACCCGCTGGGCATAAAATCCTGTCTTTCCTTCCTCGGGGTTCATGGGGCATCACATATCTCGGGTGTGCATAAAATCCCAATAAACCTAACTTACCCATGCATTATTCTATATTTAATCCATGCCTGGGGTGCTGTAAGGATACTTGGCCTGCGGCCTCATACCTCACAATGCACCCCAGGCATGGATTAAATGCCTGTAACCCCACACCCTGTTGTGGGTTATTGCAAACATATCTATGTAACAGATAATCCACTACAGGGCGTGTAGTCATGCTTTGATATTCGCACGCCTTGGGTGTGTTGTAAGGCTAGCGGCTGCAGGCTGAATGTGTTCAGCCATCCAAGGCATGTGTATATCAGATCATGACCACATGCCCTGTAGTGGATTAGCTGTCTTATAAAATGTCCAGAAGGTTCTGAAGGATGAAGAAAAGTGCAGATGTGCAATCCTTGTGGAATAATGCAAGGTCATTTGGTGCATTTCATCCAATCAAGAGACTTGATTTTCACAGATTTTTCTTACCCATTTTATAAATACACATGCATATGCAATGGCCTGCCTACAAAAATATGCAATTTATCTTCAAGTGTGATGGGGTAGGACCATGACTCACAAGTGGCAGAGCAATGAGTGAGTTAACAGTATGAAACCCCTCCCCCATTGCTAGTAATGATAAACTGTCTATTTTGAGTCAGGCCACTGTCTATTGGATATATGCAACTGTAGTTTACTAGGTGTAGCTTTAAAGCTGCTGTTTGTTTGAAGATTTAACTGTTCCTCTTGGATTTCAACAACTGGCTTTAGTGCTACACTAGGCAACTGTGATGTCATCAATGTTGTGAATGCTGCTACCTGATTGGTTCAGTATTCTACTGTGATGACAGTACCCCCAAAATATCCATTGTGACAATAGTAACAGTATATTTTTGATATGTTTCTGTTACTCATGTCACTAGCCAAGATATCACTTTTATCCTGTGATTTTTACCCTCACTCCCATTGTATACATAAGGGATACGTAAAAGGGACCTGTGGAATACATGATTTATTTTCACAAGAGCTGTTTGACATTGGGTAACCTCACGAGTGGCACCTATTGCATGTAATATGTATACAATGTATGTAGGAATCCCACTGTTTAAATAAACCCATTATTTCCCAAACAATGTGACTTAAGTGAAAGATAAACAATGTTATTTACCCAATGGGTAAATAACGCCATGTATCTTTCATTTGCCTACATCACACTCTCAAAGAAAATATCAATCAGCTTGATTGAGATCATGTACTGCCCAGTCCCACATGAAATCCTCCTCACAATAATAGCCAATAGCACTCCTGCTTTGAGTTTTCAAATCCCTGCTCCCATCACCATTTTGATTCCCCATTTTGCAATATAGCAACTTTTAATTGTGATGGTATTCCAGCTCACTGTTGTCTACAGTTTGGACGTTTCAGTCTTTCCTTATTTTGTTCCCCATAACTTATTTATTTATTTTTAAATATAGCGGCTTGAGGTTCGTGATCTCTGTCTCAGGACCACACACAGTCGCTCCGAGAAAGAAAACAGCCAGCCGCTGTTTGCACTTGCATGCCACAGCAAAGAGCTGAAACTCCAGCTGTAATAAACCCATTAAGGTATGAAACTGGAAAGAGAAGCACAGACCTTTTCTGTGTGTGGTTGTAGAAGGGGAGCTGGTTGGGACAATACTTTTTTTTTTTGGGGGGGGGTACTCCAGCCTGCACACCAGCATAAAAAGTCAGGCTGTATAGTGAGGGGAATTAAAGTTTTACATTGGTTTTAAGCTGTTTTTAGTTTTTTGATCGAGCTCATCTTCACTATTTGAGTTGGTGTCCAGGTCTGATCCATTGCCAGTATCAGGAATGAAATCCCTTGTTTCAGGAGCAGTTGGAGCCATACCTCTCAACTGCGGTGATTTTTACATAGCGCTATGATTTTTACACTCGAATTTACCCTTGCTCTGCAAATGTTTACTGATGTTCTTAATAATGTTAGAGTTATTTATGGACACACACAAACCATTAAATCATTGAACTAACTTGATAGAAACATTCCTTAACACTAACTATATGGGGCCCACTATATGTAAACAAATTATTCTTTAAAATAAGAAAGTGCTACTCATTCTGGCCATTTGCTCAGCATTTTGAAGGCCAATGGTATGAATTTTAATGCTGAGATGTGGAGAGGTATGTCTGAAGCAGTACCTCAAAAAAGGTATGTTACTATACTGAGTGTAACCCCCCTGCAAATGGGGGTTCCCAAAAGACTTCCAGGAGCTTGCTTGAATGCTCCAAGCCTGAATGGTGTTTGGCATTTAAGCCATTTATCAGTGAGTGTTTTTAGAGCCTCTGGTACTGTCTCTTTAAGAGCTGTCTGCTTGCAGACATAATTAGTTTGTATGGGCAGTGACTCTGAGAGATGTAGTTTAGACTTCAGTGCCTTTTTGGACCAACAGCAGCAGTCTATTGTGAGTGACAGCCAATCCAGTCAAGAACTGGGAGGAACTCAAAGGAAGTGCCCGGTTTGTCGGTTGGAGTTTCAGTTGAGCTTTGGCAGTGAAGAAGGAAGGAGCCCTGTGCTTTTCAGTGCAGTTTTAGTCAAAAACGTGTGTAAGGCCCAGAGTTCCGGTCTGCAGCTTGTGTAACAGCTTGTTAGGACTGAATCCGTCCTATGAAAAGAATCAAAGGATCTCTGAAGAGTAGAAACCAGGCTCACCCTGTAGAAGACTGGAGGAATTGCTGAAAATTGCACCGGTCTGTCAGGAACTGAATCTGCTGTGTGTTCTCCCGGTATTGTGCAGTAATTGCGATCGGATACAGATGCAGCCTGCCTGGTATAGTGCTTTCTTTATATGGATGTGTGAAGAGGTTTGTGTACCTCAAGTGAGCTCTGCTGACATTGAAGGACCCTATCTTATTTGGAGGTCGTGAGTACTAATTCAGGGTCGCTCCTGTTGAATTGCCACATTAAATCCAAATGGAATTACTATACTGCTGACTGTTTAATTCTCCTTTTCTCTGTGTGAAAGGGCCTCACCAGCTGCCACGGCTTGGACTAGCCACTAGGGCTTGGGTACCAGGGACAGTAACTGATAGGGATAGGCCTGTGCACAGAGCCATAGGTAGATTATTAGAGTGATAAGCTAATTAACCTGATTTCCCTGTCCTTGTTATATCCCCTAAATAAATCAGAGCTGCTTGTTTCAGCAAAGTTATACTGCCTGAGGTATTTGTCTATGTTAAAGTACTGTACTGTGATTGTTGCACTGTATCTCATTTCACAGGAGGTCCCAGTGCGGAACCAGACCTGGGGTAAGTGTATACTGTGAAGGTAATTCTGATATATTGTGTGGGCCACTAGTGGGAAGAAAGGGGGGTTGCAGTGTCCCAGAGGGCTGTGACCAAGTTAGTTTAACTATTGCAAACCCTGACCTCTGGGTGGAGGCACCCGCCATTGGATCAAGGCCCCTCAACCTGTTAGTGGCAAATCAGGCAGGGGTAGTAGCCCCTGGGATAGCGCCATCTAGGGGTTACATGAGCTTGTGTTTTCAGTTGGATGTAGCTGAAGTTGAATAATTACCTTTTAGTGTCTTCAGCCATGATGATATCTTATCCCTTGCCTCAAAAGATATGCTGCTGTCTGGTGCAGTGTATAGTGTCCAGGTCAGTGCTAGGGATGTCACAGACATGAAAGAAGTGGATGATGTTCTCCTTGGTTGATGTTGCCCAAGTAAGCAATATGACACGAGGGTGTGTGCATTGGACTGTTCTAAGGCATGGCTTGGGGCATAGTGAGGCATGAGGCCACAGGCTGAGTGCATTCAGTCCCCTAGCCATGCATTAGAACTGTCTTAACGCACTTCCCTGGAGTGGCTTATTGTGCTTGTAAAATGGGTCTGTGTATTCTACATGGGGTCTTTAGTTATAGCCATGAGTAGACACTTCTAACACACAGCTAACAACCAATCAGATTGTTTGAAATCCGTTGACCATTTTATATGCCTCTTTCACCCATTCTACCATCTTGAGTTTTGGGGGGTTTGTGGATTTCCAGTAGTGGTTCATTCATGCTCCTCAGTAGTCAGCCACAAATAATAGCATTCTCAGTATTGAGGCTTGAATTGAGTATTCCCGCTCATGTCAGTGGGCTGCAGCAGTCCGGTGTATCCACCAGGAACAGCAGCCATAATAGTGTTTTTCCTCTTCAGCAGTGATTTTGGGGGGTGGGGATGGGATATGGCATCTGAATGTATCCCGTACTAGCATACATTTTGTGAATGAGAGATCACCCCAGACAGTGTTGACCCACATTTTTGTTAAGCCCTCATTCATACATTCATTGCCTGTCATTGTGAGTACCACCCCTCTGACTCCTGAAACCACCTTTGGCATGCATTTGCCCTGAAGCATTATGAAGGCAGGGAGTTTGCACTCATCAGGCATTGCAACCAAGCATATTGTAGTATTTTGCATTGCATGTCCAGTTGTTATTCGTGACACTGATTTAGAACCCATAAAATCAATCGTCTTCTCTCCTGGCACGTCCGCCCAAACTGCAGTTTCAACCATGTTCCTTATGGTGGCCAGTCATCTTGTGGTTGGTAACTTGCTTGACACAAAACTAGATGAAGTCAGTGAGTTTAGGGATGAAGTCCTTAGGTAGTCTTTTTCCAACTGTGGTGCACTGCCTTATCATAAACCCCCAGCATAAGAACCTATCCACCCACTGACCCATGATTTGCTCATAGAAACACAGAAATATAGAATGCTTTGGCAGATAAGGACCCCTTGGTCCATCCACCTCCCATTTAACCCTACCTACAGTATTTTAGCAGATGCTACATGGTCTCTGGTTCTTCCACTCACCCTTTGTTTCATTTCCCCTAATTCCCTTATTCGTATCCCAGCTTTCTTAAATCCTTCCACTGTTTTCACCCCAACTACAGTGAAGCTCACCATGATGAAATTCACTTTTACAGCATTCTGCAGTATGCTGCAGCAGAGTTACTGCAGTAAACAATGTAATTTCAATGGGAATTAATCCCTTTTGTCATGCAGGAAAATGTGACACTGCCAGGGTGAAGCGAATGTCAGTTTCCTGCATGACAATATGGACTAATTGCCATTGAAATTACTTTATTTTCCACATTAACGCTGCGGAGTGCTGCAAAATGCTGCAGAATTGGGTTTCATCCTGATGAGCTTCACTGTGCCTTGTCTGGCAACCTGTTCCAGGGATCCACCACTCTTTCTGTGAAGAACCTTCTTATATCCTTACCTTAAAGCTAGCAAAGGAGCACTCCAGAAATGGAGCACCTGCTATAACAGTATATGCAGATTTGCTCTCTCCGCTCACAGACTTACCCATCATTGTCATCTCTACTCGAAACTGAATTGGCTCTCCCCAGCTTCGCTCAGACACTATTCTGCTGGCTGTGTAATTGATAATATTATCAGAACGGGGCCCCCGGAATACCTTGCTAAACTGTTAACGCAGCCCTCCCAAGCGTACCTCCTCAGGGCATCTGCTCAAACCCAACTTGAAATTCCCAGATATCTCACCAAAAAAGGAGAACTTTCCTTTGCCATATCTGCCCACCGTTCCTGGAACTCCATTCCCCCCCCCACATCAAACTCTCCAAATCCCACAAGGCCTTTAAACTGGGTCTTCAGGCACACCTAATAGAATCCGACCGCTGCTCTTGTGCTGTAACTTAAGACTTACTCCTAGCATCTTTTCCTCCCCTTGGCACTTACTGTTTTCCTGCTGGTTTCTAAAATCTGCATGTTCCCACATCCATAAGGAATCCTATTGTTATAAAGCTACTTCTTTCACGTTTGTTTGCTGTTTGTTGTTCAATTAGTCAATGATGTATCATCGGGTGAAATTAATTAATGTAATGTGATTTGTTTTCTCTTAGCTGTCACTGGTAAGGACTGTACTTGGCAGTATACTGTCAAATGTTTTGTTCTCACTTCATGCTGCGTCATGAAATACTTTTTAATGTTGACTCTGGTCTCTCCTGTCTGTACTCTCCCGGGTCGTGCCTGAATATAGGCAATATTCTTGTCTAGTGTACTCACCCAGTAAACAAAAACCAAATAAATAAATAAATAAATATCTCTACTGAATTTACCAGCCTCCAGTTTCATATCATGCCCCCTTATTCTTTAACACATTTTTTCTAAAAATACTCCCCAACCCCTTACTTATCCCATTTAAGTATTTAAATGTATCATATCCCACCTACTTTCAAAATATGCTCGAAATTCAAAATGCTCAAAATTTAGAATTATGAATGAAGGAAATTGCCTTTAAGGAGATAGACTTGCATGTAACTCAAATGCTGCTCTCTTTGTGCAGAAATGCAGAATGCCAGGTTTGCCTCCTCAGTAGGGGAGGATGCTTTTCTGCCAGCTCCCGTGAGATGGCATCTTTTTTACGGCTGTAGTGGGTGGAGCCCTGCAGATGTGTTGCTATCACAGAGATTAATGGAGCTCTCCAGATTCCTAACAGACTTCACAAAATTGAAGTTTTCTTAGAATTACTCCGCTAAAGCAGTTTGACTTTGGTGTCTCCCTGCTCTGCACTATTCTGGCTAAAACTGTTTGATTCATTCATAAATCTCTTTTACATGGAGCATATTCATGCCAGCTCAAATTGCAGTCGGTGGATGTACTCAGTGTATTAACAGCTGTGTTTTGTTGTCAGTTCAGGAGATCTACAAGAGTTAATGTGTGTGTGTGTGCGCGAGCAGATGTGCCACTCTGTTAACCCTTTCCTGGTACAATAATCTTTTCCTAGTCAGCTTGCCAATGGCTGTAATGCTATATGTTAGCAGTGCATAGTTCAGAACATGAAGCAGTGCATGTGTGTTGATGTGTGTGTGTGTGTGTGTGTGTGTGTGTGTGTGTGCCACTTTGTTCTAGTCCTGCTGGTTATCATTAGATACATACATAGATACATAGATGTTGACAGCAGATAAGGACCACTTGGCCCACCCAGTCTGCCCTATTATTCCCTATTTAGTGTTAGGCCCCATGCCCAACCTGAACTCTGGAACACCCCCCTTGACTCCAGGATACTCTTGTGTCTATCACACTCCTTTTTAAATTCTGTGACCATTTCATCCCCAACCTCCCTCTCTGGTAGGCTATTCCAGATGTCCACCACCTTCTTTGTGAAAAAATATTTTCTCACATTTGCCTGAGCCTTCCCCCCCAACTTCATTTTGTGCCCCCTTGACTTGGAGAATCTCTTACTTTGGAAGATGCTTCCTTCCTGTACTCTGTTTATACCAGTGATGTATTTGTATGTCTCAATTATGTTCCCCCCGCCCTCCTTTTCTCCAGGGAATACGTACTGAACTCCTTTGGTCTGTCCTCATAGGTCTAATCCTGCAGGCCCTGCACTATTTTAGTTGCTCTCCATTGCACCGCCTCCACCCTGTCTATGTTCTGTCTCAGACAGGGCCTCCAGAACTGGATGCAGTATTCCAGGTGCGATCTCATGAGTGTCTTATACAGGGGGCAAGATGACCTCCCTCTTTCTACTCGTGCTGCCCCTCCCAATGCATCCAAGCATCTGGCTAGTCTTTCCAGTTCCTTTATCACACTGCCTAGCTTCTCTCAGGTCCTCCAAGATTATAACTCCCAGGTGATTTTCCTGCTTTGTGACAGTCAGTACCTCCCCACCTAGTTTGTACTTTGCTCCTGGGTTCTTGTGTGCTATGTTCATGATCCTACACTTTGTTGCATTGGATCCCAGCTGCCATTCTTCAGACCATTTCTCCAGTTTTTTAAGGTCTTCCCTCATTCTTTCAACACCCCCTGGAATGTCCACCCTATTGCATACCTTTGTATCATCTGCGAAGAGGCATGCCTTCCCCTCAGTTCCTCTGCAATGTCCCCAATAAAGACATTGAAGAGGACTGGCTCCAACACTGACCTCTGTGGCACCCTGCTCATCAACTCTCCATCTCCAGAGTACTCCCTGTTTATCACAACCCTCTGACTCCTGCCATTCAGCTGGTTCTCCACCCACAGAACTATTTTAGGATCCACACTTAGGCTGCACAGTTTGCTAATCAGCCTTCTATGGGGGACAGTGTCGAAGGCCTTGCTGAATTCCAGATAGGCCACATCCACTGCACCTCCCAGGTTCATTACCTTAGTTGCCCAGTCATGCCAGGGATTAGTACAATGAGTTAATGCAAAACACAGTGCTTCTCCTAAATACAGTAAAAGTTAGGGTTTGATATATAAGTAAATAAATGCCATACAAGGCAGTGTATGTGTGTTAGTGTGTGTGTGGCAATGCTCTGTATGTGTAGACAGTGCACTGCTATGTTATATTAGAATATATATGCATATATGTGTATATTTTTTAGTCCATGTGTGTGTATTACAACAATTAGAAAGTGCAGTCAGGTAGCTCTTGGGTTAGTGCAAAAATTGCTAGTCTACATTTCCCCACCATCTAGAGCAGTTTCAGCTTTCTGCATGTCGTTGCTAATATAAATGAGGTGTCCAGTGGCAACCTTCCACCCTCCGATGTCCCTCAGAGCCTGAAAAGAAGAAAATGGTCCTCAATGTCTTTTTGTAAAAATGTGTATAGACAGTGCACTGCTATGTTATACTGGAATATATATGCATATATGTGTATATGTATAAGTCAGTGTGTGTGTAATCACAATTAGAAAGTGCAGTTAGGTCATTTATTTATTTCATTCTTGGTTTAGAAAATACCTTTGAGCACAGAGCAGCTCATTTACAAAGGTTCCGTGTCATTTTGGGAGGGGGTAACAATAAAGACAAAGGAGAAAAAAACAACTTAATGTACAGTGTACAGCAATAAAGTTATAATACAGAGGTTACATCGTTATTAGCATTCTGAGTACAGTAGTGGAAACACGAGAGAGACATAGGAGTAGGAGATAGCAAGGGCAGGTAGAGGTTCAATGTTGAAATTATCGGTAAGTCAGTAAAAGGGGACAATGGATTGCAGTCAGGAGGCAGTGTCAACATGTGAGGAGAGGTAGGAAGGGGTAGAAGGGGTAAGGGGGAAAAGGGAGGCAGACACCAGGATAGGGTGTCCGGCAGGTAGGTAGGGTGTGTTGGTGGGGGTAGGTAAGGAGTAGGAAAGGAGGGAGGAACAGTAGCAGGGAAAAAGAGACAGACAGAGGCATTGAAGGTGAGTATTAAGGACAGACTGAGAGGGTGTAGGGCATGGAGGATGGGTGAGTGGGCGGGAGAGGGGTATTGAAGGGGGAGGAGGGAGGCAGCCAGGGACCTTGTCATAGATGTACGTAACAGCTGAGGGGCTGATGGAGGGCAAGTAGCATGGTTATTTGAGGCAGTCACATGCCCTTTCATTTATGATGTGCCGCCGCAGGTGATGCTTAAACTGGGTAAGGTGAGGTCCGTTAATCCGTTCGCAGCAGACCATTTATCCAGTTAGGGGCTCTGTAGAGGAAGGATTGCTGGCACTGGGTGGTCTGAGCCCTTGGCACTAGAAAAAGTTCAGTGTCAGAGGTCCGAGTACTGCAAGATTTGAGAGATTTCAATAAGAGATTGACGGTGCCTGATGGTAGGACTCCAAGTAGCGCTTGCTTGGCAAGTATGCATGATTGGCACTTGATCCGGTCTTGTAATTTGAGCCACCTGGTTTGGGTGTATAGATCACATGTGTGGGTGCGGGGATCAGCACCGGTGATAAGTCTACAGGCTTTGGTTAGGGTAGTATTTAGCATTTTGAGGTATGTGGTTGAGGCAACACCATGCATTACCAGGCCATAGTCAACAGTGGACAGTACCGAGCCATGGATGGTGAGTTTAAATGCTTCTGGGGTCAGACTCCTTCTGTGTCTGAAAAGCAGACCTAGCTTTGCATTAAATTTCTTGGCAACATTTTCAATGTGTGGTACGAAGGTGAGGTGACTGCCCAGGGTAACTCCAAGGTATTTGAAATGTTGAATTTGGTCAAGGGGGGGCTCCTTGGTTATTGTTGACTGTCAGAGCATGTGACCTGTGTTTATGGCGAGAGGATGAGAACAACAGAAGTTTTGTTTTTCTGTAGTTTAGGATGAGTTTATGTGATTGGAATCATTTTTCAATTTCCAGGAATCCAATGCTGAAGGTTGTCTTCAAGCATGGTAGGCTCTGAGTGGCATGCAAAGCTGACAGCGTCATCTGCGTATAGGAGGGTCCTTCATAGACATGCATTTGGCAAGTTGGTAAGGAAGATACTAAACAGTAAGGGGCCTAGAATGGACCCTTGGGGTACACCTGATTTGATAGAGTGCAGCTCCGAGATGGTATTTGATATCTTAACCCTCTGTGACCTGTCAGTGAGGTAGCTTCCGAACCACTTCAGTGCATTTGGTGAGAGACCAGTTGTTGCGAGTTCACCAAGGAGGAGTTTGTGATACAAGGTGTCAAAGGCCTTCATGAGATCTATGAACACCGCTCCTACCAGGTTGCTTTTATCGAATGACTGTTGGATGAAGCAGGTAAATTCTAGCAGAGCTGTGGTCATGCTATGTTTTTTCTCTGAAGCCATGCTGTTGAGGGCATTGAAGGAAGTAGTTATCAAGATAGTCCACAAGCTGGTCAGTGACTGTGTGTTCCAGTACCTTTGATAGTTGGAGCAGGATGGATATAGGCCTGTAGTTGCTATGTTGAGTGCAATCATCTGACTTATGCACAGGTGTGACCAGCTTAGTTTTCCAAACTTCAGGGAACTGTCAGGTGGCTCAGTGGTTAGTGCAATAATTGCTAGTCTACATTACCCCACTATCCAGATCAGTTTCAACCTTATGCATGTGATTGCTGATTTAAATGTGGTGTCTACTGGCAACCCTCCCACCCTTCGATGTCCCTCGGAGCCTGGAAAAAAGAAAATGGACCCTCAATGTCTTTTTTTTAATCTGTAAAAATGTCTGTAACAGTGCACTGCTATGTTACACTGGAATATATATAAAATCTACATATATCTATATATATTCATTGCAAAAACTCCATTAATGCATCAGTTAGGATTCATAACACAGTGACAAAAGTATGGAAATGTGATATTAGAGTTACACCCCTAACACCCCACCCCCACCCCCTCCACCCTCCACACATCAACAGGCATCAGGGTGTGCGTTGGTGTCATTGGCCTAACTCTTACCCCATTCCATGTGTAAACAAGCTGATGTGGTGCAGTATAGGAGAATGATGTGAGAGTTAGGCCCAGGCCCAATGACCCCAGTGCACATCCTGATGCCTGTTTGTGTGTGGAGGGTGGGGGTGGGGAGTGGTAGGGTGTAACCCTAACATCACATTTCCATACTTTTGTCACTGTGCTATGAATCCTAACTGATGCATTAATGGATTTTTGCAGTAATTTCTTTTAAGAAAGTGTAATGTTACTGGTAACTGGTATGTGTGTTAGAGTGCACGGCCTCCGGGGCCCCTGCGCCCCTTCACATTGTGCCCATTTTTGTGTAATGGTATGATGTGGAGGGGCCCTCTGGGCCCTGCGCCCCACTTACACATAGCAACGGAGCCATACAGCAGCCCTATAGGGAAAGGAGCACTTGTAACAGTAATTTACAATATCTCAGCAACCGTAGCAGCTATGAAAAAAATTCAAATGCCATTGTAATCATGACAGCATAGCCTCCATGAAAGATGAGTCAACCAAATCTGTGTCTCGCATCATTTACAAGATACGGGCACCAAAATGCGCTGAAAGGCACCCTTGGAACCCTTGTGACACAAATTTGCCAATATCTTCGTAACCGTAGCAAGTATGAAAAAAATTCCACTTGTTTCTGTATGTTAGTTGAACTAAGCTGCAGCTAGCGTAAAATCCATATCTCGCTTCATTTTCAAGATATGGGAGCCGTAAGGTGTCACGCACGCTGCAATGTTATCCTATGGGAAATTTCTCAATTTTGAAGCACTGTAACTTTGGGATCATTGAACGTTTTGGTGCCAAACCACCAAAAGGCATATCTGTGGGATTAGGGCTTGCCACCTTGCAAATTTCAGCCAAAAAGACCCAACTGTTTTGTTGCAGGAGGATGGCAAAGATTTGCAGTTTTTGGTCAAAGTACTTTCGCAAATTGCGACAGCTTCGCAAAACACAGCACGAAACTTTTGTGTTTGCGAAGGTGTCACAGCAGTTTCTGCTGCAATTTGAGACAGTATTGGGACTCTGAGTTTTAAAATGACATTTCTGGGGTTTTTGTACCCTAAAATGAAGACAGGGCTAGCATCCTCAGCACCCAACTAGGTAAACACAACAGTCAGTGTTTACCTAGGGGGTCCTAAATTTAAACGCCAGGCATTTTTCTGTCTCGCTAACAGACAAACAAGATGGCCACAGCATGAAAGTAAAAGGGCCATTTGCGTAAGTAAAATGTACTGGCGGCAGCTTTCGTGAGACATATATTTTGTTCCCATTGACTATAATGGGAAACTTGTTTTTTGAATAACTTTTGAATGGTTTAATATTTTTTCACCAAATCTTCAAAAGACACATCACTGACCCAGACTGCATGTTCTCTGAAGATTTCAGACCAAACTGACAAATCGTGTGGGCTGTAGGCACGAGCAAAAAAGTACAAGAAGTCCCTTGTTTTGCATTTTCTGGCATTCTGCAGCTCCGCAACCACTCATCCGACCGTAACACAACTTGCCAGATCCAGAGATCTATTGTACCAGACCATGCCTGCAAACTTTTCAGGCAAATCTGTCATACAGTGACAAAGTTATTAACGTGCAAAAGTTTGGGTTTAACATTAAAGTGCTTACTCAACCCTAACTATACTGCCACTACTGTGGCAGTATTTTATATATATAGAAACATAGACATAGAAACATAGACTTTGACATCAGATAAGGACCGCTTGGCCCACCTAGTCTGCCCATTTTCCTACTTACAGGATAAGCCGCAGATCCTAGTTAACCAACAGCCTATTTCTTCCTTCCCCCCACAAGAATTGCCTTATGTCTGTCCCATGTATTCTTGAATTTTCCCACAGTTTTAGACCCCACAACCTCCTCAGGAAGGCTGTTTCATACATTCACTACCCTCTCTGTGAAAAAATACTTCCTCACATTGCCCCTGAACAGCCCCCCCATCTTTAAACTGTGTCCCCCTTGTTCTTGCACGTCTTCTTTTCTGAAAGATGCTACCCTCTTGGACTTTGTTGATTCCACTGAGGTACTTAAACATTTCTATCATGTTCCCCCTCTCCCTCCTTTCCTCAAGAGTATACATATTAAGCTCTTTTAGTGTCTCCTCGTATGGCTTCTCTTGCACACCCTGCACCATTCTAGTTGCCCTCCTCTGGACTGCCTCTATCCTGTCTATGTCCTTTCGGAGATGGGGTCTCCGGAACTGGACGCAATACTCCAGATGGGGTCTCACCAACTGTTTGTACAGAGGGATAACAACTTCTTGTTTTCTGCTGGTGATGCCTCTCCATATGCATCCCAGTATACCCCAGCTCTCCTACCTTTCTCACACTGCTTGCTAACCTTAAGGTCATCTGATATGATTACCCCAGGTCCCTTTCCTTTTTGTTTTGTTACTACCTCCCCATTGTGTAATCTTCCCTGGGTTTTTGTATCCCAGGTGCATTATTTGCACTTCTTTGCACTGAATCCTAGCTGCCATACTTCCGACCATTCCTCCAACCTTGCCAAGTCCCTTCTCATCCTTTCCACACCTCCTGTGTATCAACCCTGTTGCAGATCTTTGTGTCATCTGCAAAGAGGCATACTTTTCCTTCCAGTCCCTCTGCAATGTCACTTATAAAGACATTAAAAAGGACTGGACCCAGTACTGAACCCTGCGGTACCCGCACTAGTAACCCCTCTTTCTTCAGAGTGGACTCCATTTACAATTACCTTCTGTGTCCTGTTGTCCAGCCAGTGTTTTAACCAGGCTACCACCCTGGGACCCACTCCCAGGCTGGTTAATTTGACTATTAATCTTTTGTGTGACTGTGTCAAATGCTTTGCTAAAGTCTAGGTAGGCCATGTCCACAGCCCCTCCCTGGCCTACTACTTTGGTCACCCAGTCAAAGAAATCAATTAGATTCGTCTGACATGACCTTCCCACTGTGAACCCATGCTGCCTTGGGTCCTGTGCCCCACTGGCCTCTAGGTACTCAACAATTCTTTCCTTCAGAAGTGATTCCATCACTTTCCCTACCACAGAGGTCAAACTGACAGGTCTGTAGTTTCCTGTCTCTGTCTTGGTCCCACTTTTGTGAAGGGGATTCACATCCGCCTTCCTCCAGTCCTTGGGTACCACACCATCCTCCCATGATTTGTTAAAAAGGGTGTATGTGTATATATATATATATATATATATATCTCTATATATACACACACACATACATACATACTGGCCCAGTAGGGCCAGTATAGTTAGGGTTGCACGTCCACTTCTATGTTAAACCCTAAAGTTTACACTTTAATAACTTTGCAACTGTTTGTCCAATTTGTCTGAAAGTTTGCATGCACAGCCTCCGACTATAGATCTCTGAATTTGGAAAGTTGCGTTCTGGTTGGATGTACGGTTGGGGAACCGTAGAGAATGCAAAAAGTGAAAATTACCAACTTTTGCACATTTTTTCAGTCAGGCATAATGGACTGAAGAATGCGTCTGAGTGGATTCAGATTTGCCTGTCTACATGTGGCCTGGGATAAACTGGTGCCTTTTGAAGATTTGGTGAAAAAATATTATTTCATTCAAAAGTTATGCAACTTTTTCATGTCCCATTGTAGCCTATGGGAAAATTTATGTGTATGTCAAAAACTTTCGTGATCACATTTTTGTTGTCGTGCTCCCTGAATTTGTTTTCATGCTGTAGCCATCTTGTTTTCAGTTAGCAAGAGACAAAAAACATTGTAACTCAAAAAATGATACCCTTTGGTAAACACCAACAGTTGTGTTTACCTAATCGGGCCCTTAGGAACATGACCCTGGCATTTGTTTTTCAGCAGGTGGTCTGGAAATATGTTTTTCAAAATTTGTCCACCATTCTGCCATTTCATTGTTGCAACAACATTTTTTTGCTGTCGTGGCAATGACCGTGATAAAAAAAAGGGAACCATGGCAACATTTTTCTGTGTGTGACAACATTCCCATTATAGAGATAGGAGTGCCGTGAACACATTGAAGTTATCGCGAAAACACTGCACAAACACATTTTCCCATGTGTTGTTTTCTTTGTCACTTCATTATGCCAAGGTGGACTGTGCTTTTAGGTTGAAATTTGCAGGATGGCAAGCCCTGGTCCCACAGATGTGCCTTTTGGTGGTTTGGTCCCAAAACTTTCAACTGGCCCATAGTTACAGCATTCTGAATTTGAGAAATTTCCCATAGGATAACAATGCGGCACCTTCAGCACCTGTATTCAAAAACTATTTGAGACACAGATTTTTTGCTACCCGCAGCTTAGTCCACCTTTAAGTGAACTAACCATGTGGGGAGGTTTGGAAGTTATGATTACAACTGCAGTGGAATTTTTTTAACAGGTTGTATGGTTACCGTGATATTGGCAAATTAGTGTTACAAGGGTTCCTTTTCAGGCCTATAGGGCTACTGTATGGCTCCGTTGTTATGTATAAGTGGAAGCGCACAGACACATACCATCATGGAAAAAATAGGCAATGTGAAGGGAGTACAGGGCCCAGAGGGCCCACGCTCCCACAAACACATAACACTAACCACTTACATTACATTTTCTCAAAAAGAAGGGAAATTCATTGCAAAAAACTCCATTAATGCATTAGTAAGGGTTGATGTCACAGCGACAAAAGTTTGGAACTTCGATGTTAGGGTTAACACCTTTACCACCCCAACCCCACTTCCCCACCATACAGGCACCAACGGGCATTGAGTCATGCCATGGGGTCATCAGTGACAAAAGTTTGGAACTTTGATGTTAGGGTTATCACCCCTACCACCCTACCCCCACCCTACAGGCAGCAACAGGCATTGGAGCATGCCATTGGGTTGTCAGACCTAACTTTCACCCAATTCTCCTATACTGTAGAGTGTCAGCTTGTTTACACATGGAATGGGGTGAGAGTTGCGCCTGACAATCCCATGGCATGCCCCAATGCCTGTTGGTACCTGTAGGGTTGGGTGGTAGGATATTGGCAAATTAGTGTTACAAGGGTTCCTTTTCAGGTCTATAGGGCTACTGTATGGCTCTGTTGTTATGTGTAAGTGGGAGTGCAGGGCTCAGAGGGCCCATGCTCCCAAAGATGCATATCATTATGCACAAATGGGCAGCCCACCAACACATACCATTTACTAGTTACATTACACTTTTTCAAAAAGTAAGGAAATTCATTGCAAAAAAACTCCATTAATGCATCAGTTAAGGTTGATGTCACAGTGACAAAAGTTTGGAAATTCAAAGTTAGGGTTAACCCCCCTACCACCCCACCTCCCCACCATCATCTGCACACCATATATATATAATACTGGCACAGTAGTGCCAGTATAGTTAGGGTTGCCTGGCCACATCTATGTTGAACCCCAAATTTTGCACTTTAATAACTTTGCCACTGTACAACAGATTTGCCTGAAATTTTGCATGCACAGTCTGGTACCATAGATCTCTGGATCTGGCAAGTTGCGTTATGGTCGGCTGAGCAGCTGCGGAACTGCAGAGTGCTAAAAAATGCAAAAAAAAACTGTGATTTTTGTGTGTTTCTTTACTCATGGCCACAGCCCACATGATTTATCTGTTTGGTCTGAAATCTTCCAGGAAGATGCAGTCTGGGTCACTGATGTGCCTTTCGAAGATTTGGTGAAAAAATTAAACCGTTCAAAAGTTATTTAAAAAGCAAGTTTCTCATTATAGTCAATAGGAAAAAATATATGCATCTCTCGAAAGCTGCCACCACTACATTTTACTGTTGCAAATGGCCCTTCACTGTCCTGCAGTGGCCATCTTGTTTTCAGTTAGCGAGACAGAAAAATGCCTGACGTTTAAATGTGGGACCCCCTAGATAAACACTGACTGTTGTGTTTACCTATCCGGGTCCTGAGGATCACAGCACTATCTTTTTTTGGGAGGGGAACCCCTAGAAATGCCTTTTTGGCAGTCGGACCCCTCTTACTGTCACAAATTGTGACAGAACGGTTGCAACACTTTTGCAATTCACAAATATGTCATGCCCATTCTGTCACAAAATTTTGCGAAACTTTCACAATTTGCGAAAGAACATAACCCAAAAACAGTAATTCTTTGCCACCCCACAGCATCAAAACAGTTGGGGGTTTTAAGCTGAAATTTGCAGGGTGGCAAGCCCTGATCCCACAGATGTGCCTTTTGGTGGTTTGGTCCCAAAGCATTCAACAGGCCCATAGTTACAGTGCTCTGAATTTGAGAAATTTCCCAGAGGCTAACACTGTGACGCCCGCTGCGACTTTTGATGCCCGTATCTCGGACATGGTGCAAGATATGGAGTTTTCGTTCTCCTTTAGGTGGACTAAGCTTGTGTGGAGGTTTCAAAGTCATGAATACCACTGCAGTGGAATTTTTTTCATAGTTGCTACGGTTACTGAGATATTGCCAAATTAGTGTTACAAGGGTTCCTTTTCAGTACTATTCGGCTGCTGTATGGCTCCGTACTTATGTGTAAGTGGGAGCACGGGCCACATACACATACCATTATAAAAAAATGGGCAGCATGAGGGGAGCACAGGGCCGGAGGGCTCGCGCTTCCACTACCACATACCAATTACTAGTTAGATTACACTGTCTCAAAAAGAACGGAAATTCATTGCAAAAAACTCTGTTAATGCATCAGTTAGGGTTGATAGTACACCAACAAAAGTTTAGAAATTCGGTATTAGGGTTACCAACCCTACCACCACTTCCCCACACCCCCACCCTCCTCACACCAACAGGCGTCGGGGTGTGCATTAGAATACGTTAGGCCTAACTCTCACCCCATTCTCCTATACTGCACCACCTCAGCTTGTTTACACATGGAATGGGGTGAAAGTTAGACCGACGACCAACGCACACCCTAACACCAAATTTCCAAACTTTTGCCGTGTACTATCAACTCTAACTGATGCATTAACTGAGTTTTTTTGCAATGAATGAATATATATATATATATATAATATATAGCTATAGATATATATTTATTTATTTTATTTATTTATTTATAGGATGTACCTTTGAGCCAAAGGCTCTTTTACAGAGGTTCCACGTCATAGTAATACATGAGCACAACATCATTTACAACGGTTACAAGTACATTAACGGATACAAGGAGGTTCCATGCCTTAGAAAAACATGAGTACATCAGGTTACAGAGGTTGCATAATTACAATAACAGGATTACATAAGTAAAAATATACAGATACATAGTTTATAGCAGGCTAGGTTGACAAGAAGTTTAAGTGAACAACTTGAGAATCTACAGGATATAGAGCAAATCAGGTAGGGAACAGAGGATGATATAGTCTGTAAAATAATTAACTAATACTATATGCAAGGAAGCAAGAACTTGATGGGCAGCAGTTCTTTTGTCTTTAGTGCTGAAGAGTGTAGTCATAGAGGAGGGCTAGACCCATGGGGGGGGAGTGCTGAGGCGGGGACCTGGAGCATACTAGGGGAGTGTTAGTTAGCAAGAAGAGAGGAGAAGGCAAGGGGGCAGGTTAGAATGAGGGTAGCAGGAAAGAGGAGGGAAGAGTGTGTGGGGAGGTTCAGGTCTCACAGTTACTGTTTGTGGCAAGGGCCACTCAGAGTTTATCTTTAAAGGGGCTTATTTTGTCCTCTTTTGTGATGTCTAGGTCAAGTGCATTAAGCCAAAATGGCACCCGGTGTTCGTAGGACTGTTGGCCTTGTGTGGTTCTACTGAAAGGGATGCAGAGGGCAGAGTTGCTTGTACCCCAGTGCATCTGATGGAATTAGGTCGACTAAGAAGGCTTTGCAGGCTTCGAGTGGTAAGTCCTAGCATAGGCTTCTTGGCGAGCAGACATACTTGATACTTTATCAGTGGCTCAGTAGGTAGCACACTCGCCTCTGAGGCCGGGAGATCAGAGGGCTGTGGGTTCAGTTCCCACATCTGGCACTTGGGTTAATATCCCAGTACTGACACTGTAGTGCAGCATGAGAGGGGTGCTGCACTTCTGAGGTACCGTCCTTCAGATGAGACGTTAAACCGAGGTCCCATCTACCTGGATTGGTGGTAGTTCAGGTGGATGTTAAAGATCCCATGGCACTTATCGAAAAGAGTAGGGGAATTTCCCTGGTGTCCTGGCCAAATTTCTGTCATTCACTAAAAATACCACAAACAGCTTAATCTGGTTCAAGGTCAGTTGGCATTCATCTGTATCCCCCTCCCCCGGGTCGTGCCTGAAAATAGGCAGGATTTGTCTAGTGCACTTACCCGGTCAACAAAAACTAAATAAAAAAAAAAAAATACTGGAGGCGGCTGTCAAGGTTGAGCCAGTTCATTTGAGTGTACAACTTGCAGGTGTGAGTGAGATGGGGTACACCTAGGACTAAACAACATGCTTCGTTTAGTATTGTTTTGATACGTTTCAAAGCAGTTTGGGAGGCAGCCCCATATACTGCTAGACCATAGTCTATCACTGAGAGGACTAAGCTACTTGCAACAGTTTTTAGTGCCTCAGAAGTCAGGCCTTTTCAGTGTCTGTACAATAATCCTAGTTTTGCATTTGATGACTTTGTGACTGTGTCTATATGTTGGTTAAACGAGAGGGTGCGGTCCAGTGTCAATCCTAGGTATATAATATATATGTATATGTGTATATGTATAAGTGTGTGTGTGTATATTTGTAATAGATAACCCACTCTAGGGTATGCGGTCGTGCTCTGATACTCACATGCGCCTTGGTGTGCGATGATGCTGAGGTTTGCAGTCAAGTGTGTTCAACCACCCAGGCGTGCTTCATCAGAAGTGACTGCACACCCTAGAGTGGGTTATCTATCTTATAAAATGGTCAGAATTGTTTTGGAGGGGGGTGAAAGTGCAGGTGTGTGATCATGCTCTGATATATGCATGGTCATATGGTGTGTTTTATCCCATCAGGAGACAGCATTTTCCCTACTCATTTTATATATATATATATATATATATATGAGTGTGTGTGTGTGTGTGTATGTATTAGTTAGAAGAAGAAGAATCAGCATTTATATAGTGCTTTTCATACACAGTATCCCAAAGTGCTTTACAAGCAATGCTAGACTGGTAGTGAAGTGACTGAATGTGTGGTGGCAGCAGCCATATCACACACACACACACACACACACACACACACACACACACACACACACACACACACACACACACACTGGATAATTGCATGAACCCATTTTATGGGAAGGGGAATGTTGGGCAGGACACCAGGAATGTTCCCTGCTCTTTGCAAAGAGTGTCCTGTGTTCTTTTACTTCCACCTGGACACCCGCCAGGATGGGCAGAAGGGACCTCGGTTTAACGTCTCATCCGAAGGACAGCACACCCCAGCAGTACAGCACCCCCCAATACTGCACTCGGATGCCAGTGATTTTTAGGTGCAAGTCCAATCATGGTGTGGGACGAGAACCCACGACCTTCTGGTCCAGAGGCGGATGTGCTACCAACTGAGCCACACTGTGTGTATGTATATCACAACAATTAGAAAGTGGAGTTTAGGTGGCTCAGTGGTTAGTGCAAACATTGCTAGTTTAGACTTTTCACATGGTCCACAATACCATTATTTTGCAGCCATATTGGCTCTTGCTAGAGTTTGTTTTCAATTTTGCTGCAATGTACCAGCTTCTGAGATAACAGCTTGTAGTTTATTTTTCCTCCACTCCCTTACTTGTTTCTCTTCAATGTGGAGTGCCAGAGCAACAAGGCAATCACCCTCAACTTCAGATCTTTTGACCCACAGGCAGCTTAAAATCAACATCGTAGCATTTCTGTTTTGACATTGTTGGCAGAGTAGCTGTTTTTGGGGGGGCAGAATAGCTGTGTGGCTGTGTAACAATGTTTGCTGGAGGGAATGACAGGTAGAAATGCCATTTTGAAAGGGTAGATCAATTACTGCAGTGATCGTGATCAGTTGAAACAGCAGACAAAATGACAGCAAATTGCAATCTGTCAAGACAGCCTTCCTGATAGAATCCAACCTCGTATTGAAGCCACTTCTGAACTGAAGCTATGGCTAAAAACAAGCCATCCTAATTGAAGCCGCAGCTTCAGTTTGAAACACACTAAATAGATAAGAAATGGGCATTATTCCCCAACAATTGCACACTTGCCCCTTCTTCAATTGTGCTTTCGCACATGTATTCATTTTGCTCCCATTTTATAAGTGCAAAAGCACACTTCAGAGTGTGAGGTCACTGTCTGATGTACGCACCTCTGGGGTGGTTGAAGGCACTTGGCTTTGTCTTGTACATCACAACATGAGGTGTGCATATATCAGAGTATGACCACACATCCTGTTGTGTGTTATCGCTCACTTATGCAATCATGACACTTGTATATATACAACTGTAGTGGGGGTAAAAATGACAGAATAAAAGTGTTATCTTAGCAAGTGACATCAGTAACAGCAACATATCAAAAATATGTTTTTGTTACTGTTGTCACAATGGATATTTGGAAGGTAACCATCATCACAGAGGAATATGGAACCAATCAGACAGCAGCTTTTAGAATGATAATGACATCACACCTACCTAGTTTAACACTGAAGCCTGCTGTTAAAATCAAAGGAAGAACAGCAAAATCTTCACACAAGCTGCAGATTTAAATTTAAAGGCTATAACTTGTAAACTACTGGTGTATATAACTAATATACCATAGCCCAACTCACAGTAGGCAATACATCAACACTTGTGAGCAGGCAGGACTTTTGTTACCCCCAGGTCACCGTATCTAGGTTCACATCCTTGCCTGGTGACTGTACAGGGCCCACCTGGTTGAGAGGGTTGGGTTCGGCCTTTCTCCTGTGGTGGGGGGGGTTGTCCCAGAACAAAGATGTTTCATGCAGTATGACCCCCTGGGATGCAGTACCTACCCACCTCCTGACACTGGACTAGTCCACCCCCTGGGGATCAATGAGACAGTTGTTGCTTTCACCAATAAACATTTCAATCAGGTAATACAAACTGGGCACATAGGCCTGGCAGCTACATTGCCCAGATTCTTTTGGTGGTGCACTTGATGAAAGTTAGCATGCTTGCAATTTAACCCCCCCCCCCCATGAGGCCAGTGTGTATTGGCATAATTTAAAGAACATGAAATTCAACAGGAAAATGCTTGAAACATAACTGTAATCCTAATGCAGTGATGGTAATCCAAAACTGGAAAAGTACAATGATGCCAGCCAGCAATGCCAGCACTCACGTGACCCATGTATGCAGCACTTCAGTCAAGGTGGGGAGCAGCACACAGCAGCAGGAACAGGCCCCAGTGGCCTGGGGATAGAACACTTTGGACTCTCTTGGACATTCTGCAGCAGCACAGCCCTTCTGACTCAGTTCTCCATCACACAAGCACTTTGCAGTGGCTTTCTAGTTCCCAAGGAGCCCAAACCCCAGGAGCGACCCCCACGGTCAGTCTCCCTTCTGGATCAAGATTACCCACATATTCCTGGCACATGCCCTGTGGCTCACTGTTTCCCCAATTCACCCCACTAGGAAAGGGCTAGCAGGTCCCTTACCTGGGTCTGGAGCAACTGGGGTAGGTAGCAGGTGGTTCCATGTTGCCATGGTGACAGCAATGTCGGCGACCTCCCTACAGTGACACATGGTCGCCGACATCCCTGATGCCGCTGGCTCTGGTCCCCAACTGGAAAATGCACTGGCACACTATCAGTGTTCATGCAGGCTGCGCTCTGCCCCCATGTAAAGATTCCAACTCCGGGGCGGATCTCAGGGAGGCGATCAGACTCCGCAGTCAATGACTTGGCATCTCTCCGCAACCAGGTCACGACTGCAGGTGTCGGCAGGTTGCTGCCGCTGTAACAGCATTACTGTAAGAGTGTTGCTGTTACAATGGTATACCATAGTGGGTCTCTATCTCAACTCAAGTACAGCTCAGCAGCTTCAGTATGCAGCAGTGGCCTACAGAGTCACGCTCTCAGCAATTTCTTCTCACAGGTGCTTGTCTTACACAGTCTCTAAAAAATGTAAGTCCAGGATAAGGCTCACAGTGAGTTCACTGAATGATCCCTGGTGTGGACCTGCAGAGTTGTTGGCCTGTCTAGGCCTCTTGCTTGGTCTCACCAGCAGAAGGTCTGAACACCTCCAAGTCTCTTTCAGACTTCCTGGTGCTCTTCGGCACAACCTCTCAGCTTTTTCCTCAGATGGCTGAGCCCAGGGGAAAACTCACAATGTTGGCAGGGTGAGCCCAGAAGAAGGCTCATGGTGATTTTGCAGAGGACCATGCACAGGAGAGGACCCCCAGGAGCAGGCCTGGTTAGGCCCCTCCTCCACCTCAGCAACTGCAGGTCTGCCCTGCACAGTATCCCAGCAGGACTGCCATGAGCTCCTTGTGAGCCTAAACATTTCTTTCTCCAACTCAGCCCTTAACTGGCTGTAAAGGCTGTCCATCTGTTCTTTTTCCTTCTTTTTTTCCTCCTTGGCCGGCATTTCTCCAGAGGGCACCACCAACCCTGTCCCCGGCGTCCACCAGCCGGCACTGACCCAAACTCCAGGGCTTACCCCCCAGCGGGATCTGCGGGGTTCCCCCAACCCCCTACCAAGAATTTCAGTGGGTCAGCACCGTGGCTAGCTGGGAGTGGAGCCTGCAAAGTGCCTTCCACCATTGTGCCATGACCACTTCCATTTTCCTCCAATTTTCTCCCTGGAGCTGGGGAGATGCAATGACGCTGATGGAGGAGAGCACACATGCGTCCCTGCACACTCCCTTCCAAGCGTCTGCCCCAACTCCTCCCGAACTGCAGCACGGCGCCCTGTCTTCCAGCTTCCACCAGGGGGTGAATGGGTGCTGACACTGAGAGCCCCCTTTACTGGAGAAGGAGAGCAGTCCATCAGATGCTCAATCCTTCTCCTCCCCTACTGACCCACGGTGGGCCATCCATCTGTTCTGTTGCCCTGTACAGCTTTCAGATTGGCTTTTTTAGCATGCCAGTTCTTTGAGAGGAGGGTCTGACTACATCATCATCCCCACAATCCTTTGCTTTGGTTGCTGTGCTTTCTAGCCTTGTGACTGGACAAGGTACAGGGTCAGGGAGCACAAGATGATTGCACCCATGTCCTTTTAGGAGCCCTGTGCTTCAAAGTCTTTTAATTTTATTTTATTTTGCTGCTGCTAATTGTGCACTGGCCCCTGGGTGTAATAGTAGCCCTCCTGGTCTACTATTTGGTTGTGTCACTTTTTTTGTGGGTCTGGAGGTGGTGGGCTGAGGATGGTAGAGCTGGGAGTGAAGTAGAGGAACCCCTGTTTGCATGTGCTCCAGCTCGTAAAAGGGCAGCCGTCTTGTGGGTGGCAGTTCGAGCACTGAACTGAAGGTGTGTCGGTTTGGTTGTTCACAGTCTCCTCTGCCAGGATCGGGGGACTGGGAAAGATGAATGTGGCCACAGCTGCTAAAAACAGAGGGGCACAGGAGGCACCAAAAGCTGCAGTATGGCCACACTCTCTGTGCCACATACACATGGCCAAACCAGGTGGAAAGAGCTGGCCACTGCCAACTGCCGCTGCAGTTCCGGAACCTAAGGAGGGAAGTAGGCAACAGTTCAGGTAAGCCCCCTCCCGAGGGAGTTGTTACACTTTTATATGTGCATCTTGAGTCCACCTATAGCATTTGCACATCTATATCTATATCTATATCTATATCTCTATCTCTATCTCTATATCTGTCTGTCTGTCTGTCTATCTATCTATCTATCTATCTATCTATCCAAGACAGTATCTACAGTATCTATCTATCTATCTATAGACAGTATCTATCTATCTCTCTATCTATCATATATATAAAATCATATATTCTAGCTCTGTTATACTGTTTAATCATGGTTATTTTTGTATTGTTTATAGAGGTGTGCATGTAATTAATAGCATTTCCCAAATACCATGACCAATAGGCTATTCCTTACTTGGGAAGAAAATCGAATAATCTGTGCTATTAATTGCTTTTTAGTATTTTACTGTTTGGTGGGAGTTCAAGATCTTCTGCAACTTTCTGTCCAATCAGAGGCCACTTTGGAAGCCCACTGAAGGCAGGTCATGTTACCCAGCACTTGCAGAAGCTTCAGGCAGGAGAGACGGCGACTTGAGCTGCTGCAGAGAAAGACTCTGCTTCCATCCACTTGTTAATACTAGGCAAAAACCAGAACTCTTGACATTTTATGTTCCCTCTCTAAATCCCAAACTAGAGAGGGTTGATTTTTTACACTGTAGGGTGGAAATTAGGCTTTTAAGAAAGGGAAAATAGAAAGGTTGTTTAGTGTTTGCTGAGAGAGGATTAGAAATTTAAGGTTTTTGTAACTTAGTTGTCGTCTGAAACAAAGAACTACGCAAGTAGTCTAACAGAAATGCAGTTAGTATTGGGACATTTTTATGTTTATTGCACGCATGCACAAGAAACATATTGCGGCAGCTTTCCAGAAGCAGGTTGTGGAGGCGCGGCACTGTTGTGGCCAATGCCCCCACAGCCTGTAAAGGCTTGACTCACTTTCCCCAATTCTGTGGCACGCTGCTGCTGACACTAGTTCAGCCAGCGTGACACAACCTTGAAACATTTCAGCCGCTGCAAGCAGGGGCCGCTTCGTCATTGCAGCATCAGCTATTCGCTGCAATCAGGGAGCGACCTGTCATTGCTGGGCGGAACGTTGCTACTGTAATGTTGTTTGTGAACATGGCAGTGCCTTGCCGCCATGTTCTCAAACAATATTAATCCAGCCCCAGTGTTGAAGGGGTGCCCAATCCCACTCAGCAGCATGTGCCCCTCCCTACAGCAGTGTGTTTTTGCTGATGGGGGCCCCAATCTCCATCGGCTACCATCCCCAGTGCTAGTTGACTTGCCGACTGGGGAGCCCACTCCCCATCGGCATTATGTCCTCCCTCCCTGTTTGATGTGCCAAAGGGGAGCCCACTCCCATCAGCATCAGGTCCCCAGAAAGAGTAGCGAGGAGTTGTGCCGAGGGGTGCCCAACTCAGCTGCACCCCGCCTCGCTTTGTGCTAACGGGGTGCTCAATCTCCCGCCGGCTGCACACCCCCCCAAAACATTCAGGTGGCACACTGGGAGCCCACCCCAGCGTGCCCAATGCCCCTGTAAAGAAAAAAAGTCCTGTGATGTTTTTTTTTTTTTTTTAAACCTGCAAAAAAAAAAAAAAAAAAAAAAGGTCCCTCATGGTCTCTCTGCCCCCCACACAACCCACGCCCACCCACTGCGCACCCTATCTCCCCACACACACACACACTCACACTATACTTACCTCCGGAGTCCAGCGCGACGATCTTTGGTGGACCGGGAACACATCTGCACTCTTCAAAGCCGACCATGAACTGAGGAAATGCCAGTAAGCTGTATAATGGAATGAATAGGGCTTTTTCAACTTTGATACATATCTCAGGCATTTTTTGGAATTTTTACATCAAATTTTCAACATGGGGTTTTTGGGACCCCTCTTCATGAATGGCGTTCATGTCATGGCGAACTGTTATGACATTATTAGGCCCCAAAAGGTGATTTTGCGGTCACTGCTCGGAATCCCCTTTTGGGACCGATTAACGAAACAACAGTTTGTTAATGAGGTGTGCTCTCAAAAAGCCTATGTTGCAAATTTGGTGGAAAAAATAAAAAAAATGACTGTTTCTAGAGTTCATGGTGTGCTCTCAAAAGCCTATATGTTGCAAATTTGGTGAAAAAATAAAAAAAATGACTGTCTTTAATGAGTGCGTTGCTACAGTTGGGCATTATCGCTTGTAATCTCTCAAATTTGCAATATTTTCCATGCCAGATTTTTCAACATTGCCATTTTTTTTACACTCTGCTTGTGAACAGTGCAACTGTCATTTTTCACATCCTGGCCGAAATGTGTTTTCGCACTTCTGGTGTAGAATAGCATGGTTGCTGTGGGAAATCAGTGTTCGGGACAGATTAATAAAATCACAGTGACACTGCTCATGAGCAGAGGTCCTAAAATGCCTATGTTGAAAATTTGGTGACGATACTCCATAAAATGACTGTGTTATGAGCATGTGTTGCTCAGTTTGCACACACGCTCATAATTTCACGAATTAATAATATTTTCACTCCAGATTTTCAACATTGCCATTCTTTTGCACTTTCTTATGAACAGTACAGCTGTCATTTTTCACACCCTGGCCAAAATGTGTTTTTGCAGTTCCGGCACAGAACAGTGTGGTCGCTGTGGGAAATCCGTGTTCGGGACACATTATGGAAATGACAGTGACACTGTTCATTAGCAGAGGTCCTAAAATGCCAATATTGAAAATTTGATGACGAACGTCCATAAAATGAATGTGCTACGAACGTGCATTGCGCAGTTTCCACACACGCTCGTACCTTCGCAACTTTGCAATATTTTCACTCGAGATCTTCAACATTGCCATTTTCCCATACCTCCTTATGATCAGTGCAGCTGTCATTTTTCACATCCTGGCCAAAATGTGTTTTCACTCTCCTGGTGCACAATAGCGCAGTCGCTGTGGGAAATCAATGTTTGAGACACATTAAGAAAATCACACTGAAACTGTTCATGAGCAGAGTTCCTAAAATGCCTGTGTTGAAAATTGTGTGATGAAACTCCATAAAATGACTGTGTTACAAACGTGCATTGTGCAGTTTCCATGCACCCTTGTAAGTTCACAAATTAGTAATATTTTCACGCCAGATTTTCAACACTGGCATTTTTTCACACCTCCTTATGAACAGTACAGCTGTCATTTTTCACATCCTGGCCGAAATGTGTTTTCGCGCTTCCAGCGCAGAATACCGCAGTCGCTGTCGGAAATCAGTGTTTGGGACAGATTAGGATCAAGTGAGTGAGATAGAGGAGGAGGGACCGAGCTCAGCTGAGCTCTGTTGGGACTGTTGCAGATTTCTTTGTGGGCAGGAAAAGGCGGCAATGCAGGCAGGAGCCCAGTACAAAAGCGTAGCCTGCAGCACCAGGAGACACAGAATGAGCGAGTGAGGGATGGGGAGTGAGTGAGCTCAACGGAGCTCTGTTGGGATTGCTGCAGATTTCTTTGTGGGCAGAAAAAGGCAGCAATGCATGCAGGGGCCCAGTACAAAAGGGCAGCCTGCAGCAGTGGAACAAACAGAATGAGCAACTGAGAGAGGGGGAGTGAGAGAGCTCAACGAAGCTCTATCATGACTGCTGCGGATTTCTTTGTGGGCAGAAAAGGGCAGCAATGCAGGCAGGAGCCCAGTACAAAAGGGCAGCCTCCAGTGCTGGCAGAAACGGAATGAGCGAGTGAGAGAGGGAGAGTCAGTGAGGTCAACGGAGCTCTGTCAGGACAGCTGCAGATTTCTTTGTGGGCAGAAAAAGGTGCCAACACAGGCAAGTGCCCAGTACAAAAGGGCAGCCTGCAGCGCTGGGAGAAACAGAACGAGCGAGTGAGAGAGGGGGAGTGAGCGAGCTCAACGGAGGTCTATCGTGACTGCTGCGGATTTGTTTGTGGGTAGGAAAAGGCAGCAATGCAGGCAGAAGCCCAATACAAAAAGCCAGCCTGCAGTGCCGGCAGAAACGGAACGAGCGAGTGAGAGAAGGGGAGTGAGCAACCTCAACGGAGCTGTATCGGGACTGCTGCAGATTTCTTTGTGGGTTGAAAAAGCCGACAATGCAGGCAGGAGCCCAGTACAAAAGGGCAGCCTGCAGCAGTGGGAGACACAGAACGAGTGAGTGAGGGAGGGGAGTGAGTGAGCTCAATGGAGCTCTGTTGGGACTGCTGTGGATTTCTTTGTGGATAGAAAAAGGCAGCAATGCACACAGGAGCCCAGTACAAAAGGGTAGCCTGCAGCGGCAGGAGAAACAGAATGAATGAGTGAGAGAGGGGAGTGAGTGAGCGAGCTCAACGGAGCTCTATCATGACTGCTGCAGATTTCTTTGTGGGTAGAAGAAGGCAGCAATGCAAGCAGGAGCCCAGTACAAAAGGGCAGCCTGCAGCACTGGCAGAAACAGAATGAGCGAGTGAGAGAGGAGGAGTGACCAAGCTCAATGGACCTGTGTCGGGACTGCTGCAGATTTCTTTGTGGGCAGAAAAAGCCGCCAACAGAGGCAGGAGCCCAGTAGAAAAAGGCAGCCTGCAGCGCCAGGAGAAACAGAATGAGCGAGTGAGAAAGGGGAAGTAAGTCACCTCAACGGAGCTCTGTCGGGACAACTGCAGATTTCTTTGTGGGCAGACAAACATGCCAACACAGTCAGGAGCCCAGTATAAAAGAGCAGCCTGCAGCACTGGGAGAAACAGAACGAGCGAGTGACAGAGGGGCAGTGAGCGAGCTCAAAGGACCAACGCAATCAACATTCGGCAATGACAAATGCTTGTTTCTATTGTTGTTGGTGGCTTGGCTTCGTGCTCAAGAAGAAATTAAAAAAAAAAATTATCTCAGAGAATTTAGTCAGACTTGACTATTAGTTGGCAGTATGGCTTGTCAGAGCATTTCAGCAGTGACCTGAGTGACTTGATTTCATAATAAACATAATATAAATTTTATATCAGAAATCTTCCTGTAAGGAGTCCATGTTTGGGTCCATCCACAGCACTTAAGCAAGTACACTGTATAGCTGGTAAGGTGGGACTAGTCGGCTGACTCCCACAGCTTCTGTTAGTTGCTTATCTGGTATGTGTGTGTGTGTGTGTGTGTGTGTGTGTGTGCACTCAAAACATTTTCTAAGTTTGTGGCTGTGTGCCGAAAAAGAAATTAAAAAAATATATTTTTTTCTGACAATTTAGTCAGGCTTGACTACTAGTCAGTGAGACTTACCTCAGCATTGCTGCAGTGGCTTGAATGACAATATTTCATAATAATAAAATTTAATATGTCTTCTTGTGAAGAATACAGCCGTAGCAGACAGACAACATAGTACAAGAAAATGTAATTGGTTCAGCACCTCCAGAAAAGCTGCAGCAGATGTAAATCACTAAGCGGCACGAGATGGTGAGCGTACTGCAGAGCGATGCTCAAGGTGTAATCACCATACAAAATTATGTTTTACCCCCATTAAAGCCTGCAGTCTCCACCAGCACCAGTATGGTTTCAGCTGACACTGGGGGAAAAAAGTAAAAGTAGCATTTAATGTACTAGTAGTGGTGCTAGGAGAACATTGTCATTAACTGCCACTGATATTACCAATGTGAATGTGTCCTCTTCATCCCTTGTCACTGCCACCAGTACCACCAGGATGAAGGCATCCTTCTTAGCCACCACTGCTCTGATCCACCACCCATCCACTGAGACTACTACTATCCCAACTTCTACTGCAACAGTGGCCCTGCCACCCACTCCTGACACTGTGACTGAGACCACTCCTGCCAGGCTGCCACTGTGACTGAGACCACTTCTGCCACTGTGACTGAGACCACTACTGCCACTGTGACTGAGACCATTCCTTCCACCGTGACCAAGACCACTCCTGCCACTGTGAATGAGACCTTTCCTGCCACTGTGACTGAGACCACTCCTGCTACTGTGATTAAGACCACTCCTTCCTCTGTGACCTAGACCACTCCTGCCACTGTAACCAAGATTTTCACCAGTACTGCTACTGTGACACTGGCCACAACTACCACTGTGGCCCCAGCTAGTCGTACAGGGGGAAATCTCTGGCAAACTGAAGAACCACTTCTCAATAAATCGCCTAAAGATAAAACATTCCCAGGTTTTTAAAGTGTCAGGGTCTGTGCCTATGATTCCATTAGACCCATCTCATGGTGATAATGCAGGCAGTGGTGCTGGTGGCACTGGTAATGCCACAGAATGTTCTGCCTCTGAACAAAAATGCTACTGCACCTGCTGTTGCTACCGCTCCATCTCCTTGAACATCAGAGCACCCCATGCACCCCAAACACTCCCACCAGGCACCATCTAGCAAGCACAGAACATTTGTATTTATTTATTTATTCTTGGATTACAAGTACCTTTGAGCCAAGGCTCTTTTACGAAGGTTCCACGTCAAATCGGAAAACAATGCAAACATAACAAAGTTTGAAATGATCAAATTCAGGCAGATTGAATACATACATTTGAGGGGAGGTATGTACAGGACAGAACAGCAATTTGAATAAACAATGCACATCATGAGATTCAAGACAGTCACTAGCAGTGGAATAAAGGCAATAGAGGGAGGGATGGAAACAGGGCCGGGCAGGTTTCACAGTGAAAGTTGAGAGATAGAGGGGAATAACAGAAACTGAGGAGCAGTCAAGCACCTTGTCAGATTTCAAGAAGTGCTAAAGCCGGGGGGGGGGGGGAGGTAAGTGAAAGTGGGGATAGCAGATTACGAGTGATAGTCACAGGAGCTGGCAGCAGAGAGGTGGAGGCGAAGGTAGGTTTTGAACTGGCCAAGACTTTGCAGCTAGGTGATGTCTTTGTTGATTCAATTAAGCCAGGAGGGTACCCAGTGAGCAAATGTCCCTGAGAGGTGCGGCACTGGGGAATGTGCAGAATCTGTTTTTCAGAGGTCCTGGTGGGGCAAGGGATGCGTGCCCCACACACCCCCATCCACGGTCAATACTACTAGTGGAAGAGTTCCAGGCCAGAACTAAGTACCAGTCATCCCATCCAACAGCTCTACATGTAGCACAGCTCATGCGTGAAATGATGAGATTGGATCTGCAACCCTTTTCACTTGTGGAAGACACTGGCTTTCACTGTCTTGGGCAGCACTTGCAGCCATTGTACCAGCTCCCATCATGTTCCACATTTTCATGCACTGTGGTGCCAAAGATATAGGAGGGTGTGAGAACAGCAATTGCCACACTACTCTCTGAGGCTGTGGGCGTAGTTTTCCACTGCATCTCGGACATCTTGAGCAGTACAAACTCCATTCATGCATATCTTTCCTTGACCGCACACTGGTATGTGCAAAGCCCTGTCTCCTGTTGTGGATTCCTCCTTCGCTCCCCGTGTCTCTGGCTCTCCCTTCATCCCTCCACAGTCTGGCAGACACTCCAGGTCTGTTTTTCCTAAATGTGGGGCTAATGGAGAAAGACCACACATCTTCAAACATCCTGGCATTCATACAAGACATGCTGCAGTCATGGACAGTTAGTGACAATCTTTTTTTTTTATTTTTTTTTTATTATACTTTTTGTCTGGAGGGGGTGCTGACATTTGTCTTGATCATGGACCTCCAGCTCCCACCTCCCATCATTGGCTCTGTTGCTCCCCATGGCACCCCTGGCTTACCCCCCAGAGGACAGGGTCGAGGCACCCACTCCCTGATATGGGTGCCACAAATCTAGTATCTAGCAGGGAAGCGAGCCATGGGAGGCTAATTGAAGCCGGAGGTAAGGCTTCATAGAGGCGGCCCTGCAGAATTTTCTTCCCCTGTATGTGCAGGGGTGGGGACATGCAATGACAACCAGTGTCTGCCCCGCCCCTGAAGGGTATACTGCGTCAGTGCGGTGCGGCAGACCCAGCCTCCGCTGGGTGCCACTGTTACACTGATCACGATGCCACCCTCCCCCCAGAGAAGAAGAGCTGTCTGGGGGATGCTTTATCCTTCTCCCCCCAGCCAGCCCTCCAGCAACCCGAGTCCGTTCCTGAACCCAGGTCACCAACGTCACAAGCGGAAATCCAACCGCTGTGCCGACGGTTTGGCCAGTTGGTGACAATCTACATGTTGGTGTTTTTGTCATGGATAATTGGCAAATATGGTGAAACCAGTTGCTGGTAGAAATTTTTTCAGCATTCGTTTGCTCACACCTTGAATCTTGTGGTCACATCTGCGCTGTGTCACAGTACTGAAGCTGGCAAGACTGTCTCCATAGCACTCTCCATCTGTGCTCATTTTCATCACTCTGTAATGGTGACTAACCAATTAAGAGAAGTGCAACAATGCCATGGCCAGCCTCAACATTACTTGATACAGGATGTCAGTACCAGAAGGACTCCCTCCCTTCCTCCTGGTCTAAAACTTTGCAGCAGCAACAACTCGAGGGAAACAGAAACCACCCAAAGACAAGCATTTGTCAATGCTGAATGTTCACTGTGTTACACGAGGTCCCTGCACCCTTATTGGTACCCCCAGAGGTACACCATAGACAGCTAGTATATCAGTATATGATATACTAACACATAGGGCATAGGGCATCTACCGTATAAGAGTAGATGTCAGGATATGTATGCATATTATTGTTACACACTTTGCTTTCTAATACATATATGTATTTCTTGCTTATAGGATGTTAGGATGACTGTGTCCTTGTAATGATGATGATATATAAGTCGGCATTGCCATCTTTTGGTGATTTGTACTATTACACTGATATATGTACAACTATGCCTCCTTTGTCTTTACAAAGTGATGACTACTACAAAATTGTATAATGTTATCTTGGACTGTGGAGCCACCTCTAATTTAGCCAATAGGGCTCATCTCTGTAACTAGAAATGTTTCTGTCTTACGGTAACCATGATAATTATCATAGGTATATAATGTAAGACATTACGTCTTCTACCTCAGAGACCCCAAGAGACACAGAGAATCCTTGAGGTATAGAGAACACTTAGCACTGGCTCCCAGTTCGCATTTGGTAAGAACTGCTTAGGGCAACTGTGATTTATCCTTTTGGTAGTAATAAACAAGTTTATTACTCTTATGCGACATGTCTGTGATTCCTTGCATTCCCATTATTGCCAAAAACCTGAGAGTGAGGTTTAGACCTCCAGACAACTGCTTGTATTGCTGTTGTACCGTGTCTTGCTTGTACACATTTTCATTATATATTTACCCAGGCTAGAGCAGATGACATGCAATGTCTCATTTTCAGTGGCATCCTGATTTTACATATTGTTAGATTGTAATTACCCAGGATAGGGCAGCTGAGAGGCAATATCTAATTTTCAGTGGGCTCCCACATTTATTTTATTTTATTTATTTAGTTTTTGTTGACCGGGTAAGTGCACTAGACAAATTCTTGCCTATTTTCAGGCACGACCTAGGAGGGGGATACAGATGAATGCCAACTGTCCTTGAACCAGATTAAGCTGTTGGTGGTAGTTTTAGTGAATGGGGGGTTCAATTTTGACCCCAAATTTCCAACAGTCTTTTACTGATCATACAGCAGGTCTGCTAAAAAGGCCAACTTGAATTAAATCACAAGGCAAAATTAGATTGAGTAAGCCGATTAAACTGTGCCCTTCCAAGATCCGCAGCACAGACAAGTATAAAAAGTTAATACATCATAACCAACACCCTTGCAAAAGCACCCTTGCAAAAGTCAGACTCTGGTAGTGAACATTTGTGACTGGCAAAAACACAAATACAACATTCCTTATAAACTAAGCAAGTAAGTAAGTAAAACTATTTTTATAGCACCTTTCCAAAACAAAGGCGCTGAACATATTAAAATACACAGTCACACCAAACATTTGCAATAAAACAACAAATACAGAAATAATTAAGAATAATTCAGGAAAGCTAAAGTAAACAAATATGTTTTCAACATAGATTTAAAGCTGTTGATGGTCAGGCACTCTCTTAACCGACGAGGTAGAGAATTCCACAGGGTTGGTGCTACAAAGGAAAAAGCAAGAGTGCCGGAAGTTTTTAAACGAACCCTGGGAATCTCTAGCAATCCCTCATCGGTGGATTGGAGAGAATGAAGGGGGAAGTAGGGAGTCAGGAGATCTTTCAGGTAGTCAGGTCCCTGTTCATGTAGGGCTTTGAAGGTTAGCAAGCCAACCTTATAGGTGATCCGCCACTGAACAGGCAGCCAGTGCAGTCCGCACAGCACAGGTGTAATATGACTGGTCCTTGATGTACCAGTCAATAACTTGGCTGCAGCATTCTGTACTAGCTGCAAGCAGCGGATATCAACCCCAGGAAGCCCTAGGTAGAACGTACTGCAGTAGTCAAGACGGGTGGTAATGAAGGCATGGACCAATGTTGGAAGGTCATCCGGAGGAATCAGGTGCTTCACCTGGGCGATATTCCTAAGATGGTAAAATGAGGATTCAACCACAGCTGACACCTGAGATTTCAGGGTCAGGCCATCATCAAAAATAATGCCCAGGTTACGCACGCAGTCTGAGGTAGTGAGTTGAACACCATCAAGTCATAGACCCGATGCCTGCCCAGCCCCCAGACCCGCCCCTGGATGACCTGGGTCCACTACCAACACTTCAGTCTTGTCCGGATTCAGTCTCAGCCAGCTAGTGCTCATCCAATCTTTGACATCAGCGGGCAGTTGTTAAGCACAGAGACCGTGTCAACCTGTCCGGGTTAAAAGGACATATACAGCTGAGTATCATCTGCATAGCAGTGAAAGCTCAAGCCATATCGCCTAATGATATCTCCCAATGGCAGCATATACACTGCGAACAACATGGGTGAAAATATGGAGCCCTGTGGCACCCCACAGGACAGGGAGAGGGCATCAGAGGAATAAATTGGCCTCCCTAACCAATATGCATTAAAACATGGTTTACCTAACTGGCCAGAATCATTATTTGTAAAGCAGAAAAGAAAATCTCCCCAAGTGCTTGTGCTAAGTGCAAAGAACAATGTATTACAGCTGCTGTAGTGGAATGCAATCCTGTCTCCCCACGCCACCTCGCCACAACACCAGTGTCACCTATAATACTGGGTTTCTCCAACATCTCCACACCAGCATTCAGTTAGTGACAGCAGCAGTCATTCTCATCCTGTTGCTCAAACTGACACTGATCTGACTCTGACAGCATTACTTCCTGCAGCACTTGCGATGTAAGGTGAACTGGGACTCGCAGAGACCAGAAAACCCACACACTGCCTGCAGTCTTTCTCTGCAACCCCACTCCTCCTGCAGCGGCAGCACCCTGAAACATTTCTCCCAGCTGCTCTCTGCTTTGGCCAGCATCAGCTCATGGTCCTTAGGAGCTGCCACTGCCATGACACAATGCCATGACACAGTCAGAAGATTTCCATCAGTCATGAACTTTATATTCTGACAGCCCAGTAGGGACACATGCGCTGGGGCTGCAATAGAGGGCAGCCTGGGCTTGGCTCAGAGACAGTACATGCTGAGAGAGAGCTGGGGGACCAGACTCAGCTTGTGGTACATACCAGGAGAGAGCTGACAGGCCAGGCCCATGGTACATGCCAAGAGAGGAAGAGGGTGGAGGAGGCACCATGGCACATGGTACTCACTGGTACTCAGGAGAAAGGCTAGACAGGGCTCAGCTCATGGTGCACTCTAGAGAGAAAGCCATCTGCCTGGGCTTGGTGCATGATACATGCCAGGAGACAGCTGGTGGGCTGGCCAGGCATAGTTAATTCATGGTAGACGTGCTACAAGACCCGCCAATGTGGCCATAACAGATGCTACGCCACCCTGTTTATTCCTGTCTATCAGTGCCTGAGTTTCCCATCTCTAAGACCGTGGTGTGCTAATGTTGACATTGCCGGTAATTAGGGAACTTTGACCGATCCAGTAGCACAGTGTAATCTGCCCTAATCCTGGGCTTGAATGTGAAGCAGGCAAGCCTGCAGGAATTCCCATGAGCTCTGTCAGGATCCAGAAATGGGTTCTCATGATTAAGACATGGCTCTTGGGATTCAGACATGGGCTCTGAGGATGCAAAATGGGTACTGATGGCCCCTGACCATCACCCCCAGGTCCTTCTCCTCCTCCTCCGAGTCTGTCACCTTTACTCCTCCCAGACAGTATCCAGCCCTTGGATTCCTGGCTCCCAGGTGCATGACGTTGCATTTCTTAGCATTGAAACCAAACTGCCAGATGCCTGACCATTTCTCCACCCTAGCCAGGTCCTCCCTTAAGTCCTGTCTTCCCTCTTCTGTGTCTACACTCCCACAGAGCTTTGTATCATACGCAAAAAGGCAGATCTTACTTTTAACCCCTCTGCTATATCACCAATAAAGATGTCGAACAGCACAGGTTCGATTCATGAGCCCTGTGGGACCCCACTGGTTACAGACCTAGATTTGGACAGATCCCCTCCTACCACCACCTTCTGGTTCCTGTCTTTTAGTCAGCATGTTATCCACCTCAGCATTTTGTACCCTACTCACAGGTCACCCAGCTTGCTAATCAGTGCTAGTCAGTGTCAGTGGCTCAGTAGGTAGCACACTCACCTCTGAGGCCGGGAGATCAGAGGGCTGTGGGTTGAGTTCCCACATCAGGCACTTGGATTAATATCCCAGTACTGGCACGGTAGTGCAGCATGAGAGGGGTGCTGCACTTCTGAGGTGCCGTCTTTTGGATGAGACGTTAAACTGAGGTCCCATCTGCCTGGATTGGTGGTAGTTCAGATGGATGTTAAAGATCCCATGATACTTATCGAAAAGAGTAGGGGAATTTCCACTATGTCCTGGCCAAATTTCCCTCATTCACTAAAAATACCACCAACAGCTTAATCTGGTTCAAGGTCAGTTGGCATTCATCTGTATCCCCCTCCCCCGGGGTCGTGCCTGAAAATAGGCAGGATTTGCCTAGTGCACTTACCTGGTCAACAAAAAATAAATTAAAATAAATAAAAATCAGCCTCCCATGTGACAGTGGGTTGAACGCCTTACTGAAGTCTGGGTACATGACATTCACCACCTGCCCCTTGTCCAATGACCTTGTAACCCAGTCAAAAAAGTCTATCATGTTGGTTTGGCAAGATCTCCCCCTGACAAACCCATGCTGCCTGCCGTCTTGGAGACCATTCATCTCAAGGAAAGACATCAGCGTTTCCTTTAGAATGGTCTCCATCAACATTCCCACTATGGAGGTTAGGCTAACCGGCCTGTAGTTCCCCAGTTCGTCCCTGAGACCGCTGTTGTGTAGAGGTACCACATGGGCTGACCTCCAATCCTGTGGCACCCACACCCTTCCTGTAGCAAGGTGTTAAACAGGTCTGACTGCGGGGCTACTAGTACCTCTGCCAGCTCCCTCAGTACCCTTGGGTGTATGCCATCTAGACCAGTTACCTTGTCCACCCTCAGTTCCCGTAGTCCCCTTAAGACCCTGTCTACTCCAATCTCCCCCCTCATCTTTCATCATTTTGCTATCCATTTCTTGCTTGCAGTTGTTTATCTCACAAATAAAAAATGGAAACAGAAACTTTCTTTTTTATCTTGCCCTGGCCTTGTTCACCAGGGATATACTCTGTAATCAGATAGGGATGTATTCTGAAAAGACAGGGAAATACCCTGCCCTGTAATCAGACAGGGAATAGGATATACTGTACCCTGTTCAGGCTCTATGAGACATCACTGAGACAGCAGGGAGTTTTTTTCAAATTGGGAGCCTGTTACACCACATGGTGCCCCATGCCTGCCCAGCTCTGCTCATCCTGATCCTGGCCCATGGAAGTGGCCACACAACCCAAACATTTTGTCTGTGCCATGTTGCTCTACTACTGCACTGGGGATCCCTGCAAGGAGACCAACACGGTGCTGTAGAGCAGAATGTTCTGTGAGGCCTTGCCCTTGGGCCCTCCTTGGAAATGAAAGGATTTTTAAAAAGTGCCATAAAAGCAGGCAGACTTTTTTATTTGTGTAATAAATAATTGCAAGCGAGAAACGGATAGCAAAATGATGACAACAGTAAAAGCACTTCCTTATAACAAGCCCTATCAGTGAAATGTTGGGGTTAATATGTGTGGTTTTAATAGAAAAAATGTAACAACTTGATATTAGAAATGTTCTGTAATTTTGGCTTTGTGCAAATTGCAACTGCTGATTGAGTGAGTGGCCACTTTTGAGCCCTGTTAGCCAGGCTGTGACTGATTGCTTTTGCTTTCAGATGGAAACAGGCCTAGTATTAAAAAAAAACACACACTCCTATCAGTTCTCTTGAAAAACACTGAAAATTATTTATCACACACGTGACAAAAAATACCCTCTCTAGCTTGGGGTTTAGAAAGGGGAACAACAAATTTCAAGATTTCTGATTTTTGCCTAGTTTTAACAAGTACTGGATGGATGGAAGTAGGTTCTTTCTCTGCAGCAGCTCAAGTCATCTGTCTCTCCTGCCTGGAGCTTCTGTGAGTGCTGGGTCACATGACCTGCCCTCAGTGAGATTCCAAGGTGGCCCCCTAGTGGACAGGAAATCTAAAGAGAACTTGCAGTCTGACTGCCAGTTTCAGTGGTCAAATATTGAATAATGAAGCCAGACTAACGAATAATCGGGACCCCAAATATGAATGCTTGGCAAATATATACAGTATATTTATTTTTTTTAACCAGGAGAGACACACTAAGCTGAAGCTTGTTTACAGGTGTGACCTGGGAACACAAGGAAGTTAAGTGACTTGCTCAGGGTCACACAGTATGCAAGTGGGGGCAGTGGGATTCAAACCCAGGTCTCCATGTTTGCAGCTCAGAGCCTTAAACCACTGTGCTATACTGCCTCCAAACATTGGAAATAATGTACTTGCACACCCTTGTTTATTTAATAAGTTGCTTAAGGGCATAGGAGGCAAGAGCTACAAAAAGAGATTAAACATACTCTGATTATTTAGCTTAGAGAAGAGAAGAGAAGGCTGAGAGAGAAGAGGACCATAGTTTTCTGAGCACTAAAGGGGATAGAAAGGGTAAAGTATACAGAGATGTTACAGCTAGTGAATGCAAGTTGGACTAGGGGGCATGACGCCCTCATTCTGAGTGAGGCAGAATAAGGGAAAGCATTAGAAAGCATGGCTTCAGACAGAGGATGGTTAACTTGTGGACTTACCAACCCAATGAGATTGTGGAAGCTAGCACTGGTCAGGCTTTAAAAGCAGGACAATAAATATTCCTGAAGGGTAATGGCTTTGAAGGTTAAACAGCATGAATAGGTATAGCACAGGACTACACAGATTCCTGAGGGAATGGCTTTGTGAGTGATATAGTTTGAGTAGGGTTAACATTCTGGTGGTTAACCGGATGGGCCTCAGTACAAGACTAGCACTGTTCAGGTGTTCAAAGCAGGACAAAACAGATTCCTGATGGAGAACAGCATTTAGGGTTACACAGCATGACTGGGGGTAACACAGGACTAGACAGATCCTTGAGGGAGAATGGCATTGATGGTTATGCAGCATGAGTGAAGGTAACACAGAACTAGACAAATTCCTGATTGAGAGTGATTTAAGCTCCTCAGGTGGCACACAGGATGTGTGCTTGCTTTACAAGCAACGGGTCAGAGGTTTGATTCTAGATGAGTGAACGTAATTGCCATCTATCAAGTATAGTCATGAATTATGTTGTCACTATACTCATGGTTTCACCACGATATATGCAGCCCAGAGGTGGGCAAGTAAAATGGTGCAGGGTCTGCACCAGAAGCCATATGAAGAGAAACTAAAAGAGCTTAATATGTATACCCTTGCAGGAGAAGAGGAACATGATAGAAACTTTCAAGTACCTTAAGGGAATAAACAAAGTCCAAGAGGGTAGCATCTTTCAGAAAAAGAGATGTGCAAGAACAAGGGGGCACAATTTGAAGATAGAGGGGGGATGGCTCAGGGGCAATAATGAGGAAGTATTTTTTCACAGAGAAGGTGGTGAATGCACAGAACAGCCTTCCTGAAGAGGTTGTGGGGTCAAAAACAGTGGGGGAATTCAAGAATGCAAGGGACAGACATAAGGCAATTCTGGTGGGGGGCAGGAAGTAGGCTGTTGGTTAACTAGGATCTGTAGCTTATCCAATAGGTAGAAAAATGGGTAGACTGGGTGGGCCAAGCGGGCCTTATCTGCCATCAAAGTCTGTGTTTCTATGAGAACGGCTTTGAAGGTTACACAGCATGAGTAGTGGTAACACAGGACTAGACAGATTCCTTGGGGAGAATGACATTGAGGGTTACACAGTATGAGTAGGGGCAATACAAGATTAGAGATATTCCTGAGGCATTATTCCAGCCCAACTACAGAGGTCATGATCAGAAAAGTTTAACTTTCTGACCCTCATTACTCAGTTTTAAATGATAACTTACGGAAGTCATTTTACAGTTGCATTCCTGCATTCAACAGTGTACATAATTCTGTGATAATGGCACTTCATGGTGCAGAAGGTGTTCTTTGGCCCATCAGTAAGTCACACCTCATCATATCTGCTTGCTTAGCTGATGCATTCTGTCAGTGCAGTCTCCCATCCTCTGAAGTACATTTATCACAGATGACTTCCCAAGGTGTTCCCAGGCAACCACAGCATAGTACTATGTTTAATTTACTGTATTATTCAAATTTAGGTCCCACAGATTTCAACCTTGTGGAGAATGCAGTGGGCTTTCTGGCTGATAATACCCCCTCCACAGCAATGAGACAGGTCCGAACCTATGGGCACTCCCTATCAGCACTAGAGGACAGAATGAAGTCAATTCAGAAGAATGGCTGGTGGAAAGGTAAACTTCTTTCTCTTCATGTATAGCTGTCCTGAATCCTGTGCAAAGCCTGCCATATCAACAATTTATTTATCTAAAGATTTTGGACAGGAAACGCATGTTGAACTATAAACCGCTAATTTCAAAATGGATCCTGTCCATAAACGAAGGACACCTGTTAAATTAGCAAGGGTCAGTGGGGGGTGTTTACAAATATACCACACATTGTTGTGTTCAGTGTTTAGTTTTGGGACCTAGACATCATCAGTCATTGAGCCGTATTTATTTGTATTTAAGCAAGGGATAATACATGACAGTATATGTGGTTATAAGGGAATAATGCATGCTCTGGTTTGCTTGTTAGGCATGGGGCAGAGCCGAGTGCCATAACCACCTGACAAGTGCATTAATCTCTTATGGCCACAAACCTGAGAGGTGTGTTATCCCACTTAAGTGTTTTTATTTGTTGAAAAACGCGGTAGTTCAGCCGAGTAGTGCAGTAGTCAGAAAATAATCAGTGGTCATGTAACATTCGACCATTGAGGTCACAGGATTTTGAAGGCCCATTTTATATCTGTGTATTAATAAATACAGCACTGCCTATAGATTGCCATGACATAGTACACTACAAATAGCCCACCTTAGCTAATCCAAATACAGAGGTATGATCCAGTCCTTCTCTCAGAACCAAATGAACTTGAAACATAAAGTTCCCCACTCCATGAATCCCTTATCCTTCAGCCTCAGTGTCCACGAGGATGCAGTCTCTTTTATTAGTCCATATAATATGGTGTCAGTCTGATTAATCCCCCCCAAGCAAAGGAAACCTGGCCATAAGTGGCAGTGCTAATAGGATGTAATATATGGCTAAGTGTGTGTTAATGGAGAGTTGTAATGCTCCATGTCAGCAGGCTATGCAAATTAAACAAACATATGTTACTTTACCCCCACCCTACAGAGACAAGAAAACCTATTAAAACTTTACATTACATGCACTGTCCACATTCACAAAAAATACATCATTATTACAGTAAACCAGACATCTCCACACCAACCAAACAAAAAAGAAAGTTGACTAAAACATCCAATTCCTTACAAAACCTAAACTGAAAGAAACACACATAACTTCATCAAAGCAAAGCACACAGACCCACCACTAAACAAAGCAAGCTACAAATCTCAATTATGTGCAATGCCAAAATTCACACAATAACCCATCAAAGTAAAGCACACATATCCAGCCTCAATGATGCAAAACAACTTCATCAAAGTAAAACACTGACTCCTCAATATTGCAAAACCACATCAAAGTAAAGCACACAGACTCCCCAACGTTGCAAAACAACATTATCAAATAAAGCACACAAACTCCTTAACATTACAAAACATCAAAGTAAAGCACACTGCAAAACATCACCAATGTAAGACATACGACTCTCCAACACTACAAAACATTATCAAAGTAAAACATACAGACTGCACAACATCAAATTAAAGCACACAGACTCCCCAGCATTGCAAAACAACAACATCAAAGTGAAGCACACAGACTCTCCAACACTATAAAACAACATCATCAAAGTAAAACTTACAGACTGCACAACATCAAAGTAAAGCATATTGACTCCCCAACATTGCAAAACATCATCATCAAATAAAGCACACAGATGCCCCAATATTGCAAAAGCAGGATCATCTGCGTCTTACTCAGTTTATATTCTTCATGATCTATATCTTACCTCGGTCAAATTGACTAAGATTCACTAAAAAAATACCACCAACAGCTTAATCTGGTTCAAAGCCAGTTGGCATTCATCTGTATCTCCCGGGTCATGCCTGAAAATAGGCAGGATTTGTCTAGTGCACTTACCCGGTCAACAAAAACTAAAATAAAATAAAAAAAAATAAATAAAAAAAAAGATGCAAAGAGCTGACTCCTCTCTTTGTACAAGATGTGGAAACTCAGAAGGTACTCCTTATCACATCTTTTGGAATTGTCCCAAAGTGGCTTGATTATGGTCGATTGTTAAGGTAGCTCTGCTATTGGGAATTGATGGTTATTTTTCCCTTGAGATATGTGTGGTTGGAGACTGCTTAACCATTGATATTAAGGAGTGCAGATATTATATGGCTATTATATCCCTGTTGGTTAAAAAAGTTATCCTTCGTCATTGGCAGGACGACCAGTCTTTAACTTACCCCGAATGGTTGCAGGAGCTATTATTTAACCTCGGGGTTGAGAAGATGATCGCTAGCTTAAATAATCAATTACCTAGATATGAGAATATATGGAGTAAGCTGCATGCTTTATATACATTGTAACGTATGGCTGGGCACCCTTGATGGATATTGGTAGACTTTGTTTATGCTTTAACTACCTACCCATCTGCTTCTGATAATGGAGTTCGTACTTTGTCTGCTTGTGCTCTGCTTTGAGGAGGGGGTGGGTTTGGTGCAGGAGGGGGGATTTGAGTGTGCTTATGTTAGTGGATGTTGCTTTTTATTGTCAACATCAGTTTGTTGTATTGTTATAGTGTGTCTTTTATTGTTTAGAAAATCAATAAAGTTAATTAAACTAAAAAAAAAATCATCAATCCCAGCACAGCACATCATGGGTAGCGGTGTGCACTTAAAGTACTTGTGTAAGGGCACACTGACAACGCTCAACCAGAAAAATAAATGCCTAACAGGTTTTTACATTTGATCTACAGTAGTTCCGACAGAACAAGAAACTACAGACGTGTTTTCCTTTTTTTTTTAACACTCTTCACTGTAGTGTAGGACTTATATCAGCAAAATACCTGATCCACCCCAAAATAAAACAGGCTGTTTGTTCATAGTAGGCCTTTAGTATGCCAGTACACAAAGAAACATCGAAAAGACACTAAGCATTACAAAACAGCAACAAAAAGGAATCTTTGTCGGGGGTTTTTTGCCTCTTCATAGAGTGGTTGTAGAATATTATCATCATACAGGATATTCCAATGGCTCATGGTTTTACTTAGCCAAAGTTCCTCCCCAGCAGAATGAAGGGTGCACACAGGGACCAGTGGAACCAGCAATGCAGATAAGCAGGACAGATCCACTACAATGCAGATCCTGAGGGTCAGCAAAAGCCCCTTGGAATGTATTCGAGAACTTACTGGAAACCAGTGCAAGTCCCTGACTAAGGGTTATTACCTATATGGTTTTTGATCTGTCATCCCTTTCTTTAAGGGTTCTTATCCAGTCAACCTGTTTTCCTCAGAGATGCCCCATTTTTTGAGCTGAGTTCAGAGTGGTCACATTCTCTTAAAATACGCTAAATACAAAAGTTTTTTTTTTTTGCTGTTGTTACAGAGGGGAGGAGTCCCAATCGTAACTAAATCACCATTGAAATTAGGCTTCCTGCTGCCAGCCCAGTAAGGTAGAAGAAGTGCCTGCCACTCGCTACCCCACAACCAGGGTCTGGGTGCCAACTTGAGTCACTGTGGCTGGCTGGGGAAAGCAGGATGAAGAATCCCCTGGACTGCAACATCTGGAGTAGTGGCTCCTGGTACATGCAGATGCTTCTAAGTAATAAACAGTCTTAAAATGTCCAAAAGGCTGGGCACACACTTTTGTAAAGCACTCTCAACTACTTACTTATTTCTGTAAGTCCATTTCTTAATAGCAGGAGAAAAAACAAAAGTGACAGAAAATAGACCACTCCCTTTAGATGAACACATGCCAACACTGAAAAAAACTGTTATACCCTTTTGTTCACACCTGCGGTTAGGCTATGCCCAGCTCACAGCCCCCATCCTTCACCTCTTCAACCTTTCTATTACCACAGCCACTGTTCCATCCTGCTGGAAATCTGCCCATGTTCTTCCTCTCTTCAAATCAGGAGATCCTTGTGACTTAAACAACTACCGTCCTATCTCTATCTTGCCCGTTCTCTCCAAAGTGCTGGAAAAACGTATATACAACCAACTAAAAAATCACCTTGAAGCGCACTGGCTCCTAAACCCGGCCCAATCTGGCTTTAGGTCGAAGCACAGATCCATCTCAGCCTTGGCTAAAGTCTCTAATGACAGGATCCATGCTATGGACACCAAGAAGGTTACTGGTGCAGTCTTTCTAGACCTTAGTAAGGCCTTTGACACTGTAGACCATCACCTCCTAATCACCTGTCTTGCCTACATAGGTGCCAATCCACTTACCTTACAGTGGTTTAACAGTTATCTCACGGGAAGGATACAAAAAGTCAAAGCTGATGGCTTACTATCTGTCCCCCTTCCAATTGCCAGAGGAGTCTCTCAAGGCTCCATCCTAGGACCAATCCTTTTTTCCCTGTACCTCAACAACCTTGACTCCCACATAAAGAACTCTATCATACATTTCTTTGTGGACAATACGGTTTTGTATGCATCAGGCTCGTCCTTAACTGAAGTCAGGGAAGCACTCCAAGCTGACTTTATCCAGTTAGAAAGCAACCTTATCAATGCCAAGCTTCTCTTATATGCCAAAAAAAAACAAGATAATGATTTTCTCGAGACTTACCTTGTCTGGTGCCCTACCTACCCCACCTAAAAACTTCATAGTTACCTCCCTAGGTGAACCCTTGGAATTCTTACCTAAATTTTAATATCTAGGTATTTGGATAGACAACAAGCTTTCCTTCAATGACCACATCGAGGATCTATCAAAGAAGCTTAAAGCATGCTTGGGTTTCTTCTTTAGAAATAGGACCCTCTTTTCTCTCGCGACCTGCAAAAGACTTGTCCAAGCAACATTCCTTCCCTTGCTTGACTACGGAGACATTATCTTTATCTCCTCCCCAACCATGAGCCTATCTAAACTGGATGTACTCTATCACCATGCTCTTTGCTTCATTACTAACTCTGCATACAGGACCCACCACTGTGATCTTTATGCAGCAGTTGGGTGGACCTCTCTTGCCACCAGATGCCTCCTGCACGCTGACATTTGGACCCTCAAATTACTACTCCACAAACTGCCTGTCTATTTAATGTCTCTCATACACATCTAGCATAGCGCCTACTCCCTAAGGAAATCTGACCTTATCCTACTAGATGTTCCCAGGACATGTACCACAGCTGGCCAAAGAGTTGTCTCATACGCCCTTCCAAACATTTGGAACCAACTACAAGCCATGCTGAAGCTAACCAGCATCGTATCAATTAACTCTACAAAACACTAGCTATCTCTAAATTAAAAGACATATGTAGGTGCTACTAGGCCCTCAACGCCAAGTCAACTTCCTAGGTACCAACTGGCCCTCTACTTATTAAGCTGAAATGTGTTGCATAATTTAGGGCAAGGTTAAAGCTGGAATGTACTGCATATATAGCATAAGGACTTCTATTGTGTATATCTCTTGTATTATATATTTTTTCTTTGTTGTTCTACATTTTATATCTTCTGTCTATGTAATTGCGAACTGCATGTGTATGTGCCTCAGGACCTCCTTGTGAATGAGCTTGCTCAACTGAGTCTTTCCTGCAATAAACTTGAACTTGTACACCCTTCCCCTCATTCTCCCACCTGCCAATTAACATTTTTTTCTCTTGTTACATGTGCCAAGTCCTCCAAACACCCTCTGTTTTGTTGTCTTACATGTTTTCCATACCACCTTTCATATTCCTCCTGCCCCCACCCCCTTACCCCCACCCCTTTCATCTCTTACCAATCCCTTGTACATGTAGCTTTTAGATTTTAATATGGCACTTTATAATAAAGATAGTCATTTGATGGTGGTTTGCACAGTTTTTATCACTTTTTATTATTGCTCATAAATTATTGCACTGTAACTATAAAGACATTCACTACTTAAGAATAGCACTCAGTAATGGGATCATGCCTTGAAAAAGTGTGAGAAGCATGCAACTACGGGCATGTTTTCATCTAAGGGGAGAGGTCTGTTTTCTGTCACTTTTGTTTTTAATCCTGCTAATCCCCTGGACTGTTCTCAATGGTGGGGGGTGGGGGGGGTGCCTCCTGCAGTGCACCTGACACCTAGCAGAGGCTTAGTGTTTTAGCTGTTGGGAGGCTCTAGTAAAGGAGGAACATTGGCAGATATGACCTGCATCATTGCAAGCTGGACGTCCCAGGACAAAAATGGAGGAAAACCTCCTTGGCTGTGTCAGTATGAAGGCTGGCCAACCACCACAGACCAGGCACCTCAGAACCTACATTTCACTCCAGAGGGGTTTTGACAGCCTTTCCAGCCCCGTCATGAGGGGTACGTCATGGGGAGCTGAAGGATGAGAGCATATCATTGGGAAGATGTGTGTTTGAACTGGGGACCGTCCTGAGGAAGGGCCAATCAAGGGAGAAATGCAGATAAACAATTGAAAAAAAGAAATCAGGTCCCAGGTTACTGACTCTGTTAGTGTCACAACACTAAAGCAGCAGTGCAGCAAAACTCTGCAAAAAATCTGACCGTACATTTCCTTAACTATAAAACATTCCAGGCATCTTCCAGTTTTCTTTGATGGTAAAAACACCAAAATATGAGTATTTTATCAATTTTTTAATTACATTTTTGTCTCAAGAAAAAAAAGGATTCCCACCGCATTTAGTTTACAAATAACACTGTGGAGACCAGGTAGGGGTTAGGATCGAGAAAATAAAATAAACTCATGGGGGCATATGCACTCATGTGAGCCAGGTGCATGTGACAGGCATGTACCTGGCCCACATCCACCTGCACCTTCCAACAGGCACACAGGACATGCCATTCATGATCACCGACTGCCTGTCCATGGCCCTGCTTACTAGTGTATTGGTGCATAGGGGGTGGACCAGTGGACATAGGCTGGCATCCAATCTGATGCCCACCCTGCCTGCAAACTGGATCCTCTGCTCCACACAAAGCAGGGGATTGTGAGACACGATGGGTTCAGGAAATGACATGGAATGGGCAAGTGTCCCAATGGCTATGCCCAGCCCTCCCTGCTAGTGCAGAGGGCTGGGACAGCATGACTAGAGGTGTAGCTGGCCTAATCTTGGCAGCTGCCACAGAATGGAGGGGGCATGTAGTAGCTATGGTAGGGTCTCTGCCTGCAAAGCCAGTGCCCCACTCCACAAGTACTCCATGCCATAATACATGGTGCAGAATTTAGTACTGACTCAAGTTACTCACTCAGCCCGTCCTTACACGCAGAGACATGGACAGACAGGAGATCAGGTGTGGCAGGTGTCGACACCATTTCCATGAATGTCACGGGGTTTCAGTCAAACCCCCAGTGCATGACTGTCCATCGTAGGGGAACCTACATGTGGCCTACATGTCTCATATGTTTGACACATGGGCATAGTGAAGAGACCCCATGGTGCACAGCATAGGAGCTACCTAGAACAGTAGGTTTGACAGGTATGCTAATATTTTTATTAATTACAGCTGAAACTTGCCTTTTGGCGAAAAAAATTTTGTTGCACTGTTGCTTTAAATGGTGTCTCAGGAAGCCTCATCCTTAGCCCCATTTCCTCATGTAGTGCTGTACTGGAGTTTCCCATGATGAACTTTATCCCACCACCAGCTCCTCATTAGTTGTTCCCAGGGTCATAACACACATACCACCTGTATTTTATAGTCCTAAAGGTGATGGGGCACAAGCCTCTGCATCTGATGTTTTTGTGGTCACCGTGCTTAATGACTGTCCTGCAGCCCTTAAAAGAATATTAACAAACCCTTTCCCTCTGTACTTTAAGCCCTGTCTCTTACTGTTAGGAAAACTACACCCCTCATATCATTTAAATTTTATTTATTTCCATGTCAACAGACAACTCCTTTCCTGTAGCTGTTAGGGCTATATGTGTTAACATTAGTATGTTTTCACTGCTCTCGGTATCCCCCGTGACTGCCCTGGGGTCTCCATTTCATGGTTGTTGAAATCTCATTGTCCATGAGAACTGTATTAGCATATAAGAACATGATGTCAGATCAGCCATATATATTACTTATCTCTATCCTGAAAGAACAAATATCCTGTAAAAACTCTCTGGAAAGTTACAAACTGAATGAAGTCTAAAGGGAAAAAAACTGCATTATAACTCAGATAGAATGCAAAGCTCACTGAAGGCAAATGTGGTATTTCACACCTTCTTGCAAATTGTTTCTTTTAAGACTAATTAAGCAGACATGCATGCTGGACAGTTTAATGGGTGGTTACTCATCATGTTCTTATATGCTAATGCAGCTCTCATGGACAATGAGATTTCAACAACCACGAAATGGAGCCTCCCAGAACAGTAACAGGGCCTAGTATGAACTGTGAAAACAGATTAAAGCATTTTTATACATCCTTAACAGCTACATGCAAAGAGTTGTCTATTGACATGGAAACAAATAACATTTAGAAGATATGTGAGGATGTAGTTTTCCTCAGCTTTGACATCACAAATGTGAATTGCATGGTGCCATGTACTTATCCGTTGTGAAAAAGAGGTGGGGCTAGGACTGGGTTTGGGGTTTTCACCCTATCCAAAGGTGGCAACCCTGCCTCCAGCCGATAGACTAATCTAATCAAAGTTGTTTGTGTTAGCTAAAGGTCAGTGTATGGTTCTCCACTCCAGCTGCAGGCATCAAACAGTCCTTTCGAGCAGGGCAGTGTAAAGCGTGCCACAGTGGTCAAGGCCTGATGTAACACTAGTATTGTCAAGGTTGCTGGTCAGAAACATGGGCACAGTTTGGCTATGTTCCTTAGATGGTAATGCCCCCCACCACACATTGTAACATTGCCCATCTCCTGAAACTCTGGGTTTAGCCTTCTGTCATGGTGAGTTCACCATGCCATTCCTCCACAGTGCAACCCCACTGATTTCATGATGCATTAGGGAAACGTTGGTTTCAGGCCCTATGATTACTCAGCCTACATGATCTCTGTTGTTCTAACTAGCGTTTAGCCTCAGCACTCAGACTCCATCCTGACATTATGTCAGGTCATCTGAGCATCCACTTAAGGTCAAATTGAAAGTCAGAGAGAGCTGTAGAGGGCCATGTGTGTAACAGTAAAATCCCTATCCATAACTCCTTTCTATTTCCCTTGAGGGGCAGCCTGTACCCATGGAATGAATGGATAACTGTAATGGATCAGAGTATTTCCCAGGCTTCTCTTCTGCACAATACTGTAAAAACTCAACTCAGCTAATTATGGGCTCAGCGCAAAAAGCAGACCGTATTCACGTGTGATATTCTAGCATCCTCAGCTTCTCTGTGGGGATGCATAATTCAGATAGACTGGCTACCCCCTTGCACTGTCTCAAGTACCAGGAAGCAGCACTGGGTGGGGAGGTCAGTGAGTGGGAGTTGTTGGGACACTGGGTACCATCAGAGTGCATTTCTGGGGCTTTGTGGGTCTGCTATAGCCTTTGACATTGGGGATAAGGGATGACAGCATGAAAACAGGAAACCCGGTAAACACCACCTCCATATTAAGATCCTGGGAGACTGGGGTATTTGCTTTCCCACCAAGAAATGTGTTTCTATTTTTGGTTCAGAGGGGGTCATACAGCTGCTATTGAATCCCTTAGACAGGATAACGTTCATCCCCCTATCAGGACACTTTGTATTCTACAAGTATTTTACAATGTAATCTGAACTCCCCCTTTTTATTAGGACTGTGGGTGGAGCCTACAGCTGTTTTGGGATCGCTCAGTAGCTCTAAAAATGGTCGATCTTGGAACCTTCTGTTGGACATTTGGAAGTATCCTTCTGAAAGTCCAACGGAGCTTGAAACCCTCCACTACGATTGGCTGCTACAGAATAACAGTCTCACTATTTCGGCTTTTACTTTTGCATTCTGTGGCATGAACTGCGCATGCGTGACTCACATGCATGCACAGTTTTGCTGGCACCGTCATGTTGTGAATGGCAAAATGGCATTCACCGCAACTTCACATGAGCGAGTGCCACACATGTGCAGTTGTGTCACCACTGCCAGCACTGGCAACAAAGAAAATGCACCGACATCGGGGTCCTCAATCCCTGTGTCAGCATTATGTAGCCCCCCACTCATGTGGCACACTGGAAGCCCTCCCCAATGTGCCCAAATGTATTTTTTCCTGCTGCCGATATTGGGGTCCCCAATCCCTGTGTTGGTATTATGTAGTCCCCCCCACTCATGTGGCACACTGGGAGTTCACCCCAATGTGCCCAATTGTATTTTTTTCCCCTGCCGACATCGGGGTGCCCAATACCCATGTCAGCATCATGTACCCACCCACCCCCTACTATGTGGCACACTGGGAGCCCAACCCCAGTGTGCCCAAATGTCTGCTTTTTTTTGGTTACCTGTAAATAAATAAAACAGTCCTCCGACATGTCTTTATGTGTTTTTTAATCTGTAAAAAGAAAACAGTCCCTTATAGTCACCCCAGTCCCCACCCCATCCCCACCCTCCCACTGAGCACCCACCTCCCCACTCCCCTTACCCCTTACTTACCTCCGGAGGTCGGCATTGCCATCTTCTCTGGACTGGGACACGACTGCACTCTTCAAAGCTGAACCGCAAACTGAAGAATCAAAGGCACTGTAAGCGTGCTATAATGCCATTCAATGGGGTTTTCAGCTTATGTTAATAAATAAGCCATTTTTGGGAATTTTGGCCCCAAATTTTCAACAAGGGTTCTTGGAACCCCACTTCGTGAAATCTTTCACTGTCATTTCATTACTCAGTCCTGAAAGGTGATTTTGTGGTCGCTGCGCAGAATTACCTTTCGGGACCAATTCACAAAATGACAGTGGCACTGTTCTTGAGATGGTGTCCCAAAAAGCCCATGTTGCAAATTTGGTGAAACAATTCCAAAAAATGACTGCGTTACGAGTGTGTGTTGTGCAGTTTCTACGCACGCTCTTAACTTTGCCAATTTTTAACATTTTCCCTCCACATTTTCAACATTGCCATTTCTGCTCACCTCCTTTTTAACAGTACAGCTGACGTTTATCACATCCTGCCCAAAACATGTTTTCACACACCTGTGGCACAGAATGGCGCAGTCACTCTGCAAAGTCACCTTTCCGGACAAGTGAACAAAATGACACTGACACTCTTTATGAGGAGGAGTCCCAGAAACGCCATATTGAAAATCTGGTGCAATACCTCCAAAAAATGGAAAAGTTAAACCCGGGCGTTCAATAATTTCTACGCACATGTGTAACTTCGCTCACATGGCAGCTTATCACAGCCCTATTGGCTCTGGCCAGAGTTTGTTTAACCCTGAATTGTCACCCACTGGGACACAATATGTTAGCATTAGTGATGCAGTGCTATATGTCCCACCCACCATGTCAAAGCATATACCACCACCTGTGGACATCCAGATGGCAGTAAAGCCATGGACATTATTGTCCCTCCCCTGAGGAGGAAGAGGTACATTGTGATGTAAGATCTTCCTCTTGGCAGCTTGGGTTTTTGGTACAAACCTGTATAATGGTATGAGAAGTGGCATCCCTGACATTATGCTAGAAGGCCCACACCCTCAGAATAAAACACTGCGACATCATAGTGTGACATCCCACAAGTGGTACTAAATGCTTCCTTTGGAATATAACCAATGTCTGTTCAGTGTTATTACTGAACATGAAAAAAATAATAAACACAGAACTGAAATTCAGTTAATATCAGTAGGGTTGCTAAGCTCCCATTTGAGTTGAAAAGGACCAACATCTGCTGGTCTAGGGGGCTGACTGAGTGTTGGAGGATCTTTTTTTAAAGGCACTGCTCACACACCATGGCATATTTCATGAATTAATAGCAAACGCAGGGTCAGACAGAGAGAGACAGAGATGGTGAGAGAAAGGGAGAGACATTTGTCATACTTGTACTATCATGGCTTAAACAAGAGTTTAAGTCATTTTCTGTCAGAATTGCATATAAACTGTTTAAATGTTGAGTGTAGAGGGAAGGGTTTGTGTTTTTGCCGCCCCCTTGTCGATGGGCCGTTTGATGCTCATCACAGAGTGCTGTTGAGGAGAAGTCAGCCTGTGAAAACAGCACCCTTTAGACGTGAGACGCTGCAAATGACAGAGGGCATACAGTGCTGAGTGACTGGGATGTGAGAAGCTGCAAATGACAGAGGGCATACAGTGCTGTGTGACCTCTTGGGGGTGGTTATCAGGATTGCAACATTTGAAATCAAAGGTTTAATCTAATCTCCCTGCTAGAGGGAATGTCCATTCATCTTAAAGGTCCGAGCTGCTGACTTCAGGACTTGGTGGGGGGGTTGCTCAGGTTTCCGTCTCAGCAAAGGTTGGAAGGTGTATCTGCCCAAGTATTGGGAACTTGGGTATAACAACTCCAGAAGCCTGATTGGCCAAAGAGCTCTGAACCCCGTGCTGCTGTCACAGCACGACAGCACAGGAAAATGATCCATGACCCCACTGACCTGGTTACAATAAGCAGACACTGCTGAATCAGTACACCTCAGTTCACGAACTCATATTTAAAAAACAAAATGCTGTATCTGCCCTCTGCTGGCCATACTGCAAAATTACAATAGCTCAGTAGGACTACTTTTTTCTTCTTTTTCTGTTGTACCTTATTTCGCAATAACATTTGAAACATTTTGTTTTAAATACCTTCACATGCAATGGAAGTACTCTGCCTTCGGCCTTATGCTTCAACCCACATGAGGTGTGCCATTATGCCACACAAAGCACACCTGTCATGCCTTACTACTTACAATGAGAGTTTGGGTCAAGAGTAGAGCCCCAAAGAGTTGTGCACACACAAGCCATGTCTGTTTTTGTTTCAGGTCCGAAAGAGGTACTGCAGGATGATAGCCATGACAACTTGGTGAGTTTACAAGACACAACAAGTGATTATTTATGTCCTACTACTTGTGAGGTATCTGGTGGAGTGTAACACAGCCTAATTACTTTTTCTTACTTAGGCATCCTCCTTCCACTAGCTAGCAGGACTGTATGAAATTTTTGTTTCATTATCCTTTATTATGTTTCTTCTCTGTAATGTATATTTACTTCTGTACCTATTGATGTGGAAGCTTTGTAAATGAGCCCTGCTGAAAGATGTTACTCCGAATATTCCAAATAAATAATTATAGTGGCTGGATTTGAGAGGAATAGTAATTTTGTCTTAGTAATAATTTATGGCATTTTTCAGAGAATTCTGCAACATACCGCCAAAAAGCAATGCTCGGGATTTTAACATGAAAGTCTATATGAACTGTGGGAATTTTGTTTCCCAGTATAAACTGTGGAAAATGTTTTGTAGACGTGAATGACTTGTGTCACATTAGCAGTGTCAGTGGCTATTAGCAGTGTCAGTGGCTCAGCAGGTAGCATGCTTGCTTCTGGGGCGAGAAATCAGCGGGTCATGGGCTATAGCTCCACACCAGATACTTGGGGTAATACTGACACTGTAGTGCAGTACAAGGGGGTGTTGTACAACTGAGGTGCCGTCCTTCAGATGAAACATTAAACCAAGCTCCCTTCTGCCTATCTCTGGTCATGATGCAGGTGGAAGTAAAAGATCCTGTCTTATTTGTTGATGAAGAGAATGGGAGTTTCCTCTGTGTCATGGCCAACATTCCCCCATTAATAAAACTAGTCCATGTAGTCCATGTAAAAGGAGGCAGTATAGCGCAGAGGTTTAGGGCTCTGAGCTGCAAATCTGGAGACCTGGGTTTGATTCCCACAGCCTCCACTTGCATACTGTGTGACCCTGAGCAAGTCACTTAACTTCCTTGTGCTCCCAGGTCGCACCTGGAAACAAGCTTTGGCTTAGTGTGCCTTTCCTGGCTAAACAATCTCCCCCCCCAATCTGAACCCAGGATGCAACTGGAAACAAGCTATCACAGCTCAGTGTGACTTTCTGGTCAAAAATTGGAAATAAATTAAAACTTGACAATTGCTGAGGGTTGGGGTCTGTTTTAGGACAAGTTCTATGTAAACTGTAGACTTTGTCCTGCAGTTTACATGAATTCCATGTATGAGGTAATTTTCATTCAGGAAAAAGGGGATATTTCATGGAATGTCTCAGATCCTGAAGAAGGTGACATTTTAACTGTGCTCCACAATGCTGGGGATCATGGTGCCCCAAACAACTAACATATGAAAATAGCCAGCAGAAAAAGGCATTGTGGTCTATCTAGTCTGCTCGAGTTTGCAGACCTCTTAGTATCTACTGAGTGGTCCACTCCTCCCTCCACAGGCCAAGTTTCAGTTTGAACATCCATAACAAGATGCTGGAAAAAGCAGGCCACTCTCAACTTCTCTCTTTTGCCCTAAGTAACATTCTCTCCGCAGAACAGTTAGATTTCAGATCACAGCACTCGATCATCACAATGCTACTCAAGGTGACCAGTTACATTGCCTGGCTCAAGATTCTGGCCTTTCCAAGGGTGCCATTTTATTGATCTCATAAAGGTTTTTGATCTAATAAACCAAATCATATTAAACAAACTCAATTCTATTGGGAAGACTTTCACTCCCATCAAATGGATAAAGAGCTGCCTCAAAGGAAGATTTCAAGTCATTGTCTGCAAAGGGACACCCTCCAGCCCTGGACAGTTAAACCATGAAGTGCCACAAGGTTCGATCCTAGGACCATAAGTCTTCTCCTTCTTTATCAATGACCTTCAGTACCCTCCTTCTGCCATAACTCCTCTGTATGCTTATATGTTGATGACATCAGATATTACAAAAAGATTTTGATATGGTACAGCATTGGATATCCCAAAAGGCACTGGTGCTTAATACTAAAATGGCAAAAACTATGACTTCTCAAAGAAAATCCTGGTTTGGATTCAGTCAGCTCATTCTCTACATAGATTGTCGAGGATATCCAGATATTCAACTATCTTGGATTCTTGCTGGAGCACCATCTGTTCTTTGAACAGACCCTCAGATTGACCCACCAGAAACTTAGCTTACTGTATGGCAACAAGCTCTGCCTCAGGCTGACCTACTGGTGCAGCATTTCGTGCTACCACCTGAGGTACTGGTGACCCAGGTTCAGGACCAAGCCTTACTCATTGGGAGCCATCAGGGATGAGTACTGAGCATCCCAGAGGCTGCTTTCCTGCTCCAGGAGGGAAGCTGTCCACTCCCTGCTGCATTAGCAGCACCTACAGATGCCTGGATGATGCAGGTCAATTGGAGATAATAATGGGTGAGGATATATAAGGGGCCTTGTGGGGGTGTATGCCCATTGCATGTGCCATCATACATTCATGGGACAGCGCCTCGTGGATTGACATGTATGGGGAGAAAATGCAGACAGAAGGATGATGCCCCTCTCCCCAGGTTCAGTACCACTGACTAAGGTGCTGGGGCCTCAGCGCTGGATTGAGTCTCTGCTGGGGGTCATTCTACACATTCCCAGTGGCTCTGCTCTGAGGGGTGAGTCAGGCTCTTAAGAGGCCCACCAAGTATGTGCTAGAGAAGGGGGTGGTGGGACTAGGAGAGAAAGTGTCTTGCTGATGGGGTCTGTTAGTGGGAAGGAACTTAAAGAATAATTAAAACAACACAAGTACTGCCTCAACTTTGGTATTTGAAAACTGTTGATGAAACATATCCTTTTCCCATCCTTGCAATATGCTGACATAATCTACAGAACAGAAGACATGACCATATTGTACAAACTCAGCACAACATATAATCACATCTGCAGACTTGTAGTGGGTTGTGAATGTGGCACTCCAGGCCACCCCTGTCATAAGCTGAATGGCGAGCAAGGATGGCAGTACCTTTACCTGACAAATGGGAACACTGCTACTCTACGCAAACCTATCAGTGTATCAGTATCCATACCCTGATCACCTAAAGTTACATTCTCAACAAGACAGGCTGCATCCATCAACTGGCATCACCATGCATTCTCTGAGCCAAAGGCAAAAATGGCCTTCTTCTAGTGCACCCATCTCCTGGAATGCCTCACCAGATGATATAAAAAAATGCCTCATCCATTTCCCTCTTTATGTATTCATTATGCAGCTCCATGAGCTAACATTGTCACTGCAGATAGAACTTTCCAATCCATGACTGAAACATCTGTGCATTACAGTAACTGCTGGACATTCTCTAGCTTGTCATCTTTTATAACTACAGTATATTTAAGCAATAAGGCACACAGGGCGTGGCATATCATGGGATATCATCGCTCAGGTGGTGGTTAGGCGTGAGGCAGGTAAGGCATCCAACCACCCGAGAAGTGATGATATCCCATAATATACCACACCCTGGAGTGACTTATTGCTATTATGAACTGAGTTTCAATTTTTATAAATAAAAAAAATAAAAGAAACAGGTTTTAAAACATTTTATGAATGAGTTTTTGGGTGGTGTAGGAGTTCATTTTGAAAAAATAGTTCTCAGACAGTAGAGAGCAAGGAGGTTGGTGGCGCTGGAACGTTTTTGAAGCCATGATGATGTTGCCCGATATCATCATGGCTTCAAAAAGCTCTGGCCCAATCAGATTCCTCTATTTACGATCCTCAGTTCATAATTAAGCAATAAGGCATGACAGGGTGTGGTATATCATGGGATGCCGTCACGCCTCAGGTGGTTGGGCACGAGGCTGCAGGCCGAGTGCATCCAGCCACCCGAGAAGTGATGATATCCCATGATATACCACACCCTGGAGTGACTTATTGCTATTATGAACCAAGTTTGAAGTTTTATAAATAAAAAAATAAAACAGGTTTTAAAGCATTTTATAAATGAGCTTTTGGGTGGTGTAGGAGTACATTTTGAAAAAATAGTTCTCAGACAGTAGAGAGCAAGGAGGCAGGTGGTGCCAGACTTTTTTGAAGCCGTGATGATGTAGCCCGATATCATCATGGCTTCAACGAGCTCTTGGACATTCAGATTTCTCTATTTTCGATCCTCAGTTCATAATTACAAATACATCTCTTCCTTATCAGAAAGTGTGATATAATGTATCTGTTTAACCTGCTGTACACCTGCTGTTGCTGCTGCTCTCTACCTGCCCCCCTTAGGTCCCACAGCTAAATGAGGCTATTCTGGTGCTGAAACAGCTAAATAACCAAGAGTTGGCTAGAGCCCCCTGTAGCTGCTTGTGCACTAGCGTGATTAAATGAAACAGTGGAAGTCAATGAGACTTCTGAGTAATACATATGCAGAAAATGCCATGCAACAACACACTAGTAGGAAAGGGAAGAGAGTTATTCATTCTTCTTTCTTTTTTTTTTAATTTTTGGTAACCGGTAAGGCCCACTAGGCACATGTGCCTGTTTTCAGGGGTGACACGGCAGCACTGGGGTGGTTAAGTGACTTGCTCAGAGTCATGCAGTATGCAAGTGGAGGTTGTGAGGATCAAACCCAGGTCATTCACAGCTTGTTACTCTAACCTCTAGGCTATACTGCCAGCCACCATTTTTCTGTACCGTACTTGTGTTTTCATTATACTTAAGAGGCCTGAGGGTTATTTTTTATTTTTTTATGTCGTAACTGAGAAAACAAAATCACACAGATCAATTCCTGCATTTTCCCATTCTGGGCCACAACCATCCTCCCCTTCCACCCAACATGCTTCAAGTCTTCTTTGCACTGAAGTTTATGTTTGTATATTCCATCATCTCTCTAGTTCTGGAGGTAGTTCTGTTTTTTACATGATAACATTTCAGATATCATCACAGGATCACAGTTTAGTAATTTTTTAATTTTATTTGAAATCCTGCTTGAAAATGTTCAGGAACTCTAACAGGTATTTTCAAATGCTATTACAGCAATATTGAAAAGCAAAAATAAAGAGTAGCATACAGGAAGTGAAACTGCTACAAAAAACTCTGCAAAATGATTGTTATAGTTTTCTTTCAGTTTCTAGCAAGAGCAGAGGTTAACCTCTGTTTCCACATTCTTGAAACTGAGTATTGCAACTCTTAGGTAAATTTCCACCTTGAAACCGTGAGCGTGATGGGGTTTGACTGTAATGCTTGTAACTGGATGAGGCAGGTAGCTTTCCTCCTGATCTGGACAGTTGATCTCACAAGCTCTGTAACTTATCCCAATCATAGGCAGAAGATGTCAAAGTTGTCCTGTGGAAACTAGCAGCAGCGGACAAACTTCGGAGCCAAGCTTTCATCAAGTCAGATCAGACCCCACCTAAACCAAACAAGAGAGGTGAGTTCATACTGCACTGTCGATCTAAACTGGGTACTTTATCCAGTGGGTGTCATCCAGAATTTTTTTAAGGAGGTAGCAATTTCGTCAAGGGGGTAGCACTGTCCCTAGAAAAATGCAAATGTTTCCTTTTAAAACTCGGATTAGTTACCTCGCTCCATGCCGGCGACCCATGTTTGGGAGCAAGCACGGGTTGCCAGGGGTTGGCCGGGAAGGAGAAGGATGGAGCACCCAATGGCAGCTCTCCTTCTCCTGAGGTATTACTGCATGCTTCCACCGCAATACCACCACCTAGGGGAACCCGGGTGGAAGGTGTGGTAGACGGAGGGGCAGCAGCAAGGACATTGGGTAGAAGTCAGCAGGGGACAGAGCAGGAGGCACGTCTAAGCGCACCTCCTAGCTCATTGGCCCCCATTGCATGCTGACATCTGGGAGGACATAAAAAAAGAGGAAAAAACCCTTGCTGTCTCCTAGGCAACGACACCTCGCAGCGCCTCCCGGATGGCTGCTGCAGACTCCACTGTGCTGGCACCATGACAAGAGAAAGATTGGTTCGGAGGAGGAATCGGGGGTCCCTTCTCACCCTGCCCGGGGGCTAATCTGGGTACCTAGGGCTAGTGGACCATGCACTCTAGGGGCAGACTGTGACTGGATCAAAAGGCAGTAGCAAGGATGTCTGAGAGAGTGGAGAGAGGAGGTAAGATGGGAGCATAAATACAGGGTTAAAAAAAAAACTCTGATTAGGTTAAAGTAGCTACTGTTTGCTGCGCTATGTAGATTGTGGGCACTCACTACATTGCTACCTTGCTGGATCTACTAGCAGCACCATTACTTGTACTTGTAAATGTCATGAACCCCCCCCCCAGCCCATGGAGAACACAGCCCTAGTATGAGAAGTAGTGACACCCTTTTATGGTGAAGTGCCTCTATCAGCAAATACATATCCTTGCCTGACAAATATGCAATCAATCTCAGGGTCGGCAGCACAAATCATGAGTGAAGGAACTCCATTTTATAGCCCTCCACTGGTGGTGGAAAGCATAAGCCATTATTGGTTACAAAGCCCTAAATTATGTAGTGCAGCAGATCACTCAGAATTAGATATGGGTGAACTGGCTCTGGTGCAGTTCCAAATCCCTCTGGACCAAATCCAGCTCAGCTCTGATGGGGGGAACTAAGCCTTTTGTGGCTCAACCTGGACTACCGAGTTGGCCCAGTTCAGAAGTGTGGTCTGGTCCAGAATAATACTTTCACCACCAGTACTGCATGGAACAGGCAATGCAGGGTGGAGAAAAGTGCAGAAAAAAAAGTGTTTCTTTTTTTCCCCGATTTCTGCCGAAGATTCCCGAGTCCCTGGATCATCACATGACCAACAAAGAGAAACCCTTGTGATCCTGGGGCACTGAAGGGAGACAACCAATGAGGGTCTCTGTTCTGTGACTGACACATGTTCTAGCCAATCCTCTGTCAGTCACCACAGGACCTCCCCATGAAACTGAGTATTGAGTGCATTTGGGGCTTTGCAGTCAACGGGGACAGTCGTGTGTTTGTGTGTGGAGATTTCCCCAAAAAATAAACCATTGAAAATTTTGTTGGAGAGGGAGAGAGGGAGAGTAGAGACTGAGAGACCTATGAATTCAACAGCAGAAAACAACAGTGTGCTGTAGATGCTGCATCAGACTGAGAGTACTCATTAAAAAAAGGATTTTTTTCATTAGAAAGAGAGGAGGAGTAGAGATAGACCAACAAATTCAACAGCAGAGTGCAGAGTAGACAGCAGCAGAGTGCAGACATTGCAGACTCCACAGTAAGATGATAAAATGCCCTTTTTTGTTAGTCAGAGAGAGAGAGAGAGAGAGAGAGTGTGTGTGTGTATATATATGCTATATACTATAATATATATATATATATATATATAATGTAATGAGAGAAAGCGAGAGAGAGACCAACAAATTCAACAGAGTGAGACAGGATGGAGGACTCTGACTGAAGGTCATAGTGACTCAGTAATTTTGAAGGGGGGGGCTTATAGTGCCACAGATTTTGAAGTGGGGTGTCACCCACATGTCAGACTCTGTGCTGCCCATCTATGTGCTGCCCTGAAAGGTCATACCACCCTAGACTCTGTGTTCCCCATCTTTGTGCCATAGTGCCATACAGATTGTAAAGGGGGGGACGTCATGTCTCAGACTCTGTGTTGCTCATCCCTGTGCCTGAACTACTCATAGGTCATATAGTGCCTCATGTATTTTGAGAGAGGGTGTCATGTCTCAGACTCTGTGCTGCCCATTTCTGAGCTGCCCTGAAAGGTTGTACTGCCTTAGACTCAATGTTGCCGTACAGATTGTGAAGAGGTGGCATCACATCTCAGACTGTGTTGCCCATCTCTGTGGCACAGTGCCATACAGATTGTGAGGGGGGCTTATAGTGCCATAGATTTTGAAGATGGCTGTCAGCCATGTCTCAGACTCTGTGCTGAGCATCTCTGTGCTGCCCTGAAAGGTCATACTGCCCTAGACTCAATGTTGCCATACAGATTGTGAAGAGGTGGCATCACATCTCAGACTGTGTTGCCCATCTCTGTGACTGAACTACTACTAGGTCATAGTGTCATACAGATTGTGAAGGGGGGGTGTCACATCTTGGACACTGGGCTGCCCGACTCTGTGCCTGAACTACTACTAGGTCATGTAGTGCCTCGTGTATTTTGAGAGGAGGGTTTCATGTCTCAGACTCTGTGTTGGCCAGCTCTGCATCCAAACTAATACTGCTAAGTAAGCAATTAAGTTGGACCCCCCAAAAATGGATTCAGAATTAGAGTCTGTTATTGAAATGGAACACGTGGCCAACATCAGCAGTATGGCTGAAATTGGTACACGTAACAACAAAAATATTTACTGTAAACAAATTCAAACAAAAAAGGGGGACATTCACTGCTAAAGATATCATTAATACAATTGATGAAAATGAAGCCACACAACCAGAAACAGATGAAGCAACACATGCAGAAGAAGAAAAGAATGTTGGCGAATCCCCTGATCAAAGTAGTGCAGCACTGTCAGCATTGCCAGAAAAATCAGATAAAAGTAAAACACAACAAGCCTTTGTCAATGCCGAATGTTGACGTGCTGTCATTGGCTTTGGTAGCGCAGTGTGGAAACACATTTTTGGCAGGATGTAAAATATGACAGCTGTACTGTTCATAAGGAGGTATAAGAAAATGGCAGTGGTGAAAATGTGGCATGTAAATATTGCAAATTTGCGAAGTTACAAGGGTGCGTGGGAAATGCACAACACACACTTGTAACACAGTCATTTTATGCAGTTTCGGCACCAAATTTTCAACATAGGCATTTTAGCACCTCTGCTCATGTGCAGTGTCACTGTCATTTCCTCAAACTACCCCAAAAAGTGATTTCGCACAGCGACCGCGTACTATTCTGTGCCGAAGTGCGAAACACATTTCGGCAGGATATGTAAAATGACAGCTGTACTTTTCATCAAGAGGTGTGGAAAATGGCAATGGCAAAATCCAGAGTGAAAATATTACAAATACACAATGTTACAAGTGTGCATGCAAACTGCGCAATGCACGCTCGTAACACAGTCATTTTATGGAGTATTGTCACTAAATTTTCAACATAGGCATTTTAGGACCTCTGCTCATGAACAGTGTCACTGTCATTTTCATAATCTGCCCCGAATACTGATTTCCCACAGCGACCGCAGTATTGTCCGCCAGAAGTGCGGAAACACATTTCGGCCAGGATGTGAAAAATGCCAGCTGTACTGTTCACAAGAAGGTGTAGAAAATGACAATGTTGAAAATCTGGCATGAAAATATTGTGAATTCACAAAGTTAGATAGCGTAGCAACCTCGCAACGATGCCTTTAAAACAGCATTTTTGGATTTTTTCCCACCAAATTTGCAACATAGGCTTTTTGAGAGCCCTCCTCATGAATGCTGCCACTGTTCTTGTGTTAATTGGTCCCAAAAGGTGATTCTGCACAGTGACTGCGAAATCACCTTTCGGGACCGATGAACATCATTACAGTGACAGAATTCATGTGGCCGGGTCCCAAAAACCCCATGTTGAAAATTTGGTGCAAAAATTCCAAAAAATGCCCAAGATATGCATCAAAGTTGAAAAAACCCTATTTATTCCATTTTACAGCTTACCAGCATTTCCTCAGTTTGCGGTCAGCTTTGAAGAGTGAAGACATGTTTCCGGTCCACCGAAGATCATCGCGTCGAGCTCCAGAGGTAGGTATGGGATGGGGGTGTGTGGGGAGGCAGGGTGCGCAGTAGGTGGGTGTGGGTGGTGGGTAGGGAGACTATGAGGGACCGTTCTCTGTTTACAGATAGTAGAAAACCATCACGGACAGTTTTGTTACAGGTGATTTCATTTTGGGGGTACAGTAGCTGAAGTGGCACAGAAGAGGGGGACATCATGCCGATGGGAGTGGGCTCCCCGTCGGCACAGTAAAGTGGGAAGGGGGACAGATGCGACAGGGTTTGGGCACCCGCGGGCAAACAACGAAAGTGGGGGGGGACACATTCTGCCAACGGGGAGCAGGCTCCCCCATCAGCACATACTTGAGGGGCAGGGTAAGCCAATCAGGGGATTGGGCACCCCTGAAGTCTGCAGTTTAGCGGCCACTGTGCCCCCATGTTTCTAGCTGGTGAAGCACATAGGAAGGGTCCGCTGCGTGAGACGAGCTTTGCTTGCATTGCAGTGGACCTTTCCTTAGATGTGCTCACCACATTAGTATGCATGGTGTGGCACTGGCATGCAAGCTGCTTGGAGAATGAGGGGTGCACTTACTGGTGCGTGCCCTGCATTCACCCAACAGTGACTACACCTCCAAATCTGCACTACCACAAGATGTTGGCTACACAAGCATGCCAACATAAAAACAGATAGCCAAAATACTTAGACCTAGAAATAGTGGAACGTCAGTGATTAAGGAAAAGGCTCTATCAAGTACCACTAGACGTGGCACTCCCCGATATGCCACTCATGCATATTGGGGTCCTTCATCAGAAAGTAGTGCCTCTGATGAAGAAGAGGTTGTAAATGTACGAGAACAAGATCACAACCATGATGTATCACAGTTATGCACTTCCAACGGTGATGAATCAGAATGTGATACTGATGAGGCAGAGGATGCCACCTGGGTTCCCTCACCCAAAAAGAAAAAAAACACATTCATCAAGCACCACCAGTAGCCACAGCCAGCAGTGAAAAACAATCAATAATCATAGTAGCTCTTCTGGAGACAGCCACTGTGTGCATGAATCAGGGTCAGAAACACCAGCCACCAAAACTGCTGCAGTACCTGGCATGACGACAAAATGTTCCACCTCAGCTCCACCTCAGTTGTGCGGGAGCACATCCCAGGTTGTGCCTGAAAATAGTCATTTACTGGCTAGTGCATTTACCTGGTAAACAAAAACTAAATAAAATAAATAAATAAATAAAAGTCCCAAAAATGAATGTGTTGCTGTCTGCACCTTTTGTCATTGGAAAGTTAGCAGGGGGGAAGTGAGAGGCCAGTTTGGTACAACATCACTAAAAGGCATTTGCAAAGAGCACATCCAACCATTCAGCTGGGCAGCACACCTGAGCAAGGGACAAATATCTGTGATGAAACTAATCCTACAGACAATAGTGATGGTGAAGAGACTGAGAGACAGGGCAGAAAAAAACACAAGTACGACTTCACTGGCAATGGTATTTAGACAAGCTACAGTGGACCATTACTGAGATGCTTGAACAAAACACTGCCTACAGTAGATCACATCAAATCACATTAAAAATTAATCAATTAACAGCTTAATGTATTGCCGTGGACCTTCAACCATTTTCTGTAGTGGAGAAAGATGGATTTAGAGCCCTTTTAAAATATTTAGCTCCATGTTACAACATACCAAGCCATAAACATTTTGCGACTGTGGCTGTTCCCAAAATGTATGAATATATGCAAAGTAAAATAAAATTGGCTCTTCAAGACAGTGAATGTGGCTCTGTGCACCTGACCACAGACATGTGAACAAGTTCTCAAACCACTGATCATATGTGCATCACAACACATTGGGTGTTACGGTAGTCTTCAAACACCATCACAGGCAGCAGTGAACAGGAAAGTAGACAAAGAATGGCAGTTCTTTGTGTTAGCATGTTTGGTAAGCATCACACCACTGACAATATTTTGTAAGAGTTGCAGGAAACAATTTCTGAGCAACTAGAGCCCCTGGGACTCCACACTGAATCTGTGCTTTCAGACAATGGCGCCAATATTGTTAGTGCATCAAAATGTGTTGGTTTTACTCACATTCCATGCTTTGCACACTCATTAACTCCATTAGTATGAGCTTTCCTTTCCAGTGACAACAGTATCGTGACACTAGTGGGAGCTGCAAAGAAAATCTGTGACCATTTTAGTCACTCTGTAAAATCACGTGGTATCTTGGCTGACCTCCAGAAAAAAAATTGCTTTCCAATACAGCAACTAAAACAAGATGTTTTGACAAGATGGAACTCAGTATTTTACATGTGTGAAAGACTTCTCACACAAAAGAAGGCATTCCATGAATATACCATGGAGCATAACGTAGCAGATGACGTTGTACTGAATTCATTCCAGTGAGGCCTCATGGAGCATCTTACATTGCTCTTGACTCCCTTTGAGGAAGCAACTCAACTGATTAGCAAAGAGAATGCTACTCTAAGCCAGTTATTCCCATCATAAACTTATTGAACAAGGAACTCAAGCAGCTGCATAGAGGTTTTGAACAAAAAGGAGACAAATCTGGTATATCCCTCACAGATTGATTGATGCAGCAATTCTAAAATTGCAGAAGACTTCACAATATCATGACAAAAATGTCTTCTTTCGACCCTTGACCCTCAGTTTAAGTTGCAAGAGCTGCCTCCTTCAGATGTCAGTGACTCTAATCTCAAATTCAAAAACAAGGACGGGACTGTATTTGACCATACAAGTGAATCATGTGATGTGGATGCTGCCTCTGATGATACAACATGTATTGGTGGTGACAGCAATAATTTCTACTTAGTGTCACCATGTACTCCTTCATCAACATTGGGTAGTCCTGCACCAAGTCCTCTTTCACGGCCCTTGAAAAAGACATGTCATTCTGAAAAGCACTCACATGACGCTCACATTTTTTGGTCAAAACTCATGGAACTTGACTGTCCAGATCTGTTGTTGTGGAGCTGCCTTCTTTGTCTTTGTCTGATATTATGGATGCCTATTTACAAGAACTGCTCATTAATATTACTGATGACCCTTTTGAGTACTAGCTGGAAAAGAAAAAACATCTGACCCGCAGTATCTGCCTTTGCTGTTAAGCTTCTTAGTTGCCCTCCCACTAGTGTTTACTGTGAGCGTATATTTAGCACAGCTGGAAATGTTGTCTCAGATGGCCGCACAAGGCTTACTCCTGAAAATGTACAGTGCCTTACCTTCCTAAAGGTCAATCTCAACAAATTCTCTTACCAGTTCAATGAAGAGTGGCAGGAACATAACAGTGATGATGACAAATAGGTGTCTCCTAATAACGGTGCTTCCTTGGTGGTGTTTGAAGATGATGGTGGTGATCTCAATTCATTTAATTGTTTATTTCTTTGAATTCAGAGGTTAAAGCTCAGCAACCATGACAGAAAGATCAAGTAAAAAAAATTCCCTGTCATGCAGTCACAGTGTATATGTATTGCTGTATTATTTTTTCAATTTGGGAACCCAGGTGGAGTGCACCGTGTGGCTCCCCACCAGTTGGATGATGGGGGGGCAGTAATGGGGATGGGGAAGGGCATGTGGGCTTCATGGCAGAAGCAGGCGGTGATTGGGGCCAAACAGCTCTACAACAAAAACACTACAATGCTGGGGAATCATGCAATGTTGGGAGGGGGCATTAACCAGAAAAAAAAGTAAGTTAGAAAACCCAAAAGTGATAAAAAAATAATTGGCCAGTCAGGCAGGAGTGTGCGGGATGGTTTGGGGCCCATGATGCTTGCTATAACACCAAGTAGGCAAGAAAAATAATTACTAATAAAAAAAAAATAACATCTCAGGTCAAAAGGGCAGGAGGAATGGTTGGGACCCCATGAAATTCTGCTCATGCTGCCTGTCTCCCACCAGAAAGCATGCCAGACTCAGTGAAGGTTTGCAGTCTGCTGTTGTCTTTTTGCTGCTGAATTTGTTGGTTTCTCTCTCTCTCTCCAATATTTGACACACTGTCTTCTTTCACTGCAAAACCCCAGACGACCTGCATACAGTGGGCTGGATTCACAAACATTTTGGGGACTAAGTCCCACACCGCAACTTCAGCTGCAGACCAAAATCTCTGCAGCCACAGAGATTGCTATTCATTTTTTTTTTGAAATTCAAGTTTATTGATTTTCCAAAAATATGAAACCATACAGCATTACATGACAGGAAATGATAGGCCAGTAGCGTATACAACACACCCCCAACAAAAGGAAAAAAAAAGAAAAAAAAAAAAAGGGGGGAAGGGGACCCCACCCTCCCCCTCCCATCCACCCAAATACCCCTTCACCCTCCCACATCCTCCCTACCCCCCCAATGTGAGTGTGCTAAACATATAAATGCCTACTTTAACCACTACGTACATTAGCCAGTCTAGAAAAAAAAAAAAATTCCAATCCCCAAGTACTAATAAGTAGCTGTACCAAGATAAAAGAAACAGAGAAAAGCACTGCAGGCACCAGAGAGAAGGCCATACAATCATTGATGAAGGTACAATGTATACAGCTTGCCCCACTTCTTCTGAAACAGATCCAGACGGTTGCGCGAGCTAGCTATCAACCTTTCAGCATTGAGACAGGCAGAGAGCTCGGTCAACCATTCAGCATAGGACAGGGTCAGCTGATCAGTCCAGTGTTTAAGAACCAATTTTTTAACCACAATAGACACCATGGCTATGTGATATCGACGCTCCACACTACCTATATTAGCATAGTCCCCTAGAATACAGGCCTCGGGGGCCAAAAGACCTGAGAGACCTAGTAATGGGTCTAAATTATCTTTGATAGAGGACCACAGAGGGGCGACCTTACTACAACTCCAGAAGACATGTAACAAATCCCCTACGCTTTGTTCACATCTGGAGCAAAGAGGAGGAAGCTTCTTGAGCTGAAATAATTTTTGGGGTGTAGTACATATTATTCACTGTAGTACTGTGTAAGTCTTAATCTATCCTGGGTGTGAAACTTGTGGAGGTCCCTCCAGATATGGGTCCAATCCAGAGTAGTATCAGGGGAGAGAGAAAGCCAAATAGCAGAGCCCACAACAGGTTTCGAGAATTTATAATTAAGGAGAAAGGAGTATATTGACGAGATAGGATGGGGTTTAGAGGCAAGTGTTGAAATCTGAGAGAGAAAGGGACGGACTACTGAGTCCCTATAGTGAGAGCCAAACTTCTCCGCCAATAGATGTCTCAATTGGTAAACCTTGAAAATGTTCCTATTGGGAATACCATTGTAACCCCCCTGCAAATGGGGGTTCCCAAAAGACTTCCAGGAGCTTGCTTGAATGCTCCAAGCCTGAATGGTGTTTGGCATTTAAGCCATTTATCAGTGAGTGTTTTTAGAACCTCTGGTACTGTCTCTTTAAGAGCTGTCTGCTTGCAGACATAATTAGTTGTATGGGGACTGTGTGTTTCTTTGATTGAGTACCACTCAAGCTGCTGCCAATTCACTTCATTTTGCAGTCACTAGAGTGCAAAGGAACCTATCTGAAAGATGTAACTGTTTGCCAGAAATTATTTAGAGTAATAATGAAATTACAGTTTGTCTAACCTGCTTTCTTTGCAGTCAGAACTGTGTCTGCTAGTTCCCATTCTGGTTTTGAACTGCTGGACTGGACCAATCAGTGTGGGGTAAGCTAGCTCTAAAATGGTGCCTTGGACGAATCAGAACTTGGACTCATAATCTGAGGCCAGCCACAAGAGGATTGTATGGGCGGTGACTCTGGGAGATGTAGTTTAGACTTCAGTGCCTTTTTGGACCAACAGCAGCAGTCTATTGTGAGTGACAGCCAATCCAGTCAAGAACTGGGAGGAACTCAAAGGAAGTGCCGGTTTTGTCAGTTGGAGATTCAGTTGAGCTTTGGCAGTGAAGAAGGAAGAGGGCCCTGTGCTTTTCAGTGTGCAGTTTTAGTCAAAAACGTGTGTAAGGCCAGAGTTCCGGTCTGCAGCTTGTGTAACAACTTTTAGGATTGAATCCGTCCTGTGAAAAGAATCAAAGGATCTCTGAAGAGTAGAAACCAGGCTCACCCTGTAGAAGACTGGAGGAATTGCTGAAAATTGCACTGGGTCTGTCAGGAACTGAATCTGCTGTGTGTTCTCCCGGGTATTGTGCAGTAATTGCGATCGGGATACAGATGCAGCCTGCCTGGTATAGTGCTTTCTTTTATATGGATGTGTGAAGAGGTTTGTGTACCTCAAGTGAGCCCTGCTGACATTGAAGGACCCTATCTTATTTGGAGGTCGTGAGTACTAATTCAGGGTCGCTCCTGTTGAATTGCCACATTAAATCCAAATGGAATTACTGTACTGCTGACTGTTTAATTCTCCTTTTCTCTGTGAAAGGGCCCCTACCAGCTGCCACGGTTTGGACTAGCCACTAGGGCTTGGGTACCCAGGGACAGTAACTGATAGGGATAGGCCTGTGCACAGAGCCATAGGTAGATTATTAGAGTGATAAGCTAATTAACCTGATTTCCCCCTGTCCTTGTTATATCCCCCTAAATAAATCAGAGCTGCTTGTTTCAGCAAAGTTATACTGCCTGAGGTATTTGTCTATGTTAAAGTACTGTACTGTGATTGTTGCACTGTATCTCATTTCACAGGAGGTCCCAGTGCCGGAACCAGACCTGGGGGTAAGTGTATACTGTGAAGGTAATTCTGATATATTGTGTGGGCCACTAGTGGAAGAAAGGGGGTTGCAGTGTCCCAGAGGGCTGTGACCAAGTTAGTTTAACTATTGCAAACCCTGACCTCTGGGTGAGGCACCGCCATTGGATCCAGGCCCTCAACCTGTTAGTGGCAAATCAGGCAGGGGTAGTAGCCTCTGGGATAGCGCCAACTAGGGTTACATCTTGGAGGCTCACCGCTGGGATTGTGTGTCCTCTAGTGGCCATATTTACGAACCACTGTTAAGAAAAAATGGTACCCGACAGAAGTGGCTGTGCACCGGCTGGTGGAGTGGTGTACTGGGGAGGAGATCGACCCCAAAATGCTATGCTTATCCTGGACATCCCCTGGTATCAATAAGGACACTGTGCAGGAGTACTTTCCAAGGTGGAAGGTTTACAAAACCCTGTGGTGGTGGGTCGGCATGCTAATCTGCTCACCCACACTTTCCTGGCCCTAGTAGAGTTTAAGGATCCCATAGATAGCTCCAAAGTGCCACAGACCATTACCCCAGAGGAGCCCTCACTGCTTGGAGAGTGATAACTAAGTGACAGTAAAGACCGGGGGAATCAGCCCCACCACTATCTGAAACTTTTGAGGAGAAATTTGCTGAATGGTTGCTGGGAGGGAAAACTGTGGAGGACTTGAAGAAACTATTCTTGCCACCTGGGGTGTTCCTCCCCAACACCCTCTCCTGCTCCAGTGCCCGTAATGGTGGCTGAACCAATGCAGACTCTATTTCTGCACCTGCCATTAGTCACGACTTCCAGAAGGTTGAGGATCTTCTCTGGCACCTCCCCACCCCCAAGGGAGGATGACTGGGAGACCTGGATAGACTATGTTGCCCCAAGTGCTAGAATGGCAATGCTCGGAAGGCGAGCGAAAGAGGGTTAGTGAGAGCCTCCGAGGTCCTGCCCTGGCTACCATCCGTGCAAACGGGCCAGTAACCCTGAGACTGCACAGGCCTATCTTGAGGCCTTGGAGAATGTATGGGAGCCCAGATTCTGATGAGGACCTATGGTGGAGAGTAAGAAATGCACAACAGTACCAAGGGAGTTGTTGTCTGTGTATGTCTCTCGGCTGGAAAATTGTTGCAAGAATGCCTCAGAAAGGGTAGTTTGCCAGCGATTGAACTGGACCGAACCAGACTGGACAGAACTTAAGTCTGCCCCTTCTCAGAACTGCTGTTGCTTCATTACTTGAAATCGACTGGAATCCCCACCCTCCTATGATGAGTTAATGAGAGAAATTCGAGGAGTTGAGAAAAGGCGGCACTGGAGGTACTGCACCAACAGCGTGGCTACGACCAGTGGACCGAGGTGACCCATCAAGTGAAGTTCAGGGCAGAGGTTGACAGTCAATGAGTGCTCTGACAAGGAAAGATATGCCACAATGAAGCGAACTGTTGAGAGAGATCCGGGAATTAAAAAACAGTCCTTTGGCGGGAAGGCCACGCCTGCAAGTAATGCAGCTCCTGACCTATATCCCACTGCATCTGCTATGGGGGTGGGGTACCACCCATGTATCTCCTGCTGATAACAGCTCCAAACTCAATTCCTTGACCATGGAAGTGGAGAAACTGACGAGATGTCTCCAAATGCTTATCACGCGCAGACAGGATAGGCACCAGGTTTCCAGTTAGTAATACCCCGCCTGGTTCCCAGTGTGGGCGCTTCAGCCAGCTCAAACTCCAGAAAGTATGTTTTGCTATAATTGTGGGAAAGATGGGCACATGAAAGGGAATGCCAGTCCCAAAAAGACACTATTAAAGTTGCATATAGGCTACAAGGAGAGCCGGAGAAGAAATCAGTGGTTAAGAGGTGCACATGATCCCAGTGAGGGCACCAAAAATGCTAATTCACGTCCTTTGTGGCAAGGTCAGTTGCCCAGGCCCCCACTACCGCCTCTCCAGACTGGTCCAGAATAGTGGGTCCCTCCATGGAGACCACTGTAAAGGTGAATGGAGTGTCTACAAGAGCTGTATTAGACAGTGGCTCCCAAGTGACAATTATGTTCCAGGATTGGTATCCAGAAGCATTTGTCAGACATACCACTTACAACCATTAGAAGGACTGCATGTGGGGTTAAGGAGAAGGCCTACCTATTCCGGTATATCCGAATTTGGCTGTCTTTCCCACCTCCGCGGCTAGAGTGGCCGAACAAGTAGAGACCCCTAGCCTTAGTGTCCCCCACTGGACTGTAGATGGTGTCCCTTTGTTGATTGGAACAAATGCTCATATGTTCGAAGGCTGGCACAAAGCGGTGTTATGAAAAACAGGGTCAAAGACTAGTAGAGCTTTAAGTCTGCTTTAATTATGAAGGCCAGGAGGCACAGAGAGATGCTGAAAAACAGAACCAGAGGAACCGGTCGAATGTATGGAAGAAGGATCCTGAGTCGCTGATCCTGGCGCCAAATGCCCAGTGTACCTTACAGGAGAGGTCCATATCAGAAAGGATGTTAAGAATAAAATATTAATGTTGGATGCACCAGGCGATGGAAAATTGCCAGAGGGACTGCTGGTCAAGCTTCAGTATTTTGCCCGCTTAGAGCCCATGCTTATGCCAGAAGGGTAATGGTCCAAGTTCATAATGTGTCTGAAAGAGACATTCGAGTAAACAGAGGTTGCATCCTGGCTAATGTGCATTGTGCAGACACTGCAGTGCTACCCAGCAGCAAGAGTTCAAGGAAGAATGACAGAGTAACGCCTGACTTGTTTGATTTCGTGACTCCCGCTGCCAGCTGAATGGAAAGTGAGGATCAGTGAAGCTTGCCCAGAGACCAGGTGTTTTCTTTAAAGGAATGGGATGTAGATCGTGCAAGGAGCTGAGCACAATATCCGCTGCATGACGAAGACCATTTCGTGAGAGGTCTCGACGCCTGGCACCTGCTGACATAGATGATGTGAGAGCATCTGCAAGAGATGTTAGCTGCTGGTGTAATACAAGAATCTAGAAGCCCTATGCTTCCCCATTGTGGTAGTGAGGAAAGAATGGAACAGTAAGGATGTGTGTGGATTATCGCCTTTAAACCGGGCGGACTATCCCTGATCAGTACACAATGCCCGCATTCAGGATGCTTTGGACTGCCTAAACGGGAGCAAGTGGTTCTCTGTGCTGGATCTCGCAGTGGGTACTACTAGATCCCGATGGCCCCAGAGAGACCGTGAGAAGACTGCCTTTATCTGTCCGCTACTTCTATGAATTCATGAGGATGCCTCAAGGGATTTCAGGTGCCCCAGCCACTTTTCAACGATTGATGGAGCGTGCAGTGGGGACATGAACTTACTAGAGTGCCTGGTATACCTAGATGATGTTATTGTGTTTGGCAGCTCACTGGAGGAACATGAAAGCAGATTATTTAAGGTATTGGACCGACTGGAGACTTTAGCCTTAAACCGTCCATTGATAAGTGTCAATTTTTCAAACATCAGTAAAGTAAGGACACATAGTATCCACCGAGGGAATAGACAACCCAAGTAAAGTTGAGGCCTTGACCACTCAGGCCACAGCCCAAAAATCTAAAAGAACTGCAAAGATTCCTGGATTCTGTGGTTATTATTAGCTGCATCAAGGACTATTCAAGAGTGATCCGCCTTACTTAACCTTACTCAAGGGTATCCCCAACCCACAAAAATACCAAAAGTCAGGTCCCTCAAGACTGAACGAGTGTATTTTCATCTGAGTGAAGTATTTGGGGCCCGCTGGACTCTGATTGTGAGACTGCTTTTCATGAGATCATATATCAACTTACCCATGCTCCAGTGCTGGCCTATGCCGATCCAAGAAAACCCTTACGTCCTGCACACTGATGCTAGCTTGCAAGGGTAGCTACGTTGTACCAAGAGCACTAGAATGGCCTGAGACCAGTGGCCTTTTGCCAGTGAAGCCTGACCCCATCCGAAAGAACTATCCTGTACATAAGTTAGAGTTCTAGCTTTAAGTGGGCTATTGTTGACCAATTCCATGAGTACTTGTATGGGGCTAAAATACTAGTAAAACTGACAATAATCCTTTGACCTATGTACAGACCTCAGCTAAGTTGGATGCCACACTGGCCATAGGTGGCTTTCTGCATATCTACATATGACTATGCTCTTGAATACCGAGGCAGGTCTGAAACCACATAGATGCTGATGCTCTCTCCCGAGGCCTGTTCCTCAGAATGATTGGGTCCGATTAGCAGAACCTGACATTCGGCACTCTGCCGGAAGTTTGACAGGGAGGAACAATGTCCACGGACGCAGTGGACTGCATGGTGGATTGCTTGGGAGCCTCTGAGAATTGCATACCTGCTGCTTATTGCCACCTGCAATAGACATTGCACTGCCTCAGCTGACAATGACAGTATTCGCGGGCTCAATCCCGCGATCCCATGATCAAAGCAGCTTTAGAAGCCCTCTATGCAGGAAAGATGTGTCCAAATTACGCCCACTGATTTGAGAACTGCACTGTTATACAAAGAAGGTCCTAAGTTGAAACTGATCAATAAACTGTTATACAGAGAAACAGTAGACAGAGGGACAAGTAGACAACAACAACTAGTGCTTCCACTGCCTTTGAGACTACAGTACTGAGGTCCTTGCACAACCACATAGGGGCACCTTGGTATAGACAGAACACTTGACTTGGTGAGATCCAGATTCTATTGGCCTAAGATGGGGGCTGACAGAGCAACACATTCAACTTGTAGTCACAAGCTTACAGAGGAAAGCTTTTGTCCAGAGGGCTGCCGCCTTGTTAACATCACCACCAGTGCACCCATGGAGCTGGTCTGTATTGATTTTCTGAGTTTGGAGTCAGATCAAAGAACATCAGTAATGTGCTGGTGGTCACTGACCATTTCACGAGATATGCCCAAGCTTTCCCCACAAAGACCAGAAAGCATCCACTGTGGCCAAAGTACTTGTAGAAAACTTTTTGTTCACTATGGGGCTCCACAAAGAATTCATTCTGATCAAGGAGAGACTTTGAGAGTCGTCTGATCAAAGAGATGCTTTCTGTGGGGAGTGCAAAAGTCCAGAACCACTCCACCACCCCAGGGGGACCCACAGCCTGAACGCTTCAATCGCACTTTGCTAGATATGCTAGACCCTGCACCCAAAGGACAAGCCTAGATGGAGCCAACAAATTAGCACCCTGGTACATGCTTATAACACCAAAGTGATGCCACTGGATTCTCCCCTACCGCCTGATGTTTGGAAGAGAAGCTCACTACCAGTAGATGTGTATTTTGGGGTTCTCCTGATGGGGTTCAAGCTGACAACTATTTACAGTATGTGCAAAGTTAAAGGCCCAGCTAACTCATGCTACCAACTGGCTCAAACCATGGCTGCAAAAAGAAATCTAGCCAACAAAGAAAGGTATGATAAAAGGTGAAAGCACAAGAACTCCAGGAGGGAGATCGAATATAAGAAATCTGGGACTGCATGGCAAGCACAAGATTGCTGACAGATGGCACCATCTCCTCACATTGTAGTGGGCAAACTAGATGATCTGCCAGTACAAAGTAAGGCCTGAGAATAATTCAAAAGATGTAAAACAATGCATAGAAATCATTTACTGCCCATTAGACAAATCTTAATTGAGTCTGAGCCCTAGAAGATGCCCCTCTGGACCAGTGACTAGAGCTGCTAAGAAAAGATCAAGAAAGTCTGCACCTACAGAAGCAAAGTTAAAGTGTTCCTCCATAAGTCCCAGTTGAGCATGACTGTCAGTCCATATCGGAAGAAAGTGAGAGTGACTTTGAATACACTATCCTTCTTACTGAACTGAGTCAATTGTTTCGGGCAATCCCTAGTCAATACTGGAGATGAAGCTGGGCCTTCTGGACTGTCTAAGCCCCAAGCTTCATCCCTGGAGCCAATGCTCCCAGAAAGTGAAGTGCAAAGCATCAGATCAGATGAATGGAATCATTGTGCATGGTTGAACTGTTTGAGTTTCAGGGAGGAAAATGATAGATTGGGGCAGACTGGTGATACACCCGAACAAGAAGAGTATTTTGAGTGCCCTGACAGTCCACTGCCAGTGTCCGAAAGCTCTGTGCAAGCCAAATGTTGTGGACTCAGAAAATGTAATCCTGGAGCTGAAAGTGCCCCAAGTCTCAGCCTCTACCCCATGGTGACTCCTGACAAGTGAGGACAATGCTGAAAATGAGGCTCAGAGTGCAGAGACTGTAACAGTTCCCCTAGAAAGACTGGTCGAGCTGTAAAGCCTGTGGTGCACCTCAGTTATGATTCCCTTGGGAGGCCTGTGGATTTGCCTCTCAATGTTGTCCATAAGGAGTGTATGTCCCCGAGCTCATTGCCCAAACACGAGCATCAGTGCTAACTCAAGTTACTTGTGTTGCCTCTAAGTATGGTGCCCTTGCCCGTCCAGCCCCAAGGTAACTGATAGGAAGGGCCTCTCTCAGGTTTCATGTACAAGAGGTAATAACTTGAGTTATGGTACAATGTGTGTGTAATACTGTGTAAAGAGGACGACTGCAATGTTTCAGAAATGTGTTCTTGGTAAAATGATATATTGACTGATGATTACATGTGAGCCTAATGCAAATGTATATGGTTGCAGTTAAAACTTATAGAGTACTTGCTGACGCGGACGTCAAGCTTTCCCAAACCAGGAAGGTGTAACCCCTGCAAATGGGGGTTCCCAAAAGACTTCCAGGAGCTTGCTTGAATGCTCCAAGCCTGAATGGTGTTTGGCATTTAAGCCATTTATCAGTGAGTGTTTTAGAACCTCTGGTACTGTCTCTTTAAGAGCTGTCTGCTTGCAGACATAATTAGTTTGTATGGGGACTGTGTGTTTCTTTGATTGAGTACCACTCAAGCTGCTGCCAATTCACTTCATTTTGCAGTCACTAGGAGTGCAAGGAACCTATCTGAAAGATGTAACTGTTTGCCAGAAATTATTTAGAGTAATAATGAAATACAGTTTGTCTAACCTGCTTCTTTGCAGTCAGAACTGTAGTCTGCTAGTTCCCATTCTGGTTTTGAACTGCTGGACTGGACCAATCAGTGTGGGGTAGCTAGCTCTAAAATGGTGCCTTGGACGAATCAGAACTTGGACTCATAATCTGAGCCAGCCACAAGAGGATTGTATGGGCAGTGACTCTGGGAGATGTAGTTTAGACTTCAGTGCCTTTTGGACCAACAGCAGCAGTCTATTGTGAGTGACAGCCAATCCAGTCAAGAACTGGGAGGAACTCAAAGGAAGTGCCCGGTTTTGTCAGTTGAGATTCAGTTGAGCTTTGGCAGTGAAGAAGAAGGAGCCCTGTGCTTTTTCAGTGTGCAGTTTTAGCCAAAAACGGTAAGGCCCAGAGTTCCGGTCTGCAGCTGTGTAACAGCTTGTTAGGACTGAATCCGTCCTGTGAAAAGAATCAAAGGATCTCTGAAGAGTAGAAACCAGGCTCACCCTGTAGAAGACTGGAGGAATTGCTGAAAATTGCACTGGGTCTGTCAGGAACTGAATCTGCTGTGTGTTCTCCGGGTATTGTGCAGTAATTGCGATCGGGATACAGATGCAGCCTGCTGGTATAGTGCTTCTTTTATATGGATGTGTGAAGAGGTTGTGTACCTCAAGTGAGCCCTGCTGACATTGAAGGACCCTTATCTTATTTGGAGGTCGTGAGTACTAATTCAGGGTCGCTCCTGTTGAATTGCCACATTAAATCCAAATGGAATTACTGTACTGCTGACTGTTTAATTCTCCCTTTCTCTGTGTGAAAGGGCCTCACCAGCTGCCACGGTTTGGACTAGCCACTAGGGCTTGGGTACCCAGGGACAGTAACTGATAGGGATAGGCCTGTGCACAGAGCCATAGGTAGATTATTAGAGTGATAAGCTAATTAACCTGATTTCCTGTCCTTGTTATATCCCCTAAATAAATCAGAGCTGCTTGTTTCAGCAAAGTTATACTGCCTGAGGTATTTGTCTATGTTAAAGTACTGTACTGTGATTGTTGCACTGTATCTCATTTCACAGGAGGTCCCAGTGCCGGAACCAGACCTGGGGGTAAGTGTATACTGTGAAGGTAATTCTGATATATTGTGTGGGCCACTAGTGGGAAGAAAGGGGGGTTGCAGTGTCCCAGAGGGCTGTGACCAAGTTAGTTTAACTATTGCAAACCCTGACCTCTGGGTGGAGGCACCCGCCATTGGATCCAGGCCCCTCAACCTGTTAGTGGCAAATCAGGCAGGGGTAGTAGCCTCTGGGATAGCGCCAACTAGGGGTTACACCATATTTACCTAAAATGTCCCCGGAGACAAGAAGGGATCTTTGGTCGTAAAAATGCTCAAGGTTAGTTTCATTAATTTGTGGTAGCCACCCAGAAGTAATCATTGAGTTGCCCAGCTTGATATTGGGATTAAGGACAATCGGCTGACCCAAATCCTTACCTGGAGAAATATTAACAAAACGTAAACACTGCGAGAGGGACTTAAGAGATACCAGAATTGTTTGGTCAGTTATCCATTGTGAAAGTACGGAAGGGGGAGTATAAAAGATAGCGTAGGGATCAATTCCAGAATCCGCCAGAATCGACTTCTCAATCTGGAGCCAAATCGGAGAAGAGGGATCAAGGTCAGCAGGCAGCCATCTCCTAATTTAGCAAGGTGCGTGCCCAGTGATAGAACAGCAGTTAGAAGCCGCAGCCTCCTTTATCCTTGGGAAGGGACAACTTGAGGAAAGAGCGCCTAGCCCTTCCCTCCAAATAAACTTCGAGAACATTACTGGAATTGTTGTAAATAAGAAATAGGCAACCAAAGGGTCAATAGGTTCAGGGGTAGAAAATACAAGGAGAACGTTCATTTAATAATATTGATCCGCCCCAAAGGGAGATAGGGAGAATAGACCATCGCTGCAAGTCCTGCTGAATGTGATTTGAGATCCTCTAAATTGAGCTTCCTAAGCAAGAGGGATCTGTTGAAAATGAATCCTAAGTATTTAATTGAACTGGGAGACCACCGCATGCCCAAACTGGCGAGATCCTGTTTAAATGTATAGTTATTTAACGGAAAAATCTCAGATTTCGAAATATTCAGCTTGTATTGAGAAAGAGTCCCATAGCGCTTAATAATCTCCAGTGCGTGGCCAAGGAATCATCAGGATATGCAACATGCAAGAGTATGTCATCTGCATAAACAGAAAGAACCAGCTCCTGTTGGCGCACGGGGCACCCTTTGATCAGTGGAGAAGATTTAAGTTGAATAATAAGTGGCTCCAAATACAGATTAAATAAGAAGGGTGAAAGAGGGCAGCCCTGCCTAGTACCAGTATATAACCGAAAGAGCGAGGAAAACAGCCCATTACAATATATCTTGGCTGAAGGACACTTATAGAGAGTCTGGATCCACTATGGGAAAGGAACCGGGAATCCCATCCTAATCATCTCAGCCCAGAGAAAGGACCAGTCCACCCGGTCGAAAGTTTTTTCAGCATCTAACGATACTAAAGCCACTGGGAATTGAACTGTACGCGCATATTGCGAGATATGGGAAAGGGTCCTAAGGTGATCAGAGGGAGATCGAGAAGGTACAAAACCAACTTGTTCTGGGCTGAGAAGGTGGGTCCAGACCCCTTTAATCCGTTCAGCCAAAATTTTAGAGAGAATTTTCATGTCGTAATTTTGAAGCGATATGGGCCGGTAACTCGCAGGATCCGAGGTACTTTACCTGGCTTAAGAATCAGAATAATAGTAGCTTCCAAGAGCGTGGGATCTATGTCGGAGAGAGAAAGAGGTACCATAGAGTCTAAGAAGTATTGGGGCCATCTTTGAAAAGTCTTATAAAATTGGCAGGGAATCCATCGGGCCAGGTGCCTTATCCAAGGCCATAGAAGCAATAGTACTCTCTATCTCAGAGAGGAAATAGGGACATTCAAAGCTCTCTGTGCTCCGCAGGAGCTGGGAGATATCCATGTCTGCCAGATATGCTGTAATATCTGAAGGGAAGCAGAGGAAGCAGGTAAGGCATAGAGTTCTCTGTAATAATCTTAAAGTCCGCACAACTCTCTAGGAGAGGTACTGATGGAACCGCGGACGCTTGCAAGGCGGAATTATTCTAGAACCTCTAAAGCATGGAGCCTTAGAGCTAGGAGCCTCCAGCTTTTTCCCCATGCTCAATGTACCTAATTTGAGTTTTCATAATGCAGTATTCTGCCTTTTCTTTGAGAAGATCTGTGTATTCATTTTTGGCCACCAGAAGGGTTTCCAGAGCAGATAACTGCAAGGGAGGAGGATGGGCAGCCTCCAGTTCCTTAATTTGCCCATTAGAGAAAGTGCTCATGCCTGCCGGGCCTTTTCCTCGCTGGCCTAACTAATCAGCTCCTCTGAGATAACATTTTAAGGAGCACCAGATGCTATCAAATCTGGAAGTAGAACCCAAGTTATCCATTAAAAGATTGAGATTAGGGATTTTATCTGCGCCACTAACTCAGCATCTTTAAGCAATTGGGTATTAAGCTCCATGTGGTGTCCCTTTGAACTTCGGATCTGGAAAACTTTAATCCAGACGATCGCATGATCAGAAAGGATTATCGGCTCTATACGGATTGGAGGAAGCTTGGAAGGAGGGTCTTACTAATCAGGATATAATCTATTCTAGACCATGACCCGTGGGGTTGGGAAAAAATGAGAAAACTCAGAGAGTGGGATAGGAAAGCCGCCAGGGGTCACACAATCCTAGCATATGGGAAAAATCTTGCAGAGCCCTCTGCATGGAAGTGACCGGCCGGTTAGTCTGGGGTCTCTATCTAGAGAATGCGAAGCTAACATTCCAATCTCCCCAGGACTATCTGTGAGGGCAGCAGAGCACTGATTTTGTCCGCAAGGGCCATGAAAAATTCAGGGTTACCTCCGACCGGGCCATAAATTGAACCCAGGACTATCATATTCCCATTGATAGAACCCCTAACCAGCACAAACCTCCCGTCTGGGTCCTCTATCACTGAGTCTCTCAGGAATGGAACATGTTTTTTAACAAGGATGGCTACTCCCCTACTAGAGCTAGTTCCACCTGCCGCATAGATTTGCGAAAAACCAGAACGAGATAGCCATTTAACTTCAGTGCTAATTAAATGGGTTTCCTGAAGGAATAACACATCTAACTGGAGCAAGAGACAATGATTGAACACTTGTGTTCGCTTGACCTTCTCTCTGAGCCCATGACATTCCATCGACCCCATTTTTCATAGCTCCTACAGCCATTCTAATAGCCAAATAGTAAAGGAGCAGGCATTAGAGAAAACAGAAACAAAGCAGGTAGAAAAGCACACATCACCCCTGATACCCTCCCCCGCAACTCCCCCAGCTTGCCATCGGAGATCCCCAAAAACAGATCTTAACTTATCGAGATTAACATCCCTTAGAGTCCAGACCTGAACAGATTGGAGCTGACAAGCTAGACCACTCCCCACCCCCCCTCCTTCCATCTCCTCCCCAAAAAGACCTCCCCTAACTAACCTCACCAAATAACTATGTACAATGTGGTACCAGAACAGGAAGACATCAAAACTAACTCGAGAGATCCAAAGTTCTGGAAACCACCCCCCCAGTGCAAATCCAGAGCCTCCCAATATATGGAAACCAGTCAAGAAAAATAACTGTCTGCGAAATATCTCCTTGGAAGGAAAAACCTTCCTATCCCACACAGCATGTCCCAATAGACATCTTACCAACAGGCCTGGATTAGCGAACTCCCCATCCATAGGTTCGCGACTCAGCTACTACCAGAAGCCGGGCCAGAGAGCATTCCCCGTCCACTATCTACCATCGCAATAACAAACAAGAGAAGCCACTTTGGTAAATAGCGATCGATGATACCCACAGCTTCCTCCCGCTTGGGTTCGATAATAAAAGATGCCCCAAAAAAAAAAAAAAAAAAAAACCCACATTTACTCACCCCTTGAAGTAAAGCAGGGGAAAGAAAGTATCAACGCAAGCTAGATGGATCGCGGGGTAGGAGGCTAATCATCGATCAGGCCGCATGTTTCCGGGGCACTAAATAGCAGTAGGACCAAAACCGGTCCCACACCTATAATGGAACCTCCGGGAAACCCCACCTCTGGTACACAGTTCCAGGAAAGGACCAACCAGTCCATAGTCGCGGCCTACCTCACTCTGCACAGCCCACCAGGATCTCACCACACAGCAGGAACCCAGGGACCACCAGAGCAGGTAAGAAAAGTCCTAGTCAGCCAGGAAGATGGGCGACAGGGGCATCAAGGTGTACAGCCATGAAAAAATAAACAGAGAGAAAAAAAAATATGACCAAAAGACCACAGATCTGAGTCCCTTCAGAGCACTTCACAGACGTAATGTCCACAGCATATTTCAGCCCTTAGACTTGAAGAGGTCAGGAAGCTTGACAGCAAGGTCTCTTTGGGCCGCCTCCAGTGAGTCATAACCGTGGGTGATGTTGCCGACTGTAACTCTGAGGCTAGCGGGATAGACCATCCTAAACGGGATAGATACTGCGATTAGTTTTTGGACTGTAGAATGGAACGCAGCCCTCTTGATTCTCATCTCTTGGGAGGTCCCACATCCGCAGATGAGCTGACCGCCAAGAAATTGTCAAAATTCGGGATTTACTAAAAACGTGTTGTCTTTCAATGTAGCTTAGAAATTTGATAATTATGGGCCGCGGGGGGGATCCAGGTGGTGGTCGGGGTCTCAACGACCTATGGGCCCTCTCGAGATGATAGTTCGGATTGATCAGCGAGGGGCCCACTATTTTGGCGAGGAAACATTGCAAGAAGGCCATCAAGTCCGGCCCTTCCTCTAGCTCCGGAAGGCCCAAAATGAGAAGGTTATTCCTTCGGTTACGACCCTCCAGATCCTCGGTCTTCAACTGGAGTTTCCGCACCTGCAGGGTCAATCCAGACATCTCTGCCTCGGCCTTCACCTTCCACTGTTCCAGGGAAAAGATTCTCGTTTCCGAGTCCGATACCCTCATGGTGAGGGAAGAGAGATCCCCGCAGCGACTTCAATTCCGCTGTAATGTCCTGAAGGATAGATCTTATTGGGGCCAGCTCCTGCAGAAATTTGTCTTCGGTCAGTAGACCCGACGTTTGGGACTTATCGACGGCTTTTTCAGATCCGATACCCACTTGATTCCGTGGCTTCTTTTGCCTGCTTCTCAGGGGTCGCGGGCAGCGTATGCCTAGCCGCAGCCTGCTTCTTATCTCCCTCCATCTCCCCACAAACACCAAAATGCTGACATGGATGCACCCGAGGGTCAATAGATAGAACTTAGATGACCCAGTGAGCATGATCTGGCTAAGATAGGACTCCTAAAACCGCTGATTCCGACAGATAGGACGTCTGGAGGAGAGAGCTCTATGCCCAAGCTGCCATTCAGCCAGCTGCCATCACGTGACTCGAGATTGCTATTCATATCCTCAGCAGCTGTGGAAGTTGGACCAGCCCGTAAAATGTTTCTGCAGCTACAGGGACTTCAATGGCAACACCACCTAGAAGCTACCATAAATCATGGAGCTGGTTGTAAACCGCCTCTACCGTAGCTGTGAGAGAAATTGCAGTTCTGTAAGTGGCAACCCACTTGTGTTGAGTTTTTCCCCACAGCTGTGGAATTTTCAAGAGTTTTGTGAATCCAGCCTACTGTTTCCTATGAATGTCATGTGGTGGCTGACACACAGGATTGGCAAGAACAGCTGTCAGTTTATTTTATTGGTGTTGGTTGGTTGCTAACCTTAAAAAACAACAGAAAAATAGACACAAGGGCCCAGATATTCAAAAGGGTTGCGCATGGTGCAACAGTGTTGCACCATGCACAACCCACTGATGCACCCTGGTGCGATATTTAAAAGGGAAAAGTGCACCGCACAAATCCCGATGCGCCGGGGCGCATCAGTAATGTATGCAGGCACAGGTAGGGGGGGCGTGCCCATGCATAAACTGCACAGCCTGATATTCAGCCCGGGCCATGCAGAGTTATACAGGCGCAACCCCTACCTGTGCCTGCACAAAGTTACGCCTAAAAAAAAGGAACAAGTCGAGGGCCACCCACAGGTGAGCTGCCGCATTGCAGGGCGCAACACAGCAGCTGCCACCTGTGGGTGGCCATCACCTGTTCCCGCTGCACCTGGTGGCGCCCCCCCATGCCCCGATCACGGGCATAACTGTATCCCCATTAGCCGATCGTGGACATAACTGTATCCCCGATTAGCCAGATCGCGGGCATCAGTATCCCCAAGTCCAATATCCTGGTGGTCAGTGGACCTCCAGACCAGGCCATGGGCGGCATTCCTCACCCAAGTCCGAAATCCCTGGTGATCTAAGTGGACCCCAACCCACCCGCCCACTGGGCCCCACCACCCGCCCCCGTCAGCCGGTGGGCGGCACACCACCACCTGCTGCCCGCCGCCCGCCGACTGACAGCTCGGTATGGCTGCATGCCCATTGGTTCCAGGCAGCAGGCCAGTGGGCGTGCAACTATCATACATGCTAGTCAGTCAGATCTGGACTGACTGGTGTGGTATGGAGCTGCCGCCATTGGCTCATGCTCTGAACCAATGGGCGTGCAGCCATCCCGAGCTGTATCGGTCGGCGGGCGGCGCGGGCGGCAGCGCGGGTGGTGCTACCGCCCACCGGCTGATGAGGAAGCGGTGGCTCGGTGGTGAGGTCACTGGATCACAGACCCCAGCTAAGGAGTGAGAATGCCACCAGCGATAGAAGATCCGATCACTGGACCACCAGGGATATTAGATTTGAGAGATCTGACTGCCAGCGATCAGCGCTAATCGGCGAAAATTCTATGCCCATGATTAGGCCTATCACGATCCACTGGACCACCAGGGATAGGAGACTTTCTTTGTCCCTTACGGGACGTCCTGCGATCTGGCTGCAGGGGGCATTGGTCCCCGACGGCTGCTGCCTGGCAGGGCGCCAGGCGCAAATCGTCGGGGATCGGCGCACCTGCATGCTAATGACATGCAAATGGGGCCGTAATCAGATGCAAATGGCCCCTGTGCACCTTGCATAAATTATGGCCCCATTTGCATGTCCCCCTTTGAATATCGCAGGTGCTGTGCATGGCGCAATGGCACTGCGCCACCGCATCTCAATGCTCACTCTGACCACTTGCACTGGCACAGTTCCACTCGCGCCAGGCACAGTGGGGTGTTAGGGCGATATTCAAAGCAGTTGCACCATAGCGCAACTCCGTTGAATATCGCCTGGTCACCTACCCCGCGCAAATTCTGAGCAGCGCACAGGCTTGCGCCACAGAATGGTGCAGTTTGAATATCTGGGCCTAGGTGTCTTTTTTTAAAAAGGTTAAATATATATATATTTTTTTTTAACAAGAGGTATCTAAAAGAATAATACTGACACATTTCTCATACTCAAATAGATGAAAATAGGTCTACAATTCATCAGTGTAAATCAGAACCTTTTCAGAAAAAATCAGAACCAGAATGAGAATTAGGTATAACAATTTTTTTACCTGCAAAATGGATAAAACAGAGGTTAGCCTTTAGGTGGAGAGTTTTTACAGATCTGTGTAGTGTTCAGTTTGGTTGCGAATGGCTGACGCCACATGTTATATTGTTATTCTGTAGGGTGCTTGTTTACTGTCTGATGATTGGTCTTTGTGTACCCTTTCCTCTTAGGAGAGGTGCTGCAGTAAGGGGAAGGGGCTGTTACTGTATGCTGGTAGAAGAATGGGGGGATGATTGACATAGAATCATACTTTGCCATCCTGTCTGCCTATCAAGAGTATTCTATCTATCCCCTTGACTTACCATCTCAAGGGAGTTTTAGCCATGAAGTCTTCCCCAGAACATACCCACACACCTCCTCCCCCAGCTCTTTCTCTTGGAATTATTAACCCTCTCTATATGTGTCCCAACCATTCTTGCAGCCATGTGTAGGCACTGTCCCCGCCACTTCTGCAGACTCCTTGGCTACACCACCCACATAGTGAAACAGAACTTCTTCACGTCCGTCCCTGAAATGGCCACCAGCCAGACTCCATTTGTGTCCTCTCATGACAACATTTCATTTCCTAGTGAACTGCTCCATACTATTAACTCTATTGAGTTTCCTCAGAAACTTGTAACCCTTTATCACGTCTCCCCTTTCCATTCTGGTCTCCAGTCACAGAATGTTGTGGAAGTCTGGTACTGCTGTGGGTTTTGGAGCCTAAAGTCTGCAGGCTATAATGTTTGTGCCTGGAATATGATTAAATAAAAGGAAAGAATAGTTTCATCTAAAGCCCCTGCAGTAGTTATTATACTGTAAAAATATAGCATGCTTTTTTAATTTTGCACACTAAACCCCTCAGTCCTATTAGGGCAAATTACAGTTCACAGGCTGAGTTCCCCTCCGCTACTGTTGCTCTTTGCTGCCCTCCCTTCACTTGTGCTGGCAGTTTGAGAAGAGGAAGGGTTGGAGATAATCCTATCAGAGATGTCAAATCCTCAATAGTCAGTGTTCACCCTTCCCTAAGTTTTGGTAATTTCTGCCCCTCTATCCAGCCTTGCATCTGGTATCAAAAACAGCAGAAGTTTTCAGTCTAGAATGTTCTTTGAGTTTCAGTTGGGTGACATGGTGTGGATTGTAACTATTTTCTAACAAGCATTTGTCAATGCTGAATGTTTGCTTGCTGGCATTGGCATTGGTAGTGTAGAAGTTACAGAGCTGTATAATAGAAATGGCAGTGAAGGATTGTACTGAAGCCAACCCTACCACCACCCCCCTGCAGAGAGTGACAGGCATTGGGGTGTGTCTTTGGGTCGTCAGGCATAACGGCCACGCCATTTATCAACACCTTACCCTACAGACACTGACAAGTGTCATGGTGTGCCTTGGGGTCTTTGTCTTTATGCGCACCCCATTGCATCAGGAACCGGTGATATGGGTGCGGTATAGGAGAATAGTTTGAACTTTGGGGCCGAAGAGTCCAAGGCATACCTCGATGCTTCTCACTGGCTGCATGGTGTGGAATGGTATGAGCATTACAGGCAAGAATCCCAAGTCACACCCCAGATGCCTGTCATTCTCTACAGGATGGGGCGTTATGATTGGAAACCCTAACACCTCAGGCATTCGTTGGTATTTTCACTTCAAATTTTCAACATATTTTTTTTTTGTGACTCCCACCTCATGAACAGTGGCAATATCAGTTTGTTAGCCGAAAGCTGCTTATGCACAGCGACTACGGCATTTAGCACCACAGATGCAAAAACACATTCAAGAGGATGTGAAAATGACAGCTGTACTGTTCATGAGGAGGTGTAAAATGGCAATGTTGCAAATCTGCAGTAAAAATATTAAAAACTGGTGAAGTCACGAGCGCAGATAGAAACTGTGCAACGACACCTTAATGGAATTAGTTTGGGGATTTTACAGCGGATTGTCAACACAGGCATTTTGGGACCTCCGATCATGAACAGTGTCACTGTGATTTTCTTTATCTGTCCCAAACAATGACTCCCACAGCGACCACGCATCTCTGCGCTGGAAAGTGTGAAAACACATTTTGGCCATGTTGTGAAAAATGACAGCTGTACTGTTCATAAGGAAGTGTGGAAAATGCCACTGGTGAAAATCTGGACTGAAAATATTACAAAGTCATGAACTTACGAGTGCGTGGAAACTGCGCAATGCTCACTCATAACGATCATTTTATGGACTTTTTGTTACCAAATTTTCTACATAGCCATTTTAAGACCTCTGCTCATGAACAGTGTAACTGTGATTTTCTTAATCTGTCCCAAACATTGCTTTCGCACACTGACTGCACCATTGTGTGCTACATGTGCGGAAACACATTTGGGGCAACATGTGAAAAATGGCAGCTGTACTGTTCATAAGGAAGTGTAATAAAATGGCAATGTGGAAAATCTGGAGTGAATATATAGAAATTACAAACTTACAGCGTGCATGGGGAACTATAACACACGCAGAAGCAGTCATGTTTAGGAATTCTCACTAAATTTTCAACATAGCCATTTTAAGACCTCTGCCATGAACAGTGCCACTGTGATTTCTTTAATGTGTCCCATACATTGATTTGCACACCGACTGCGCCATTATATGCGCTACATGGGTGGAAACATGTTTTGGGCAAGATGTGAAAAATGACAGCTGTACTGCTCATAAGGAGGTGGTAAAATAGCAATGTTGAAAATCTGGAGTGAAACTATTGAAATTCACAAACTACAGTGTGCGTAGGAACTGCTAGCATACGCTCATAAAACAGTCATTTTAGGAATTTTTCCACCAAATTTCAACATAGGCTTTTTGAGAGCCCACCTTATGAACAGTGGCAGTGTGCCTTTCATTACTGGTCCCGAAGGTGATTTCACGCAGTGACTGTGAAATCACCCTTCGGCCAGATTAACGCCATGACAGTGAGAGCATTCATGAGAAGGGGTCCCAAAAACCCCATGTTGAAAATTTTGTGCAAAAATTCCAAAAAATGCCTGAGATATGCAGCAAAGTTGAAAAAACCCTATCTATCCCAATATACAGCTTATCGGCATTTCCTCAGTTCGTGGTCGGCTTTGAAGAGTGCAGACGTGTTCCCGGTCCACCGAAGATCGTCGCGCCCAAGTCGGAGGTGAAGTATGGGGGTGTGGGGGCGGGGTGTGCAGTGGGTGGGCAGGTGAGGGCAGAGACTGCGAGGCCGTTTTCAGTTCCAGGTTTTTTTTTTTTAAATGATCACGCTGATCGCTGCCACGCTGGGGGCTCAGCGCGTGGCACAAGGATGGCGGAGGAGGAGCTGACGGGAATTGGGTACCCCATCAGCGTAGCATATGTTGCCATGCTGGGGTGGGATCCCAGGTGGCACCCTGTACTCTGTGGGGTGGAACCAGTGGAGCCGGCCAGAGTTGGGCACCCCTTCGGCTATCGATGTGTGGCCATGCTGGAGTGGGCACCCAGCATGGCATATGGAACACTGTTTTGGGGACACGCAGCACAGCGGCGGGAGATTGGGCACCCTGTCAGCTACACAGTGTGTGCGTGGGGGGGGCAAGCACGCAGTATGCGTGCGTGTGTGTGTGTGTGTGTGTGTGTGTAGAGGGAGCGCACATGAGCAGGCAATATCTTATCGCTGCTCACTGAAGCGTAGCTCCCTGTTTCAACTGTGCGCCACTGCATTTTGGACTGCTGTCATAGACAGCTCCACAGGCATTGGAGAACTGCGGCCGCACCTGCAAACACACTGACTGAATTGGAAGAGGGCTGCCACACCTCTGAAAACTCGGATGATGGCACTATGTTTCTTGCACATGCGTGCAAGCAAACACAACAAGGGCTGTCCATGGGGCTGTTATCTGTATTTGTGTCTCTGGTATTTGTATTTGTTTACATATCATGTTTGCAAAATATTTGATTTAACATTTCAAACTTGTTTGTGTTGTTAATGATGATACCAGACCAAAGATTGGAGACGTTTCAATAAAATATGCACACTTATCAAAAAAATCTGCATTCACATAAGGAGCAATATAAAAAGGGTCTGAGAAATGGAGCTTTCTGATTGGCTGTAAACATTCTAACAGCCTTATGTTAATCTGTTATTAACATACATGTAGAGCTTAGTCATATGCTGAACAAGGTTTAAAACTGTTTAAAAACATTTTTATGTTGCTTGCACACATGTGCAAGAAACATAGTGCCATCATTGGAGATTTCGGAGGTGTGTCACCTCCTCCTCCAATTCAGTCAGTGTGCTGGTAGGCGTGGCCCCTGTAAGCCAATGCATTCTGGAGTTGTCTATGACACGCTCCAAAATGCAGTGGCATACAGTTGAAAGGGGGAGCTACGCTTGGTGAGCAGTGATAAGATATCGCCTGCCAGATCCCCACACACACACATGCGCAGCGTGCCCATGCGACGTCGCGCCCCTGCACTGTATAGCTGATAGGGTGCCCAATCCCGTTGGCTGTGCTGCGTTCCCCTGCCCCCAAAGGCTTCAAAATGCCACGCTGGGTGCCCACCCCAGCGTGGCAACTAATAATATAGCCGACAGGGTGCCCAATCCTAGTCGGCTGCACTGTTCTCCCCGGTAGTAAGTGCCACGCTGGGAGCCCACCCCAGTGTGGCAAACATCACGTCGTCGTTTTTACGTGAAGAAAAAACGCCCCACGGCGTAGTCTCCCCTCCTCACAACCCGCACTCCACTCACTGCGCACTCCAGCCTCCCCACCCCCACCCCATACTTACCTCCGGACTTCGCCGCGACGATCTTCGGTGGACCGGGAACACGTCTGCACTCTTCAAAGCCGACCGCGAACTGAGGAAATACCTGTAAGCTGTATAATGGGCTAGATAGGTGGGGTTCAACTTTGTGCATATCTCAGGCATTTTGGGGAATTTTTGCACCAAATTTTCAACATGGGGTTTTTGGGACCCCTTCTCATGAATGATGTCACTGTCATAGCGTTATTCGGGCCCAAAGGATGATTTCGCAGTCACTGCGCAAAATCACCCATCGGGCCTGAATAACGCCATGACAGTGACATCATTCATGAGAAGGGGTCCCAAAAACCCCATGTTGAAAATTTGGTGCCAAAATTCAAAAAATGACTGTTTTACGAGCGTGTGTTGCGCAGTTCCTACGCAGCTTCGTAAGTTCGTGAATTAATATTTTCTCTACCCAGATTTTCAACATTGCCATTTTATCACACCTTCTTATGAATAGTATAGCTGCCATTTTTCACATCTCACCCAAAACATGTTCCGCCATGTAGCGCCAAAATGGCGCAGTCGGTATCTTGAGATCAATGTCATGGGACAAATTAAGAAAATCACAGTGACACTGTTCATGAGCTCAGGTGTTAAAATGGCTATGTTGAAAATTTGGTGAAAAATTCAAAATGACTGTTTTACAGCGTGCTTGTACAGTTCTATACTGCATTCAGTAAGTTTGTGAATTTTCAATATTTTCACTCCAGATTTCCAACATTGCCATTTTGACACACCTTCTTATGAATAGTATAGCTGTCATTTTTCACATCTCACCCAAAACGTGTTTCCGCCCATGTAGCGCACAATGGCGCAGTCGGTGTGCGAAATCAATGTACGGGATAAATTAAGAAAATCACAGTGACACTGTTCATGAGAAAAAGTCTTAAAATGGCTATGTTGAAAATTTGGTGAAAAAATTCCCTTTAGATGTTCTGCAATATTACTAATGAAGACATTGAACAGAACTGGCCCCAGGACCGATCTCTGCAGCACCCCACTGGTTGCCCCCTCTCCCTAGACTGCATACCATTTACCACCACTCTCTGCCTCCTGTCTGTTAGCCAGTTTCTAACCCAGTTTACCATCCTTTCCCCCATGCCCAGCCTACCCAGCTAGTTTATCAGCCTCCTATATGGGATGGTGTCAAAGGCTTTGCTGAAATCAAGGTAAGCGTTGTCCACTGCCCAACCCTGATTCACTTCCTTTGTCACCCAGTCAAATAAATCAACCAGATTTATCTGACATGATGTCCCCACTGTGAATCCATGTTGTCTATGGTCCTGGGTTCCGATGGCATCTAGATGCCCCACTATCCTTTCTTTAAGCAATGTCTCCATGATCTTCCCCACTACTGAGGTGAGGCTGAATGGCCTTTTGTTCCCTGCCTCCTCCCTGCTGACGGACTTGTGTAGAGGGACCACATGTGCCCTCTTCCAATTCACTCATGTTGAATGACTCAGTGAACATGGCTGCCAGAGGTACTGCTATCTCCTTGCAGTTCTGTTAATATCCTTGGGCGATGCCATCTGGTTCCATCGCTTTGTCCACCTTCAATTTAGTGAGCTCCTGCAGGACTCTTTTGCCTTTGAATGGACTATTGTCCACCTCTTCACCCCTTGGCAACTGCTGTACTGCTGTGGCCCTTGCCTCCACTCTTCTGTGAATACTGAACGGAAAGACACAGTGGATGTCTTGGGAGGAAGGCATGAAACTGTCACTTCCAAATACCTAAACAGCACATACAAGCAAGCAACATTCGGCATTGACAAATGCTTGTTTATTATAATAGCAATAAGGCACTCCCAGGGATTATGTTAATGGTCAGTTAATCACCCTCTAGGGGCATGTGGCACTCGGCGACACCTCGTGCTACAGTACATCCCTAGAAGGTGATTAACATACCATTAACATAACCCTTGGTCATGCCTTCTTGCTTAAATAGTAGTCATAGGTGTTTCACATCAGCCTAAACCAAGATGTAATACTACTTTATTTGGTTGAACATATATAGAAACATTTAAGAGCATTAGAGGATATGCACTACTGTGGGCTGGGTACATGTGATTCACATGTACCCAGCCTGGTAGCTATGCACCTGGGTATGGGTGCAGAGTGCACGGTATGCACAACTGGTATGCACAACTGCGTGCCCCCACAGGGTGCCTGTCTTGCATGGGGGAGGTGGATCAAGAGACACAGATGGGCATCCAGTTGGATGCCCGTCCTGGGTCCAGAAGTGGAGAAGGGGATTCTGAAAAGGTACAGCACCCAACAATTTTTAAAGTATGGGTGAGCGCCTGAATGTCTGCCTTCAGCCCTCCATGTCAGTCCATTAGGCTGGGGCAGTATGGTGAAGGGATTCCAGTGGGTGTCCTTGGTGGGAGTATGTGCAAAAGATATGGCAGGGTTCCTGCTGCCATATCCTGTGCCCCTCTTTCGGCACTCCATGCCTTAGCGCATGGCAAGTAGTGCAGGCACGTCCCTGGACATGCCCCTGTCTGAGGATAAATGGGGTGGGGGGTTATGTTCCTTTCTTGCAGTGTCTCTAATTTGTTCTCTTTCAGGATCATTGCATTCAGATCCAACACATTAATCTCATAAACCCATAGCCCTCCCCCATGCGAGTTCTGGTGAAAAGATAAATAACAATGTTTGTTTTCTTCCACAGCTTGCTTCTGGAAATACTGTGTTACAAACTGAAGGAGCTGAGTTAGCATTTTGTTCTTGGAGAATTGACTTTCTAGCTGATTTATTGCGACTGCTACATCCCACAAACAGCACCAACTTACCAGGATCCACTGAATCTGAACCCTGTCCGTGCCACCCTCCTTATTAAATGCATTCTGTACCTCCAGTGAAATGTGTATATAATTTTGTATAGTGCAGGCTGAAATATCAATAAATGATCTCTTTTGTATCGAGACTGACTGCACTGCACATTGCAGGAGAGGTGACGGTGCCATTGTTTTTGATGCAAACTGGGTTGGTAAACAGAATTAAGGTGACTAGTCACTGGAGTTGTGCAGAATTTTCTTATGAATGAACAGAATTCTGCATAATTTTGGAAGAGTTTGTTCAGGCCATTCGGGTTTAGGGGAGGTTTGGCGAAATGTGGATCGAATCTAGTTTCACTTGAATAAACATGGAAAAGCGGCCCATAATTATTTTGATATTGGTAACTAGCCCGGTTAGGTAGTGGTTTGGGAAGTGTTGATGATTGACAGCCCCCCTCTTATAGCCTGAGCAATCATGCAGGGAGGTTGTTGATGGTGCCAGAGAGATCCTGCTAGAAGAATGCCATGAAAATGAACCCTGCTTAACCCTTCATTTAATTCTTGGCTGAATCAGGCCAATTTGAATTTGGTCCAACCCAACTCAAAATTGGCCTGTTGGGACACATTTGCTGGCTCTCACAGCTCTAGTCTTTACTCTAGTTGGTTGTTTTAATTACACAGGTTGTTGGGGCAGACTGCACCCACTGTTCTTTTCTTTGTAGGAGTGTGTGGCCACATTAGACCTCTGATGTACTTTGATATGGAGACCTTGGCGTGCTTGGCATTGCTCTCATTATGTGCACAGACCCTCCACCCCCCACATAGTTTTTGGTCCCGAGAAAGTACTTTCAGCTCATCCCCTCATTCTTTTCGGTATCATGTTGCAACAGCAATGGGAATACAGTGAGCACCATCACAGCAACATTTTTGGCAGTTTGCTGTGATGGTCCGCTAGGTTCCCGACGCTGCTGCCTCCGGGGTGTTCACCCCCTCCCCAAACCAACTCCAGCTCACAGTTGGCAATCCTAAGTGAGACTTTGCCCCCCACAGAAAACACACTTTTCTCCAGCGACAGCACAACACCAATTGGCAGTGTTGTGCCGTCGCTGTACTGAGGGTCACTGTTCTCCCTGTTGCGGCAGCATGGTGGAACCATTGTTTTCCATCCTGCTTCCCACAGTGTTTTGCACCAGGGACTTCCTGCCCCAAAAATAAAATTCAAAGTTTAGGATATTGAAACAGAATTTGGTCAACGTCATTCCTGATGACACTGTGTCAGTTCCCCTCATATTATCTGCCTATAAACTGAGCCTGCCGAGATTATCCCAACTAGCCAGGGGGTTAACCAGGGATCACAGTCACTGATACCAAAGTCTTCCTGTGCAGGAAGGGGGAAAGGGAGAAATGACTAGAGGCAAGTACAAAACCTTTCGTTTGGAAATCCTGGTTTAGCATATAGTAGATGCTAAGCTTACCTTGGTCCATCCCCCTGGAGGGGATGCTGTTGAACTCAGATCTCACGGCACCTTTTCTTGCTGAAACCTGAAACTACTGACTTAGACACAGATGTCTACTTAAACAAAATCTGCCTCTTTATTGCAATAAAATACATTTTAAAGAAAAGCACAGACCTCAATAAATGCTTGACCCTTATGCCCTTGGTCAGTTAACATGGTGTGATATCAAGCTTATATAGCATATCTGCTGACTCTCGAGAGGAGTTACTTGTTGGAGGGCTGAGGTAATGGTGTAGTTTACTTTGTGATCTGGAGAACCCTGCATTGACCCTGAGATAGTGCCATTTCACTTTGAATTACTCAAAATACATACTTCAAATACATTGCAGGTGCTCCTAAATCAGTCTGGTTTACTTGCATGCTTACAGAGCCCCTGTTGAACTTTACTCTCTTTCCAGTCCCCTTAGGGTATAACATTTCTTGGCACTTTCTCGTAAATATGGTGTCCCCCTTGGAATGGTGTTTTCCTCAGACATGCACAGAAGTCATAATGGGAAGAAAGTAAATCCATGTCTGGGCACCTGCTCTGATTCATAAGTCCTACCCTGAACCTTTCTTTTCCACCGGATCCCTGCTGCAGTCCACACCCTCTGCCTCCCCTGCAGGGAAAGGAACTCACAACCTCAACATTTCTTGGTGCTGTGTGGCAGCCCCCACTGACCCAGCTTAGTTTCTGTGGTGTCCTTCTCACCAACAGAGGAGTGAGGACCTTACTAGGACCCAGGGCTTGGACCACACCCTAGGCTTGGAGGTCCTTTCACTACATGGGTGCCCCTCTCTAAGCTCTCACTGTCATCTCTCCTTGCAACTCGAGACCTACTCACTTGAACTCCATAAAACTAAGGGTGCCATCTATTTATGCCTATTAGTGGAACAAGCCACTAGGGAATCCTCAGAGCAAGTGGAGAAAAGAACCAATTTATGACCCCTACATTGAGAGGGGGTAATATACATATCGCTACCCACAGTGCTTTGCACTGCGTAATACCCTGTACTGAAAAATTCCTTGTTCCCTATTTGATTTGATGCCCATTGGTGTCCTCTGCTCTGCTCTGCTTGGTCCTGTCCCCTGTCCCCACTGTTCACCAATGTGGATATGGGGTGGGGCCTCAAATGGGTGGTGGGGTTCAGCTTGGTCTGTACTGTGTCTTATTCCGAAGGTGCGGGTTGACACAGACTGGATATGAGCCCTTTAGCGTGTACCCAGCTGGCCTTGATGCAACAGACAGTATGTGTGTACTAACTGTTACAAATGAGATTTCATGAACGGGTTCAAATCAATCTGTAGTTGTTTCTTCTTTTTTTAAGCTCAGTCTGAAACTGTGCCACGCAACTTAATAGTCATTCACTGAGGCTACTAGATCTGACCAAAAATAGTTCATTGGCATAAGGAAAAAAAAAACAGGCTGATCTGTGTTCAAGCAATGTGCAAAAAGTGAAAACAGAAACAGTTTTATTATTACTATAGCAAAGATTCCATGCAGGTAGTTTTCAGTCTGAAACTTTATATTGTCAGCATCTGTCTGTTAAAAACTTCCTGTTTCCCCAGTACTGTTGACATAATCTCTTGACATAAAACATATCTACCGTTGTTATTATTTTAACTTCTGTAACTACCCCTACTGATAAAAACACAAGGACCATGGTGTGAGAAAGGGAGGTAGCAGAGTACAGACACCAAGGCAAGAAGTCAGTGGAAAACTCCAGGATAAGGAGAAATCTGTGCACAGCTTACACCATCCAGGCATTCGCCACATCTTGATTGTGTCCTGGGTTTGGAGTGCTCTCACTACAACAGAAATGCAAATGGTCTAGCTAGTAAAATCAGCTGTGTTGTACACCTTAGTCTCGTTGATTCACATCTACTAATATTAATGTAACCTGGTTTGGTACTCCCAGCCCAGTCATATACCCAATGCTGTAGGGCAACAGTAAAGCAACACTCAAGTTGTATGCATTTTGATTGATTGATTGATTGATACAAGTTTTGTTTTTATACTGGCACATGCAATTAAGGAAGACTCCATTTTTATGTTGGCTTGCACTTGTGCGCCAGCCAACATATTGCAATAGTAGCAGATTTGGGGGTGCGGTCACTGTGGGCGAATGCAGGGCACACATCAGTAGGCGCGTCCCTCATTCCCCAATACACCAGCATGCAGGTGCTGACACCAGCTATACGTAAAGAGGCCGCCAGATCTGAGAAAAGTGCTGCTGCAATGACAGCCAAGCTCGTCACTCAGCGGCACAATAACAGGCCTCCCAACATGCTTTTCCAGGTGAAGCAGTTCAATAAATATGGCGGCACTGACTGCCGCCACACAAAGTGTTGACTTCAGGGATGCCCAATCCCCCTGTCGGCATGCCCTGACCCACTTCATTTGCTGACGGGGAGCCCATTCCCTGTTGGTATAATGCCCCTCCATTCCAATTGTGTGCCGAGGGGGATGCCCAATGCCCCTCAGCATCATGCACCCCACAACAGTTTTTCTTTGCCGATGGGGACCCCAATTCCCATTGGCTTCAGTCCCTCCTGTCCAGTTCAATTTGCCGATGAGGGAGCCCAGTCCCCGTCATCATAATGTCCCCAACCACCGATTTGTGCTGTGTGCCGAGGGGGTGCCCAATCCCCCTCAGCATCATGAGCCCCCCCACCCATTTCTGTGCTTACGGGGGGCCCAATCCTCATCGGCTGCAGTCCCCCTACCCATAATGCAGGTGGTACACTGGAAGCCCACCTCAGTGTACCAAACAAACACCTGCATAAAAAGAAAAGCAACCCTCATTGTCTTTTTTTTTTTTTTTTGCCCTGTAAAAGAAGAAAATGGCCCCTCACGGTCTCTCCTGCCCCCCCCCCAACCTGCGCCCACCCTCTGTGTACCCTGCCTCCCCACACCCCCCTCACCCCATTCTTATCTCTGGAGCCCGGCACGACAATCTTCGATGGACTGGGAACAAGTCTGCACTCTTCAAAGCCGACCGCAAACTGAAGAAATACCGGTAAGCTGTATAATGGCATGAATAGGATTTTTTCAACTTTGGTGCATATGTAACCCAAGGTGGTGCTATCCCAAGGGCTACTACCCCTGCGTGCTTGGCTAGTAGCAAGTTAAGGGGCCTGAGTTCTGAAATGGGTGCCTCCACCAGGAGGTCAGAGTTGGTAGTGGTCAAGCTAACCTGGGCACAGCCCTCCGGGACACTGTAATCCCCCTCTTTCCTTACTAGTGGCCAGAACAAAATACAATACTCACTTTCACAATACCCTTGATACACCGCACAAGTGCACACACTGTTTGCACTTACCACCAGGGCTTTTCTCTGGCCTGGCCCTGGGGACCCCCTGCAAAACAAGGTTATACACAGCAAATAACAGCAGTACAGTACTCTTGCACAAACTGGAACCACAGTCAGGGTAAATGCAAAAGAGTTAGATCTGATTTATTTAAGGGACTTGAACAAGGAAGGGGCATAATCAGGTTAATTTGTTTAAAGGCTGTATCAATCAAACAGTTATGCATGCACTTCAGAGTCCATAAACAGTCACACATTCTGGGTATCCAGATGGAGAATGGTGGGCTAGCCAGGAACGTTGCAGCTGGTTGGGGCCCTGTGATGGAAGAAAACAACATGCACAACACACACTATTTGTAATCCGGAGCTGGAGGGCTCAGTTCATGAAAAGAAAACAAGACAATCAGATGACACACTTTTAGATAAGGCTGTTGTTGCAGGGAGCTGCCCTGATGATTACTCACGATACCCAAGACTGGATACAGGCTGGACGAAAATTGAGACAGCAGGTGGTTAATCTGGAGTGCCAGGAGAAGCAGGGCCCACATAAATCGCCAAGGCGTCATAGATGCATAGATACATAGACAGTGTCAGCAGATAAGGGCCTATGGCCCACCCAGTCTGCCCATTTGAGCTTGTAAGTTCAGTTTGTTTTCCTAGAAGTCTGTTGCCCCTTATCCCTGACCTCCAGAATTCCTTTATGTCATTCTTGTTCAAGCGTGGAGCAGGGGGCTGATCCCCAGGCAGGTCTCTCGTCGATGGCTTTCTCTGTGCAGCAGGTAGTCTGGCTGGGCCAGTGTGGCAAGGCCCCAGCCCAATGGAGACAAATTTGGATACAGTCCATTTTGGGCTGGATACAGCTTCCAGCAAGCAGAACACAGTTCACACAGTGGGGAACCAAATCACGACCCACTAGCAACTTACAGCACATTTACACGTAAGGAAATTCTACTGCACCAGGCAAATCGTTCTCCGGTCACAATCGCAAAGTCTGCACAAACCAGGGATTTAGAAGCAGCTGAAAATCCTGACAGGCCGATCGCATTCAGCAAAATCTTTGGTCTTCTTCAGGCATGAGCCTGGTAAAAATTCAGTGGCTTACTTCATTCTCACAAACTTTGATTTAGTCTGAAATAATTCTCTTCTCTCCCTCTCAGTTGCAGCAGGCAGAGGTGCAGGCCACATCTCAGGCCTTTCCACAGTACCCCTGCATGAAACTACTCAGACAGCTGCTTGACTGTCTCAAGCTGTTGCTTCTTCAGCTCCCAACTTAGATCTGTCAGCAAGCCTGGGACTTTCCCCAGAATCCAAAAGGTTTGGTTGGCTGATCTGTCTGTCAGTCACAACAAAGGCTCCCCCTTCAGGTGCAAAAAAGGTGCCAAAAGCCCAAAACTACAATTCCTACAGATTTTGACTCCAGACAGCTCCTATAGTCTGGCTCCATTTTAGGTCCCACCAGTACTGATTATTCCAATTCGGCAGTCCAGGACCAAGATAGTGGAGATAAACAAAACAGTCCTTGCTGCAAAGAAGGCAGGTTAGACAAACTACATTATCATTATCACTCTAAATGATTTTCAGCAAATAGTTACATCTTTCAACAGAGCTCCCTCTCAGATTACTTATGACTGCAATCCAGGCAGCTCTTAAAGAGACAGTGCACAGAGGCTATACAAGCAGTCTCTGGCAACCACATTTAAACTGCTAAAACGCAGGACACCGGCCTGGCAGTGAGCATTTAGGCAAGCTCAAGGAAGACTTTTTGGGAACCCCCATTTGTAGGGGGGGGTTACCTCCTTCCCTGCCTGGAGAAAACTTGGTGTCCGCGTCAAGTCTGTACCATCATGCATCAGTTAACATAAACTTAACACTTTACTATACATATTCACTGCACTTCATGATACTATATCCATTCTGACAACACAGTGTGCATATTTCACACAGGTAAATTGAACATTACTGTACTGAATCAGGTAATAACTTCTTGTACCTTAAACAACGCAAGAGAGGGCCCTTCCATATCAGCTAACTTGGGACTAGAGGGGGCGGGTGCACCATGGTGAGAGGGAACGACAAGTAACCTGGAATTGGCTATCAAGCTCAATTTAGGCAGTGATCTTGGTGAGACATAAACACCTTTGTGCACCACATTGAGAGGCAAATCCACTGGCCTCCCGGGAGAATCATAACTGAAGCGTACTACTGGCTTGACAGCTCAGCCAATCTTTCTGAGGGGGACAACTACAGTCTCTGTACTCTCAGCACTGGTCTGGGGACTCTCGTCACTTGTGAGGGGTGCCTCTGCCTGGATGAGAACGTCTAAACTTGGGACACTGTCGGCTCCTTGCTCTGCAGGCTCTGTTTCTACAACACTTGACTCATTTTGCTAAGGCTCAGGCACAATCAAACTTTGAGGCACTGAAGGGAGGTTGTCAGCACTCTCATGGTGTTCTTCAAATTCTAGTATATCACCAGAAAGACTCATTCCATCAGCCCCTCCCTCAGGCAAATCATATAATTCCACAATATACAGAGACTCAGCATCTTCAGACATGATACTTTGCACTTCACTTTCAGGGATCATTGGCTCCAAGGACAAAGCTGGGGGGTTAGGCAGTCCAGAAGGCCCAGTTTCATCCCCACAATTAATCATGGGGTTACCTCGAAACAGCTGACTCAGTTCATAAGAGGGGTAATAGGCATAGTCGCACTCACTTTCATCAGAAATGGACTGACAATCACTATCATTCTGGGCCTGCTGCGGGGGAAACCTTAAGTCTGTGACCACTGGGGTAGGTTGACTCTGTCTCTTTCTTGCAGCAGCACAAGTCACCAGGCCAGGGGGCTCAATTTCTGGGGGTTCAGCCTCAATCATGACTTGGCCGATAGGTAGCAAGTGGTTACGGTGCATGTTCTTAACAGCTTTGGAGTTGTCCTCTGGGTGCACCTTGTATACAGGTAAATCATCCAACTTTCCAACTACTAAATGGGGAAGATGGTGCCACTGATCAGCAATTTTGTGTTTACCATGCAGTCCCAAATTACGTAACAACACAGGGTCTCCTGGTCGAGGCTCTTGAGCTTTAACTCTTTTATCATGCCTCTCTTTGTTGGCTAGATTCCTCTTGGTGGCCATTGTATGGGCTAGTTGCTAGGCATGGCTCAACTGAGCTTTCAGTTTTTGTACATATCGCAAGTAGTTTTCGGCTCGGACCCCATCTGGTGAGACCCCAAAACAGACATCAACTGGCAGCCGGACCTCTCTCCTGAACATGAGGCAGTAGAGGGAGAACCCAGTAGCATCATTTTTCATGCAATTGTATGCGTGTACCAAGGTGTTAATCTGCTGGCTCCATTTATGCTTGTCTTTTGGGTGGAGGGTGCCCAGCATATCTGGAAGGGTGCAGTTAAAACCTTCTGGTTGAGGGTCTCCCTGCGGGTGATAAGGGGTGGTTCTTGACTTTCGCACCCCCCCCCCACAGAGAGAGCATTTCTTTGATTAGTAGACTCTCAAAGTCTATGCCCTGGTCAGAGTGGATCCGCTGTGGGGCACCATAGTGGACAAAGAAATTTTCCACTAGCACTTTGGCCACGGTAGATGTCTGTTGATCTTTGGTGGGAAAAGCTTGTGCATACCATGTGAAATGATCCATAACCACTAACACATTGCCAATGTTCCGCTGATCAGGTTCTAAACACAAGAAGTCTATGCAGACTAGTTCCATGGGGGTTCTGGTAGTAGTAATTACAAGGGTGGCAGCCCTCTGAGGCAGGGCTTTTCTTTGCAGGCAGCAACTACAAGTCTTTATATGGTGCTCAACATTGGCCCCCATTTTGGGCCAGTAGAAGTGAGATCATACCAGGTCAAGGGTTCTGTCAATACCGAGGTGCCCCATGTGATTGTGGAGGGGACCTTAGTACCAAATCTTTAAAGACCGTGGGCAGGACCAATTGTTGCTTGTCTACCTTGCCACTATGATCTACTATCTCTCTATACAACAACTGATTGAGCAACTTCAATCTGGGACCTTCTTTAAACAATAAAGCAGTTCACAAGTCAGTGGAACGTAGCTTAGACACATCTTTCCCTGCATACAGGGCATCAAGTGCTGGCTGAACCATAGGATCTTGGGATTGAGCCCACTGAATGCTGTCATTGTCAAATTGAGGTAGTGCACTAATATCTAGAGCAGAGAAGTGGCAATAAGCAGCTGGTATGCAGGTGTCAGAACAGCCCAAGCAATCTACTAAATGTCCACTGTGTCCGCAGACATCTGTTCATCTCTATCAAACTTTTGGTACAATGCTCGAATGTCAGGTTCAGACAGCCTGACCCAATCACTCTTTTTTAATTTTTCAATTCTATTTCACTCCTGGTCACGGTCCTGGGGGCCTCTCTCGAGCATACACCCTGATCTTGTCCCACCTGAAGTCCCACTGACTGGATCTCCCCCAACCCCACCCCATCTGTAGCTGGCACCCCCGGCTTGACCCCTCTGGGGTGGGGCCACCCCTTCTACTTTGGATGCATGTGCAAACTTAGTCTCCAGCCACAGACATCTCCTCAGATGGAGGGAATTGAAGGTCAGCCGGTCAGACCCCGTGGTGGGCAATGGGGGGATGGGGCCTTCACCTACTCCTAGGACTGGGTTTTTCCCGTGTTTTATGGATCCCCTTCCCTTTGTGTGGGCATGTCCTGATGCAGTTGGCACACAGCAACCCCTGCCTGCATTGGCCACGCTGATACTTGCTTTGCCTGGCTTGCTGCAGTACCTCTGGTCTCCACCGAGGCCCCTGGCTCACTGAGCCAACCCAACCCCTGAGTCCGGGGAGGTGAACACCACTGGGGTGCTCAGTTCTCAACCCTTCCCTTGCCATCCCCCAGCACTCGAGTCCATTCTCGAACTCGGGTTGCTGGCGTGGCGCGAGGTGTGGTGTCCAGTGCCTCAACCCTCAGCGCCACCAGGCCGGCTCAATCTCTCTTGGAAGTGGGTCTTCGTGATAGAGCATCAGCATTAATATGGTTTTGGCCTGGTCTGTATTCGACAGCATAACCATAGGTTGATAATGCAGAAAGCCACCAGAGCCCAGTGTCACAAATTCACTCAACCGGTCAGCCCTCTACTCCCAAAGTGCCAACCTCTGAGCATAGGATTTGTGAAGAGTGAACAGTACAAGGTAACCCTCTTGTCTGTTTTGTGGGTTCAAGTCACCTTAGTCTCAAGTTCTGGAGGGATTCAAACTGATAACCTTTTGTTAGCGTACCCAATTATCAGGCTCAGATAATTCTGTCTTCAGGGGGCCAGATATCTTTGCTTACGGGCACCTAACCAGGTCTACAAAATGAACCCTTAGAACTCTATGCAAGACCTTAGAGAACTCTACCCGTTTCCCAGTTTGGTATTACAATAAGCTCAACACAGTGTTAACTATACCTTCAAAAGCTTCACTTAAATAAAAAGAAATGTCAAGGCACTCCAGGCCATTTCCATTTTAAAATATATATCTTTACTTTAAAAATAAGAAAACAGAAAATATTACAGAACCAAATATCTCAACACATATAGCCTTAAAACAAACAGGTTTGAAGTGCAAGTTCCTACAATACATACATTCAGACAGGTCTAATCTAATATATTCTTACTTTCTTTCAGTGCTGTGATGTTTCTTCCTCAGTCAGAAATATGAAAGTGTGTCTGTCAAGGTCTTCTCAGTATGTTAAAAAACGGTCCTGAGCCGGCCTTCTCGCTGAGGTCACCAAACTCCGTCTTGGTGTAACAAACTCTATATTTTCTTATAACACCAAGATGGCCTACTAAGGTATTTAAAAAAATAAGAGATGACATAATAAAGCTCTTCTCTATGTAACTAGTCAAAACCAGTCTGTGATCTGCTTTCCCCTAGACATCAAAAGTCTCTTTGATATAAGTCACTGTATTCAAAGCAAAAGTGTATTTGACTCCTTAATTCCATCTGGCCTTGGTATCTACACATTAAAGGTTTCTTTGATGAAATGAGCTGGTTTCCTGGGAGGTTATTCATAACATGGGCCAGTGTCCTTTTTCTCAGGACATCTAGTGCAGATCAAAGGATTTCCCTGAGGACGTCATGAATGGCTAATTTTATTTCCTGGGATCAAAGCAAATTGACAAGATAATTGCACCCCAGATATCTGCAGTTTAGCCATGTCCTGTCCTTTGAACTTATCCCTAGGGGTTTGAAGTGTTAGTTTCAGAAGCCAGCATTGCTTTTTGCCACAGTCCATCGTACATTATCTTTTATATTTACAACACAACATTATACAGGGATCAGTACCAGCTGTCCAGATGTGACATCCAGTGGTGTCTAACTTAGCTGAAGTCTGTACATAGGTCAATGGGTTATTGTCAGTCTTTACCAATATATTTGCACCATAGAGGTATTCATGAAACTGGTCAATGATGGCCCATTTTAGCGCAAAGAACTCCAACTTATGCTCAGGGTAGTTTCGTTCGGACGAGGTCAAGCTCCTACTGGTGAAAGCTACTGGTCTCAGGCCATCCTCATGGTCTTGATACAGCACTGCTCCTAGACTCTGCAGACTAGTGTCCATATGCAGCACATAGGATTTGGTGGGGTCAGCATAGGCAAGAATGGGGGCATGGGTGAGCTGGTATATGATCTCATGGAAAGCTGCTTCACAGTCGGGCTTCCAGCGGGGCCCGAAGAGTATACTTTTTCTGGTTCTTTAACTGCCCCTTTTTTGTATTTATGATTGGTAGGAGGGTAACCCTGGGTAAGGTTCAAGAGTGGGTGAATCACCTTGGAATAGTCTTTTATGAACTTGAGGTAGTAGCCACAGAACCCCAGGAAACGTCGTAGTTTTTTCAGATTATGGGGTTGGAGCCAAGTAGTCAGTGCTTCAACCTTACTGGGATCAGTCTCTATCCCTTTTGTAGATACTATGTGCCCCACATACTTCAAGGAGGTTTGGAAAAACTGGCACTTGTCAATAGACAGTTTGAGGCCGAAGTCTTCCAGTCGGTCTAGGACTTTAAACAGTCGGTTCTCATGTTTCTCTAAGGTGCTTCCAAACACAATGTCATCGTCCAAGTACACCAGGCATTCCAACAAGTTCATATCTCCCACTGCACATTCCATCAGTTGCTGAAAGGTGGCCGGGGCACCCGATATTCCCTGTGGCATCCTCAGAAACTTGTAGAACCCCAATGGACAGATGAAGGCTGTTTTCTCATGGTCTTCTGGGGCCATCTGGATTTGGTAGTATCCACTGCGAAGATCCAACACCGAGAACCATTTGCTCCCATTCAAGCAGTCCAGGGCATCTTGTATACGAGGCATAGTGTATTGGTCTGGGATGGTCTGCCGGTTCAGGGTTCGATAATCAACACACATCCTCACAGACCCATTCTTCTTACACTCAACCACAATGGGAGAGGTGTATGGGCTCCTGGATTCTTGTATCATGCCAGCAGTGAGCATTTCCTGCAGGTGTCTTCTCACATCATTTATGTCTGCTGGGGCTAGACGTCGGGACCTCTCTCAAAATGGTCATTCATCGTGCAGGCATATGTGATGCTCCGCACCCTGGACACATCCCACATCCCATTCCTTCAACGAAAACATGATCTCTCTGGGCAAGTCTCTTGCTAATTCAAGCCTTCCATTCAGCTGGCAACGGAGAGTCACCAAAGTCAAACAAGTCTGGGTTCACTCTCTCCTTCTCACCAGGGTGCTTGTTGCTGGACAATACTGCAGTGTCTGTGCAGTGTACCGTAGCAAGGGTGCACCCTCTGTTCACCCGGATCTCCCGATCTGACACATTGTGAATCTGGACCATCACTCATCATGCATAGGCATGGGCACAAGCAGGCAAGATGTTGGGCTTGACCAATAATCCTTCTGGAAATTTTCCATCGCCTGGCGCATCCAACATCAGTATTTTGTTCTTGACATCTTTCTGGAGGCGGACCTCCCCTTGAATGGTACACTGGGTGTTAGGGGCCAGTACCACTGAATCAGGTTTCTTCTTCCACACGATCCCCACCAGTTCTTCCTGGTCTATTTCCTCGGGTTTCTGTTGCAAATCATAGGCCCTCTTGATCAGAGCCAGAATTCTCAGGTCCCTCCCAGTTTGTTGCACTTGTTTCTCATGACAGAGTTGCGCCAGTCTCCCAAACATATGGGCGTTTGTCCCAATTAACAGGTGAACCCTATCCTACAGTCTGGTGGGGGGGGGGACACACTAGGGCCAATGTCTCTACTCACTCCTCTACACCAGTTACAGTTGCAGGAAAAGACAACCAGAGGCAGACATACCCTAGGTAGGGATAAGACTTGTCGCTCAGGCCCCACACATGTAGGCCTTCCAGGGATTGCAAAGGCACATCAGATAAGTGTTTGTCATACCAGTCCTGGAATACAATGGTCACTTGTGACCCACTGTCAAGCACAGCTCGAGTATGAATACCATTCACATTCACGTAGTCTCCATTGAAGGGCCCACTATTTTGGACCAGTCTGGAGAAGCAGTAGCAGAGGCCTGGACAGATGATTTAGCCACAAAGAAATTTGAGTTAGGGTTTCTTGAACCCTCACTGCAGTCATTTCGGGCACCCCTTAGCCATTGATTTGCTTTTTGGAGCTCCCTTTGAAGTCTGTTTACTGCTCTTTCTAAGTCCTACTGAGACCAGCATTCTCTTTTTATATGGCCATCCTTTCCACAGTTGTGACAAATGATAGACTCCTGGGTCATCCTGGGAGAGAACATCGTATGAGGAACTGAAGAACTAGTAAGAGATTGGGATCTAGTATCTGCTTGCAGCGGTGAGAGTGGTGCACTGTGTCTTAACAGTTCCTTTAGAGTGGCAGTCAATTTGGTGATCTCAGCCTTGGAGCCACCCTCGGTAGCGGATGCCTGAAGGTGCATCCCCATCCCCATGGCAGTCACGTCCTGAAAAGGACCAGAATCTTGTTCCATGGGGGAAAACCTTGCAGAGGCACCAGTCTTTAATTCTCAGACTTCCTTTAGTAGCTCATCTTTCCAATGCTGGGCCCAGGGCAGGAACTCCTTTGCATTCTCAGAGTGCTCGCTAAGTGCTGACTTTTGCCCCTGAGTCTCACTTGGCTGATCACTCTCAGTCACTTGTGCAGCAGCAGCAGATATGAGTGAAATTTCCCCATGGGGTCACCTTTGCTCAATCCTCCAAATTTCTTCTATTAGCTCGTCATAGGAGGGGAGGTGATTCCAGTTGGATGGCAAGGTGCAACTGAAGCAGTAACAATTCTGAAAATGGAGCAGACTTAAGGATCCAGTCCAGTCCAGTTCGATCTAATTCATTTGACGGCAAACTACCCTTTCTGAGGCACTCTTGTAGCAGCTTTTCAAACCGAGGTACATAAACAGACAATGGCTTCCCTGGGTACTGCTGAGCGTTTCTTACTCTCCACCACAGATCCTTATCTGAATCCAGGCTCCCATACGCATTCTCCAATGCATCAAGATAGTCCTGTGCAGTTGCTCCGGGGTTATTGGCCTGCTTGGCACGGATGGTAGCCAAGGGCAGGACCTGAGGCTCTCACTCAACCTCTTTCATTTCTCTGCTTCTGAGCATTGCCATTCAAGTACTAGAGGGCAACATAGTCAATCTAGGTCTCCCAGTCATCCTCCCCTGAACAGGAGGTGCCGAGAAGATTCTCAGCCTTGGTAGGAATCGTGACTAATGGCAGGTACAGATATAGGGGCCAGCATTGGCATGGGCACAGAAGGCGGGACAGTTACAGGTGCTGGAGTGGGAAGGGGTGTTGGGGAAGGAACACCCCCAGTTGGCAGGTATAGTTTCTTAAAGTCCTCTACAGTTTTTCCCTTCCTCCAGCAACAACTTAGCAAATTTCTCCTCAAATGTCTCAGACAACGGTGGGAGTTCATCCTCCCCGGGGTCTTTACTGTCTTTTGTTATCACTCTCCAGGCAGCTGGAACCCCATCTGGGGCAATAGTTTGTGGCACTTTAGAGCTGTCCATGAGGTCACTACACTCTACCAAGGCTATGAAAGTTTGGGCGATCAAATCAGCCTGTCGACTCACCACCACGGGTTTTTTTAAACATTCAGCTTTGGAGAGTGCTCCCTCTACAGTGTCTTTATTGGTACCCAGGGGAATATCCAGTATAAGTAGAGCATTTTGTGGGTCAATCTCCTGCCCAGTACACCACCCCACCAACTGGTGTACAGCCATTTCTACTGGGGCAGCCATTAATCTTTAGCAATAATTTGTAATTTTTGGCTACTAGAAGGCACAAAATCCCAGCGTTGAGCCTCCAAATGTAACCCCTAGGTGGCGTTATCCCTAGGGCTACTACCCCTGCCTGCCTGGCTAGTAGCAGGTTAAGGGGCCTGAGTTCTGAAACAGGTGCCTCCACCTGGAGGTCAGGGTTGGTAGTGGTCAAGCTAACCTGGGCACAGCCCTCTGGGATGCTGTAATCCCCCTCTTTCTTTACTAGACGCCAGAACAATACACAATAATCACTTTCACAATACCCCTGATACTCCACACAAGTACCCACACTGTTTGCACTTACCACCAGGGCTTTCCTCTGGTCCAGCCATGGGGACCCCCTGTAAAACAAGGTTACACACAGCAAATAGCAGTACAATACTCTTGCACAAACTGGAATCACATTCAGGGTAAATACAAAAAAGAGTTAGATCTGATTTATTTAAGGGACTTGAACAAGGGAAGGGCATAATCAGGTTAATTTGCTTAAAGGCTGTATCAATCAAACAGTTATGCATGCACTTCAGGGTCCATAAACAGTCACACACTCTGGGTATTCAGATGGAGAACGGTGGGCTAGCCAGGAATGTTGCAGCTGGTTGGGGCCCTGTGATGGAAGAAAACAACATGAACAACACACACTATTTGTAATCCGGAGCCGGAGGGCTCAGTTCATGAAAAGAAAACAAAACAATCAGATGACACACTGTTAGATTAGGCTGTTGTTGCAGGGAGCTACCCTGATGATTACTCACGATACCCAAGACTGGATACAGGCTGGACGAAAATCAAGACAGCAGGTGGTTAATCTGGAGTGCCAGGAGAAGCAGGGCCCACACAAATTGCTGAGGCGTCGTTCCTGTTCAAGCGTGGAGCAGGGGCTGATCCGCAGGCAGGTCTCTCATCGACAGCTTTCTCTGTGCGGTGGATAGTCTGGCTGGACCAGTGTGGTAAGGCCCCAGCCAAATGAAGACAAATTCGGATGCAATCCATTTTGGGATGGATACAGCTTCCAGCAAGCAGAACACAGCTCACACAGTGGGGAACCAAATCAGGACCCACTAACAACTCACAGCACATTTACAAGTAAGGAAATTCTACCGTACCAGGCAAACCGCCCTCCGGTCACAATCACAAAGTCTCTGCACAAACTGGGGATTCAAAAGCAGCTGGAAATGCAGATAGGCCGATCGCATTCAGCAAAATCTTTGGTCTTCTTCAGGTATGAGCCTGGTAAAAAATCATTGGCTTGCTTCGTTCTCAAAAACTTGGATTTAGTCCGAAATAATTCTCTTCACTCCCTCTCAGGGGCAGCAGGCAGACATGCAGGCCACATCTCAGGCCTTTCCACAGTTCTCCCACATGAAACTACTCTGATGGCTGCTTGACTGTCTCAAACTGTTGCTTCTTCAGCTCCCAACTTAGATCTGACTCAACTGCCAGCAAGCCTGGGACTTTCCCCAGAATCCAAAAGGTTCGGTTGGCTGATCTGTCAGTCACAACAAAGGCTCCCCCTTCAGGTGCAAAAAAGGTGCCAAAAGCCCAAAACTACAATTCCTACAGATTTTGACTCCAGACAGCTCCTATAGTCTGGCTCCATTTTAGGTCCCACTAGTACTGATTGGTCCAATTCGGCAGTCCAGGACCATGATAGTGGAGATAAACCAAACAGTCCTTGCTGCAAAGAAGGCAGGTTAGACAAACTACATTATTATTATCACTCTAAATGATTTTCAGCAAATAGTTACATCTTTCAACAGAGCTCCCTCTCAGATTACTTAAGACTGCAATCCAGGCAGCTCTTAAAGAGACAGTGCACAGAGGCTAAACCGGCACTCTCTGGCAATCACATTTAAACTGCTAAAACGCCGGACTCCAGCCTGGCAGTGAGCATTTAGGCAAGCTCAAGGAAGACTTTTCGGGAACCCCCATTTGTAGGGGGGATTACACATATCTCGCTCATTTTTGGGAATTTTGGCACCAAATTTTCAGCATGGGGTTATTGGGACCCCTCCTCATGAATTCAGTCACTGTCATGGTGTTATTCAGTCCCAAAAGGTGATTTCATGGTCACTGCGTGGAATCACCTTTCGGGACCAATTAACGAAACAACAGTGCCACTGTTCATGAGGTGGCTCTCAAAAAGCCTATGTTGCATATTTGGTGAAAAAATCCAGAAAATTACTTTTTTATGAGCATGTGTTGCGCAGTTTCCACGAACGCTCATAACTTCATGAATTTGTAATATTTTCACTCCAGATTTTCAACATTGGCATTTTTCCACACCTCCTTATGAACAGTACAGCTGTCATTTTACATATCCTGGCCGAAATGTTTTTTCGCAGTTCCAGCACAGAATAGCATGGTCGTTGTGGGAGATCAGTTGTAGGGACAGATTAAGAAAATGACAGTGACACTGTTCATGAGCAGAGGTCCTAAAATGCCTATGTAGAAAATTTGGTGATGAAAGCCTGTAAAATGACTGTGTTACAAGCATGCATTGTGCAGTTTCCACGCACCCTTGTAACTTTGCTAATTTGCAATATTTTCATGCCAGATTTTCAACACTGACATTTTTCCACACCTCCTTGTGAACAGTACAGCTGTCATTTTTCACATCCTGCCCAAAATGTGTTTTCACACCTGTGACGCACAATGGCATGGTCATTGTGGGAAATCAAATTTTGGGACAGATTAACAAAATCACAGTGCCACTGTTTATGATGGGAGGTCCCAAAATGCCTATGTTGAAAATGTGGTTAAAAAATTCCCCAAAATAATTGGGTTACGGATGTGTGTTGCACAATTTCTATGCATGTTCATGACTTCACCAATTATTCATATTTTCACTCCAGATTTTCAACTTTGCCATTTTTTTTTACACCTCCTCATGAACAACACAGTTGTCATTTTTCACATCCTGCCCAAAATGTGTTTTCATGCCTGTGTCGCCAAATGGTATAGTCGCTGTGCAAAACCACCTTTCGGCTAACAAACTGATAGTGTCGCTCTTCATGAGGTGGGGGTCAGAAAAAGCCCATGTTGAAAATCTGGAGTGAAAATACCAACAAACGCCTATGGCATTAGGGTTTCCAACTGTAACACCCCACCCTGTAGAGACTGACAGGCATCAGGGGTGTGACTTAGGATCACTAGCTGTTATGCTCATGCCATTCCACCCCCACCCCCACGCTGCAGCCAGTGACAGGCATCAAGGTGTGCCTTGGAGTGTTCAGCCCTAAAGTTCACCCCATTATCCTATACTGCACCCATCTCAGCATATTTCCTTATGGAATAGGGTAAGTATAAGGCCCAAAGACCCCAAAGCACACCACGACAATTGTTGGTGTGGTAAAATGGCATGAGCGTTATAGCTGACAATCCAAAAGCACACCCCAACACCTGTCAGTCTCTGCAGGGTGGGGTTGGTGTCCGTTCAGTACTTCACTGCCATTCCTATTATGCATCTCTAACTCCTACACTACCAATGCCAATGCCAGCGAGACAACATTCAGCATTGACGAATGCTTGTTAGTAATAGTCCTGTTACATTTTTTAGGCACGGGGTCATAATGCCGCCGCAAGACATTATGCCATAGTAATATTTTGCACTGCCAATACAGCGAGATATATTGAAAATGGTATCATTCTTGTTTTTGCGGGGGGCTCTGCCCCAACCCCCCACAAATAAAATGACTAACACTGGCGGGGGGGGATGTCACGCTTAATATTGCACAAAGAGTGGGAAAAAAACATTTCCATGCATCTGGGACTGGGAATTGAAATCCAGTCCCAAATGCACTGCTTGCCGCTCTTGCTGCCCATGACTCATCCCATCAAGCCACAGCAGCTGCTCCACGGATCCCTTTCCCGGCAGGATTCTTATCCTGCACTGGGAAGAGTGAGAGGTTGTACTACCACGCATGCTTCTTTTTGCGGTTTTGCACCCTTTAGCTCTTACCTCCCATGCTGTTCCTACATCATGGTCATGTTGTGGACTGTAGAGCATGCGACATTATGAACTGGTAGGCATTTTTAGCAGACACAAAGAATTTGTTATATTTAGAGTAATACATTAAGGGGAAAGGGGAAATTGTTTAACCAGGAAAGGCACACTAAGCCAGAGATTGTTTCCAGGTGCAACCTAAGAGCACAAAGAAGTTAAGTGACTTGCTCAGGGTCTCACAGTATGCAAGTGGGGGCTGAAGGGATTCAAACCCAGGTCTGCAGGGTTGTAGCCCAGTGCCCTTAACCACTGCGCTATACTGCCTCCAAGTAAGATCCACATTAAATAAGATAACACATTGGTACGTGACATATGATCATATTTGTTGACTCCAAACAGAGCACAAAATCAGCAGTGTCAGTGGCTCAGTAGGTAGCACACTTGCCTCTGAGGCTGGGAGATCAGAGGGCTGTGGGTTCAGTTCCCACATCTGGCACTTGGGTTAATATCCCAGTACTGACACTGTAATGCAGCATGAGAGGGGTGCTGCATTTCTGAGGTGCTGTCTTTTGGATGAGACGTTAAACCGAGGTCCCATCTGCCTGGATTGGTGGTAGTTCAGGTGGATGTTAAGATCCCATGGCACTTATCGAAAAGAGTAGGGGAATTTCCCCGGTGTCCTGGCCAAATTTCCTCATTCATTAAAAATACCACCAGCAGCTTAATCTGGTTCAAGGTCAGTTGGCATTCATCTGTATCCCGGGTCGTGCCTGAAAATAGGCAGGATTTGTCTAGTGCACTTACCTGGTCAACAAAAGCTAAATAAATAAATAAACTGTAACATCGTACAATCTGGAAAGGGTTGTACTTACCTATAACTCTAGATCTTCAGGGGGATCTCCTCCTTAGAGCCATATACATTGGATTGAAACTGTCAATGTCAGAACCCTGAGGGAAAACTTTCAAAACAAGGTGCCCACCCCAACGTCATGGTAGGGATATGCAGGGTCATATACTGGTGTCACCAATAGGATGTGGGTGTGCCCCTCAATCTCAGTTCTGTCCAGAGAGTAAATGAGTGAAAACCACACATGCCAAAATACACAGATAACCAGTCAGGCTCCTGTTAGTTGAGCTATGGTTTCGATTTGACCCAAACAGACCTCTAAAATATATAAAATAAAAAGACTCCTCAGTTAATATGGAAAGTGCTCGCATCAGGAGTGTGAAAGGGGTCGAGTGGCTGACTCCTCAAAGCCAAATTATGATTCCTTCCTCTTCTAATAGTCTGCAAGACAACATTTCTTAAAAGTTGGTAAGCTAACTGTTGGTAAGGTGAGCCAGTTCTGGGGTCTTTTGGAGAGACACCAAGGTCGGTGATCTTTAAGGTAGAATCACAACTTGCGGCAGCTTATATCTCAGCTCTCTTTTAAGTTAGGGACCTGTCGATTGCATTTGTAGGAGGCTGCTTAAACTCAGCACAGTTGGTGAAATTTGATTGGTTAGTTTTAAAGTTAGACGAGATCAAAAACACTACAATATCTGCTTTAATAAACATTTTTGGGGAAAGAAAATCAAAAGCAGTAAAGATCTGAAACCTGAAGCTTCCAGCTTTATTAGATTATGTCACTACACAAATGCATTTGTGGCTTTTTGAAAGAAAACAACACAAAACAAAAGAGACATTAATGTTTAAAAATATGCTGGCCGCACATGTGCAGGTGTTTTTTTCTGAGATTTTCTTTCATTTTTTTTTTTATAAAGATTTTTACCCTTCTTGGCTGGGACTGGGTGGGCTATCAGCCCTGTCCCCATGAGCCAGTGACTGGCCACCTACCTCCATTCCTCTTCCTCTTCCTCCTACTGCTGATGTTCTGGTGGGGCAGGTCTTAGTGTCATGGGCAGGGCTTCATTAAAGCCTGGTCCCATCATGACTCCCCCCCCCCCACCAAGGCTATGGCAAATGTCATGCATGCACATGGAAGTGCACACACATGCAGGTGCACACATGTGCTGAAAGTGCCAGCCCTGATTCACCCATGCAGTGTAATGCCAGCCTCCAAGGCACTGGCGCTACCACTGGACCTTTACCTGATAGCAGCCAAGAACCAGGACAGCTTTCCTCCCTGATCCAGGAGGAAAGCTGCCAGATGGCATCTCACCCTTCTCCTGTTCCCCACCCCCAACCCAGCCAAGCCCTGGTGACCCAAGTTGATTCTTGAGCTTGGGTTTCCAGCGTGGGAGAGGTAAGGTGCTTTGCAGTGCCTCAGCCTTCTATGCCACGGGGCCAGCTGTTTTTTCTGAGATTTTCAAAAACATGTTTTCACATGGCTGGACTCAAATTCCCCATGTAACCCCTAGGTGGCGCTATCACAAGGGCTTCTACCCCTGTGTGCGTGGCTAGTTGCAGGTTAAGGGGCCTGGGTACTCAAACGGGTGCCTCCACCCAGAGGTCAGGGTTGTTGGTGGTCAAGCTAACCTGGGCACAGCCCTCCGGGACACTGTAACCCCCCTCTTTCCCATCTAGTGGCCTGAACAATATACAATAATCACTTTCACAATGACCCTTATTCACCATGCAATTACCCACACTGTGCACTTACCACCAGGGCTGGTTCCTTGAGCTTGACCCTGGAGACCCCCTGTAAAACAAAGTTATGCACAGCAAATAGCAACAGTACAGCACTTTTGGCACAAACTGGAACTAAAGTCAGGTTAAATGCAAAAAGAGTTAGATCTGATTTATTCAGGGGGCTTGAACAAGGGAGGGGTGTAATCAGGTTGATTTGCTTAAAGGCTATATTAATCAGACAGTTATGCATGCACTTCAGAGTCCCTACACAGTCACACACTCTGGGTACCCAGGTAGGAAAATGATGGGCAAGCCAGGAACATTGCCCAGGGGTAGGCCGGCATCGCAGCTGGTTGGGACCCTGTGATGAAAGAAAGCAACATGCACAACACACACTATTTGTAATCTGGAGCTGGATGGCTCAGTTTGTGACAGAAAAGACAACAAAGCAATCAGATGACAGCACTCTAGATTTAGCTGTTATTGCAGGAAGCTACCCTGGTGCTTACTCATGATACCAAATACAGGACACAGGCAGGACAAAATCGAGAGAGCAGGTTGTTGAACTGGAGTCCAGGAGAAGCAGGGCCCACACGAATCACTGAGGTGTCATTTCTGTTCAAAGCATTGAGCAGGGGGCTGATCCCCAGGCAGGTCTCTCGTCGATGGATTTCTCTGTGTGGTGGGTAGTCTGGCTGGGCCAGTGTGGCAAGGTCCAGGCCAAATGGAAATGCAAACAGATTCAGTCCGTGGAAGCTGGATGCAGCCTCCAGCAAGCAGAACACAATTCAGCACACAGTGGGGAACCAAATCACGATCCACTAACAGCACACAACACATTTACATGTAAGAAATTCTACCATACCAGGCAGATTGCTATCCGGTCACAATTACAGGGTCTCTGCACAAACCGGGAGTTCAGAGGTGGCTGGAAATCCTCACAGGCCGATCGCATTCAGCAAATCTTCGGTCTTCTTCAGGTTAAAGCCGGGTCACAGTCCAGTGGCTGAAATTGCCCTCACAACTCGGATTCAGTCTGAATCAACTCTATTTTCCCTCTCAGGAACAGTAGGCAGACAGGCAGGCCAAAACTCAGCCCTTTCACAGTTCTCCCTGGTGAATCCACACAGGATTGCTGCTCGACTATCTTGAGCTGTAACTCCTTCACTTCCCAACTCAGATCTGAAGCTAGCTGCAAGCAGCCTGGGACTTTCCCCAGGCTCCAAAAGGTTTGGTTGGTTGATTCTTCTGTCAGTCACAACAAGGGCTCCCCCTCCAGGTTCATTTAGGCGCCAAAATGTAAAAACTACAATTCCTACATAATTTTGCTCCCACAAGACTCCTGGGGACAGGCTCCATTTTAAAGTCCCCAGAGGTACTCACTGGCCCATTTCAGCAATCCAGGACCAAGGTGGTGGAAACAAACAGAACTGTCCATGCTGCAAAGAAGGTAGGTTAGACAAACTACAATATCTTTGCCATTTTAACACATAACAAGTACATCTTTTAACAGAGCTCCCTCTGCGCAAATAGCGATGGCAGAACAGAGCGATTATCTGGCAGTCCAGGTGGGACTCGAGCATAGAAACACTCAGCCCCCCCAGATTAATTATAACCACAAGCTAGGCAGCTCTTAAAGAGACAGTACACAGAGGCTATACAGGTACTGTCTGGAAATAACATTTAAACTGCTAAAACGCAGAACACCAGCCTGGCAGTGAACATTTAGGCAAATGGGAACCCCCATTTGTAGGGGGGTTACACCCTTCCCTGCCTGGAGAAAACTTGGCATCCACATCAAGTCTGTACCATCACAATATTGAAAACTGAAAATGTGCGAGACATTCGTGACATTAGCAGACTGCGAAAATATCTGGTACATCAGTTAACATAAACTTATCACATTACTATACATTTCACTATATCATATCTTCATTGACATTACTTATGCATGTTTCATACATGTGACACTCATTCCACTATGATTAATATACTTTAAACATTACAGTACCGATTCATGTTATAACTTCTTGCACATTAAACGATGTAGGAGGGGGCCCTTCCCTATCAGCTAACTTGGGGCTAGGTGGGACAGGGGCACCATACTGAGAAGGAAGAACAATCAATCTTGAATTGGCCAGTAAGCTCAGTTTTGGTAGTGAGCTCTGAGAAATATAAACACCTTTGTGATCCACATTGAGAGGCAAATCCACTTGCCTCCCGGGAGAATCATAACTGAAGCGCAATACTGGCTTGACAGCTCGGCCAGTCTTTCTGGGGGGAGCAGCCACAGTCTCTGTATTTTCGGCACTAACTTTGGAGCTTTCATCATTCATGAGGGGTGCCTCTGCATGGATGGGAATGTCTAAACTGGGAGCACTGTCAGCTCCTTGCTCTGTAGGCTCTGGTTCCACAATACTTTGCTTATTATTATCTTCTGATAAAGGCCCAGCTGGCTCATTTCGAGAAGGTTCAGGCACAATCAGGCTTTGTGGCACTGAAAGGGGGCTGTCAGCACTCTCATACTGTTCTTCAAGTTCTGGTGTGTCACTAGAGTGACTCAAATCATCAGCCCCTTCTTTGGGCAAGTCACATAGTTCCACAAAACACAGGGAGTCCGCAGCCCCAGACGTAATACTTTGCACTTCACTTTCAGGGAGCACTGGCTCCAAGGACGAAGCTGGGGGTTAGGCAGTCCAGAAGGCCCAACTTCATCCCCACAATTAGTCATAGGGTTACCTCAAAACAGCTGACTCAATTCATAGGAGGGGTAATAGGTATTGTCACACTCACTATCATCAGAGGTGGACTGACAGTCACTATTACTCTGGGCCTGCTGCGGGGGAAACCTCAAATCTGTAACTACTGAGGTAGGTTGACTCTGTCTCTTTTTTTGCAGCAGCATGAGTCACTGGCCCAAGAAAGGCAATGTCTGCTGGCTCAGCTTCAATAATAACTTGGCCGATAGGCAGCAAGTGGTTACAGTGCTTGGTCTTGACAGCTTTGAAGTTATTTTCTGGCGTACCTTGTACACTGGTAGATCATCCAACTTTCCGACTACTACATGTGGAAGATGGTGCCACCTATCAAAAATTTTGTGCTTGCCATGTAGTCCCAAATTGCGTTACAACACATGGTCTCCGGGCTGTAGCTCTTGAGCCCTTACTTTCTTATCGTGCTTCTCTTTGTTGGCGAGATTTCTCTTGGCGGCCATTGTCTGAGCCAGTTGATATGCATGGTTCAATTGAGCTTTCAGTTTCTGTACATACTGCAGGTAGTTTTTTGGCCTGGACCCCATCTGGAGAGACCCCAAAGCAGACATCAACTGGCGGTCGGGTCTCCCTCCCGAACATGAGATGGTAGGGGGGAGAACGCAGTAGCATCATTTTTGGTGTAATTGTATGCATGCACCAAGGTGCTAATCTGCTGGCTCCATTTATGCTTGACTTTTGGATGGAGGGTGTCCAGCATGTCTAGACGGGTGCGGTTTAAATGTTCTGGTTGAGGGTCCCCCTGCGGGTGATAGGGGGTGGTTCTTGACTTCCACACCCCCCCCCCATCCCCCATAGAGAGAGCATTTCCTTGATTAGCCTACTTTCAAAGTCTCTGCCTTGGTCAGAGTGGATCTGCTGGGGGGCACCATAGTGGACGAAGAATTCTTCCACTAGCACCTTAGCCACAGTAGAGGCCTTTTGATCTTTAGTTGGAAAAGCTTGTTCATACCTTGTGAAATGATCCATAACCACCAACACATTGCCAATATTCCATTGATCAGGTTCTAAGCACAAACAATCTATGCAGACCGATTCCATGGGGGTGCAGGTAGTGATATTGGCAAGGGGGGCAGCCCTCTGAGGCAGGGCTTTTCTTTGGAGGCAATGACTACAGGTTTTTACATGGTGCTCAACATCGGCCCTCATCTTGGGCCAGTGGAATCGAGATCATGCCAGGTCGAGAGTCCTGTCGATACTGAGGTGCCCCACATGATTGTGGAGGAACCTCAGTACCAAGTGTTTGATGGCTGGGGGCAGGACCAATTGTTGCTTGTCTACTTGACCACTATGATCCACTATCTCTCTGTATAACAACTGATTGAGTAACTTCAACCTGGGGTCTTCTTTGAACAATAGGGCAGTGCGCAAGTCAGGGGAACGCAACTTAGACACTTCTTCCCCTGCACGCAAGGCATCAAGTGCAGGCTGAATCATAGGATCTTGGGACTGAGTCCGCTGAATACTGTCATTGTCAAGTTGAGGTAGTGCACTGATCTCTAGGGCAGAGAAATGGCAATAGGCAGCCGGTATGCAGGTATCAGGAGGGCCCAAGCAATCTACTAAACAGTCCACTGTGTCTGCAGATATCTGTTCATCTCTGTCAAACTTTTGGCACAATGCTCGGATGTCAGGTTCGGACAGCCAGACCCAATCACTCTTGGAAGTGGGCCTTCATGACAGGGCATCAGCATCAATATGGTTCCACCCCAGTCTGTATTCGACTGCATAATCATAGGTTGATAAGGCAGAAAGCCACCGGTGCCCAGTGGCGTCTAACTTAGCTGAAGTCTGTACATAAGTCAAATGGGTTAATGTCGGTCTTCACCAATATCTTTGCCCCATAGAGGTACTCATGAAACTGATCAATGATGGCCCATTTTAGGGCAAGGAACTCCAGCTTGTGCACAGGGTAGTTTCGCTCTGATGGGGTCAAAATCCTGCTGGCAAAAGCTACCTGTCTCAAACCATCCTCACGGTCTTGATATAGCACAGCTCCTAGGCCCTAGCATCCATATCTAGCACTTAGGGCTTGGTAGGGTCAGCATAGGCGAGGATGGGAGCATGGGTGAGCTGGTATATGAATTCGTGGAGGGCTGCTTCACATTCAGGTGTCCAGCAGGGCCCAAAACGTTCTCCTGTGCAGAAGTACACTTTCTCTGGTTCGTTGACATCCCGTTTCTTGTATTTATAGTTGGTTAGGTGGTAACCCTGGGTAAGATTCAGGAGTGGGCGAATCACCTTTGAATAGCCTTTTATGAACCTGCAGTAGTAGCCACAGAACCCCAGAAAATGTAGTTCTTTCAAGTTATGGGGCTGGGGCCAAGTAGTCAATGACTCAGCCTTACTGGGATCAGTCTCTATCCCTTTTGCAGATACTATGTGCCCACATACTTCACAGAGGTTTGAAAAAATTGGTACTTGTCAATGGACAGCTTGAGGTTGAAGTCTAACAATCGGTCCAACACTTTAAACAGTCAGGTCTTATGCTCCTCTAATGTGCATCCGAACACAATGACATCATCTAGGTACACTAGACATTCCAGCAAGTTCATATCTCCCACTGCACGTTCCATCAGTCGCTGAAAGGTGGCCGGGGCATCCGAAATCCCCTGTGGCATTCTCAGGAATTTGTAGAACCCCAAAGGACAGATGAAGGCTGTTTTCAAATGGTCCTCTGGGGCCATCAGAATCTGGTAATATCCGCTGCGAATATCCAATACCGAGAACCATTTGCTCCCATTCAAGCAGTCCAAGGCATCTTGTATACGAGACATGGTGTATTGATCTGGGATGATCTACCGGTTCAGGGTTCAATAATCAGCACAAATCCTCACAGACCCATTCTTCTTATGCACAACCACAATGGGAGAGGCACATGGGCTCCTTGATTCTTGTTTCATGCCAGCAGCGAGCATTTCCTGCAGGTGTCTCCTAACATCTTTTATGTCCGCTGGGGTGAGGCGTCGTGATCTCTCTCGAAATGGCCAATCATCATGCAGGCGTATGTGATGCTCTGCACCCTGGACACACCCCACATCCCATTCTTTTAACAAAAACATTTGGTCTCGCTGTACGAGTTTCTTTCTAATTCTAGCCTTCCATTCAGCTGGCAACGGGGAATCACGAAGGTCAAATGAGTCCAGGATCATTCTCTCCTTCTCACCAGAGCACTTGTTGCTGGGCAATACGGCAGTGTCTGCACAGTGTACTGCAGCTAGGGTGCACCCTTTGTTTACCCGGATCTCCCGATCTGACACATTCTGAATCTGGACCATCACTCATCGTGCATAGGTGTGGGCACGAGCAGGCAAGATGCTGGGTTTGATAAATAATCCCTCTGGCAACTTTCCATCGCTTGGTGCATCCAACATCAGTATTTTGTTCTTGACATCTTTCCTGAGGCGGACCTCCCCATGAATGGTACATGGGGCATTGGGTGCCAGTACCAGAGAGTCAGGATCCTTCTTCCACATGATCCCCACAGGTTCATCCTGGTCTACTTCCTCGGGTTTCTGTTGCAAATCATATGCCCTCTTGATCGGAGATGGAATTCTTAGGGCCTGCCCAGTCCATTGCCCTTGTTTCTCATGGCAGAGTTGTGCCAGTCTCCCAAACATATGAGCGTTTGTCCCACTTAACAGGGGAACCCCATCATACAGTCCGGTGGGGGGACACACTAAGGCAAGTGTCTCGACTTGTTCATCTACTCAGCCATAGAGTGAGGAGGACAATCAGATCTAAATATACCCAGTATGGATAAGACTTCTCGCTCAACCCCCATACATGTAAACCTTCCAAGGGTTGTAGAGGCACATCGGGCAGATGCCTCTGGTACCTATCTTGGAATACTATAGGTACTTGATATCCACTGTCAAGCACGGCCCGGGTGGACACACCATTCACTATCACTGTAATTTCCATTGAAGGGCCCGCCACCTCGGACCATTCTGGGGGGACAATAGCAGGAACCTGGACAGACAATTTAGCCACAAAGAAGTTTGAATTATTATTTCTTGAGCCCTCACTGCAGTCATTTCGGCCCCTTGGCCAATGATTTGATTTTCGGAGCTCCCCTTGGAGTCTGTTTGCTACTTTTTGTAAGTCTTTCTGAGATCAGCATGCTCTCTTCATATGGCCATCCCTTCCACAGTAGTGACAAATGATAGACTCCTGGGTCATCCTTGGAGAGAACATTGCATGAGGAACTGAAGCAGTAGCAAGGAATCGGGGTGCAATATCTGCTCGCAGCTGTGAGAGTGGTGCAATGTGTCTTAAAAGTTCCTTTGGGGTGGGAGTCAATTTTTTGATTTCAGCCTGGGAGTTACCCTTGGTATAGGATGCCAGAGGGTTAACCCCCACCCCCGTGGCAGTCACGTCCTGAGGGGAACCAGAATCTTGTTCCATGGGGGAAACCCTTGCAGAGGCACCCACCTTCAACTCTCAGACTTCCTTTAGTAGCTAGTCTTTCCAAAACTGGGCACTCCTTTGCATTTTCAGAGTGCTAGTTAGGTGCCGACCTTTGCCCCTGAACCTCACTTGGCTCATCACTGTCAGTCACTTGCGCAGTAGCAGCAGATATTGGTGCAATTCTCCTACGGGGTCACCTTTGCTCAACCCCCCAAATTTTTTTCATTAGCTCATCATAGGAGGGGGGCAATTCCAGTCGGGTGGTGAGGCTCAACTGAAGCAGTAACAATTCTGAAAACAGAGCAGACTTAAGGATACAGTCCAGCCTAGTTTGATCAAATTCATTTGATGACAAACTACCCTTTCTGATTCACTCTTGTTGCAGCTTATCAAGTCGAGGTACATACACAGACAATGGCTCCCCTGGGTACTGCTGAGCATTTCTTACTGTCCACCACAGATCCTCATCTGAATCCGGGCTCCCATACACATTCTCCAATGTATCAAGATAGTCCTGTGCAGTTGCTTCAGGGTTATTGGCCCGCTTGGCACGGATGCTAGCCAGGGCAGGACCTCTGATGCTCTCACTGAATGTCTTTCATTTTTCTGCTTCTGAGTATTGCCATTCAAGTACTAGAGGGGCAACATAGTCTATCCGGGTCTCCCAGTCATCCTTCCCCTGGGAGGTGGGGAAGGTGCCCTAGAAAATTCTCTGCCTTCGGTAGTAGTCATGACTAATGGCAGGTACAGATATAGGGGCCAGCATTGGCATGGGCACAAAAGGTGGGGCAGTAACAGGTGCTGGAGTGTGAGGGGGGTGTTGGAGAAGGAACACCCCCGGGTGGCAAGAATAGTTTCTTAAAGTCCTCTACGGTTTTCCCTTCCTCCAGCAACAACTTAGCAAATTTCTCCTCAAAAGTCTCAGATAATGGTGGGAGCTCATCCTCCCCGGGGTCTTTACTGTCTTCTGTTTTCACTCTCCAGGCGGCTGGGACCCCATCTGGGGCAATAGTCTGTGGCAGTTTAGAGCTGTCCATGAGGTCACTACACTCTACCAAGGCTATGAAGTTTGGGCGATCAAATCAGCCTCTCGACCTTCCACCACTGGGTTTTTTAAACATTCAACTTTGGAGAGTGCTCCCTCTACAGTGTCCTTACTGGCACCCAGGGGGATATCCAGTATAAGTAGAGCATTTTGAGGTAAATCTCCTGCCCCGTACACCACACCACCAACTGGTGTACAGCCATTTCTATTGGGGTAGCCATTTATGTTTGACAATAATTCATAATTTCAGCAACTAGAAGGCAAAAAAACCCAGCGGTGAGCCTCCAAGATGTAACCCCTAGGTGGCACTATCCCAAGGGCTACTACCCCTACCTGCGTGGCTAGTTGCAGGTTAAGGGGCCTGGGTACTGAATCGGGTGCCTCCATCCGGAAGTCAGGGTTGTTAGTTGTCAAGCTAACCTGAGCACAGCCCTCTGGGACACTGTAACACCCCTCTTTTCCTTCTAGTGGCCTGAACAATATACAATAATCACTTTCACAATGACCCTTATTCACCATGCAATAACCCACACTGTTTGGACTTACCACCAGGGCTGGTTCCACGAGCTCAGCCCTGGAGATCCCCCTATAAAACAAGGTTATGCACTGCAAATAGCAACAGTACAGCACTTTTGGCACAAACTGGAACCACAGTAAGGTTAAATGCAAAAAGAGTTAGATCTGATTTATTCGGGGGGCTTGAACAAGGGAGGGGTGTAATCAGGTTGATTTGCTTAAAGGCTATATCAATCAGACAGTTATGCATGCACTTCAGAGTTCCTACACAGTCACACACTCTGGGTACCCAGGTAGGAAAATGGTGGGCAAGCCAGGAACGTTGCCCAGGAGTAGGTCAGCATCGCAGCTGGTTGGGGCCCTGCGATGAAAGAAAGCAACATGCACAACACACACTATTTGTAATCTGGAGCTGGATGGCTCAGTTCATGACAGAAAAGACAACAAAGCTATCGGATGACAACACTTTAGATTTAGCTGTTATTGCAGGGAGCTACCCTGATGTTTACTCATGATACCCAATACAGGACACAGGCAGGACAAAATCAAGACAGCAGGTTGTTGAACTGAAGTGCAGGAGAAGCAGGGCCCACACAAATCACCGAGCCGCTGTTCCTTTTCAAAGCATTGAGCAGGGGGCTGATCCCCAGGCAGGTCTCTTGTCGATGGCTTTCTCTGTGTGGTAGGTAGTCTGGCTGGGCCAGTGTGGCAAGGCCCAGGCCAAATGGAGATGCAAACGGACTCAGTCTGTGGAAACTGGATGCAGCCTCCAGCAAGCAGAACACAGTTCAGCACACAGTGGGGAACCAAATCACGACCCACTAACAGCACACAGCACATTTACATGTAAGAAATTCTGCTGTTCCAGGCAGATTGCTATCCGGTTGCAATTACAGGGTCTCTGCACAAACCGGGAGTTCAGAGGTGGCTGGAAATCCTCACAGGCCGATTGCATTCAGCAAATCTTTGGTCATCTTCAGGTTAAGGCCTGGTCACAGTCCAGTGGCTTAAATTGTCTTCACAAATCAGATTCAGTCCGAATGAACTCTATTTTCCTTCTCAGGAACAGCAGGCAGACAGGTAGGCCAAAACTCAGCCCTTTCACAGTTCTCCTTGGTGAATCCACACAGGATTGCTGCTCGACTATCTCAAGCTGTTACTCCTTCACTTCCCAACTCAGATCTGAAGCTAGTTGCAAGCAGCCTGGGACTTTCTCCAGACTCCAAAAGGCTCGGTTGGCTGATTCTTCTGTCAGTCACAACAAGGGCTCCCCCTCCAGGTTCATTTAGGTGCCAAAATGTAACAACTACAATTCCTACAGAATTTTGCTCCCACAAGACCCCTGGGGACAGGCTCCATTTTAAAGTCCCCAAAGGTACTCATTGGCCCATTTCAGCAATCCAGGACCAAGGTGGTGGAAACAAACAGAACTGTCCATGCTGCAAAGAAGGCATATTAGACAAACTACACTATCTTTGCCATTTTAACACATAATCAGCAAACAAGTACATCTTTTAACAGAGCTCCCTCTGCGCAAATAGCGATAGCAGAACGGAGCTATTATCTGGCAGTCCAGGTGGGACTCAAGCATAGACACACTCAGCTCCCCCAGATTAATTATAACCACAATCTAGACAGCTCTTAAAGAGACAGTACGCAGAGGCTATACAGGCACTCTCTGGCAATAACATTTAAACTGCTAAAACGCAGAACATCAGCCTGGCAGTGAGCATTTAGGCAAGCTCAAGGAAGACTTTTCAGGAACCCCTATTTGTAGGGGGTTACAACCATAAGATCAGTGTAATGTGATAATGAAACCGGTGCAATGTGATTATGAGATCTGCAAAGTGCGATTATGAGACCAATGCAATGTGATTATAAGATTTGTGCAATAGGATTATGAGACCTCTAAAATGCGATTATGAGGCAGATGAAATGCGGTTGCAAAACCAGTGAAACGTTAATAACGACCAGTGAAATGTGACTACAAAACCAGTGAAATGTTATTATGAGATCAGTGCAATGAGATTGTGAGACCGAGGAAATGTGACTGTAACGTCATTAAAAAGCTATTTTAAGACAGGTGAAATGTGGTTATGAGATTGAAGAAATATGATTGCAAAACATGTCAAATGCAATTATGACATTACAAAACCAGTGAACTATGAATACAAAACCAGTGAACTATGATTACAAGACAATGTTATAAGTTATACTGTATTATGACCAATCCAGTCCTTGAGCTATGCTCCACTCCTATGTATGATGACCTGACTGTATATATCTGTCAGTTGAACTAGCTAGTCTAGAGTGTATAATCTGAAATGTGCTTACTACTGTATGTTTCCCCTAGCGTCACCCCCCACTCACAAGTGATTTATTGAACAATATGGCTAGAGGTGTTGCTACACTATGGGAAAATAGTTTAAGCATCCTATTTGAAATATTTTCGGGACCCTCAGAGTAAGTACTTTAGAGGCACTGAATCTTTTTCAATATTATCTCAGCAGTGATGCTTATGGGTCTCTCGTCATTTGGCCTAATATCAAATTTACTTTGCTGTTTGCTGGAAAACACTGTGCTCAAATATTCATTAAATAAGTTTGCTGCTTTGAGTGGGTCTGTGATGATCTCACTTCTCTTTTCTATAGAGCATGAGTTATGTTTGGATTTCCTCAGGGAGTTTACATAACTATAGAATTGTTGCAAAGTATCTCTGTTGGCTGTGGATGCTAGATTCACTTCCATTTTTTTGTACTCATTCTTATGAGTTTCTTATATTTGGCCTGCACCATTTTATATTTGCTCCACAGTTGAGGGTCCTGGTTATTACTTTTGTATAAGTTAAACAAGTTCTGTTTTTGTTGTAAGAGTTTTAGTGTATCTTTGCTTAACCACTTAGGTTTTTTTCCCCTTAGTATTGTATAGTTTTGTCTTTTTCAAGTGTTTGTCACATAATATGAACAATTCATAATTAAATACATTCCACATATCATCCAAGGGCTTGTCTTTTAATTTGCTATCCCAGTTTATTTGTTCAAGTTCAGCATTAATTTTATTAATACCAGTGTGGCAAAATTTATAAACCTCCTGCATCCCTTAGTGCTGGGAATATATTGAGCGAGTAAAAAAGATATCCACTGTGGTCACTATTCCTAGAGGTAGTAATTATTTATTTAAATGTTTTACCAAGGAGGCATACTGAGCAGACTACTGCTCGATTCCAGATGTGCCTAGGGAAAGGGGAAGTAGGAGAACATACAAACATGAACAGTAAGGTTCATTACATGTGGTCCATCAAAAATAGGAGAACTTACAACATATGCAGTTTTGTCGATTTACATGTTAAGCATAGTTTAACACAAGTAAGGTAGAGTACAACCACTACAGGCAGGTACATATCCATGGCTCCAAGAGGAATGCAAACAAGGTGTCAGTTACACGGGAGCGAGCTTTTGTGAATGAAGAGGACAAGTCATATTTTTGTGAGGTTACATCGTCAGGTAGGTGGATGGAGCAGTGACCTTTGGGAAAGGTGAGTACTGGGGGAAATTACCTTGTTGCTGGGGATTAGTGGACTCCCGCTCAGTGAGCTCCCAGGGGTGCAAGTGCAGGTAGGGTGGAAGATTGTTTTAAGAAGGGAGTTGAGGTGCCTCCCAGATGTGGCGTGCCGGATGTCCAGTCTGAGAGAGTTCCAGAGGCTGGGCATGCGGAATTTGAAAGCTGACTGGCCTGCGGAGGTAGACATGTGTGGGATGGCCAGCAGATGAGAGTCTTTATTCCTCAGTGCATAGCCCTCGTGCATGTGGGCCGAGAGGACCCTGGTGAGATATGAGGGGAGGGACTGTGACCAGAAGTTGGCCGTGAGACTCGCACAATGGGATAGACGCTGGCCCTGCAAAGAGGGGAGATCTAGATTCTGGTAAAGGGCACAGTGATGCTTGCTAGGAGAACAGCCAAGATCCAAGTGGCAGAAGGAATGGAAGAGAGGTTCCAGTCTGGCCAGGGTGAACTTTGGGGCGACACTGTAGACTATGTCCCAGTAGTCAAAGATGAGGAGAATCATCCTCTGAAGAATGGCAAGTCTAGCTGGCAATGGGATGCAGCCACAATCACGGTACAGTGCTCCGAGCTTGGGGTGGAGTTTTTTATGGATGGCATCAATGTGCGTTGAGAAGTCAAGGTGCTGGTCAAGCCAGACCCTGAGATATCTGAATGTGGAGCAACTTTCAATCACGGACCTGTCAAGGGTGTGGAAAGGAGGGTGGTGGGTTGCCTTGAAAGTCTCTGCCTTGTATCGAAGGTCATGAAGATGGTTTTCTTGGTGTTGAGAAAAAGCTGATTTGAGTGAAACCAGTGCTGAACTTCACTGAAGTCCTGCTAGAGTCTGGTCGCTACTTCAGTAGTCAAGGAGCCAGATGTGTACAAAACTGTATCATCTGCATACAATCAAATGGATGTGCTGGGGCAGGTGGCAGGCAGGTCGTTGAGGAAAATGGAGAACAGGAGAGGGCCCAGGACTGACCCTTGAGGAACCCCGGAAGTGACAGAAAGGGAAGTAGAGGTGGCATTGCCAATTCTGACAGCTTGGGAGTGGTCTAGCAGGTAGGACTGAAACCACTGGGTCACCACGTCTGAGAGTCCTGCTTGAGAGAGTTTCGATAGCAGGAGTGTATGGGAGATGGTGTCGAAGGCTTTAGCCAGGTCAACAAAAATAGCCGAGGTGATTAGGCCCTCGTCCATACCAGAGAGAATGGAGTCAGTTAATCTTAGGAGGGGGGAGGTGGTGGTGGAGTGCTCCTTTCTGAAACCAGACTGGTAGGGTGTGAAAAAGGAAGAGGAATCAAGATAGGAAGAGAGTTGAGAGACAACTAGTTTTTCCTGGATCTTGGCCAGGATAGGAAGCAGGGAAATTGAGCGGTAGTTACCGGGTGTCAAGGGGTCATCACTTTTTTGCAGCGGGATGACTGTGGCGTATTTCCACTCAGTGGAGACAGCAGCAAGCAAGAAAGAGAGTCTCTAAAGGGCTGCTGGGGCGATAGCTGGGGCTGACAAGTAGAGTAGTTTGGAGTCAAGGCCAGTAGGACATTTGCCCTTGTCTGGGTTTAGGGTTAAGTAGGGCTTTGTGAACTTTGGTAGGGGATGTCTGCCAGAATGTTAATGGGTGGCCTGCTGGGGAACCTTTAAGGGGATGGGAAGGTAGAGAGGTTGGGGTGGCTTGAGGGTTGGGGGCACCCAAGAGAGACGAGGTACAGTCCATAAAGAAGGCATTGAAATGAGAGGACACGTCTAGGGAGTCAGTAATCATGTGGCTGCCAGTGTTGAGGGATGGGGCAGGGGGTTGCGAGTGGGGGGTAAAGAGGGATTTAACCGCCTTCCAGAATTTGGAAGGTTGGCTCAGGTTAGTTTTGAAGGTGATGCTGAAATAATTTGCCTTAGCCCTGCGGATCTGCCTAGTGCAGGCATTGCGAATGGCCCGATATTTTTGTTTGTCGGTCTGGGAGCCGGAGACCTTGGAGGCCTTCCAGGCTGTGTTCCTGTCTTTGAGGAGTGTCAAGATGTCTGTGGAAATCTATGGCAGGTGGGTACCCCTTACGCGAGCCAGTTTAACGGGGAGGGGTGCATTCCAGACCGCCAAAAATCTTGACTTAAAGTACTCCCAGGCTGAGTCAATAGAGGTGGCTCTTTGAATAAAAGACCAGTTAGACAAGTCACAGAGGAGGGATGGTAGGTCCAGAGATTTTGTAGGATCTCTTGAGTATGGTCCTGGGTGGGTTAGCTTTGGGGCGATGGATTTTTCTAATGGAGTAAATCATGTTATGGTCACTTAAAGAGTATGGAAGCAGGCCAGAGGTGAGTATACGATGTGGGTGCGATGTAAGGGACCAGTCAAGGACAGAATGATTTGAGGATTTGTGGTTAGGGCATGTGGGCTCTGTGATTAATTGGGTTAGGTTTAGTGTGGCCACCTGGTACTGCAAGCTGGAGCTGCTACTGGAGAGCCAAGTTTTGGTTGAAATCCCGAGGATGTGCAACTCACCCTCCGCGGCTAGTGATGTGATGTTGTTCAGGTATTCCATAGTGGAGTGTGAGGATGTGTCAGGAGGACAATAGGACTCGGCTACTTAAAGGGGGCAGGTGTGGGCTAGAGACAGTTTGATTAGGATGGCGTCAATGGATTGTGTGGGTCTTGGCAGTGGGACTTGTGTTAACTGCAGAGAAGATTTTATAAACATGGCAATGCCTCCCCCTCTTTTGGGGCTGTGACAGTCCTGCTGAATAAGGGTGTAGCCCAGGATAGTGAACTGTGCCTCGAGATTGTGTGGTTTCAGCCACGTTTCAGTAATGGTCAGTATATCTGGTTTTAGGGAGAGGGCACTTGGTTGTAGCAGGCAGATTTTGTTTAGAATGCTGCAAATATTTACGTGCATGAGTTTGAGGCCTTGGGGCAGTGAGAGGCTGGGAGTGGGAGTTGGACGGGGGGGGTAGGGGTGAGGGCCTGGGTTGTGTTCAATGTCACTGGCAAGCAGGAGCAGGACGGTTAACAGAACCCTGCTGTTAGGAAAAGCCCATAAGGCTTTCCAACTCGAGTACAATGCTTGTCCTGGGTTTGTTAAGAAGGCTAGTGCCTGAACTTTCAGGGCAATTAAGCTGGCATGGAATGAGGATGGTAGGACAGTAGGGCTAGCACATAAATTTACCTGCAGTGCAGTATGGGGTGGCTGGATGGCAGAGGTATGGGAGGTGGGAGATGTAGAGGCTGGCAAGTGGAAGTTTGCGGGTTCAGTTGCAATGCTGGAATCATTGCAGGGGGGACGAGAGCAGAGGGGCCAGAACTAGAATTGCTGCCAATCCTGCCATCCAGGTCTTGAACATGATTTCCGTGGAAGGTGGACTCAGGAGGAGTACTGCCTCTAGTGGTGGGCTGCGATAGCTGACAAATGGAAAACTGGGCTGATTGACTAAATTATGCACATTGTGTGTTGGTGGGGGAAAAAAAAACACTGCGGTTTACAAATTTGTCCATTGCTCTCACTGCCTTACCTGCTTGCTTTCTCCGGCAACCGCTGCAGCTAGGTGGAGGGCCGTGACACAGCTGGCCCTCACGACCTACCACCACATGAAAGGGAGCTGTGAAGAAGGAGACAAAGAGGGTTCATTAAATAAGGTACGATGGAGGGAGGGGCTGAGCAGAGAGAGGGGAAGGGGGTATGGAGGCAAACAGAAGAAATTAAAAGTAGGAGCTGTGTTTAAAATAGGAGCAGGGTTTGGGCAGGGGGCTATGGAAGCAGGAGGGGTGACCGCTGCATGAGGAGCAACCTAGAAAATAAAGATGGAAGTAGGGGCAGGGTTTAAAGTAGGAGCTGGCTGCTGTACAAAAATGGGGTCTCAGTTAACCAGACAAACAGTACAGTGCAGCGGAGGATTACAAGCACGCTGCTGGGCACACATTCAATTTGAGCCAAATTGCTAGGACTAGGATTAGAACTGCAGCATATATACCGTAGATTAAAATTAACCCAAAATTGCAGTAAAACACACGTGAAGCAAGCACTTTTTATAGGCAGACTGTAAATAATATGCTAAATTAGCTGAAGTGGTCTCAGAGTTCAGTTAGGAAGAATTAGCAGTCGGAGAAATCCTGTTTGTAATTGGGCACCAAAACGATGCGTTTTAAAAATTTGTCCATTGCTCTCACTGCTGTACCTGCTTACTTTCTCCGGTGACCGCTGCAGCTCAGGGGAGGGCCGTGAAACAGCTGGCCCTCATGACCTACCACCACACGAAGGGGAGCTGCTTACTTTCTCCGGTGACCGCTGCAGCTTGGGGAAGGGCCGTGACACAGCTGGCCGTCACGGCCTACCACCACACGAAGGGGAGCTGTGACATGTTAATTTCCTTTGTAGACAGTAGCAAATCTAACATATTATTTCCCCTTGTGGGGAGTACGACATTTTGGGTCATATCCACTTCCAGACATAATTCCAAGAATTCTAGTCTGAGAGGGGATCCGCTTCAAGAGCCTGCCAGTTTATATCCCTGTAGTTCAGGTCTCCTACTAACAAAACCTTCCTTAATTCACAAGCTGTTTTTATTTCTTGATTTATTTCTCTGGATGTCTCAATAGAAATTGCAGGGGGCCTATAGCATACCCCTGTAAAGATAGTGTACTGATACCTGTTTCTAGCCTAATCCAAATGGTCTCAGGTCCCGTCCCCACATTCTCCTTTATCTTCTCTGAGATATTTGTGGATTTCAGGGTATTTGATATATATGCAGCTACCCCTCCCCCCTTTTTGTCCCTCCTGTCCAGAAGATACAAATCATACCCAGGGATATGTCGTCCTCAAGCATCATCACCCATCCACCAGGTCTCAGTGATAAATGCCCTCTGTATTCCTCCATTTAGTTCTGCTTGCAGCTCATCCATCTTATTATTCTGGCTTCTGGCATTTAGGAGCACACAGCGTATATCATTACTCGGTTTTGGTTTATGTTTAGTAGGTTTGTCAGCTAGGTACTCCCCCCCCCCCGTACCTACTTTAAAGTATTTTACATGGAATCTTTTATTGCAATAGCCAACGTACGGGTTCCAAGTGCATTGGGGGTATAGCCCATCCTTCTTATACATCCGTTCATTTGCAAAGAAAGAATCCCATAGGTTAATGAAATGTACACCCCTATTATTACAACCGTTTATTAATCTGCCGTTTACCCTCGGTATGGTGTGATTCTTTTCTGGATCACAGCCATACAGTGGAAGGATACCGAAGATAATGGGTGTCTGCCCTTTCTGTTATATTAGTTCTACACATTCTAGTAGCTCCATGACAATATCCTTTTCATGATCCCTACCTACATTATTGCTACCCACATGCAACACTATGGTTTGTGAACTTGGTGCCTGATGTAGCATTTTTGGTAATCGCCATTTAATGTCATGTATCTTTGCACCAGGGAGACAGTTTGCAGTGGTATATCCTTTATTACCCCTGGTGACAATTGTATCAGTTTTCCTTAATATAGAGTCTCCAATGACCAGTACCTGAGTACTCCAGGGGGTATCCCCAGTGGGTAGGTCGGAACAGGTTTCAGAAATGATACTAAGGGGAGGGTACTTATACTGCGGTATGTGTGATCGTCCCTTTGCTCTCCTTCTCTTTTTACTCAGTCCCTTAGTTATTGTAGCCCAGATAGCTGAGTCTGTGTCCTCACATGCAGTGACCTAGCCCTCTGTGTCAGATCCCATACTAGTATCAGTAGGCAGCCTACTACTGGTTAGGATAGTGCTATCCCTTTCCACGCAGGTTATGGGGGGTACACCTGGTGAGCTACAGGCCTGTGGTTTATTACCTTTCATTAACCTCAATTGCTCAGTTAATGCCAAATTCTCCCTACATTTGGTGCAAGTGCGGCCTTGCAGGAGGCTTAGGTTACTTGCCTCATACATATTACAAATGCTGCATCTCACTAAGTCCCCCCTCTGACAGAGAGAATCCAACATTTGATGCACCTCTATCTTAGGGTCCTCCATCGGTAATCTAACTGCCATGCACCGATGGATCAGCAAACCTTTCACTGTATACTGTGTACAGCGCTCTTCCTCACAGGCAGCAGCCTCTGGGTGCAGTACTTTCTGCGTGTTGAACTTACCTCGCTTCCCCTTAGATGCTAGCCACCAGTCAGGGTCTCCCCACTGTGCACTTGCCCATGCAGGACACGCAAGACACATGCTCAGATGGGCATGTCTCTGCACGTGCCGATGTGCACTCGAGCTTGCGCTGCTCACTGGTGCAAGTAGTTTAAATAGGCCCATGGACAAGAAGTACGTCACCCGGCCATGTGATGCCTGACAGAACTACAAAATATCTATATCCCACTGAAATACAACTGCTTATAGTGTACACAGCACCTGAATTACTTTTGCAGTGTAACCGCAATGCAGCAATCTAGCCAGAAAAAACAATACAGCTCCCCCAGCGATGTTGTTGCTCACAGACTGCAGCCTGTGGACTACAATACCCTCTCTGAAATGCTATGTTTGGTGTCTCTACACTATAGTATTCCCCTCTACTCGCAGATGGCTCTGCTTAGTTTACAAAAGCCAAATGTCAGGTAGTTTCGCCGAGACAAGCAATGTTTTCCTGAAAGGGCTGCAACTTCATGTGCTGGTTTTAGCCACCAAAGGCAAACAACACCCTGTCACAGCAGGACCTCATTTAGAAGTGCCACTCGCTGGCACGAGTACTTTAAATGGGCCTTCAGACCGGAAGTACGTTACCTGGCGCTGCAATGCCTGACAGAACTACAAAATGTCAATATCCCACTGAAATACAGCTGCTTACAGTGTACACAGCGCCTGAATTACTTTTGTAGCATAACCACAATGCAGCAGTCTACCCAGAAAAAACAATACTGCTCCCCCAGTGGTGATGTTGCCCACAGACTGCAGCCTGTGGACTACAATACCCACTCTGCAATGTTATGTTTGGTGTCTCTATACAATAGTAGCCCCCTCTACTCACAGATGGCTTTGCCTAGTTTACAAAAGCCAAATATCATGTAGTTTTGCCAAGACAAGCAGTGTTTTCCCGAAAGGACTACAGCTTCATGCGCTGGTCTTAGCCACCACAAGCAAACAACACCCTGTCACAGCAGGACCTCATTTAGAAATATGTTACTAGCAGTTCATTTAATACTGGGGGGGGGAGCCAGATTAAGGCATAGGCCAACAAGGCCCTAGCCACCTGCCATGGGGCCCCAGCCCTGACAGGAAGCTCCTTGGGTCCTGGTTTGCCTGCGTCCAGTATCCCTGAGTTGATGACCCTTTGTTATCAGTGTGGCACTATTTTGCTTTCTTGCATGGCAGTACAGGCACCAGATGGCATTGGGTTCCACTCCCAGAGGTATGCACATTAGCCCCAGCTACATACTTCCAGAAGGGGAGGACCTGAGAGCACAAGCAACTACTTCAGTCAGGTCCATGTTCAGTATCAAAGACTTGACTGATTCACTGGATGGGAATGTAGCCAAATGCTTCTGGTGCTATGTTCTTTAGTAAGGGGCATGTCCAGGGAGAGGGGTCCAACAGGAGTCTACATTTATTTATTGGCCTAAGGTCCCTAGTAACTTTAATCTGGCCGGGGGTATGAGAGACAAGGTGAAGATGAGTGGCATATGCCCTAAAGATAACCCAACTCTTGGAGTACTTCAGTATTACAGTATTATAAAACATTTTTTGTTCTTTTTTAATTTATTTAGTTTGTTCACTGGGTAAGGTACACTAGACAAGTAAATACCTGTTTTAAGGTATGACCCAGTACAGTACAAGAGGGGACAATAATGCAAAGATTACAAAATATATAGTATAGGTCGCAGCATGTGACAGCTAGCTAATTTTATAAATGACAGAAAATGGCATTGAGGGTGAGATCCCTTGCTCTATCCCCAGAACCTTCCATTTATCATACATCTTTTTACGTTTGCTTGCATGCATGCACAAGAAACATATTGCGGCAGTTTGCTGTAGTAGTGAGTTGTGGAGGTACGGCAGTGTTGTAGTGAATGCCAGCTGTCCATTTTGGGGCTGATCTCTGTGGTGCCAATAGAGAAGCATGCTGTCCATGACAGCAGTACTGTAGCCTGACACCAACTTGAAAGAAACTTGCTGCTGCAATCAGGGAGCACCCCATCATTAACCATCAGCTGTTTTTGCTGCTGGGGTGGTCCCTGACTTCAGCTGTGAATCACAGTTTGCCTTGTCTGGTGTCCCATTTCAATAAACATGGTGGTGGCTGTTGCCGTCTGCCTCTCACAGTCCCTACAAAGCTGACAGGGGTGCCTAATCCCCCTGTCAGCATGCCCTCCAAGTTCATTTGCCAGGGGAGCCCAATCCCAGTTGGTATAATGTCCCATTTGTTTTAAAGAAACATGGTGGCCGCTATCACCGTCTGCCTCTGACAGGCCCCATGAAAGCCAACAGGGGTGCCCACCCAAGTTCATTTGCCAATGGGGGAGCCCAATCCCCATCAGCATAATATCCCCCTCGTGTTGTGTGCCGAGGGGAGTGCCCAGTCCCCTTCGGCTCATGTGCCCCTCCAAAGACTCTGTGTGTGCTGAAGGGGTGCCCAATCCTGTCAGCTACAGACCCCACCCCCCAAGAAATACTCAGGTGGCATGCTGGGAGCCCACTCCAGCGTCCTAAACCAGCTGTAAATAAAAAAAAAAACTTCCCTCATTCTTTGGTATTTTTTTAAATCTGTAAATAAGAAAACAGTCCCTCACTGTCAGCAGTGCCCCCCTTCCCCAACCCACACCCACTCTCTGTGCACCCGACCTCCCCCCACACACCCTCACCCCATACTTACCTCCGGAGTCTGGCGCAATGATCTTCAGTGGACTGAAAACATGTCTGCACTCTTCAAAGCCAAATGCGAACTGAAGAAATGCTGGTAAGCTGTATAATGGCATAAATGTTTTTTTTTTCAACTTATGTGGATATCGAGGCCATTTTTCCAAATTTTGCCACCAAATTTTCAACATGGGGTTCTTGGGACCCCATCTCAAAAATTCAGTGACTGTCATCTGGTTATTCAGTCCCAAAAGGTGATTTCGCAGTCACTGCACAGAATCACCTTGGAACCGATTAACGAAATGACTGTGTCACTGTTTATGACGTGGGTTCTCAAAAAGCCTATAAGGCAATTTTGGTGAAAAAATTCCAAAAAATTACTGTGTTATGAGTGTGCATTGCGCCACTTCCATGCACATTCGTAACTTCGCGAATTTGTAATATTTTCACTCCAGATTTTCAACACTGGCATTTTTTTACACCTCCTTATGAACAGTACAGCTGTCATTTTTCATATCCTGGCCAAAATGTTTTTTTGCAATTCTGGCGCAGAATAGTGCAGTCGCTGTGGGAAATCAGTGTTCGGACAGATTTAAGAAAATCACAGTGACACTGTTCATGAGCGGAGGTCCCAAAATGCCTATGTTGAAAATTTGGTGACAAAAGTCCATAAAATGACTATGTTATGAGCATGTGTTGAGCAGTTTCCACACACATTAGTAACTTCAAGAATTTGTAATATTTACACTTAAGATTTTCAACAATATCAATTTTGCACACCTCCTTATGAAAAGTACAGCTGTCATTTTTCACATGCAGCCCGAAATGTGTTTTTGCACATCTGGTACATAATGGCGCAGTTGCTGTGGGAAATCAATGTTCAGAACAGATTAAAAAAATCATAGTGACAGTGGTCATGAGCAGAGGTCACAAAATGCCTATGTTGAACATTTGGTGAAATAATTCCACTAAATGACTGTGTTATGAGCGTGCATTGCACCATTTCCACATACACTCGGATGTTCGAGCATTATTTTTATTTTCATTGCAGATTTTCAACACTGCCATCTCTTCACACCTCCCTATGAATGGTACAGCTGTCAATGTTCACATCTTGCCCGAACTGTGTTTTCACACATGTGGCACAGAATGGCATGGTCGCTGTGAGAAATCAAAATTCGGGGACAGATTAACAAAATTACAGGGCCACTGTTCATGAGCAGAGGTCCCAAATGCTCTCATGAGCTGGGGGGTCACAAAAAGGCCATGTTGAAAATCTGTAGTGCAAACCAGCACGAGATTAGAGGGAGGCCAATTAAGGGGTAACGTGAGGAAGTTCTTTTTCACAGAAAGGGTGGTGGATGCATGGAATGGCCTACCTCAGGAACTGGTGGATATGAATACAATGCAGGGCTTCAAACAGGCATGGGATAGGCATAAGGGAGCAATACAGTTGAGCATGAATAGATAGACCATTGACAGAGTAAAGGCCTATGGCACATTCATAAGGCAGAAAAAATAGGCAGACTGGATGGGCCTTGCAGTCCTTACCTGCCGTCAACTTCTATGTTTCTATATTTCTATGTAACCATAATGTCCCACCCTGTACAGACTGACAGGCGCCAGGGGTGTGCCTTTGGATTGCCAGCTGTAATGCTCATGCCAGTCCACCCCCACCCCCCACCCTGAAGCCAGTGAAAGGCATCGAGGTGTGCCTTGGACTCTTCAGCCCCAGAGTTCACCCCATTCTTCTACACTGCACCCATTTCAGCGTGATGTCCTCTGTGGAATGGTGACTGTAAAGCAAAACACCCCAAGGCACACTTCAACACTTGTCGGTGTCTGCAGGATAGGGTGAAGTGAAATGCTGTGAGTGTTATGGGCGACGACCCAAAGGCACATCCCAATACCTGTCCATCTCTGCAGGGTGGAGGTGGGGTTGACATGAGTTCAGTACTTTACTGCCATTCCTATTCTACATATGTCTGACTCCTGCACGTCCAATGCTAATATCAGCAAGCAAACATTCGGCATTGACAAATGCTTGTTTTTGTCTCGTCACTTCACCCTGAATTCCTTGGGCAACCAAGGGGGCCTCCACCTAGCCCTCTGCCTCTGCTGCTCATGGTGATGCAACTAGCCACTTCCTTAATAATATGCCATGTTAGGACTTCCCACTTGGCATTAGCACTCCCATGCAGTGGCAGTCACCGATTAGTCACAACCACCTCCTTCTCCTGAAGATTAGCATTCCGGTCTCATTTCTAGTGACCTAGCCCAATCCTGTTATGGTCACTGTTACTCACTGGTTTCCAAACATTTACTGTTACAACCTTGTCATTCACACTACTCGGCAACTGATGAAGAACTGTCTCCCCTCTTGCCCTATGCCTGATATGCTGAAAAAGGAAACAGTCTTTCATGACTGGCAATAAATTCCTTCCTGCTTACCTCCTACACTTTCTACATTCCATTCAGTGCCATTTAATTTGAAATCCCCTGAACCAAAGGCTTCATAATTATTGTGCTCTTAAAGGGGAAAAGTCAGCACAAAAGGCCCCAAACTCAAGTGTGGGGCTGGTCCCAATGTGCGCTTTGTGTGCAAAAACATTGTGGTTTGGTTACTGTTTACTGTAGTATAGTAGATTATAGCATAATACTCCATAGGGTGGTGGTATTGGCTATACCGATCACCCAGGGGCAAATGAGACCTGATGCCACACGCGGAGGGTTTTATAGCCCCTGGAAAGTCCAGTATAGCCCAATACCACCCTTCCTAAAGGGTATTATTGCACTTAGAAAATGGACACTGTAATAAAAAAATACATTTAATAAAAAAATCTGCCTCAAAAAATAGTTTAAAATATTTTTTGTAATAAAATAGTTCCTCCACCTGCATTATAACTATGTAGTTTGTGGTGAACAGAATATCATGTGCAAGTTAGAAAGCATGGGCCCTGGCACTGTGAAGCTGCTCAGAGGGACAGGAGGTCTTGCGGGACAGTTTTTCTTTGCAGGGAAACAGTGCAGCCCAATGGGGGAATAGCATTAGCCACGATGCCCAGCACTGCAAGGAACCATCAGGTGTATCTTCCCCTTTTTTTTTTTTGCACACAGTGAATAAAAAAACAGGCTGGATTTTTGGGAATGGGATTACATTTTTTGAAGGGAAGAATTGCTATTGTCTGTTTTTGTTTAGTGGGGCAGTTTGCGAGGTGACTCTCGCTAAGTGAGAGAAAAAAAAATGGCGATGGCTCAGTTTGAAAATTTGGGGTGTCCAACGATAACCTTAAGTTATGGGGCACCCTGAACTGGCACTCGTTTTTTGCCAGACTCTATTGAAAAATAAATGCATGCCTAGACATGGCTTTCAGCAAATCAGGATGCTTTATTTTTCAAGCCCATTTTCTAAATCAGACTACTTTTGCTTACTTCTATGCTGTCATCTTCTGCCACAACAAATCCCAGAATCCCCTGCAGCTGACATCACAGCAGTAGACAGCAATGGGAGATTCAATAGCTTGCATTGCATGTTAGAGTTCTGATCTTTTGTTTGCTGTTCCCACAGTCCTCTCTGGGATATGTACAAGTACAATCGCTGAGGACTGTACTTAGCCACTGGAGAAAAGCAGAACCAGAAAAGATCTGATCTGATATTATAAAAACTCTCACATGTGCTGCAGGCCATTGAATCTCCCACTGCTGCCTGCTGCTCTGATGTCAGCTGTAGGGGATTCTGGGATTTGTAGTGACAGAAGATGTCCGCCTAGAAGTAAAAATGTGTCTGATACACTCTACTATACTACAGTAAGTAGTAGGTAAACCAAAATGTTTTTGCACACAGTGCACATTGGGACCAGCACCAATCTTAAGTGTGGGGTCCTTTGTGGTGTTCCCCTTTAATGTCATTTAGCGTATTCCAAGCATGACATCCTCTTGTAATCCCCGATAATCTGTAACTTATTCCTAGAATTCCTAGGTTGCACCAGGAGATGAGCAACTTGTTTCTTAGTGTGCCTTCCTGGTGAAACATTTCAATAAATAAAAAGAATTTGCTTTTTACCTCTTGTCCATCCAAAGTCCAGTCATAGCCATTTTGTAGGGCTCCCATTCCTTCTCACTCACTCTTTCTCACTTGCCTCAATCTTTTCCTTAATATAGCAAGCAATCCCCCAAACCCCTGAGACCCTCCCTCTCCCTCCTGTAAAGAGAATATGCCCTTCTACCCTGGTATCCAAGCTTATTCCCTCATACTGCCAGGCATCTGTGAGCCCCTACCCTACCGGGTCATAATGTCGCATGCTTAAGGGCGTACAACATTATGGCTAAACCTGCACAGCGCTGTGGGTTACAGCGAGTGGTGCAATATCACGAATACTGCAATATGCAGTATTGCACCATTTGAAACATCCCAGGCAGAGGATAAGACCTCTGCTGGGATGAGATTCCACCGAGCAGCTGCTGTGGCTCAACGGACTGAGCCACTGCAGCCAGGAAACAAGGCATTACATCTGGGACTGAGTTGGATTCCCAGTAACTTTTATTTTTTTATTAAACATTGTGCATTCCCCGAGTTGAACCCCCTCCCAGTGTTGAGAATCTTTATTGGGGGGTTCCGGGGGTACAGCAGAGCACCCCGCTAAAAAAAAGAGTTATGCTGCATGGCAGAAATCGTGCTGTATTGGCAGCATGATTTTGCCATGCGGCATAATGTCTTGCAACATTATGACCCTGTGCCGAGCCCTACTAAATCCTAGCTTGCCTCAAGAAGTTCGCCTTCTAGTGTGCATCCATGTTGTTAGCTGAATATGCTCCTCATATACACCATATACAGCAGACCACATTTCTCCCCCTCCCTGCTTTGGGGCACTTGTAGCTACCCTTTTCACCCCTCTGTACCTTTCTGGGGGGTGGGGTATGGTTGCTTTCCAGTACCTACCCCTCCACATCTTCCTCCATCCTTGGCCAGATTCTTTTCTCCATTTTTATGTTTGCTTGCACGCATGTGCAAGAAACATAGTGCCACCATACGAGTTTTCGTAGGTGTGGCACTCCCGTATCCAATGCCCTGATCTTTTTTGCAGACGTGGCCGCACCGCACCAGTGAATGTCCGAGCTGTCTATGACAGCATTTCAGATGCAGTGGCCTACAATTGAAAGAGAAAGACCGCTACAATCAGCGGTGGTAACGGTAGCACTTTGACATTGCCGTGTGTCAGCAGTATGCAAATTGTTTACAGTCACCACCGCTGATTGTAGGCCACAACTGTACACCACGCATCTCCCGCTACCCATTTGTTGTGTGCCGAGGGTGCCAAGCCCCCGGCTCATGCACACTTCCTCCCAAGCACACTTATGTCCAATGGGGATGCCCAATCCCCATCGGCTCCAGTGCCCCCCAAAACAAATTTCCAGGTGCCACGCTGGGAGCCCATCCTAGCGTGGCAAAGTCCAGTGTTCTCATGTGCTCCCCGTGTGGCCAATGGGGTGCCCAATCCCTGCTGGCTCCACTGTCCCCCCAAACAAATCTTCCTATGCCATGCTGGGAGCCCACCCCAGCATGGCAAAAGTCCTGATCCTCATATGCTCCCCCACACTGTATGGCCAACAGGGTGCCCAATCCCCTGTTGGCTCCACTGCCTCTCAACACCCAGGTGCCACACAGGAAGCCCACCCCAGTGTGGCAAAAGTCCTGCATCATCTGTTCAAAAAGACCCTGTAACAAAGAAAACGGTCCCTCGCTGACCTCTTGCCCCCTCACCCAACCTGCACCCACCCTCTACGTATCCCACCTCCCACACCCCCTCACCCCATACTTACCTCCAGAGGCCGGCGCGATGATCTTCGGTGGACCGGGAACACATCTGCACTCTTCAAAGCTGACCACAAACTGAAGAAATGCTGGTAAACTGTATAATGACATAAATAGGGTTTTGTCAACTTTGGTGCGTATCTCGGTAATTTTTTTGAATTTTTGTACCAAATTTTCAATATGGGGTTCTTGGGGCCCCATCTCATGAATTCAGTGACTGTCATCTGGTTATTTGGTCCCAAAAGGTGATTTCATGGTCACTGCATGGAATCACCTTTTGGGACCGATTAACGAAATGGCAGTTTAACAGTTCATGAGGTAGGCCCCCAAAAACCCTGTGTTGAAAATTTGGTGAAAAAATTCCCCAAAATGACTGTTTTATGAGCTTGCTTTGAGCAGTTCCTATACACACTCGTAACTTTGAGAATTTTTAATATTTTCACTCCAGATTTACAACATTGGCATTTTTTTTCACACCTCCTTATGAACAGTACAGCTGTCATTTTTCACATCCTGGCCGAAATGTGTTTTCGCTCTTCCGGCACAGAATAGCACATTCACTGTGGGAAATCAATGTTCGGGACAGATTCAGAAAATCACGGTGACACTGTTCATGAGCAGAGGTTCTAAATGCCTATGTTGAAAATTTGGTGACAAAAGTCCATAAAATGACTGTATTACGAGTGTGCATTGCGCAGTTTCTATGCACCCTCGTAACTTCACAAATTTGTAATATTTTCACTCCAGATTTTCAACATTGACATTTTTTCACACCTTCTTATGAACAGTACGCTGTCATTTTTCACATCCTGGCTGAAATGTGTTTTCACACTTCCGGCGCAGAATAGCGCAGTCGCTATAGGAAATCAGTGTTCGGGACAGATTAAGAAAATCACAGTAACACTGTTCATGAGCGGAGGTCCCAAAATGCCTATATTGAAAATCTGGTACAAAAAATCCCCAAAATAATTGTGTTACGGGTGTGCGTTGCGCAGTTTCTATGCACGCTCATGACTTCACCAGTTTTTTATATTTTCACTCCAGATTTTCAACATTACCATTTTTACACCTCCTCATGAACAGTACAGTTGTCATTTTCACATTGTGTTGAAATGTGTTTTTGCATGTGGCGCAAATGGGCGCAGTTGCTGTGCAAAATCACCTTTCGGCTAACAAACTGATAGTGTCACTGTTCATGCAGTGGGATCACAAAAAGCCCATGATGAAAACTTGGAGTAAAAATACCAAGAAACGCCCAGGGCGTTAGGGTTTCTGACCATAACGCCCTAACCTGTAGGGACTGACAGGCGAGGGGTGTGACTTGGGATTGTCGATCAGCACGTCATGGATATCCACCTACCTCCACCCTGCAGCCAGTGACAGGCATCAAGGTGCACCTTGGACTCTTTGGCCCCAGAGTTCATCCCATTCTCCTATACTGCACCCATTTCAGCGTATCTCCTTATGGAATGAGGTGAGTGTAAAGCCCAAACACCCCAATGCACACCTCGACATTTGTCAGTGTCTGCAGGGTAGGGTGAGGTGAAATGTCGTGACCGTTATGGTGGCGATCCAAAGGCACACCCCAATACCTGTCCATCTCTGCCGGGTGGGTGGTGGAGTTGGCATCAGTTCAATACATCACTGCCATTTCTATACTGCATCTGTCTAACTCCTGCACTTCCACTGCTAATGCCAGCAAGCAAACATTCAGCACTGACAAATGCTTGTTCTGAATGAAATCCCCACTGCCTACCCCTCTGCATCCATTCATATGTACCTATATACAGCTGACATGGTACTCTATGCCTCTGGTTCCTGTACCCCTGACCTCATGACCCAGCTTCAACTGGAGTTTAACAAACTTCAGTGCTGGTTCCTGGCCAGTCAGCTCTCCCTCAGTTCCGAGAAAATGGTCTCCCTGACTTTGGCAGTAGGTATAGGCTTGCTAGGCTCACACCTTTCCCCTACTTCCATACCTTTGATGGTGCAACAACTGAGGATGTCTCCTCCTTCAAGTATCACAGGGTCTGGCTGGACCATCACCTTGATTTCTCTGTGCATCTGGCTGCCATCCACCAGAAGAATTCCCTTCCAACTCATTTAGCCTTCACTTTTCCTCCTCCCCACACTGGTTTCCTCTCCTCTCCACTCCTCTCCTTCCCATAACCTGCAGTTTCTCCATTGCAACCCCCCCTCTTTTCCCCACTCCTCTCCCCCCACCACTCTAAGGAATGAAAATCCCACTCCATTCTTTTGCTCCTTTTCCTGCTCCTTCTCCTGTCTGGTGATGTGGAGTCCAACCCTGATCCCTCCTCTTCCTCCTTCTCTGCCTCCACTGCTACCAAAGACTTGAGCATATGTCACGTCAATGCTTGGAGTCTTCTTCCAAAACTTGACCTCCTGTCTTGCTGGATTTCACAATACACTCTGGTTGTCCTCTGTATCTTGGAATCCTGGCTCTCTTCCAGGATTCCAGACACCAGCTTGACCCTTTCTATCATCTCTTCAGACGGGACAGAGGAAAACACAGGGGTGGTGTTGCCATCTATACCTGTCTGAGCCTCTCTTGCACCATGGCTGTTAGGCTGCGTCTTCCTCCCACAAGTTTCTCCTTGTCCAGCTGTCATTCTCCTCCTCTGTATCCATCTTCATTAGTGTTATTTATGCTTCACCCAGAATATCCTCCTTCTCCTCCCTGGTTGATTCCCTCTCTTCTGTCACCTCTAATTCCTCTGCTGGTGAACTTATTCTACTAAGGGATTTCAATATCAATCATCTCTCCCCAGCCTTCAGGCCAACCACCCACAAGGCTGAGTCCTTTAATCTCATGCAGATTATCACTGAACCTACTCAGTTCAGCCACCACATTAAAAACCATTTCTTCTTGGACTGAGTTCTCCCTTTCCACCCCCATCGTATCATTGCAGCAGGTATCTTGCCAGATGTTTTGAATGACCACTGCATGACGTTCTACATCAGGAAAATCTGGCATCCACCCTCCTCCCCCAAAATACATCTGGACCAGGTCCCTCCAGTTGCTCAACACCACTGCTCTCCTGAGTGACCTTGCTGCAGCAGATTGGACAGCCATCCTCTCTGCCATTGATAATGATGTTTCCCTCTCCCTGTTTCACTCCAAATTCTCCTCAGTTTGGGACAGGCATGATCCACTCAGAAAATCCAGGGTCAGGACTCACCGCCACTGGATTACCCTTGAAATCATTGACCAGTGCAAGTCCCGTGATCTTGCCTGGACATGTTGCAATTATCTCACTCCCTTCCTGACCTCTTATTATATAGTACTAGTGGAAACTTCTGTAGAAGGCTGTCCAGGCTGTGAAATCATAATATTTCAAGACCAACCTTCAGAACAACCTTAACCCCCCTCAACATTTTTGGAAGGTAATTCACACCCTCTTTAACCCACCCACACAGTCTGCCCCTCCCCCAAGTCCTTCTGGTAAATGGTTCACCTGTGTCTGACCCCGCCTCTGTTGCTGCGCTTTGCAATGAGTCGTTCACTACTTGTTTCCCTTCCACTATTCCCCAGCCTCCATCACTCTTCCTCATGCTCCCCTCCCTCTTCCCCTGCTCCTCACAGGGTTTCCTGCCCCCCCTTAGTACCCAGGAAACTCTGACTGCCCTTTACTCCCTCAACCTGTGAAAGTCCAGCCCTAATGGGCTGGATCGCAAACTCCTCCAAATCTCTGCTCCCGCCATAGCATCTCCACTGACTCACCTACTCAGGGTCTCCTTCTCCCTCAGTACTATCCCTAACTCCTGGAAGTTGGCCAAAGTTCTTCCACTCAACAAGAGGGGAGGGGAACCTTTCATCCCCTAGTAACTTCTGTCCAGTCTCCCTCCTCCCCACTCTAGCTAAGCTGCAAGAGAAGCTTATCCACACCAGACTCTCTAATTTCGTCTCCTCCACTAATTTCTCTCCCTATTCCAGTCTGACTTCTGGAAGCATCACTCCACTGTCTTCTCCTTATTGCATGCAACTGATTATATCTTCTCAGGGATGCATCAGGGCACATCACAGCTGCCATCTTCATTGATATGGCCAAGGCCTTCGACTCGGCATCCCACCCATTCCTCCTGGATCAGCTGAGTTTGGCTGGCATCTTATCTCCTGTTGTCAGTTGGTTCCACTCTCATCTACAGTCACTACAGGTTGGTAGGGCCCTGTCACTTCCACTTCCCATCAACGCTGGTGTCCCACAGGGCGCCATCTTGGGTCAATCAAAATGAAATGACCGTGCTCAGGAGAAGCAGGGCGGTGCAGGCTCAGGGGCGGTGAACTTCCAACACACACAAAACAAAAAAGTGAGGCTGCACCCCAGTCGTAGCATGTAGCCACTGAAGTGCAGCCTCACTTTTTTCTTTTCTCTATCTTGGGTCCCATACTCTTCTTCATTTTTCTTAATGATCTCTTGGTTGGCCTATGCTAACTTGTACATTCACATTTAGGCAGATGACACAGTCATCTACATCTCTGGTCCCCTCTAGCATTGTCATAAAAGGTCTGCTCCAGCAAGACTTCTACAATGTCCTGTGATGGTTCCAGTCAAACCAACTCTGGGTCAATACAAAAGAAAAACTGGGTCCATAACCTTTGGTGCCAGCCAGAAACTGGCCAGACTCCTTACTCTGCCCATCTTTTCCACCTTGGATGACACCCCTTTAGAAGTGAGTCTCTCCTTCATGTACCTCCGAGTGTGGCTAGACAGCAACCTTGACCTCTCTGCCCACATTGACTCCATCCATACCAAGTGTAGCCCTAAACGTGATGCCTTGTACTGCAATACAGACTGCTTATCTCTGCAGGTCCACCAAGAACTTGTCGCCAAAATGGTGCTCCCAGTCTTTGACAATGCAAATGCGGTCTATGGCACCACCCTCTCCACCCCTCTCTGTCCAGTCTGGACACCGTCTGTGACTCCTTTTGCTGCTTTGTTCCAAAGTCCTTCTCTCATACTCTTCATTGTTCACTTTACTCCTCCTTACCCATTCTCACTCTAACCTTGCTTCACCAGATCCACTGACTCCTTCATATCCAAATACTGGTTTGGGTCCCTTCCCACTTACCTTTCATCGCTCCGCTCCCTGATTCTATCTGCCTCCTGTACCTCCTGCACCAGGGATCCTCGTACCATCACCATTTGGCACCCCGCTCCTCTGCTGGGCAATCAGCCTTTTCTTATCATCTCCCATACTTTGGAACCAGCTCCCCTCATTCCTCTACTTCACTGCCTCCCTGGCTACCTTAGGTGTCAACTTAAACTCCTTCCCTTCCCCTCGCTCCTGTTTTCCCTCTCCCTGACAGTTTCCCATGCATTTGCCTCCTACCCTGGTGTAGGTGTGGTTGAAATGTCTGTTACTTTTTGCCTTGATTGCTAATTCCGCACTTACTTCTGTATTAATCGTATTCACTGATTGCACTTTATAGTAACTGCAATCTGCGTTTGTGCTATGTATTTTGTATCCCCTGTCCCCTTCCCTCAGGTCATACCCAGAAATGAGCCTCAGCCCAGTGTGCCTTTCCCGGTCAACAATTTTCAAATACATAAACAGAAGCTGTGCACCCAAATTTGGTGCAGTTTACAGGAATAAAGGGTGCATCTTGATTCCTGCACACATAGAGATCATCTCACAAATGATACTCCCCATCTCTGACTATGGTGACATTGTATACAGTGCTGTTCCTAAGTCCAGCCTAGCCAGACTGGACCCCCTCTTTCACTCCTTTGGCTGGTTTGCCCTGGACAGTCCATCTCATACCCACCACATCTCCATGTAGTCCTCCCTCTCCCTTCCCTCCCTTGATGCCAGGCACCTTGCCCACTATGCTTCCTTCATCTCCATGTACTGGTTTGGCTCCCTTCCCTCTTACCATGCCTCCCTTTTCACCTCTCCCCTTTTACATGCTACTCCCCTTGCAACATCGACTCTAGCTCTCTTGCTCACCCCTCAGTGAAATCCTCTACTGGTCAAGCTGCCCTCTCCTTCTAAACTCTGGGACTCCCTCTCTTTCCCCTTCCACCCCCTCTGCTCCTTCCCTTTGCTCACTGAACTCTCTCCTCCGCAACATTACTGCTCATTCCTGCAGTTGCCCCTGACACTGGGCCCAGTGCTTTTGTCCACCACCCTCCAACCCCTACTCACCCTTCACCCTGCAGTTACACTAGTGCAGCCTTCCCTCTCCTCTTCCCAATTTCATCCATTCCATCCATCCTATACTGAGTATTGCATTGTTACACACTACATACTGTTCTTCCTGTGCACTTTATAGTGTATTTACTACACAGCAGCATTGCATGCATAATTGTCATGCTGTTGGTGCTTATATATTATTGTAGTTTTTTTGTAACTTCCTAGTGTGTATTTGTTGTTTATGAAATAATAAATATACACCCCCTGACCAGACCAGTCCCTGACATTACAAAGTGCCGATGTGTTCTTAGTAAGCATTCTGTCCCTAGAGACCTGGAGGGCATCCTTGCATACTTATAAATTAAGGGAGCACTTCTGACCAGTCGGAGCTCTCCTGTTCCCTGACTGTGAGACTCTCTTATTCTGTATAAAGTGTTTCACATGCAGGTGTCCAGGAAATGGACTCATTCAGGGGGAGTTTTTTTATTGTTAATTTTTCATATAGAAACATAGAACGTGTCGGCAGAAAATGACCGGTAGGCCTATCTAGTTAGCCCTATTTTCCGTGTCAAACACTACACCCTGTACCATATTTGGTCACAGGCATCCCTCTCTCTTCCCTTACTTCTATGTATTATACCCATGTGCCTGCCTCCCCCCACCCCATTTGAACCTTCCCACTGTCTTCGCCCCACCACCTCTTCTTCATATATAATTATATTACTAATTTGTTGATCAACCTCAATTAATAATCTATTAACACTGTCTCCGATACTAGTCATCTGGTTGTAAGAGTGGTCTCACTTACTGTATAGTCTTAGGGTATTCTAACTGCAGTGCTTACCTTTGGTTTGTGGTTCTTATGACAAATACACAACAGACCATTCTTTCAACTATAAAAATGATTTCCACAAGTCATCCCAGTGGTGCTGAGGGTTGAGGCGCTGGATACCACACCTCGTGCCACACCGGTGACTTGGGATTGGGAACGGACTCAGGTCGCTCAGGGGTCAGCAGGGGGAGGAAAGGACTGAGCATCCTTAGACAGCTCTCTTTCCTGGGGCAGTGCAGCACACTGTAGACTGACACCCAGCAGTGACTGGGTATCAGTACAGGTGCGTCGCCCAGAAGAGGGGAGGGCACACATCCAGGGCATATGGCTGCTTCTGCGAAGGTGGGGGTAGCTACCTCACCCATTGCAGAGTTCAGGTGCCCAAGAGAGAAAAGCAGAAAAAGGCCAGGAGCCTACGCAGTTCATGATGACCCAACACGTTCGGGTCAGAGAATGAGTCTCTCCGAGGGAGGGCTGGAGCTATCTGTTGGCTCTACGGAGGAGTGACAAAGTATAAAGAAAAAAAAGAATGATCTCCGTAGCAGTATTAACATAAACAAGACATTGTTATGTAAAACGGTTTCTGTATTTGGGAAGCAGCCTTTCTTGTCAGTAGTGAAGACTCTGCTAACATAGATAATTTTTTCCTTTTCAGTGGCTGCTGTTTTTTTTAATCAGAGGAGCATTTTTGAAACTGAGTTTATAGTGTTTTACTGTTCAAGTGATGGATAGGATATTTGAATTTTAGAAGGGCAGTGAGATTGATGGGGATGTTGCCATTCACATTAGAGCAGAGAAAGATGATCTGGAGAAGAACTAACTGAATTCAGAGGTTCAATTCTTTTCAAAACAGAAGCATACTTTACCTGAAGGCAAGGCACTCAAAGTTTGAATACATTCAAATAGAGGGATATCCCTCATTTTACCCTTCAGAAACCCTCTGTTCATAACTCTCAACAGCCCCACATTAGAGGAGATGTCCTCATTTTACCCCTCAGAACCCCTTTACCCACACCTCTGAAATGCCCCACATTAGCAGGGATGTCCTTCATTTTACCCCTCGGAACCCCTCTGTCCACACCTTTCAACTGTCCCACATTAGGAGGGATGCCCCTCATTTTACCACTCAGAACCCCTCTTAACTGTCCCATGTTGGATGAATGGCCCTCATTTTACCACTCAGAACCACTCTGCCCTTACCGCGCAACTGTTGCACATTAGCAGGAATGTCCCTCATTTGACCCCTCAAAGCTCCTCTGTTCAATTCTCTGCTGTTCAGCATTAGGAGGGACATCCCTCATTTTACCACTCAGAACCGCCCTGGTCATAGCCCTCAATGGTTGTACATTAGGAGGGGTGTCCCTCATGTTACTCCTCAGAACATCTCTGTCCATATTTCTACTGCCCCACATTTAGAGGGGTGTCCTTTGTTAGCCCCTCTGTCCATACCTCTTAACTACCTTACAGCAGTATTTGCTTCTTTAGTTTTTTGACCAGAAATGGAGGGCTACACAATACTGCTGTTCTGAGCCTCATCCAGGGAGGGGTTGTGGGATACTGATGTATACCAACTGAAATTGAACTTGATTAAGCTGCTGGTGATATTTATTTGACTGAATAGGAGAAATTTTGCTAGGATATCAGGGAAGGTCCCCATTTCTTTTTGAGAAGTGCCATGGGATCTTTAACACCCACTTGAACAGCCACCAGAAGAGGTAGATGGGACCTCAGTTTAACGTCTCATCCAATGGACATCACACACCAATAATATAATACCCCTCTAGTACTGCCCTAGGGTGCCAGCATTTTTTTTAAATGGTATGAGCCCAATAGTGGTGTGGGACTAGAACCCATGACCTTCTGACCCAGAAGCAGATGTGCTACCAACTGAGCCATGGTGACACACATTAGGAGAGATGTAATGCATTTGACCACTTAGAACCCATCCATGAAAGTACGTCCTGCAGTTCCCCTAACTTGAATGAAGTAACAGACACATCCAGGGTGAGCTACAGATCCAAGCTGTCATACAACCTTTCCAAAAGAGAGTCTTTCTCAGAATATATAAAAAATAAACACACAACATTAAATCAGGGGAAATTTATTTTCTTTGGATGCATGTGACACCTTGACTATTTATTACATGTGTGTAAATATACTGTATGTATGAGTACAAAAAGAACTCTGATTCCCCAGGACATTAAAAGATAATGCCAAATTCAGACTTCTTCCACTTCTATAGACAAATACCTTGCTTGGTACAACCTGTTCATTATTCAAATGTCAACATTTTTTAAATACTAACATTTATATAAAAAATATATATATATATATGTACATATACTATGGCACTTAAAAAGCTGTATCTGGTATAGAAACTATTCCACTGCATAATGAAAGTGTACAAAACAAAAGTTCCTCACAAAGCATCAATATTGGTAAGCAATGCGATAAACATGAAAAGACACTGCAAATGGACGAGGTTCAGGCTTATGTAATTCCTGAAGCCTGCAAATTAGAATAGGCTATTAGACTCAACTCCAAATAACCACCGGGGGGAGGGAGCAAGGTAACGTTGACTGTGTAAGCATTGTGCTAGTAGACAATTTAACTTGCAATGACCACAAGGGGTCAACTCAAGATAAACCGGGCTGGGCTGCGCAGGCAATGCACTGCTAGTTATAATTTGAAACAACCATTAGGGGTGAATCAAGGCCTATTTGTTGGGAAACTGCCAAATAGGGGAAAAATTATTAACACTTACAGACAATGGAAGAGCGGGAAAAGGTTTGCGTCCCGGCCATCTCATCCTCCACCCTGTCCGATAACCCTTTGCACCTTTATCAGGAAAGGCAACTCTCCTTATTGCTGCTTTTATAGACCAAGATTTTAAATCTAGGATGGGAGGTACTGATGAGAATTCTTCAGTTAAAAAGAAATGGGTGATGATGCAAATGGTTATCCTTGGGCAAAAGCCAGGAGTACAAAGCTACTGTCTGTGTGTCATGGGAGAACACCAGCATCCCTGCAGGGTGTGCAGCGGCAGTGTGCTTCTGTCTGTGTGTAATGGGAGAACACAGCTCTCCCTGCAGGATGTGCAGGGGCAGTGCTTCTGTCTGTGTGTAATGGGAGAACACCAGCTCTCCCTGCAGGGTGTGCAGGGGCAGTGCTTCTGTCTATGTGTAACACTAAAGCACACCAGCTCTCTCTGCAGGGTGTGTAGGGGCAGTGCTTCTGTCTGTGTAGGACACTAGAGCACGCCAGTTCTCCCTGCAGAACGTGCAGGGGCAGTGCTTCTGTCTGTGTGTGACACTGGCACACACCAGCTCTCCCTGCAGGATGTGCAGGGGCAGTGCTTCTGTCTGCGTGTGACACTGGAGCATACCAGTTCTCCCTGCAGGGTGTGCAGGGGCAGTGCTTCAGTCTGAGTGTGACACTGGAGCACACCGGCTCTCCCTGCAGAGTGTGCAGGGGCAGTGCTTCTGTCTGTGAATAATGGGAGAACACCAGCTCTCCCAGCAGTATATGTAGGGAGCAGTGCTACTGTCTGTGTGTAACATTCGAGAACACCAGCTGTCTCTGCAGGGTGTAGGGGTAGTGTTTCTGGCTATATGTGACACTGTAGAACACCAGTTCTCCCTCCAGGTTTGTAGGGGCAGTGCTTCTGTCTGTGTATGACACTGGAGCACACCAGTTCTCCCTGCAGGGCGTGCAGGTGCAGTGCTTCTGTCTGTGTATGACACTGGAGCATACCAGTTCTTCCTGCAGGGTATGCAGGGGCAGTGCTTCTGTCTGTGTGTGACACTGGAGCACACCAGCTCTCCCTGTGGGGCATGCAGGGGCAGTGCTTCTGTCTGTGTGTGACACTGGCACACACCAGCTCTCCCTCAGGTGTGCAGGGGCAGTGCTTCTGTCTGTGTGTGACACTGGCACACACCAGCTCTCCCTGTAGGATGTGCAGGGGCAGTGCTTCTGTCTGTGTGTGACACTGACGCACACCAGCTCTCCCTGAAGGGTGTACAGGGGCAGTACTTCTGTCTGTGTGTGACACTGGAGCACACCAGCTCTCCCTGCAGAGTGTGCAGGGGACAGTGCTACTGTCTGTGTGTAACATTCGAGAACACCAGTTGTCTCTGCTGGGTGTAGGGGTAGTGTTTCTGGCTATATGTGACACTGTAGAACACCAGCTCTCCCTGCAGGTGTGTAGGGGCAAGTGCTTCTGTCCATGTGTGATACTGGAGAACACCAGTATCTCACACAGACAACTCTTTACATGGCAAAATGGAAACATTATTTACTGTTTCTGTTTGAGAGGCGCAAGTCTTTTAGAGCAGCACTAAACTTTGTGCAGGCTTCCCTCTGTATTGACACCCATTTTCCTCCGGACAGTGTCATCCCCTCACCACCACCACCACTGATCACCAGGACTTGAAAAAATTGGCACCTCATGTTAAATCATCATACCTTTTCAGGTCAACCTGTGGCTAGTGCCATAGTAGTCTAGCCAAAACCTGCTGACTGCCCATCAGAAACCCCAAGTTGCATACACAGCCTCACAATCCCTGCATTCACAGTGACTGGATCTTTTAGTTCCAGTGGAACATTCCTTCAAACTAGCGATGACCAAGCTTTCTACTGGCTCCTCTTAATGAAAATGGCGGCAACATTATTTAAGAAAAGCTTAAAAACTTATTTAACAAAGCATTTCACAGATTTTTTTCTAAGTTAGTTTCACTGGATTTTCACACATTTTCAATGCAGTATGGTTGTTGCAATCATTAAATGTAATTTCCACATTTGGCCTCGAATTTATTGTTACTCGGTTTAAGCACTGGAAAAGACATCCTTGAAATATAGGTTGTCCATTCATAGGTGCTCTAAAGAAGATATAAACTTAACACAGTTTCAGTAACTCAACTCTAAACTCAGGGTACACATACCAAGGGCCGTAAATAATGTGACAACCACAGTGGAGTGTGCAAAAATGCAAATCCCCAAAGTGTGGTCAACACACCCAGAGTCAGACTCACAGTTCAATGGAAAAGTTAAAGTAACCACCAAAGAGCTGATTCAATTTCTCTTAGTTTGGTTTAGTAAAACCAACGTGTGCCCACAGAATTCAAAAAGCAGTATTCCAAGAGGTCTTATTTGCAGATATATAATCCACTGGCCAGCATGTAAACAAAGTTTTTGGATCCTGCAGGAGGTGGGGTGTGTTACGGTGGGGTGCATTATGCTGGCAGGACACTCAACTCCCAGACAACTAGGGTGCAGGTGCCACAGCATGGGCATACCCAGTGTGCATTCACAAGGGGGTTGTCAGGTCTTGCCCTGTAGCTCTCACATCATTACCACTGACTATAATGCGGGTGGGGCACTACTTTTTTTTTATTCTTTGGTAACCAGGTAAGGCCCACTAGGCACAAGTGCCTTTTTTTCAGAGGCAGCCTGGGAACACTGGGGAGTGTTAAGTGACTTGCTCAGAGTCACACAGCATGCAGCTGGAGGTTGTCGGAATCAAATCCCGGTCTGCTGGCTGTACAAAGCTTATTCATAGCTCATTACTCAAGGTACTTTTAAAGACACGGACTCCATGGGCCACATAGTTCCCAAAGATTAAGTGTAATTCCAGCATTAGGCCATTCTGGGTGGTTGGCCACACAAGGCAGTGGTGTCATTGTGTCAAGTGAGCTGCCAGCCTGCTCTCCAGGCTGAAGGAAAGCTGCAAGCATGGCAACCATGAATAGCAAAGAAGAAGACCAGGGAAGTGGAGAGAGAGGAGGCACTCACCACGAATAGCAGAGTGGGAGACCAGTGAACTGGGAGGGCAACCATGAATATCAAAGTGGAGGGACTAGGGACTGGGGACAGCCATGACTATCGAAGTGGGAAACCAGGGAACTAGGGGCAACCATGAATAGTTAAGTGCTGGAACAGGGACCAGGGAACTGGGGGGTGGCAAACATCGAATACTGGTAATAAAAAAACCAAAACAAATATTTCAACCAGATGGTGCAATGCCACTTGAACCAATTTTCTCTAAAACAATATGTTTAAGAGGTTACATGTCCATTCTGTTTTGGGTGTCTATCCAGTTTATGTCTGAAATGGCCACCATTAGCAGCAACAGCTTAGTGGTCAGTAAATAGAGTCAGACAGACTGAATCCTTTGGGCCTTTTGATCTCCACAGCATTCTCTGTTTCTGTGAGTACTAAACTTGCTGATCTAGAAGCCACACCAGGCCAAGAAAGATGACAGTTTCTGCTTGTACACCTCTGATTTTACCATGCAGCCAACCCTCACTAGGCAGGGGATTTCTGTTCTATTTTTGTTTTGCAAAATCAACAAAAAGAAATATTGTCATGTATTCCCCACTCTGTTTTCCTGTTCTTATCAATAAGTGCTGGATACACGTCATACTTCCGGCAGGAAGGGCCTGGTTGGGTTTGTAACACAGCTATTGTTTCCAAGAACTCTCTGCCACTCAATTACTAAGAGTCAGTGCAGCAGCCGCAGCCAATCATTAGACTTCCTGCGATGTCGTTTTAACTCAGGAATAATGTTTCTGGTGAAAAGACCAGCTGTGCTGTGCTGCCAGATATACACTTATGAAAGAGAGATTACCACTTTTGGCAACATTTTGAAAGACATAAGATTTAGACAAAATGCTGCATATTTATTATATTTTCCATGAGAACATTCAGAGTGAGAATACCAGGAGAGACAGTTTTCTGGGAAAGCAGTGTATGGGATCTGTAATAGGATGCTAGGAGAGAAGAAATATCCAAATAGTTTGGCTTTTGTGCATCGCTCAAACCACACACATGTACACTCAAAAGCCTCATTCCCAGAGCAAGGCATCATGGGTATGCCAGTCCTTGTGCACAAGAGGCTGACATGGCTACACCAAAACAGGGATCATCTTGTAAATTGGCCTGCACTTCTGATCCAGCATAGGTTGAGAATGACAAGGTATAGACACGTGTTTCGTCCTCCTTCTTCCCTCTGTCCTACATTATAGATCACATTCCTTCACTGCGTTCCTGATGCCTTGTGACCTGGGTTACTTCCATCTGATAGGCTGAACATGCACATGTGACACTGAAACTTTCTGGGTCACTGCATGGAGACAGGATCCGTCCCACCCACCCCCACACGAGTTTTATTTTGCTCCTGCTATTTAACCCTTTGCTAAACTCACAATCCTTTCCTTGTGACATCGCAATCATTTCTACGTGAACCAACTGTGATGCTACAAGCTAAGGATTACAATTTAAAGAGATAATGTGCTGACTGAAATTAAAGGGCTAGTGTAATGCCTGAAACTAATATTAGTTTCCAAAATAAATAAACTATTACGTTTTATTTCTGAGGTCATTTTTCTTTTCCCCTTGGTTAATTAGAAGATGTTTTACTTGATGTTAATAGGTGTGGTGTGGTGTGGTGTGGTGTGGTGTGGTGTGGTGTGGTGTTGTGTGTGGAACAGCACTAGGGATGTTCAGATACTTCAAAATCTGATCCCGCTTAGGATAGTCGGATGTTAGGATTATCTGCATCAGACTCCACTTCTGATCTCACCATCAGATAGCATCAGACTATCCTAAAATCCTAAAAGATTTTAGGATATTTTAGGGTAGTTAGATTTAGGATTTTAGGATGTGCTAAAATCTGAGTTTTTATCATCGGTTTTTAGGCTATCTGATTTTAAGGACTAATATTCTAAGAAAATACCTGCTATCTTGACCATCCATTTATAAAATGGGTATCTGAACAATCCTAAACAGCACTGTCCCTGGCAGCTGATATACCGGTATCTGTCTCTGTTCCTCCCATTACATCATCAGCATTGTGACCTCACTGACTGACATCACAGCTGCTCAGGAAGAGCCACTCAGCAGCTGTCAGGTCAGTCACCTGTGATTTTACTGACAGTGAGGTCACAGTGATGATAACATAGTTGGAGGAACAGAACTAGATATGTCAGCTGAGAAACTGCAGCATGCAATTCCACACATCCAGCAAAATACTATCACACAGAAAACAAAACTTTTTAATGAGCAAAAGCAAAAAGGAAAATATTTCAGAAATAAAGTTACAAGGGACTACTTCTTAAAATTTGTAATATTCTCCTGTATGCTATTTTTAATTCTACTAGCTCTTTAATAATATCTTTTAACCCTTAGGCTGTCAACAGAAATAGAATGTATAGGAATTTTGGTCTGATATATCAGTCTGCGGCCATGCAAGGGTTAGAAGTAGTTAGCTATTATATTTTTTTATTTTGTATTTATTTCAAAACGTTTTACCAGGAAAGACATACTGAGCCGAGTACAGTGCAATTACAAAATACAATGTTCAGAAATTACAATAACATGGAAATAAATGCAACCAAATGAACACTTCACATGCAATGCTTCTGAGCAGGAATTCTGCAATGTAAAACAATGCAAAAAATAACAATAGAAACAAAATGCAGTATACAAACAGTGCAGTACTAAGACGGGGAAGGGCAGTGGCTGAGAACTGAGGGAGGAGGGATATGTTAGCGACAGAGTAGGGTGGAGGGCAGTGGACAAGACCAGTACCCAGTGTCAGGAACAACTGCAGGCATGTGAATAGTGAAGTCATGGAGGAGAGACTGCAGAGTGCGACTGGAAAGAGGGTAGAGATCGCCAGAGCTTAGGGAAGCAGAACAAGAAGGCCGATTGATCAGCAGAGGATATCACGGGGAGAGAACCAGAGCTAGAGTTGCAAGGGAAGTAAGAGGTAGTGTGTGGGGGGGAAGGATAATAGGGAGGGAACCAAGCCAAAATTTGGAGTTAAAGGAGGCACAGGGGGCAAGGCGCCTGGCATAAAGTGAGGGGAGGGGGAAGGAGGTGTACTAAGAACAGTGATGAGTGCGAAGGGATCTGCCATGGACAAGACAACAACAGAAGGAGTGAAAAAGGGAGTTCAAGTCTTGCTAAGGTGGATTTGTAAGCAGCACTGTAAATGATGTCATCATAATCAAACACGTGAGTATTATCTATGTGAGGATCACTTTGCAGACAGGAAGTAGGATGCTCCTCTTATTCCTGTAAGGCACACCGATTTTGGGGTGGAGCTTCTTGTAGATTGCAGCCACATGAACACAGAAACCAAGGTGACGATCCAGCCAGACCCCAGGGTACTTGAAGGACACTTCTTCAATCGCTGCACCATCAAGTGTATGGAAGGAGGGGGAGAGGCGGGAGTCCAGCAAGCTGCCGCCTGGTCCAAAAGTCAAAGAGATAACTTTTTTGGCATTGAAGAGCAGCTGATTTTCACAGAACCAGTGCTGGATGTTGTTTACATCCAGTTGGAGTGGGTGATCCAAGAGGTCAGGGTAGCGAAGCCAGATGTAAAGAGTACCAAGTCGTTTGCATACATGTGAATGGATACAGAGGAGCAGGCGGTGTGTGTGTGGGGGGATGCCATTTAGAAAATGAAGAAAAGCATTGGGCCACAAGCAGACCCTTGGGGATGACTGAGCAAATTGGGAGTCGAGGAGAAAGGGAATCTTCAATTTGGACATCTTGAGGCCTTCCCTTAAGGTAGGAGCAGAACCACTCAACTGAGAAGTAGAGAGTCCAGCTGCCTTAAGCTTGTCCTGAAGAATGGAGCGGGCAACAGTGTTGAAAACGTTGGCCAAGTCAACAAAGATGTCGGGGGTGACCAGGCCTGGATTCACACCAGAGAGGCTAGAGTATTAGTGAGCTGGAGGAGAGAGGTGGAGGTGGAGTGAAGCTTCCTGAAGCCAGACTAAAAAGGAGTGAAGATGGAGGATGAGTCAAGAAAAGGGTTGAGCTGGGAGACAACAAGGTGTTCCTGAGTTTAGCCAGGGTGGAGAAGATATCAGCTGGGATAATAGGAGGGATATATTGTTCAGGCAAAATTTATGTAGCGAGAGGGAGAGCCAATTGAGGTTGAAAGCACCTAGGATGAGAGCTAACCAGTGGAGGCATAGAAGGAGATGGTGGTAAGGAGCTTTGTGGCTGATGGCGGAGACATTATATTTATTTATTGAAGAGTTTCACTAGAAAAGCACACTAAACAACAAGTTGCTCATCTCCTGGTGCATCCTGGGGAAGAGGGTAGTGGGAAGTACATAATAGCAACACAAATTACAAGTTACAATGACAAAATACGGTGATGACATGACAGACGGCAGACAGCAGTAGACTCTAGCAATACATATGGGGACAAAGAAGGGTAGTATAACTGAAGTAGTTTTTCTTTTCCCTTTCACTAATTTTGAGATTTTCCACTGACAGCACCGGGGTGATGTGTGATCAGAGCTCTCCCTATAGATTGATATATCTTGTTCAAGTCCCCTTCATACATCATCGGCATTGTGACCTCACGGACTATGACATTACAATTGGCCAAGAAGAACCAATCCCCTGCTATCAGATCAGTCACTTGTGATGTCAGCATGCGTGAAGTTGCAATGTATGTGAGGTATGAAAGGGAAATATGTTATAGTACTGTCCCTCACCTTATAACTAATTAAATCATGTACACATCCTTTCAATAAGCAAAAGAAAAAAAGAAAAAATTATTCTGTAATAAAAAAGCAACTGACTACTTTAAAAAAAGTATTAACATTTCTCTCTGCTGTTTTTTGATACAGTATTAGCTCTTTAAGCAAAGGGTTAGTCTGCAGACGCAGACAAACTCTAGGTGACAAGGATCCTGTTTCCATGGAAAATTAAATCAGTAATGAAAAATAAAGGGAACAGAAATGCAGGCAGTATCTAAGTTACAAGTTAAATTGTGTCTAAATATTGTTTTTCAACACTCTCTCAAAAGTGGCAAACCTACTTTAGTGTAGGCTAAAAAGGAATCTGCCCCTTTGCAGAACTAAGGGGAGAAAGTAGGTGCACCCACATGCAAGCTGTTGATATTCATCTGTTCCCCTTCCCCAAAATCCAGCATCCAACTCGCCATTCAGAATGTCATTTTACTGCAATGGCTTTGCTATGTCTGCATAAGCACGCTCTATTTCCTCATCGGCTGGGCAGGTGTGGCTGAACTCATCCCTGGCATATGCATTCTTCAGATACCGCCAGACACCAGTCATCTCGGTTGGGATCTCGAAGTTTCGGTACTTCTTGGCTGCAACCTGGACAGAAGCACAGAGTTTAGGTGTGTGTTCCTGTTTTGCCCTGTGAAGGCTGTAAGAGCATTTAAAGATACAGGGTGAGGGGCTGTCACAGCAGTGCAGTGTCCAAGTTCATGTTTGCACCCTGGGATCCTGCTCTGGGGTGGACTCGAGGTTGAGCTTTTTTTTTTTACTTTCTGTTTTTGCCCTTTCCTGCCCACAGTGGCCCCTATCTAGTTGCTTTTGGGACCTCCCAGTTCCACACACACTTTGTCTGTCACTTATCATACCGCCATCTTCACCCTGGACTTCCCCCTCCAAGGGAGGTGGGGCGAGGGGAATTGGCTTGATTCCCTCCCCAATCAATGTGGTTGCTCTGGAGGAAGAGGGGCAGCCTGCAGGTCGGGGTCCAGAATGCCAGCAGTGCCATTCTACTCATTGGCGTTTTCCCACCATTTCTTTCCTTGTCGCTCTCAGACGCTGGGTGGTGCTCAGAATGGAAGTGCACACTGAGGCATAACGAAGCTCTGCATGGGCCATTTAACATCTCCCCTCCCACTCCATTGTTCCCTGTCTGCACCACCATCTGTGTTCACCCAGGTGGCAGTTGCATAGAGGGAGTCAGTGCCCACTCTATGTCTCCCCCCAGGGAAGAAAGGGTCTGTTGAGATGTTTTATCCTCTTCCTTAGTGGGGGCAGCCCGCCGATGACTCAGGCTTGCTCTCGAACATGGTCACCGGCGTCGTGGGTGGTGGCGCAATGGCTGCACTGACAGGAAGTAAGGCACTTGGCTTTCCTGGAAGTAAGGTCACCCAACATTTATGCACCCTCCTTGGGGGCACTGGTGTCAGCTGTGAAGGCCGATGTCCCCCTACCCCCCAGATTAGAGGAGTGTGATGCCATGTCAACCCAACTGTTTCAGGGAAGGACAATGAAAGTAATATAAAAATATAAACACATAAGCTGGTGCTGGCCCATCAGTGAGTGGTAAGGCGACCACTGGCAACATAGACGACATGAGTTTGGGAACACCCCCGAGTTGACAGCCGACCACGGTAACGAGGCTTGAGCATCCCAGTGGATGAGGAAGGAGGGACGCCATCCCTGCTGCAATGCTGCTACCAAGGTGACCCCAGGGGGCAGTGCAGCAAGTCACTGAGAGGAGTGGGCCAGGGATCTGCACTGTGCATGCACACTGTCCTCCTCATGCACTGACATTTTCCAGAGGGACAAGGGAAAAATAAGAAATTAGACCTGGTGCCGGCTTTCTGGGAAACTTAGTATATACAGGCTCTCTATGCTTCTTGACATCATGTGTGTTCGGGGGTATACCCTCCTCCACCCCATACCCTGCAGAAGGCTAAGCTGAGGATCCATGGAGGACAGTTGGCAAAGGTAGGTGGAGGCTTGGAGAAAGGCACCAGAGGGTTCTGGGGAGCTGACATCAGAGACAGAGGGGGGCAAAACAAATTACAAAAAGTAACACATAAGACACAGGGTGAGGTTTTCAGGTCAGCTGGGGACTATTTCTTAGTGCCATTTGAGAACATATAGAAGTTTTGGGCCAGCCTGCAGGCATAGTGGTAACGTTACCACTCACAACGCCATTCGTGAGTGAATCCTAGGTTGACAGAGGGCTAGCAGGGAGAGGAGGATGAGCATCCGTAGAACTGCTTTCTTCTTTGGGGGGAGGGAGGGATCTAGCACTAGGCAATATCCTGACCCCTAGCAGAGGCTAAGGGCAGGTGCACCAGGGGCCAGTGCATCTGCTGGGATTGATGGCTGTGGCAGGCATCTGCACATCAGGAACTGGAGTACGCTCAACATGTGCTGACATTACTGCATGTCTGCCCCAACAGGAAAAAAATTCTCTGGTTCCAGCAACATGATGCCAGGGACCTGCAGCCACCACTACCTGAATGACACCTGGTGTACGTCTTGGTGGGGGAAAAACAGGTAGATATTGGCATCTCCAGGGGATGGCGTAAGTCATAGGTTTCCTTATTCAAGCCACCTCGGGGATGCTAGGTGGCCAGGACGCTTGTTGGGCCCTATGGGCTGATCTAAGGGATACATCCCCACAGGCACCAGTGAACACAAATAGAACTGAAAAAAAGAAGTTTGTGACTCTGGGCTTGGAAGGATTATGTTTTTTTCTACTTTCTATTTCTGCCCCACCCTCTATTTTTCCTCGCCAGTTGCTAGGTCCTCATTCCAGCTACATCAGCCCTTTTGCCTGTCGTAGCAGTCTTCTGATGGGTCAAAGCTGCAGCCTCTGCTCAGCATCCTTTTCAGAATCCTGACTATAACCCACAGCTTGTCCTCCAGTTGGTGGGATCTCCTGTTTCCCCAAGCGAGGAGGAGGATATGTTACTTGACAGCTGAGGTCCAGGAGGAGTCAATGGGGCACTATTTTGGTGTGTTGGGGTGGGTGGAGTGGCATCATCTGCCTGCAACTGCTGGTGTAGGTTTTTCTTAAGCCCTCCCTTATCTCTCTTAGGCATGGTCCTGAGGAGCCACTTGGTAGAACACCTATGTGGACCATCGGAAAGATGGGTGATCCCCACCCAACCTTTAGAATTACCCTGCCAGCCCCACACTGGGTGTGAAATACCTCCACATCACTCATTAGGTGAGTGGGTGGGTGTAGACGTAAAGCTGCTCCAGAGGGAGCATATATTACTCTTCCTTGCATGACACGCCCTCCCTCTGGGCCTCCACTAAGCAAACATGCAGCAGAAGGACATCCCCTCTCTCTGCAGCAGGATGTGTCCGAGATAACACAAGAACCCCCCCCTTTTGCGGGTCAGCATCAGACTTCCCAAGCTCGGACCCAGGTCATCTGGATGGCAAGCTATAGCACCAGTGTTGTGCTATAGACTTGGAGGGATTCTGAAAATGAGTAGTAGAGTTCCAGGGTGGGTGGATGATGAGTGATGGCAGACCTGGTGACAGAACCAAGACAAAAAAGACAAAAAAAATGAAAAGTTGGCCCTTCTACACTGATTGAGGTTACATTCCAGTGTCCCTCTGCTGGTATGACCATCGTGCATGAGCCTCTTCTTCCATTCTTTTTTATTTTATTGAAAGTGACAGGGTTACAGATATATGGAGAACCAAAAATATATACATCAGTGTGAAAAAATACAGCATACAGAATGAAATAAACAGCAGAGAAGAACATCCATTTTAAATATGTAATAAAATAAGTTCCAATCTGACAACAAAATGGCGGTATCAGATCTCCATACCTTAATGATATTCAGCTTGGGCAGCAGGTTACAATCTGCCAGTGTCAGTGTGTTGCCATCCAGAAACTTCCTCTGGGAGATAAGTTCTTCGATGCTATTGTGGTCAATTTCCTCCGGAAGGGGATTGTTTAAGTAATTATCTAATCTCTGGAACTCTTTCAACAGTGCCTTCTCAAAATCTAGAGAACGAGACAGACATGCACCTTTTTATGTTTCCATTTCCCACTCAACATTACCCTCTGATCCTCATCCTCTGCGAGTCGGACATGGCCCATCAAAATGTGGGACACATCGCTAGCACATGGAGACAGAAACTCAGTTAATGCAGAGTCCATTCTTCAGTACAGATAAAGTTTACTGTTAATTTGTCATTATCAAGTAACATGAATTTCTGTTTTAAACAAGACATTTTACAGTTTTTGACCAGAAATTGTAAGGTAGTTTTACCAGAACTCAGCTACACAAAATTCCTCCAACATTTTAGTTCCAGAGCCTTCCATGTTTTATTAATAATAACATTTTCATTAAAAACAGGGGGCCTGATTCTCAAAGGGCAACACAGGGCTTGTGTCAAGTCCTGTGTCAAACCCTTTTGTTGGCACAGCTGCGCCAACACCTTTGCTGCACACTGTGCCTGATTCTAGTAGAGTGGGCGCAATTACGACACTTTTCCCGATTTATGGCAGCTTGCACCAAATATTTTGAGCAAGTCCCGTAAAAGGGGTCCCCAGAATTGCTGCAAGCTAGACCAGAAAAAGTTGCTCTAACTTGCAGCAATTGATGCATGGAATAGAAAATCACGATCTCCAGCTGGGAGAGTGGTGTGAGTTGCATGCACCGTGTGTTCGGTGCACGCAGAGCTTGCAGTATTTGCAGCCCTTTGAGAATCTGACCCAGGATCTTTTCTCCTTCAATGTCATCTACGCACATTGCTTATTCCTGCCACAAAGTCAAAATTTATTAATTTCTTTTAAAATTGGTAACTGGGAAAGGCACGTCGAGCCAGAGCTCATTTCTAGGTGCTACCCAGGGGAAGAGGAAGGGGGAAAGGGGTAAATGGTACAGTATACACGGCAATGAAAATACAAAATCAAAGTCAGGGTGCAAAGTAAAGTGCACACAGAATGTTAAAATACCAAGATAAAAGTGTGGTAACAATGATAAATTCACAAAGTGAACAATGAGCAGCACAATGGTGCGATGGAAATGACTAACATGCCAGGACCGTCTGCATATGGCATCATAGACTGTTGCCACGGCATTAATTCTGCTGTCACAAGCAGAGGATTATAACTTGAAGGCCGGAAAGAGCCACAGCAGAGACAGATGAAGTCAAAGAACCAAACAGCCTATTTTCGTGCAAATGTCTCCTGTAATAAAGAATGTACCTGTAATGTCCTGAAAGTAAATTTTTTTTTGGAAAGTTAGGAGATTTCCGTCCCCCGGATAGCGACTGTTTTTGTTTTTCAGGAAACTGGAACTCCCTTTAAGGACCCACTGTAGAAGCTTAGTCAAATGTGACAGGAAATAACTTTTGTACTACTGAATGCCCCTCCTGTTTCCTTTCCGTGTCAGACATGTAGTCTGCTACGCTTTGAACATCTTTTTGTATTTTTATAAATTCATAATCTGGCTCTGCAGTGTCCTGGAATCTAAATTCTGTTCACCTCAGTCTCAGCAGCTACTGTTTTCTCTTTGCCTTTTTCCAAGAATTCCATGACATCAGTTACAGCATTCAATGCTAGCCATCTAAATGGCCAGGGATGGTGGAATGGTGTAACTGATTATCACACCATGTTTATATATTACTACATCCCCTGGAGCCACTCATTGCGGGATGAGTGGTTTCCTGTGCATTCTTCTCGAGAGAGGACAGTGAAGCGAAGCTGGCCTGTTCTGACTCAAGCAGAATGCAAGGGAAAACACTCTTACCCACAATGAGTTGCAACAGGAGAGGTAATTGCAAGGGTATGCCTGTGGTTCAATAGGCGAAGCAACGTCACTCCTCCATCAGGCCTTAAAAGGCCACTCCCCCTTGACTGTTCCAAGATTCATTTCTTCATTGTGGACGGAGACGCCGCCTCCTCTAGTTTGCTTCCTTGTTTCATGTGTCTCCCCGTCTACTTTCTCTGAGACTCAACCCCGTGTTTTCTGCCTTCACTCATTTCTCTTCCCTACCACCTCGCTCCTTTGCTCTGTTGTGCCTGGCCACTCTCCTTGGTTGTCCGGTCCCATCTCTCACTTCCATCTCTGTTTTCCCCACTCCTTCCTCTACCCACTCTCATTCTCCATAACTCCTTGGTCTCCATTCTCCGTCTCCTGCTTTTTGGGCTTTCGTTTCCCTATCTCCTTACCAGCCATGGCTCCATTTCCTCTGGAGCTTCGGAGTGTGCCATCACCTGATCCACCTGGTGTCCCTCGCCTTCCTTCTGCATCCCATCCTCCAGGACCTTCACCCTAGACCACAGCATGGCAGCTTTCCCCTGTCTTCTGGATTAGCTGCCTTTCTGGCCTCCACCACCAGACTTGGCATTCCTGTTCTGCCTTTCCATTTTACTCCCCTGGGCTTGCTGCTCATTTTGCTGCTTCCTCTTCTGGGGTGTACAGTCCTAGCCAAGCTGCCATTTCAACCACCTGTACCTTGCATTTCGGCCACCGGCTTGCTTATCTTCATCCACTCTAGCTTTACTCCTTTTACGGCTGGTGATTTTCTGTTCTGTCCTCTGAAGCTACATCCCATGAACAGGGTCAGATCCTTCAAACCCTTTAGGTCTGGGTCGAGCTTGCCTTCATAGTTTGTGTTCCTGTTTGCTGCTCCTCATTCTCATCTTCCTCATTTGTTACCCTCTTGCATGCAGTGGCTGCCATGTGTACCAGCATCTCTCAGCCGCACCTTTTCCGATGCCTACTCTATCGTATGGGAATTGCCTGACTCTGACTTGTGCAACGCACCACTGAGCTGTTCTTGGCATTACCTCCAATTGGAACCTTGCATTCGATTTAGCATCCCCAACTGCCCTGCTCCCTTGCACCCCTTTTGGGGGCTTCTTGTCCTGCCACCACACGCCGCTGCTGCTATTTGTCGATCGTATAATCCTACATCCAGGACCCATATTCCTTTCATACTTTCTCCAGATTTTAGTTTTATTCAGATTTTGACTTCCGGCATATTCCACTCCATTATCCTTAACCACTTGTCAGCCCAGCTTCAGCTCACTTTCCTCCTCTCCCTCACTATTTTCCTCCTCGACTTACTTATTTTCCTTTATACTGGCATCATATCAGCTTCATATCACCTCACCATTTTGCTCATTACCGCTCTTTATTTTTCGCACTGGTTCCTTAGCTGTCTGGTGTCCTGGTGCCTGGTTCATAGCTAGTAGCATATCAGCTTCCAGTGCCTTCGTTCAGGCCCCATGCCCATCGTTTTCTCCATGGTTCGTCGTCTGTCTTTCCATATGTCAGCTCCCTTGTTCTCATCATGTTCTTTGTACTCCGACCATTGGCTGTGATTTTCACCCTGCCATTCTCCTCTCCGACTTGTGCCCTTTGCCTCTTCTCCTTCTTCATCCCATGCTCCTTTCCCATACTGCTGACATTGTATCATTTCTTTTTCTCTGTTAATGCTTTCTTTTTGGGGGTGTTTTCCTATCCTGCTATCACCATACCTATTTTTATCCGCCTCTTACCCTAGTATGTTCTGGACCACTTGACTCGAATATCCTCCACTCTGTGTTAAACCTCATACCTCAACTTATCCGTACTGGCCTTCAAGGCTTCACTCCATTACCGTACATCTCCATTTCATATTTCACCTTCATTGTACCGGCCTTCCAGGCTTCGTTTCATTATCGTACATCGTCCATTTCATACCTCACTTTAAATCATTCCGGCCTTCAAGGTTTTCAATCCACCATTATTTCTCATTCATTCATTCATTCTCAACTGTTCTGTCCTCCCGCATCGACTTCTCCTCTTCCCATACCGACTTCACCCCTCATCATAGGCTGCAGGCTTTGCCTGACCATCATCATCTCTCCCCCACACCCTGCTCAATCCAATTCTGCAGTTCCATGTCGGCCCTCAAGGCTTCTCTTATCAGCATATTTCATATATTCACTCTCGAACCTCCACTCGTCCATTCCAGCTTTGTAGCTCCTACCTCTCTACTCTTAGTACTTTGTACCTCAACTCGTCAGCTGCAGGCTTTGCCTGGTCCATTCTCGTTTCTACCTTCATGCAGTTGATTCATCCCTAATTTGGCTTCTCAGTGGACCCGGTTGGCACACACTCCTGTGGTTGCTACTGTGACCTGCCTCCCCCGGACCCATGTTGGGGTCTCCTTTGCTCACTCTGACCTATCCATAGATCTGCGCATTCACATTGCCTAATTGAGCATACCCCTCATATGGTTCCCATGCTACCTTGACTCAACCAGCTCTCCACTCAGAGACATGCCTTCTGTGTCCATTGATCCATGGCTTGGGGCAAGCCTGCAGCCGACGGTCTCACTCTGCACACATGAAGTCCGCATCTAGAGCATGTGAAACTCAGAGCAGAGTCCTTCTCCCTGGCCCATAGTGAGAATGCCTTCACTCCGGGTGGACCTTCAGTCATCCCTCATTTCAGCTACACATCTGAATGTAGAATTTACAACTTCAAGCTGCAAGGGGTAGGGCTCTCATCATCAGGGCCTCTTTGACTGCTTGAGCAGGTTCGGAGGCACCCTCTATGCCATTCTCCATCTGACCGCCTCTAGTTCACCTGGTCTGTTTCATAGGCTTGTGTGGGCTGGCTGAGTGCCTTGGCATTTTTTCTCTCCTCCTTTGCTTTTGGGCGTCTGGTTGCAGAGACGTCGCTTCTAAACCTCAACACCATTCGTATTTGAAGGACAGAGCGAGAGCTTCATCTAAATTGGAATATTTTCCTCTTCTCTCAATATCGACTCTAAATTGCAGTAGCTGAGCCATCACTAACCAAAACATCCTTTAGCCTGGAGGGAAGGTAACCGAGGCCTTGGATCCCCAGAGGTTTCCTTCTCAAAGGGTTTTTTTCCCTCTCCTCCATGCCGATGTTCATAATATTAGATAGGGTTAGTGCTTTTATAGGTTCCGTTGTTAGGTTCCGCTATTGGATAGAGTCGGATGGTAGCCGCGGCAGTTCTCTCTCTCCTTAGGAAGACGACCCTTCTGCATCTTATCAGCTTTTATTTCATTCATTGTCTTCATCTTATCTCCTTCTTCTCCTGTCCTTCCCATCTACAGCTATCACTTTAATTTCCGGTCTTGATATATTCTGATTTCTCTCCTCTTTGATGCTTGACACCCTTTTGGGTGTTCTTTTTGGGTTTCTTCCTAAACTAGCTTTAGCCAAGGGACTCATTCCCATGGCACCTATAGGGCTGGAACCCTTCTCTAGGGTTCCTTACCATCGTACCCCTATAGGGTGATATATCCCAAGTATAGAGAGGCAAACAGACACAATGTATGTAAATCACACAAGCATACATCATACCAAGTTGTGAAAGCACATTGAAGTGCAAAACTATGCTTGTGGTTCAATGGGTGGAGCAACAACGTCACTCCCTCATCAGGCCTTAAAAGGCCACTCCTCCTGGACTGTTCCAGGATTCATTTCTTGCTGCCCCTCCATCCTCCCCTCCTCCAGCAGCATGTTTTTCTTTTCCGTGGGCTTCTTCCTAAGTTACCTCTAGCAAAGGGAATCATTCTTACGGCACCTATAGGGATGGAAACCTCTTCTAGGGTTTCTCGCTGTCGTACCCCTATAGGATGGTATATCACATGGATAGAGAAGCAAACAGCCACAACGTATCTAAGTCACACAAGCATACATCATACCAAGTTGTGTAAGCACATTGAATAATATATTATAGATCGAGGGAGCACTCAATGTTATTTTTTTTTTATTTGTCTCGGAATGTGCCTGTTTCCATGGCATCTGTATGTGAGGTACTCTTCACAGAATAAAAGTGTCTTACACGCAGGGGAAGGGAGCACTTCAATTGGTTGGGAGCATTCCCTTTATCTATAATAGATTATATAAAAAGGGCCAGAAATAGCTGTTGAAGACAGAAGGTTTCAGGGGAGGAGGTGGTGGCAATCACAAATACAGGATTATTAATTTATGAAAAATTTTCAGACCATATTGTAATCTAGGTTAGTCACTATACAAGGAAAGCAGGAGGGTAGAAAGTAGAAGGGTAGAAAGCAAGAGGGTAGAAAGTATGATGATAGAAGGCAGGAGGGTTGAAAGCAAGAGGGGTAGAAAGCAGGAGTGTAGGAAGCAAAATGGTAGAAAGTACCAGGGTGGAACACAGGAGTGTGGAAAGCAGGAGGGTAGAATGCAGGAGGGTGGAAAGCAGGAGGGTAGAAAACAAGAGGGCGGAAAACATGAGGGTAGAAAGCAGGAGGGTAGAAGGCAGAAGGGTGGAAAGCAGGAGAGTGGAAAGCAGGAGGGCAGAAAGCAGGAGGCTAGAAAGCAGGAGGGTAGAAAGCAGGAGGGTAGAAGACAGAAGGGTAGAAAGCAGGAGAGTGGAAAGCAGGAGGGTAGAAAGCAGGAGGGCAGAAAGCAGGAGGCTGGAAAGCAGGAGGCTAGAAAGTAGGAGGGTAGAAAGCAATAGGGAGGAAAGCAGGAGTGGAAAATGAGGGTAAAAGCATGAGGTAGAAAGCAGGAGGGTACAAAGCAGAAGGGCAGAAAGCAAGAGGGTAGAAAGCAGGAGTGTGGAAAGCATGAGGGTAGAAAGCAGGAAGGTGGAAAGCAGGAGGGTAGAAAACAAGAGCATAGAAAGCAGGAGGGTGGTTGAAAGCAGGGGGGTGGAAAGCAGAAGGTGGAAAGCAGGAGGGTGGAAAACAGGAGAGTGGAAAGCAGGAGGCTAGAAAGCAGGAAGGTGGAAAGCAGGAGAGTGGACAGCAGGAGGCTATAGAAAGCAGGAGGGTGGAAAGCAGGAGAGTGGAAAGCAGAAGGCTAGAAAGCAGGAGGGTATAAAGCAGGAGGGCATCCAGTACTGGTACAAAAATGGTTTCCTATCAGCATATGTAACAGATCACACTATTATAATCACATCTACCTGTAGTTGGTCACTCGCTGACTCACTTTACCCATGGGACAGTCTACCTGTACAGACAGTGGACATGAAGGCATCATAGGCCTTCAAGGTGAACCTGGACACATTTCTGTTTACCATGAGAATCACAGGTACATTGGGAAGTAGGGTGAGTGAGTTGGGAATCACAGGTATCCTGGGTGGTAGGGTGGGTGGCAAATCAAAGAGTACCCTGGGTGGAAGGGTGGGTGGGGATCACAGGTATTGGGGCAGAAGGGTGGGTGGGGAGTGCAGGAGTACCTCTGGAGAGTAGGGTTAGTGGGGAACCACAGGTACCATAAGTAGTAGGGTGAGTGGGGAATTGCAGAGTATCCTGGATAGTAGGGTGGATGGGGAATCACACGGTACCCTGGGTAGGACAGTGGGTGAGGAACCACAGGTACCCTGGGGAGTGGGGTGGTTGGAGAATCACAGGGTACACTGGGCAGTAGGGTGGGTGCAGAATCACAGGCTACCCTGGGCAATAGGATGAGTGAGGAATCACAGGGTACCTAGGGAGGAAGGATAGGTGGTGAATCATATGTACCCTGGGCAGTAAGATGGATGGGGAATCACAGGCTACTTTGGGCAGTAGGGTTAGTGGGGAACCACTGGTAACCTGTGTAGTAAGGTGAGTGGGGAACAACAAAGTACCCAGGATAGCAGGGTGGGTGGGGAATCACAAGGCACCCTGGGTAGGGTGGTGGGTGGGGAATCACAGGTACCCTGGGCAGTAGGGTGAGTGGGGAATCATAGGTACCCTGGGTGGTAGGATGGATGGGGAAACACAGGGTACCCTGGGCAGCAGGATAGGTTGGGAATTACAGAGTACCCTTGGTAGTAGGATGGTTGTGGAATCACAGGAACCCTGGATAGCAGTGTTGGTGGGGAATCACAGGTACCTTGGGTAGCAGGGTGGGTCGGGAATCACAGATACCCCAGGCAGTAAGGTGGGTGAGGAATCACGGGTACCCTGGGTAGCAAGGTGGTTTGGGAATCACAGATACCCTGGGCAATAGGGTGGGTGATGAAATCACAGAGCACTCCAGATAGTAGGGTGGGTAGGGAATTACAGGGTACCCTCAGTAGTAGAGTGGGTGGGGAATCACAGGTACCTTGGCAGTAGGGTGGGTGGGGAATCACAGGTACCTTGGATAGTACAGTGTGTGAGGATCACAAGGTACCATATATAGTAGAGTGGATGGGGAATTACAGATACTCTGGGTAGTAGGGTGGGTGGGGAATCACGGGTACCCTGGGTAGTAGGGTGGGTGGGGAACCACAGGTACCCTGGGTAGTATGGTGGGTGGGAACCACAGGTACCCCGGGTAGTAGAGCGGGTGGGGAATCACAGGGCACCCTGCATAGCAGGGTGGGTGGGGAATCACAGGATACCCTTGGTAGTAGGGTGGTGGATAATCACAGAATATCCTGGGCAGTAGGGTCGGTGGGGAATCACAGATTACTCTGGGTAGTAGGGAGGGTTGGGAAATCACAGGCTACCCTGGGCAGTAGGGTGAGTGAGGAATCACAGGGTAACTAGGGCGGAAGGGTGGGTGAGGAATCCATAGGTACCCTGGGCAGTAGGATGGATGGGGAATCACAGGCTACCCTGGGCAGTAGGGATACTGGGGAACCACAGGTACCCTGAGAAGTAGGGTGAGTGGGGAACAACAGAGTACCCAGGATTGCAGGGTGGGTGGGAAATCACAGGGCACCCTGGGTAGGGTGGTCGATGGGGAATTACAGGTACCCTGGGCAGTAGGGTGAGTGGGGAATCACAGGGTACGTAGGTTGGAAGGGTGGGTGGGGAACCATAGGTACCCTGGGCAGTAGGATGGATGGGAAAACACAGAGTACCCTGGGCAGCAGAATAGGTTGGGAATTACAGAGTACCCTTGGTAGTAGGGTGGGTGGAGAATCACAGGAACCCTGAATAGTAGTGTGGGTTGGGACTCACAAGTATCCTGGGTAGCAGGGTGAGTCAGGAATCACAGGTACTCCAGGCAGTAGGGTATGTGAGGAATCACAGGTACCCTGGGTAGTAAGGTGGGTTAGGATTCACAGATACACTGGGCAATAGAGTGAGTAGAGAATCATAGAGTACTCCGGTTAATAGGGTGGGTGGGGAATTACAAGGTACCCTCAGTAGTGGAGTGGGTGGGGAATCAAAAGTACCCTGGGCAGTAGGGTGAGTGGGGAATCACAGGTACCCTGTGTAGTAGGGTGGGTGGGGAATCACAGGATACCCTGGGTAGTAGGGTGGTGGAGAAGCACAGAATATCCTGGGCAGTAGGATCGGTGGGGAATCACAGAGTACCCTGGGTAGTAGGGTGGGTGGGGAATGACAGAGTACCCTAGGCAGTATGGTGGGTGTGGAATCACAGAGTACCCTGGGCAGTAGAATGGGCCAGGATTTACAGGTACCCTGGGCAGCAGGGTGGGTGGGGAATCCCAAAGCACCCTGGACAGTAGGGTAGGCAATGAATCACAGGATATCCTGGGTAGTAGTGTGGTATAGGGAATCACAGGGTACCCTTAGTAGTAGTGTGTGTAGACACAGGTACCCTGAGCAGTAGGGTGTGTGTAGAATGGCAGAGTGCCCTGGGAAGAAGGGTGGGTGGGGAATCACAGGTACCCTGCACAGTAAGGTGGATTGGGAATCACTGGGTACCCTGGGTAGTAGGGTGGGTGGAGAATCACAGGGTGCCCTGGGTAGTAGGGTGGTGTAGACAAACACTGGGCACCCTGGGAAGTAGGGTGGGTGGAGAATCACAGGGTGCCCTGGGTAGTAGGGTGGTGTAGACAATCACTGTTCACCCTGGGGAGTAGGGTGGGTGACAAATCACAGTGTCCCTGGGTAGTAAGAAGGGCATTGTATGGAATCACAGGGCACCCTTGGTAGTAGTGTGGGGGAGACACAGGTACCCTGAGCAGTAGGGTGGGTGGGTGAGAATGACAGAGTGCCCTGGGAAGAAGGGTGGGTGGGGAATCACAGGTACCCTGGACAGTAAGATGGATTGGGAATCACTGGGTGACCTGGGTAGTAGGGTGTTTGGGAAATCCCTGAAAATCAGCACACAAATTTTCCCTTTCAACGGAACCCCTGATCAAAACTGATTTATTCCTGCTTATGAGGCAGTGGGAGCAGAAATGAAGGATCTATACACAGATAATCTAGACATTAAATTGCTATGTTTCAGTTCAGTGTACCCTAATGCTCAACAAGAACAGAGCTGCTTGTGACATCACAATCGGTTCCATAGAAACAGACTGTGGCGTCTGCCAGGGAATTATGACATCGGTTCCTGAAAAGCATCGGAACAAACTGAGATGTAAAGGTCAAGAGTTATGTTTACATAAAAAATATCACCATTAATAAATACAATAATTGCTTAAAAATCTATTTTATTTTGAGTTGTTGGGTAAATGGGGTCTCCTAATGGTAGCTGCTTTTTTTTTGTCCTGGTCATTGAAGACCCTCTTTAAAGGGACACTGTCAACCCTTTTTGCATCCTATTAGCATAGGAGGCAGTATAGTATAGCTTTAGGGCACTGAGTTGCAAACCTGAAGACCTGGGTTTGAATCCCACAGCCCCCACTTATATACTGTGTGGCCATGAGCAAGTCACCTAATTTCCTTGTAAGTCCAGGTCACACCTGGAATCAAACTTTGGCTTAGTGTGCCTTTCCTGGTTAAACAATTTCCCTTTTCCTATATTCCTAGTCAAAAAAACACATTTTATGATTGCTTACCTTCTCTAAAACTCATAGAAGTTGTTGGTTGTTTATCTCCTGCCTTTCTTAGTGGAACTCATGAAATGCTTGGGAATGTTGCAGTTCAGATGTATTAAATGCATTGGGTCCACTGGGGCTTGCGCCTGTGTGGTGCCCATGTTCCCAGGCATAACTGATTGCCTGATTGCTTCTATGGCCACCACCCAACCCACCCATCAAGCTACAACTGCCCTCCTGGTCCTCTGAGTAGGACTCCTACCCCAGGGGCTCACGCCTGTGTGGCGCCCACGATCCCAGGTGTAACCAATCACCTGACTGCTTCTACAGCAGCTGCCCGACCCACTCATCAAGCTAAAGCTGCCCTCCTGGTCCTCTGAGTCAGACTCCTACCCCAGTTACTACCGCTGACTGAACTCTCCACCGATTGGCATGGCGTTTCTGCATACTGACTGGGATTGGTCCTCCTGCTTGTACAGCCACTGCCAATTGGAGCACTTTTCGCCATTGACTTTCTATTACTTTGGAAACCTACTCTGCTTTGCTAAGCCCTCATACTTTTTACCTGGGATCTAATTAATTCTTTGTGCATAAATGATTTATAGAACTTGCCTAACTTGGCTCTGCATGTACATTACTGCCTAGTCTGTTTCTAGATTAATCCTTAATGCTAATTATTTATTGTTTGAGTTTAGTTTGCAAGAGTCCTTGAATTTGTGCTGCTCCTAATCTGTTTGCCCCTTCCGTTCCTAACCTCCCTGTCTGTTTCCTGTGGCTTTTCTGGTCACTGCTGGTGCCCTAGCCTAAATCTCCACTCTGTCAATCTCTTAACTTCCATGGCCCACCCCCCCAACGCAATCTTACTGCTTTCCTCATTTCACTCCTCTCCTGCTCTCTGCTCGTAACCCTACCCCTATCTCTGCTAATTTTTCACCTTTGGCCTCCACCCTCCTGGCCTTTGTCTCTCCTGTAACCCCATCCCTGCCATCTCCGTTGCTGGTTATCTGTATTGTTATCCTGCAACGCCCCCGCTGGCGGTCTATAGTCAGATACCTCATCCATCTATTTCTCCACTCCTAAATTTACTGCTGTTTCTCTCCTCTTCCTCTCCAGGGGCTCGCGCCTGTGTGACACCCACGATCCCAGGCAAAACTGATCGCCTGACCGCTTCTACAGCCGCCGCCCACCCCACCCATCAAGCTACAGCTGCCCTCCTGGTCCTCTGAGTCAGACTCCTACCTCAGGTACTGCCACTGACTGAACTCTCTGCCAATTGGCACAGCATTTCTGCAGGCTGACTATGATTGGTCCTCCTGCTCGTATAGCCGCTGCCGATTGGAGTGCTTTTTGCCATTGACTTTCTATTACTTTAGAAACCTACTCTGCTTTGCTAAGCCCTCGTACTTTTTTACCTGCCCCCGCCATCCCCTCCCAGGCCTCCTTTAAATACTCCATTTGCTCCGCCCTTTCTCCACGAGCTCCAACTTGATTGGCTCACTATGTCCCTGCATACCTTTTCTGTGATCTAGGCCTGCTGTCTCCTCCTCCTACTTCTCTGTGCATTTACCGACTTGTGTAATACTGCCTCCTTCTGTCTGCCCCATAGGGCTGCCCACTGTTTTTCCCTACTCCATTCTCTTCTCCCCTCCTCTATCACTGGTTCCACTTCACAATCCCCAGCAAAGGTTATAGCTCTGTCACATATCCAACTATACAAGCTTGTATAAAATTGACTATCTGTATTATCTTTGCCTAAAGGTCTACCCCTACCTCAATATCTGCTCTTAATTTCCTTTAATTTCTAGTGTATCCTGTCTCCCTGGTACAACAACACTATACCCTGATCCGCCAAACATGAAACCTTACATGGTACTGCTTTTTCTTGTGCCATCCTTGGCCTTGTTCCAACTGTCCCTTCCCACTGCTCCCTGTACTCCCCGGTCATCCCCAACTATCAGCCCCATGGATACTTATACTCAAACCTTCTTCGGCTGACTACTATCCCTTGTGACCCCACCCCACTACATTTACGTAGGTCCTGGATCAATTTGGTTGCTTATGCCCTGAAAAACAGCCTTGTGTACTCAAATACTTTTTATCACCTTCCTATGCCACAAACTCTAGTATCTCCTACTATTGGCACTATTGCTCTCAGGAGATGTTCATTCCAACCCTGGCCTGGTTAATAAATTACCTAGTCCCCCTGCCTGTGCCAAAGGTCTTACTGTGGTGCACCATAATATCAGGAGCCTTGTACACAACTTTGCTGAGTTGGAATCCTGGACCGCTCTCTGCAAACCTGATATCATCTGCCTTACAGAAACCTGGCTCAAACCATCCACCCTGGACTCTCTTTGTTCCCTTCCATCATACAATCTGTTATGACTTGACAGGCCTGTGCCCAAACTAGGGAGTGGCACTGCAATCTATTTTAAAGAACACCTACACCTCTCTGCTATCCGCTCGTCTCCACTCACCCACTGTGAAACGCTACATGTCCTTCTCACTCTTGGCTCCAAAAACCTTCATATAATGTGTGTCTACAGCTCTCCTTCCAGTGATCTAAATGGACTCAATGAGCTAATTAATCAAACTTCTCTTCTCTCAGGAAGAAATGAGGTCCTCACCCTTGGTGACCTCAACTTAAATTGGTTAGGTAGCTCCCAAACTTCATTTCTGACTAGGCTTTAAAGTCTCAACTTGCACCAGTTGATCAGTGACCCTACTAGAACTGCCCTACGACCAAAATCTAGCACACTACTGGACTGGGTTATGACCAACCACCAAGAGAACATTATCACCTCTGGCATCTTAGCTGACGTTATCACTGATCATTTCCCTACATTTTGTGTATGAGGCAAGGTTAAACCTCCCCAGTCGAAGCCTCACTCCATTACATTCCGAAACTATGCACACTTTGACCCGCAGTCTTTCCTACTGGATATTGCCACTATTAATTGGGCCCCACTTTTTATATCCAGTGATGCACAATCTGCTCTTATCCCTCTTCCTGACTCACTTCCTTGTGCTTCAGGAAAAACACTGTCCTCCCGTAACCCGGCTGGTGAAAATCAAACCTACCCAGTGGTTAAAATCAGACCTTCTCCACAAATTATGCCAGAGAGACAAAAGGTGGCTCCATTATAAAAGCTCAGGAAAAAATGCTGACTTTCATTCCTGTTGAGCCTTACGCAATTCCTGCAAGAGGAAAATCAGAAAGGCCAAAAATGCCTATTGTAAGGATCTTCTAAATAAATCCTATCAGGACTCCAAAAAATTCTGGTCTCATATAAAATCCTTCCTTGACTCAAATCAAACTCCCACCCCTAACGACATGTCTCTAAATGGCATCCACTGCAACAATCCCAGAACCATTGCAAACTTTTTTAACACTCAGTTCTCTGACCTCTCCAACTACACCTCTTCCTTCTCTGCCCAACTGAACCCAACCATCCCACCTGATGTACCTGGGCAATTCTACTTCAAGTCAGTCTACAACCATGAAGTATTAAGACTATTAAACAACATCTCTGAGTTTGCTGTGGTTGGGTCAGACAACCTTGAACCTAAACTCCTGAAACTTGCTGCCCCTTACATAGCCGCACCTCTAGCAAAGATTTTTACCCTCTCCCTATGCCACAGCTATGTTCTAGACATCTGGAAGATAGCTAGGATCACCCCAGTTTTCAAAAATGAGGATCATAAAAATCCATCTAATTACAGGCCCATAACTATCCTGCCCGTACTCATCAAAATTCTTGGGAAACTCGTAGCCAATCAAACCAATGACTTTCTACAGAAAAATTATCTTCTTACCTCAGCACAGAATGGCTTTCGGAAAGGTCATAGTACCACCACTGCTTTGCTCAATTTCACATCCGATACCCTTGAGGCCATGGATGTAGGCTCCCTTTCCGGGGCAATTTTTATTGACATGACCAAAGCGTTTGACCTCGTCGACCACCCCATCCTCCTAGAATCTCTAAGATCTCTTGGTTTCTTATTGACTGTCATTATATGGTTTGAGAGCTACTTATTGGTTAGGTCTCAATTAGTTAAATACAACTCCACGGAATCAGACTTAGCCACTGTAAACATTTGGCATTCCACAAGGATCTATCCTTGGTCCCCTGCTTTTCTCTTAATTTATCAACAATATCACCTCAAATCTCCATCAGACTGTCTCCTTGCTTTATGCTGATGATATTGTCTTGTACGCTAGTGCTAAAAACATTGTTGACATCAACCAGCGCCTCTCCCAGGACTTTCAAAAAATTCAACAGTGGTTATTCAGCAATAAACTTGTCTTAAATGTTGCTAAAACCAAAGCCATGCTATTTGGTTCCAGTAATAAACTTAATCATGCTCAGCCCCACTTCAATGTCGCCATTGCTGATGGCTCACCTGTTGGGGTGGTTTACTCGTTCAAATATCTAGGTATCACCCTTGATCCATCTCTAAATTTCGATCTTCACATTCAATAGACCTGCAAATTGGTAAATAGAAAACTTGGTATTGCCTATCATACTAACTATGTACTCACCCCCTCTACCAGACTTGCCATAGCACGTGGCATACTACTGCCATCGCACACTTATGGGGCCGCAACTTACATCACAGCAGGTAAAACATCTTTTCGGAAGTGGGATGTTACCTACAACAATATCTGTCACTATGCATCTTCCTCTCATCGGATGAAACACCACTGCCTTTTTTAAGCTGAACTGGGCTGGCTCTCTCCTCCTGCATCCAGATCACATGCCTATGGCTCCGTCATTGATAATATCATCAGAACACAAATACCCAAACCCCTGGCTGGGCTATTCCAAAACCAGACACCCAACTATGGTCTACGCTCGGCAGACAATGCCCCTGTTCGCATTCTTAGACATAGCTCCACCAAAGGTACTAGTACTTTTTCCTGCCACGTCCCTCGATACTGGCACTCCCTCCCGCTAACCCTGCAGCTTAAGCGTCATCCCATGCCTCCTTCAAAAACTGCTCATGTGACCATCTCGCTGATTCCTGTACATGCTCCTGTTTTGAACCTCCCTAGTTCCTACCACTTTAATGACTCCCCCTCCATTACCTATCTCCAAAATTGCCCTCATAACATGCTCTATACTTTTCTCCAAGATTATCCCACTTTCTATTTCATTCTTGACTCACTCCTCCTAATTTCCTCCTCTATCCCCCTACTCCACACTATCCTCCTTAAACTGGTAACCGCACTCCTATTTTAATCTCGGCACTACCATATCTACCCAGTATAGACTATTAGAAAGTGTACAATCACCTCAGTATTATACCTACTCCAATTAGTACTGGACTGTTGTTGTTTTGAATTTAACCTTTTATCTTCCTTCCTATAATACCTGCTCTGTAATTGTATTATAATTAGTGTATTCTCGTGCTTGTACTGTGTCTTTACTCCTCAGAAATTGTCAAATTTTTGTACCTTATTCATTGTACTGTCACTGCCTCTAATGTTTTGTTTCTGTAACCTCCCGGGTCATGCCTGAAAATAATCATTGGTATGGCTAGTGCACCTTACCCGGTTAACAAAAACCAAATAAATAAATAAATAAAATTCTCGGCCCAACTGTTCATATATAGAGTACGTGTACTAATCTATCTCATGTTTTCCTAGGTCTCTGATTACTGTCGTCCACGCCTGTACAATGATGTTATCTACCTTCTGTTGTAATGTATATGCCTGATGTTTTGTATGTACCTTGTAATCTCCCGGGTCGCACCTGAAAATGGGCACTTGGCTGTTTAGTGTGCTTATCTGGTAAACAAAAGCAAATAAATAAATAAATAAATAAATTACCCAGCTTTGTTTGCTTCAAATACTTGATTTACTCTTACTGCATAATACTGAAATTAGGAATACCCCCTCCCCCCAAACAGTGCAGCCACACATGATACACTAGTCTCTTCCCTTCCCACAGCATCTTGATCGGCTAGATTGTATTAGGGACGTTCCAAGTCCAAGAAAATGCAGAGTACGTTGATCAAGGAATGTAAACAAACACATTTTTGTGCGGCAACACCAGTATGGTGGGCAGTCTGATTTTTACCCAGTCAACAAATTTCAATAAATAAATAAAAAGGAAAAAGGAATCAGAATCAAACTACCAGCTGCATCAGCAATCTCTACAGAAAGTGCGCAATCATAATGAGTTTTTTTTTTAAACTAGACACACTTTGAAGCTAAAAGGGGTTGACAGTGTCCTTTTAACCCACACTGTATCTTTTCCTACATTTTTTAAAAATGTATTCTTATTGCTCTTTATCTCTGGTGACGCTCTATCCCCTAGTCGGTCCCAGCCCCCCACCACTTAGCCTCCATTACCGCCCAGCTTCCCGCTGTCCCACTGCGTACAGCCTAGCCACACCCACACAGTTTTGGCTACCCCCTCTACAGTTCAGGGGACTGGAGAATCTATGGTGGAAAAGCAGCTGGTAGTGTGAGGCAAGGCCATGCCATGGGTCATCATGTCTGCACCGAGGCTTTTCCAGTTTATGGTCTCCCTCCAGTACTCCTGACATGCATAGGACTCTAAGCATGTGCACATAACATGTGCTTGTGAGGAACCTGTCCAGTGTATTCATGTCCTGCAGTATCTCCAATGCACTGCCACCTGTGGCCCCCAAGTGGCTGTATTGCAGCAGAGACAGTGACTGTCTCTCTCTCTCCCCCACAGTATCTCCACTATACTACTACTACCTGTGGTCCCCAGATGTAAGTACTGCAGCAGGGATAGGGAGTCTCCTTCCTCGGAGTACCTCCACTGCACTACCATCTGTGGTCTCCATGTGGCAGTATTGCAGCAGAGACAGTAAGCCTCTTGCGCTCTCTCTCTCTCTCTCTCCCTTCAGTATCTCCACTACACTGCCATCTGTGGTCCCCAGGTGTCAGTGCTGAAGCAGAGACAGGGACCATCTTTCGTCGGAGTACCTTCCCTGTAGTACCTCCTGTGGTCCCCAGGTGGCAGTACTGCCACAGAGGCAGCAACCCTTGCTCTCCCTCATTGTCTGTCCCTCTGCTGCATTATCTCCACTGCACTACCATCTGTGATCTCTCAATAGCACACTGCAGTGGAGGTAGTGACCTGTCCTTGTGGAGGACAGCATCCCCTGGGATGCTCAATCCACATTTCCCCAACTGGGCTCCAAGAAGCCATGATCATTCCTGAACAGAGGAAGCTAGTGTTGCAAACAGTAGCTCTATAGCTGCATGAATAGCTCTGCATGTCATTCCTTCCTCACCAACAATAAGATCTTCAAACCACACTCACAACTTTACAGTTCGTAAGATATAGGCCTTATTTTTATTTTTTTAACCAGGAGACACACTAAGCTGAAACTTGTTTGCAGGTGTGACCTGGAAGTACAAGAAAATGACTTGCTCAGGGTCACATAGTATGCAAGTTGGGGCAGTGGGATTCAAACCCAGGTCTCCAAATTTCTAGCTCAGAGCCTTAAACCACTGCACTATACTGCCTCCTTATTCTACAGTATGTGGCAATAGACTGACAGACAGAAAGGCAAACAGCTAGACAGACAGATAAGAAGAGTGAGCAAGGCATGCTGTCCAATTTACCTTTTCTTTTTCCCTTTAGCTACTGTACCTCAGTCACTTGGACTCATCCTTCACCACACTTCCAATCTGCTGGCCCTTGAAGTCTCCATCCAGATACCACCATAGGCCCCTAATTTATCCCATCATGGGAGGCCCGCTGGCTGCCATCAGTGGAGTGTATCCAGTGCATTCTGTAGTGAATCAGGGGAGCCTCAAAGTGTCATAGACTGGGTAGTGGCATGGCAGTCTCTATCTGACATGGCTAGCTGTCCTTTTTCTCTCTGTCTCCTATAGTCCCTCCCCACTGCCCAACATCTACACCTCAGTCTGTGGGCGAGGCTGAGATCAAAGACATGTAGGTATCCCTGCTGCAGTATGTACCGCCACCTGCCATAAAGCAGTGGGACGAAAATAACCTACCACCCCCCACTAGCATGACGGCTCTGCCTCCTCAGTGCCCTCATGGCTCCGCAAGCCTTGCACTGGGAGTTGTGATTGCCATGCCAACATGGGTCTCCTGCACTGTAGTTCAGCATATTACCACCAATACCATCGAGAGAGGCCATCTCATATTTTTTTTAAAGAAATTTAAAAAGGAACACAGGAAATCTGTGCTATCTGGCAGCTGTTTGTAATGTTCCTATTTACAGAAAAGAAACTCATATCCACAGATGTACCAGGATGAACACTGAAGTGAAAAACTGGTTCTGTGTTGTTAGCTTATTACAAACATTATAAAAGTAGCTCACTTCATGGAAACAGTAATTCTGAATTTCTCCACATCATCCCTTGTGCGCAGAATATCAAGCATAAGTTGTTTTCGACCCTTCTGAACAGTGCTCAGAGTTTTGTACACAATCTATGATACAGTCAAAAGTCAATATTGCTGGTTCCATGTAAAGAAAGATACAGAATATTATCCATAGAAATAAACCAGTAAAGCACAGTTTTTCACATACAGTAAACATCTATTCAGGTACAAGTTAAATACGGAAAATCTGGGAGTTTGAATATCATTTCTGAAAAAGGGACCTTACAAACAGCAATTCAGAACAAATATCTGTCCTCTCTAAATGTTTCACGTTAGCTGAACCTGTTCTACTTTCAAAGGGAGGAACAGAGCAGAATTGTGGCTGGAAATTCTGTTGTTTTCAGTAATGTGCAATGAACGCTTTGCATACTTATGTCTGCCTCCTTGCGGGTGTTCTTGATGTAAGCTGAGAACTTGGCGAAGATGTCACTGCCCACATCAAAAGACTCCTTGTTCTGGGGGCTCAGGTGCGGGTACCTTTTTAGCAGAGAATAAAGAAAACAAATTAGATCTCAGCAGTGCAGAGTGACGAATATTGACTGGCTGAATGTAGCCACCTTCCTGTGACAAATCACATCTCTTTTTGACTGGGTGTATGTTAACAATCGAAGATGTGGATGAATGAAGGTAGGCTTATCTGTAGGTGCTTTGGTCGTAGTGGGCATCATTCTCTTCCCTTCTTTACCATTTCTCAGTATCCTACCTTTGCGAATGTGGATTAACACTGGTAGAAAAACAAAAAGAGAATCTTTTTGCTGGGTAAAGATAACAACATTTATTAGGTTAAAGAAAAGTTAAAGGGTACAAGTATGATTCCCTATATAATTATTGTAAAGGTTACCATGAGGATCCAGTATGTAAACTGCTGAGTTATATTTGGAAAATGGCTTCAGTAAGACAGAAAATAAAAATACTTTTAAAATTGTGATGTGGAGCAATCCATTTTGTAGACAAGAAGGGTGCCGTGATGATATCACTACCTCACCAGCTCTAACAGTGCGCAGTGAAGCAGGTTAAAACAAACTGCTCCTACAGACAGGTATCCAGTTAAATCATGAAGAAAAGCACTGGATTCTTTTGTTACACTCTGCCAAATGTAACATCTAGGGTGTTCTTCAAAATATAATAGGATCCCTAACAGCACAGCTGAACTGTTCTCACTGTTCTCAACTGCACACTGTTATGACTGGTGAGGCAGTGACATCATCACAGCACTCTTCCTGTCCACAAAATGGATACCCCCGCATCCCTATTTAAAAAGTACTTTCCAATGTTTTATTAAAGTCCTTTTCTAAATGTATCCTTTTCAATTAATTTCGGCACAACTATGGTAACTGTTGGAATAATCATATAGGGAATAATACGGATTCCCTTTAAAGCTACAAGCTCTCAGGCCTAAAGCACTGCCTCTTCCTCAGGTACGTTATCGTAGTCCTTGAAAGCATGTATATTTAACTTTCCATTAGCCTAATAAAGATATGGGGCTGTTTTTCCAAAGCGTGATGCAAGACTTTCACCAAGCCCTGAGCCACCACACTTAGGTTCTGGCAGTGTTGTGAACCCCTTTGCCACAACTGTGCCCGATTTTACAATCTTGGGTGCAGTTGTGACAGTTTCCACGGTTTAAGGCAGCTTGCACCTAATATCTGGTGTAAGCTCCATAAAAAAGGCCCCTGGGGTTGCCGCAGGCTAGACCACAGAAAGTTGGCCTAACTTGTGGCAGTTAGCACAATGGCTAGAAAATCCTGATCACAGGCCATTAGAATGCCACAAGCCTGGTGCGCCATACCTTCAGCGCACTGGGGCTTGTGGCATTCTCACCATTTTCAAAATCTGGCCCATTATCATTACCCAGCAAAAATACTGTTCTTGTTTCTCTCCTGCTTTTGTAAGGGCTAACACGGCATAACCCTACCCTGATCAACATCTAAATCTGTATATGATTACAGCATTATACACAAATATGCTGATTACATGATTTGAATTTTGAGTCAATCCAACGTTCAGACTGACCTGGTTCCTACTTCCAATGCATTTAGACCTTGACATAATACATGAAATTCATTTAAAAAATACCCAGGGGATGGAGACGGAGTGGGGAGAGCCCTTAATGATGGAGTTTACATGTAGGTGACACCATGCTAAGTTATCTCTTGCCACACCAAGGAATTTACATGGGTAAATGTGTACATGTGTAATGCTGAAGCACTCCACGCAGTGCAAGAAAGCAGCAGCAAAGGCAAACAAGATGGTGGGATGCATAGCTAGGGGGATCAGTAGTAGGAGAGAAGAGGTTATACTGCTCTTGTACAGGTCACTGGTAAGGCTGCATCTAGAGTATGGAGTTCCGTACTGGTGCCCACACCTCAAAAAGGACATTAACCTGCTGGAGAAGGTACAGAGGAGAGCTACAAAGATGATAGCTGGTCAGCAGGGCAAGGCATACGAGGAGAGGTTGAGGGCACTGAACATGTACTCCCTGGAAGACAGGAGAGAGAGAGAGAGGGGACATGACTGGGACATTCAAGTACTTGAAAGGGATAAATAAGGTTGATAAGGAGAGCCTCTTTAAGCTGAGTGGCACCCATATCACAAGGGGGCACAGTCTTAAGCTGGAGGGTGGAAGGTTTAGGAGGAGGTCATGAAGCACTTCTTCACAGAGAGGGTGGTGGACACTTGGAATGCGCTGCCGGAAGGGTAATCTCATTGAAGACAGTGGGCAGCTTTAAGAGAGGCTGGGAGAGGCATAGAGGGAAGGTAAGAATCGTGGGTAGGGAGGATGGGAGGAGTGGGGAGGGAGAGCAGGGACATTAGCTCAAACTGTGGACCATGCAATATGAGCAGACTTGATAGACCAAATGGCCTTCTTCTGCTGGCTTCTTCATATGTTCGTATGTATGTAAGCCGGCCTGGTGGCATGGATTGTCAAGGCATTAAACACCACACCACCCACCACACTGGCATACAAGCAGACGTGGGTTGCTGGGGGTCAGCCAGGGAGGGAGGGAGAGGAGCTTGCTCCCATTTCATTGTTCTCCTCTATCTGGCAGGTGGGATCTGCTGCATGGCTCCAGCCTTGCCACCATGTAAAGGAGTGGTGGCACGCCAGCAGAAGCACTCATCTGGGGATGGTCGGCAGTGGGTGCTGTAGTGCACATGTACCTGTATGCACATGCATGTCTAGCATCAGTGCACATTGTTGGTTAGAATAACCAAAACATGGAAAGTAGGAGCAGACAAATGAAGTCTCACTTGCTTGCTCCACCACTCAAGACCCCTGGCCGACCATCGAGATATGTGTCTGCAGGGTGGGGAGCACAGCACTCTCTCACCAGCCCCACCACAGGGGCAATCTGTGGTGGATTCTCTGGTAGGGGGGGTCCTGAGGGAGGTGGTAGCTGACAGGAGAGGCAGGTGGGGTTTGAAGAGCTACCTGAAACCTGTGGGAAAACAGCTTTATTACAAAAAATTGTTTATATGTAACTGGTATTACACTACGTTAAATGCTGCTACACTAAAGAGATTACATGTAGTTGACAACACCCTAAGCTACACCACAGAGTTCACAGATAAGGTGACACTATACAATGCCATACCATGCTACACTGCAGAGTTTACATGTAGGAAAAACCACATTTTGCTACACCATGCTACATGATGCTATCACCACCCTATACTTTACCATGCAACACTGCAGAGTTTACATGCAATTGACACCACACCATGCAACATTACAGAGTTTACATATAACTGGCACCACATCATGCAACACTAGAGTTTACATGTAATTGACAGCACACAGTGCAACACTACAGAGTTTACATGATGTAATTGACACCACACAATGCAACACTACAGAGTTTACAGGTAATTGACATCACACCATGCAACACTACAGAGTTTACAGGTAATTGACATCACACCATGCAACACTACAGAGTTTACAGGTAACTGACACCACACCATGCAACACTACACAGTTTACAGGTAATTGACACCTCACCATGCAACACTACACAGTTTACATGTAATTGACACCTCACCATGCAACACTACACAGTTTACAGGTAATTGACACCACACCATGCAACACTACACAGTTTACAGGTAATTGACACCTCACCATGCAACACTACACAGTTTACATGTAACTGACACTTCACCATGCAACACTACAGTTTACATGTACTTGACACCACCCTTTGCTATATCATTAACTCCACTCTATAGTATACCATGCCATACTACAGAGTGTACATGTAACTGACACCACACCATGCCACACTGCAGAGTGTACATGTAACTGACACCACACCATGCCATACTACAGAGTGTACATGTAACTGATACCACACCACGATAGACTACAAAGTTTACATGTGTTATACTACTGAGTTTACATGTCAATCAATCAATCATTTATTGGAAAGCAAGTGGAGACTGATCTCCCTTATACAATTACGTCTAACATAAAAATGCAATAAAACACATACAGTGCTCCCTTGCTATAACATCCCTCGTTATAGTGAATCTCGGATATAGCGAACAGCTGTGATGGCTCCCACTGTTTTCAACTTAAGAGGTGTTAATGGATAAACACAATGGGACCTTCACAGCTGTTTCTGTCCTTTCTTACACAGTCACTTGTTCTCTTTCAGCCTTCCTGTTCCTAAAGTCCCTGTATTAAAGCCTAACTGTTATGACTGAACCATGTTTTTTTTTTCAACGTGAAACTGCCTCAAGTCTTGCTCGCGGTTCCATTTCTACAGAGATTCTGCAGAGTGCTACAACGTGTCTGCTTAAAGAACTACAGTAGGACAGTAAAAACAAAACAAAACTTTTTTTGAACTTAAAGATACCAGAACACTACCTACAGTACATGCCTGAAACACAAGTGCCACACTACCGCTCAAGTGCTCTCACTCATTCAGTCTCAGACCACAACCCCACGTTCCCTCACTGTAGTTGCCAATTAGAAAAGACCGGATCAACCATATAGCGTGTCTGCCTGCCTAAAGAAGAAGAAAGAAGTCACTGGCCAGAGTAGCATGGCTTACCTTTTCAATCCTCTGCTGTGCTGTACAAATTACTGAGTGATTTGATAGACAATAAGTTCTTGAGTAGGGGTGTGCTGTGCTTAGACCTGCGACCCAAGGTGAGTGACAATATAATATTATTATACCGTATCAGGGAATGCTCACGGTTCACGATGTTCTTGTGGTTTGCTGCCCTCAGTTTTACTGTGCTGAGATGCTGCTTTCACAATTTGCCATCTCACGGACAGTGGCAGAATTATACAGTTAAACCTTGCCCTCTCCTTATATTGAGCCTTCGTTATAGCGCACAAATTGACTGAACCCCAAGGCATTCATTATAATGAGGGACCACTGTATTAGACGTAACACACAAATTATGATCTTTTTTACCTCCTCCACACTCCACCTCTCCACCTCTCCTTCGGGCCCCCTAGTGTTCCATGCCCCAGCAGTCCTCCTCTGGAGCTCTCCCTCTCACACACACATCGCAACTGTCCCCCAAGTTGTCCCGGCATATCCCATCACCGGGTGGGTCCCCATCCTCCAAGGGGGAAGGCATTGGGTCTCAGGGAACCCCAGCACACTGTTTTTCATGGTCCAGGGGTGCTGCTGTGGTGGAAGAGGCTCCCAGAGGTTCCGGAGAACATGGAGCATGGAGGCCGTCATCCGGTGGCGCCAAAGCTGTTTTTCTGGCTTTCTAGTTCCCTCCTACACCGCTATGTGTAGAACCCCTGGTCTCCATCAGGGCCACTACAGAGCGGAGCTACCTAACCCTCCCAGGAAGGACAGCAGTCCTTCGGATGCTCAATCCTCTCCTTCCCCCTGGCAGCCTCCGGTGCCCGAGTCCATTCCCGAACCCCGGTCGCCAGTGTGGTTCGAGGTGTGGCATCCAGCGCCTCAACCCTCTGCACCACCACGCCGGCCACAACCAAGTATTTTAAAACAGCTCCAAAAACTGATTGTATTTCTCACCTTTGTTTGTTCATATTAATACAAGTTTACAACAATACTCACATTTTAAGGTTTTAAAGCATACATGATTCCTTTTTAAACATTCGTAAGAAAAATCCAGTGTGCTGATTGGTCAAAACATGACCACAGCCATACACTTATGTGCCTATAATTACATGTCTGCACTTTTCTCAAGCTGGCAGCCTTTGTACCAGTGAAAAAAACTGATCAGTACACTCTTGAGTACCAAATGCTGGGAACTTTTTGTTAGTTTTACTCACGGCTCCACATCCATGGGGCCGATATTGAAAAGTTAGCATGGGCGCCAACAGGTGTTTACCCGTGCTAACTGGGTTTTGTGCACAGTTTTGGGGTGGGGCCTTTATGCAGAGACCCCTGCACTATGGGCTAAACCTGTTAGCACTCAAGCATTAACATAACAGTGCACCATGAAAATGAGGGGGTTCCCAATGCATATGGGCACAGCGGAACTTTGAAAGGTTTGCATCGCTGGTAAATGGCACCCAAAGTGGTGCTATTCACTGCCTCCAAAACCTAGTCTTAACTGGGTGTAAAGCCCACCCCTCCACTCCACTGATGGCAGCATTGCTGTACTGCTGCTGCTCCCCGATTCCTGGTGCTAGTGAAACAAAGATGTCCTGGTGTCTAGTGGCACCCCCCCTCCCATTGTCCATCTCAGTATGTCATAGGAAATGTTTTTGCTGTACCAGGATGGGTTCACGGAGGGTGGGATGTGCCAGTAGACAACAGGGTCTCCTTTAGAATTACCAGGATGGGTGATTGGGGGTGGGGTTGTCACTGGACACCAGGGAATACCTATGCATACTGAGATGGGTGATTGGCAGGTGGTGAGTGCCACTAGCCATCAAGACAGACATCTTCCACACTGGGATGGATGATCAGAAGGTGGATTGTGCTACTAGACACCAGTGTATCATGAATTTTAAGCAGGTTAGGGCAGTGGAGGGGGGTGGTGGGTGCCACTAGATATCATGGGAAATTACAGCCCTATGCAGAACGGGTGTTTGGTGGGGGGGGGCGGGTATCACTGGACACCAGAGTAATGATGGATATCCGTGGGACGAGAGTTTGTGGTTGCCTCTAGCCACCTGGGATGATGTCAGGATGGGCACAACTAGGCCACTGCTTCCAATGCAAATGAACCCATAATTGGTATGCAAATGGACCCTTAGCACCTTGCATGCCCAAAAGCTCATTTGCATTTTGCAGTCGAACAGCACACCGTGGCCCCTGGCATTATTCAGTCCTGGGGCACAATTTCCTATGGGATGGATGAAGCCCGGGTCATGTCGTGACAGTGCAGCTTGACTTAGCACTGCACTGATATGAACCAATATTCAGTCAGACAGCGCCAACCTGCTAACCAACTGAATATAGCAACCTTCAGGTTGGGGCAGGTGCAAGCACAGCACAAACGTTTGTACACTGCTTTTGCACTTTTTGGAATATCTAGCCCCAGACATCTATTTACTTTATAACATTTGTAAGAAAAATTACTTACGTGAGTTTTCTTACATATACAGTATTATAAGTGCAATAATACATTTGAAGGATGTGTGATTATGGTTTATAATCATACTTTTCTATTGGGCGTTTAAAGGCACTGGGAGCAAGCACCTTGCACTTAACAACACCCTCAAAAGGCATGTAATTACTTGACCCATAATCACGCATCAATGAAAGACACACAACACAGCAGCATACTGTAGGTATCAAAAGTGAACTTTACTGTACAAAAATGGCAACAGGCTGTACAAACAACAACAACAACAATAAGAACAACAACACAGGGAGGTAGAAAAAAAGATAAAGGGCAACTGCCCATCGGGGGAGAGACAAAAGAAAAAGGGCAGCCGACCATGGGGTGGGGGACAAAAGAGAAAAGGCAACTGCCCATGGAGGGGACAAACAAAAGAAGAAGGGTACCCTCCCATGAAGGGGAGAAACAGAATAAATAGAGCACACTACATATTGGGTTAGGGTATAGAAACAAAAGAAAAGGGCAACCACTCATTAATTGAGTGGGGGTGGAGGAACAAAGAAAAAGGCAACCAGCCATGGGGGGAACAAAAGAAAAAGGGCAACCACCCATGGCGAGTGAGAAGCAAAGTAAAAAGGGAAACCACCCAAATGGGGCGGAGAAACAAAATAAAAATGGCAACTGCCCATATGGGGTAGAGGCTGGAGAAACAAAAGAAAGACGGCAACCACCCATGGATGGGGGTGACAAAAGAAAAATGGGAATTGCCTATGTGGGGGAACAAAAAAAAAGGTCAACCATGGGGGGGAGAAATAAAAGAAAAAAAGGCAACCACCCATGGGGGAGCGGAACAAAAGAAAAAAGAGAACTGCCCATGGGGGTGGGAGAAACAAAACATTAAGGGCAACTGCGTATATAAAGGGGGAGAGGGTAAACAAAACATTAAGGGCAAGTGCTCATCAACAGTCACTAATAAACAAGCACTAATAAACCCTGGGGTGGATGTCACTGGGACCTGGTGCCTTCTTCACCCTTACTGCCCTCAGCCCCTCTTGCAATCTAGTCCCTGTGATCGCTTTATCTGTCACCTCCTCCCCCTTTCCCCACCCTCTCAGCCCATGCTGGTAGTGGACCATCCCTCTCCTTAGTGAAAACGGAGCAGTAGTACTCATTTAGAATTTCCGCTTGCTCCTCCCCTTTTCCACCCAATCCGCTCACTGCTTTATCCTCACAATATGTTCCTTGCACTTCCTCTTTTCCCTGACATACCTTAAAAAGTTTTTTCCCCTTCCTATATGCCCTGTGCTAACCTTAATTCCCTGGAGGCCTTAGCTTTTTTCACCATCCTGGCCACCTCCCTTGACCAACTTCTGTAAGTCTCCTTATCCTCTCCCTTCCCTGTTCTCCTGTACTTCCAGTATGCAGCCCTCTATGCCCTCACCCTTTGCAGCACTTTCTTGTTCAGCCAGCATGGTTTCTTGGCTCTGCTCCTCTTACTCCTGGCCCTGGTGCAGGCTACTGTGGCCTTTGTTAGCCCAGTCTTTATGACTCCCCACTTCTGTTCTGCATCCATCCCCGGCCTTATATCCTGGAGTCTCCCTCACAGGATTGCTCCCATCCTCCCAAAAGCCACCTTACTAAAGTCCACCACCTTAGTGCCAGTGCCTCCTGTCTCCCTGCCCAGCACGACAATGAGCCACACTGTTTGGTGGTCGCTACCTGCTAGTGGGTCCTCCACCCTTACCTCCCTCACTGCCACCCCATTTGCCAGTACTAGGTCCAGAGTGCTACCAAACCTTGTAGGCCCACTTACCAATTTCATCAGAAGGCTGTCATGGAATGCATCAATGAGCACTTGTTCCCTGGTACTGCTAGTGGCCGGGGTGCTCCAGTCAACCCCTGGTAGGTTAAAATCCCCCACTATCACCACACTTCCCCTTCTACAGACCCTCCTTATCTGCTCTGCCAACTCCCCATCCAATTTCCCGGATTAGGCTGGTGGTCTGTACACCACTCCCAGCCTCAGCTTTCTGCCCTTGGAGTCCAGGAGTTGCACCCAAAGCGCCTCTGTCCTCTCCTGTCCTCTTCTCCCTCGTCCATTATGCATTTGATCCCTTCCCTCACATAGAGTGCAACCCGCTTCCAACCCCCAGTCCCTGCTGTATATCCTGTGTCCCGGGATTGCTGAGTTCCACTAATGGTACTCTGTGGCTCAAGTCTCTGTCACTGCAGCAGTGTCCACCTTCCCCTCTGAAAGGAGCAGCTGAAGCTCTGCAGTTTTGTTCCCTAGGCTTCTTGCTATGAGAGAGAGACCACCTTCCACCCGAACCTCTCCTTCTTCTCATTCTTCTCTTTGGCCTGTGTCCCTCCTCCCAATAGTCCGCACCCTTTCTCTTCGGTATTCTTACCGGGCGGTGGTGCCTTCTGGATTACACTCAGACCACTCTGCCTGCCCCCTCCCAGGGTTACTATACCTCTGCCTTTACCTATATCTAGGGGGGTAAGCTCATTAGGCTCCCCTGTCCGCACCTTTCTACCCACCTCAGTCTTTTGGCCACCCCCCCACTAGTTTAAATCCACCACCTTAGTAAAGATATACCCCTCTAATCCCACCTTTAATACTCCCATCCCCTTCCTGCTCAAGTGTAGCCTGTCCATTGTGTACGAGTCACTATTCCCCCAAGAACCTAACCCAGTGAGTCACTAGCCCATAATTTTTGGTGTGGCACCAATCCCTCAGCCACTCGCTGAACTCCTCGATCTTACCCTTCCTCCCCATGCTTGCAAATAGTACTGGGAGTACCTCCAAGAATGCCACCGACTCCCCCAACCCCTCACACTGCCTGCCCAACTCCTAGAACCTCCCCTTCACTACTTCCATAGTCTCCCCCGCCAAGTCATTTGTACCCACATGCAACAGCAAATGAGGTTTCTTCCTCCCCCTTGCTGCATATTTGAGGAGTGCCTGCCCCCCTGCAGTCAACCCAGGGATAGCTTCAACCCAAATACAGCTGTGCCTTCCCCTTCTGCCCCATCTCACCCCTTTCAGTATAGAATCCCCAGGACAAATACCCCCATCCGTTACCCCCTTTCCTTCTAATGCCCCTTCCACCACCCCAGTATTCATTCTTCCATCCTTTACCCCCACCAGCTGCACCTCTGTGACTTCTGTATCTGCACCCCTACTTCTGCCTCACCTCTTTCTCTGCCTTATTCCTCCCATCCCCTTAGAACCTTCCCAGCTTGACTACTTCCTACTGGGCTTCCCATGTTGACCTCCCCTCCTCCCCAGCTAATTTCCAACCCCTCTCCTATCACCGTTGTTGTCGATTTAGATTCCCCATAACTTTCGACCCCGATAGTGATGCCCCATCATTCCCCTTCCCACAGCCTTATCTCCTTCAGTCACCCCCTCCTTCCTTAATAGCCCCCTTCTACCCTTTCATGCTCGCTATCTCCTCCCCTGCCTGTCATCCCTCTCATGCCCCGCTTGTCCTCCCCCCTTCAGTATGTTCCTGCCCTCCCATAACGAGGCTCGGATCTATTCCTAGTCGATACCCTCCACATCTATTCCCCTATTGGTTCCCTCCTACTTGTTTCCCTCTGTGCCCCCATGTCCCACCCTGGTCCCTCCCTACCCACAGCCATCTGCTCTCTCCCGGTACTCCTCGTGGTCTCTTCCTCCCATCAGAGGCTCCTCCCTCACCTCAGGCACCCCTTCTCCTCTCTTTTCTGCAGTGTCTCTGATTCTGGGGCCAGTTTCAATCCCTAGTTGTTCTTCCCATTCCCCTTGCCATCTCCCCTACTTCCCCAGCTAGGATGCCTACCATACTCATCTTCCCTGCCACTGGACTCCTCCCTAACCTCCACAGTTCCTCCTTCAAACTAGCCAGTTGTCAACAGAACATACACCCCCGCATCCTCCAGGCCCAGTCTAGTATGGCGGATCCACACCCTGTACACCCCACCACCCTTCCAAAGATGCCCGCCCTATTGACATGCGGCACCTGCCCCATTTTGGCCCCCATCTTATGTTACGGGCTCTTACTCCTGGTTTCTGTACCTTACTACAACTGTTAGAGCCCCATTAACTCAAATTCCTGTTTCCCCCCCATACTAGTCCACCTACTGCCCCCTTGCCAACTGGGTTAATTCAGTCTCAAATCTCAGCTGTTAGATACTGTATTACTGTAGCAATCCTAAAGCCTCCTTGTCTGTTTTTCACCCCTCGGCTACCATACTTTTTGTTCTCAGCCCTCATAGTTTCACTTAGCCCAGTTAGAAATCGTATTGCACTCCAAGTATTACTCAGCTCAGAGAAATAAACAGAACAAATAAATACTTTTGATTACAGCAAGCCTAGCAATATAGCTCAGTACTTAGCTCAGTTAGAGAAATAAACAGAACAACTAAATCTGTATTATTACAGGAATCGTAAAAGTATCTAATCATTACTTTGTCTTCACCTCAGAGACCCTGCTGTAATATAGAACCACACAGGACCCTGGGCAGGTGGGTGGGCAGCTCTAAAGTCCCAACAGAGCTATGCTGAGCTCGCTCACAATCCCTCTCTCACTCTCTCGTTTTGTTTCTCCCGGCTCTGCAGGCTGCTGTTTTGTACTGTGCTGCTGCCTGCGTTAGCGGCTTTTTCTGCCCACAAAGAAATCTGCAGCAGTCCGAAAAGAGCTCCATTGAGCTTGCTCACTCCTCTTCTCTCACTCGCTCATTCTGTTTCCCCAGTGCTGCAGGCTGTCCTTTTGTACTGGGCTCCTGCCTGCATTGGCACCTTTTTCTGCCCACAAAGAAATCTGCAGCAGTCCCAACAGAACTCCGTTGAGCTCGCTCACTCCTCCTTCTCACTCGCTCGTTCTGTTTCTCCCAGTGCTGCAGGCTGCTCTTTTGAACTGGGCTCCTGCCTGCATTGGCACTTTTATCTGCCCACAAAGAAATCCACAGCAGCCCGACAGAGCTCCATTGAGCTCGCTCACTCCCCTTCTCTCACTTGCTAGTTTTGTTTCTCATGGCACTGCAGGCTGCCCTTTTGTACTGGGCTCCTGCCTTTTTCTGCCCACAAAGAAATCCACAGCAGTCCCAACAGAGCTCCATTGAGCTTGCTCACTCCCCCTCTCTCACTTGCTTGTTGTTAATCTGTCCCAAACACTGATTTCCCACTGCAACTGTGGTATTCTGCGCCGGAAGTGCGAAAACACATTTGAGCCAGGATGTGAAAAATGGCAGCTGTACTGTTCATAAGGAGGTGAAAAATGGCAGTGTTGAAAACTTCGCGTGAAAATATTGCAAATTTGCGAAGTTACAAGGGTGCGTGGAAACTGCGCAATGCATGCTTGTAACACAGTCATTTTATGGATTTTCATCACCAAATTTTCAGCATAGGCATTTTAGGACCTCTGCTCGTGAACAGTGTCACTGCCATTTTCTTAGTCTGTCACTAAAACTGATTTCCCACAGCAACTGTGCTATTCTGCGCCTGAAGTGCGAAAACACATTTTGGCCAGGATGTATAAAATGACAGCTGTACTGTTCATAAGAAGATGTGGAAAAATGCCAATGTTGAAAATCTGGAGTGAAAACATTATAAATTCATGAAGTTATGAGTGTGCGTGGAAACTGTGCAACGTACCCGCTTAAAACAGTCATTTTTTCGGATTTTTTCACCGGATTTGCATCATAGGCTTTTTGAGAGCCCACCTCATGAACAGTGGCAATGTCATTTTGTTAATCGGTCCTGAAAGGTGATTCCGCACAGTGACAGCAAAATCACCTTTTGGGACCAAATAACACTATGACAGTGACTGAATTCATGAGGAGGGGTCCCAATAACCTCATGTTAAAAATTTGGTGCTAAAATTCTCCAAAATGCCCGAGAAATGCACCAAAGTTGAAAAAACCCTATTCATGCCATTATACAGCTTACTGGCATTTCTTCAGTTCGCAGTTGGCTTTGAAGAGTGCAGACGTGTTTCCAGTCCACTGAAGATCATCGTGCTGGGCTCCGGAGATAAGTATGGCATGGGAGGGTTGGGAGGCAGGGTGCACAGTGGGTGGGAGCAGGTTGGGGCAGTAAAGACTGCGAGGGACCGTTTTCTTGTTTTACAAGCAAAAAAAAAGACTACACATGTTGGTTTTCTTCTTTCACAGGTGTATTTGGTACACTGGGCTGGGCTCCCAGTCTGCCATCTGACATTTGTGGGGAGGGGGACTGAAGCTGATGGAGATTGGGCCCCCCGTTGGCAAAGAAAGACTGTTGGCGGGTGCATAATGCCGAGGGGGATTAGGAACCCCCTCGGCACACAACCGAAACTTGGGAGTGGGGACATTATGCCAACGGGGACTGGGCTCCCCATCAGCAAATGAAGAGGGTTGGGGGCATGCCGAGAGGGGAATTGGGCACCCTTGTCAGCTATGAGGTGGCCACATGGAACTACCCTCTTCCTGGTACTGTTACACCAGGTGAAGTACCACCCTGCAATGACGGGTCACTCCCTCATTGCAGTGGAGCTGCTGACACAGCAGTGACGCAGTGACCCCTCATTGCAGCGGCCAAATAATTTCAAGTTGGTGGCACTTCTCCAGAAACAGTGTCATCAGGACACTGGACCTGCAATGGATGCACACCGCCAAACCCACAAATGCAGTGCTGGCATTGGCCGCCACACTGCCACACCTCCACAACCCTCTTCTCTCCTAAGCTGCCACATAATGTTTCTTGCACATGCACGCAAGCAAACATAAAAAAGACTTGATTCTTTTTTACTTACAGAAGGGCCACTTAAGTACAACTAATTTAACAATTTGTTAGTCTAGGAGCACCAATGAGCTTTCAGCTCCCTTGCTTCTCGTTTTCCTTAGTATGATAATGGTGAAAGTTTGCCGTTGGTATTGCTGTTGTACCTGACTTATTTACATGAGCTTGGCCAGCAGCATTTCTCGCTAACCGTACAAGGTTTGTATTTATTCACAACTTATGGGAACAATATACTGTATACAGTAGATGGGCAGGCTATGTAGCCTTGGGATATACCACACAACAGTTAACCAAGAGGCCGAAGTTCAAATCCTATGTGCCACTTTCTGTGTGGCCCTAAACACACCACTTAACTGCCCAATGCTAAGTATTGTTAAGAGGAAAGAGCACCCTTCTTACAGTAAAATGAGAAGTTGGGCTATCCTGGGCAAAAACTTTGTTTAAACAAAAATGTTGTGCCACTGCCACCACATCATGTAGAAAAGGTGATGTTAAGGAGCACACAAGAGGCATATAATGAAGTAGTACAGATACATTTGCGGCCTTGTGCCTCACAACACACCTGGGTGTGCATTAATCTCCAATAACAGCATATCCTGTCACGGGTTATTGCTTACTTCTTTCTCCTGACACCCTGAACATCTGAAGTAGCTGGTGGTGAGAAGAGATAGGCACTGGATGTACACACTAAGCTCGAGACCCTTGACAAATTAAAAGTTAGAAGGGGAGGAAGAGTTGGCCACTGAATATTCATTAGCAAAATCCCAGCATATGTACTTTTGGAAAAACAGGAAAACTCACTGCATGAGTTTGCTGAATGGTGCTGAGAAAAAGATGGTCTGCACTGAAAGAAACCCTGCCCTGCTGGTAATGGGGATGTTGATCAAGTTGTCTAACTGTGGTTTGAGAGTCAGCGGGTTGCTGGTGTACTGATCTTAGGTACAATCTTGAAAGAAACAGCTGTCCTTTTTGCAAAACAACTCTTTGGTGAGCAGTGCACTTTTAAATCTTCACTGGCTCTGGTGATTCAGAGAAGAAATGGTATTTCCTCAGGGTATGCCACCCTTAGGGTGACACCAACACAGCGGAATACATACCTGTCCGCAAAATCGACACTTTGCCGATAGGTCACTGTGTTGGTGTGCCCGAGACAGGGGCATGCTGTCTCCCGGTCCTGCACCCCTGCTCCGAATCAACTCTGACTGGAGTTGAGATTCCAAAAGATGGGGGGGGGGGCAGAGCCCCTGACATGGGGGGTTTGGCAGGTGAAGCCTCCCGATAAAAAAAACAGGACCAGGAGATACACAGGAACCATGTAAACTGCAACTTCTGGAGCATGGTGTAGTGAGTGTAGTGCCACTTACATGTAAACTCTGTAGTGTAGCATGGTGTAGTGAGTGTGGTGTCACCAACATGCAAACTCTGTGCTGTAGCATGGTGTAGTGAGTGTAGTGTCACCTACATGAAAACTCTGTAGCGTACCATAATGTAGTGAGTGTAGTGCCACTTATTCGTAAACTCTGTGGTGTAGCATGTTGTAGTGAGTGTAGTGCCACCTACATGTAAACTCTGTCATGTAGCATGGTGTAGTGAGTGTAGTGCCACTTACATGTAAACTCTGTAGTGTAGCATGGTGTAGTGACTGTAATGCCACTTGCATGCAAACTGTGTAGTGTAGCATAGTGCAGTGAGTATAGTTCCACTTACATGTAAACTCTGTAGTGTAGCATGGTGTAGTGAGTGTAGTGTCACTTACATGTAAACTCTAGTGTAGCATAGTGTAGTGAGTATGGTACAACTTACATGTAAACTCTTTGGTGTAGCATGGTGTAGTGAGTGAAGTGTCACCTACATGTAAACTCTGTAGTGTAGCATGGTGTAGTGAGTATAGTGCCACTTACATGTAAACTCTGTAGCATAACATGGTGTAGTGAGTGTAGTGCAACCTACATCTAAACTCTGTAGTGTAGCATGGTGTAGTGAGTATGGTGCCACTTACATGTAAACTCTGTAGTGTAGCATGGTGTGATGAGTGTAGTGCCACTTAAATATAAACGCTGTGGTGTAGCATGGTGTAGTGCCACCTTCATGTAAACTCTGTAATGTAGCATGGTGTAGTGAGTGTAATATCACCAGCCTGTAAACTCTGTAGTGCAGCATGGTGTAGTGGGTGTAGTGTCACCAACATGTAAACTTCATAGTGTAGCATGGTGAAGTGAGTGTAGTCTCATCTACATGTAAACACTGTAGAGTAGCATGGTGTAGTGAGTGCAGTGCAACTTTCATGTAAACTCTGTAGTATAGCATGGTATAGTGAGTGTAGTGCAACCTACATGTAAACTCTGTAGTGTAGTATAATGTAGTGACAGTGTCACCTACATGTAAACTCTGTAGTGTAGTATAATGTAGTGACAGTGTCACCTTCATGTAAACTCTGAAGTGTAGCTTTGTGTACTGAGTGTAGTCTCACCTACATGTAAACTCTGTAGTGTAACATGGTGTAGTGTGAGTATTGCCAGCTACATGTAAACTCTGAAGTGATATAGTGGGTGTAGTACCACCAGCCTGTAAACTCTGTGGTGTAGCATAGTGCAGTGAGTGTATTGCCACCTACATGCTGACTCTGTAGTGTAGCATGGTGTAGTGAATATAGTGTCACTTACATGTAAACTCTGTACTGTAGCGTGGTGTAGTGAGTGTAGTATTACCAGCCTGTAAACTCTGTAGTGTAGCGTGACTCACTACACCATGCTACACTACAGAGTTTACAGGCTGGTAATACTACACTCACTACACCATGCTACACTACAGAGTTTACATCTAAGTGACACTATACTCACTACACCATGCTACACTACAGAGTTTACATGTAGGTGATACTACAGTAACTACATCGTGCTACACTACAGAGCCTACATGTAGGTGGCAATACACTCACTGCACCATGCTACACCACAGAGTTTACATGTAGGTGACACCATTACTACACCATGTTACACTACAGAGTGTACATGTAGGTGACACTACACTCGCTACACCATGCTACACTACAGAGTTTACATGTAGGTGATACTACATACCTAAATTCAGTAGAAGTGTCACCGGCCTGTAAACTCTGTAGTGTAGTGAATGTAGTGTCACCAGCCTGTAAGCTCTGTAGTGTAGCATGTTGTAGTGAGTGTAGTATCACCAGCCTGTAAACTCTGTAGTGTACCATGGTGTAGTGAGTGTAGGATCACCGGCCTGTAAACTCTGTGGTGTAGCATGGTGTAGTGAGTGTGTAGTATCACCAGCCTTTAAACTCTACTGTAGCATAGTACAGTGAGTGTAGTGTCACCCACAGGTAACCTCTGTAGTATAGCATGGTGTAGTGAGTGTAGTGCCACCGACATGTAAACTACTGTATATGGTATAGCATGGTGTAGTGAGTGTAGTGTCACCTACATACAAACTCTGTAGTGTAGTGTAGCATAGTGTAGTAAGTGTAGTATCACCTACATGCAAACTCTGTAGTGTAGCATGGTGTAGTGAGTATATTGCCAGCTACATGTATACTCTGTAGTGTAGCATGGTGTAGTGAGTGTAGTGTCACCTACATGCAAATTCTGTAGTGTAGTGTAATGTAGTGACAGTGTCACCTTCATGTAAACTCTGAAGTGTAGCTTCATGTACTGAGTGTAGTCTCGCCTACATGTAAACTCTGTAGTGTAGCATGGTGTAGTGTGTGTATTGCCAGCTACATGTAAACTCTGAAGTGTAGCATGGTGTAGTGAGCATAGTGTCACTTACATGTAAACTCTGTAGTGTAGCATGGTGTAGTGAGTGAAGTATCACCACCCTGTAAACTCTGTAGCGTAGCATGGTGTAGTGAGTGTAGTATTGCCAGCCTTTAAACTCTGCGGTGTACCATGGTGTAGTATCACCAGCTTGTAAACTCTAGTGTAGCGTAGTGCCATGAGTGTAGTGTTAACCACATGTAAACACTGTAGTATAGCATGGTGTAGTGAGTGTAGTGCCACCGACATGTAAATTTTGTAGTATAGCATGATGTAGAAGAATGGTGTAGTGAATGTAGTGTCACCTACATGTAAACTCTGTAGTGTAGCATGGTGTAGTGAGTGTAGTGTCACCTACATGTAAACTCTGTAGTGTAGCATGGTGTAGGGAATGTAGTGTCACCTACATGTAAACTCTGTAGTGTAGCATGGTGTAGCGTCACTTACATTTAAACTCTGTAGTGTAGCATGGTGTAGTGATTGTAGTGCCACCTGCATGCATGCACAGTAAGGAGAGCTGGGGGATACTGGGATTCATAGGGAGAGGCATCACCAGTAGAAAACTGGAAGTTGTCATCCCTCTGTACAGACAGTGGTTAGACCCCATATGGAATATTGCGTGCAGTTCTTGTGACCCCATCTCAGCAAGGACATAGACAGGATAGAGGCAGTCCAGAGGAGGGCAACTAAAATGGTGCAGGGTCTGCACCAGAAACTATATGAAGAGAGACTAAAAGAGCTTAATATGTATACCCTCAAGGAACAGAGGAAAGGAGGGAGGGAGAGGGGGGACATGATAGAAACTTTCAAGTACCTCAAAGGAATCAACAAAGTCCAAGAGGGTAGCATCTTTCAGAAAAAGGGCACAATTTGAAGATAGAGGGACAACTCAGGAGCAATGAGAGGCAGTATTTTTTCATGGAGAGAGTGGTGGACGAATTCCTGAGGAGGTTGTGTGGTCAAAAACAGTGGGGAATTTAAGAATGTATAGGGCAGACATAAGGCAATTCTAGTGGGAGGTAGGAGGAAGTAGGCTGTTGGTAGAACTAGCATCTGCAGCTTATCCAATAGGTAGGGAAATGGGCAGACTGGGTGGGCCAAGCGGTCCCTATCTGCCGTTAAAGTTTATGTTTCTGTGTTTCTATGTTTCTAAACTCTATATTGTAGCATGGTGTAGCATATTGTGGGGTTACCTACATGTAAACTTTGTAGTGTGGTGTAGCATAGCAAAATCCTAACACGCTCTGTCCAGAGCCAGCACGGCTGCAGCTGATGGGCCTCGGCAACTCTGGAGCATTGCCAGCTGTCCGCTGTGTCCTATATGGCTGCTGGTGCTTAGTGCACATGTGCGAGTTCCCACGCATGCACAGATAACTCTGGTGACCATATTGGACATGGTGGACAGCTGGCGGCAGAGACCGCCATACCCAAGATGGCCACTGGAATTATTTGCATATGCAAAAGCTTCTGCACATGCACAAATAGCACCAGCAGCCATATTGGACACAGTAGACAGTGCCATGTTCCAGCCACTGAACAAAGTAGTGCAGTGGATGCACGTCTACCTCCACTACTGGAATTCCAAAGAAAAAGGAGAGGACGGTATCTGGGGAGATAATTTTTCCCTACAATACCAAAATGGCTGCAGGGCTGCGCCCACTGCAGCCATAAAAATTGGGCACTGTCCAGCTCAGAAAAATAACAGCACTTGAGCTCTACAATTAAAATCAAGAAAGGCTCCATTGTCTTTATTCACATAAGAGAATCATTTTAAAGATTCAGAAGACATAATTACAGGTAATACATGCCTGACGTGTGAGAAAGGACGTGTTTATTCAAAATGCATCAGGTGTGTATTGTCACAGTCCCACTCAGCAGGTCAGGCCCTCTGCTCCCACAGTGCCAACCTCCAAGCGCAGTATTGTGAACAGTTAGCAGAACAGGGTAACCCTCCTGTCTGTTTGTGGGTCCGAATCTCCTTTGGTCTCAAGGTCTGGAGGGATTCAAACCAAACCTTATGCTAGCATACCCAAATGTACAGGCTCAGATAATTCTGCTTTTCAGGGAATGCCAGATATCTTTAGCCTAAGGGCTCCTAACCAGGTATCCAAAATGAACCCTAAAAACTCTATGAAAGACCTTAGGAAAATTCTTACATTTTCCCAGTTTGGTATTACCATTAAGCTTATGAACAGTGTCAACTTTAACTATCTGTACTTCACATGCAAAAGAAAGAATTTCAAAGGCACACCAGGCAGTCTCTTTAAATATAAATTTACTTAAAAATGGATAAAAAATATGTAAAATGTAAACACAGAACCATATATCACAAAGCATACAATCACTTAAAAGAAAACAAGGGAAAGTACAAATTCCTACCAACATACAGTTAGACTTTTTCTGTGTACCAGTGTCTTAGTTAGATCTGAGATAATGTTTCTACAGAGTCCAAAGTTAGTGTGACTCTAAAATCAGCCTCAGAATAGTTTAAACTGTTTCTTTGCCAACCTCTTCCATGATGTCACCTAGCTCCTCCCTGTTAAATATATAAAAAAAATATAATACACACAGGATGTCATATCACTCAGGAGGTATATTAAATAAGGTGACATAAGCAACAACTCATTTCCCAATATGACTCTTTGATCGTGAGTGGTTTCCTGCTCGTCTTTGATCTTTGAGCAGTTCTTATTTCCCCATTTCAAAGGCAGGAGGTCATAAACTGCAACTCCCCTGAAACGTCATAAAAGTTTACAATCTCTATATCCTTGCAGCGGGTCAGCTACAATTAAGTGAGATAAACAGGAGACCCTTAATTATGTCTCTCTAGTCTTTAATTATCTCCTGGCTTTCAGGTTAACATCCAGTAGCTGAAACAATGGGGGGGGGGGGTCATCCCAGGAGCACAGGATGTCTCAGGACAGGCAATCACACACTACATTTTTATATTTCAAAATCATAGAGCAATCAGAACCAGCTGGCCAAGCGTCACATGTATTACCTGTAGTTATGTCTGCTGAATCTTAAAAGTGATTGTCTTATGTGACCAAAGGCAATGGAGCCTTTCTTGATTTTAATCGTGGAGCTCATGTCATTACTTTTTTGAGGTGGTGAGTGCCCAATTTTTATGATTTTGCTGAAGTTGTTCTTGTTTGTGAGTACCACCCTCCCAGTGCAAACTTTTATCGATCACACACATAGTGTAGCATAACACCATGTCCTCTACATGTAAACTCTGTATTGTACCATGGTGTAACACACCGTAATATCACCTTCATATAAACTCTGTGGTGTAGAATGCTGTAGCATTCTGTAGTATCACGTACATGCAATCCCCCTCAATGTCACCTTAAAGAGGATGGGAAGCATTACAGCAGTTGTAGTCTGTAGTAATAAAAGGCTCTCAACCCAGTATATCTTTAATTCATTTACTAATGCTTAAAAGCTTTCAGCTATATGTGTTAAATACAATATGTTCTCATGACACATATCTTCACTGAATTAATGAATCCAGCATTCACATTAATATAGCACTAAAATCCAAGTCACAATTTCTTTCATTGGTTGAGCAGTAAAATCCATTTAACAATTTCATTAACGTTTTAAGATGATCCTGTCCCTTCATCAGAATGTAATGAGTGCTAAAAAATAAACAAATAATATCGTATTAGAATCAAATAGGAGTTCAATAAGCATTATTTTATATTGTTCTTTCAATATAAAAATAAATCTTATTATGCTGTATTAATGTGAATACTGGATTCATGAATTCAGTGAAGATATACGACATGATAATATATAACTGAAAGCTTTTAAGCATCAGTAAGGGAAGTAAAGATATTATACTGGGTTGAGAGTCTTTAATTACTATAGACTACATTTGCTTTAACTGGATTTAAAGACACTCCCCATTATATCAAAATGTGGTTTTTTTTGGTTAATAAAAGGAACTGTGTGAGGTTTAACAGAAACCAAAAAACAAGAAGCATTACAGCAGTTCCACATCCCACAGACTTACACACTGTTCTCCTTCCATATCAGTCTCTCTCTTGGGTTGTTGCCTGTCTCACTGGTCACTGAAATTAGCTCTGTATGTCTCCACACAACGGGCCCTATGCACATATGGGCACAAGTTACGTGCCAAAGGCGCATAACCCGCATGCGCAACTCCGCACCTGAGGACAGGTGCTTGCATGTCGGTATGCACTACTGGCCTCCATCTGTCCACAGACCTGCCCCCCAGCATGCAGGTCCATGCAGGGTGGACACAGGTGGAGTCCCGGGCCCAGCCAGGCATCTAATCAGATGCCTGGCATTACTTTGAGAGTAGATCACTAACATGTTAGGGCACATGTTGGCTGCACACCCTACGGATGTCCGATGGCCAGCGGCTGTGGCAGATGAGGGAGGGCAATGCTGCCAGCCCTCTGATGGCACCAATCAGTGCAGTGGGATGGGTTGGGGGTTAAATGCTGGTGGGCCATCGGGGGGGGCCTGGGGACTGCATCCATGAGACAGCACCCCTGTGTGTGTTTTGGGAGGGTGCCAGGTGGTAGCATGTGGCCACACACCACTGTGTGCTGGGGCGGGTGAGAGGCACCAGGCAGCCCTATGCAGAGGCCCTGGAGGGTGGGTGGGCTATTTGCCCTGTAGCCTGGTGGGTCCCAGAGTGTGTGCGGAGTGCATAGAGGGCTTACAGCAGGGCTCTACCTGGCATACCCTACACCCGCTATGCAGCCCCATGGTCAGCACTACACGTCTTTGTGCATGGCACGTAGTGCTGGCACGCACTCCACGCGGTGAGGTCCATGGACCAGGAGGATGGGGTGCATACTGTCTGAGTGCACTTCTTCAGTGCATCCCACATGGGGGGCACAATGTGTGCAGAGTGCTACACTGGTCACATATGCGGAGTGTAGGCACTCCTCACCATAGTGCATAGGGCCCATTGTACCTTTGCACTTCAGTAAGCCAGTAGCCTCTGACATGGATCGACATGGACATGTTACTGCTTCAACAGAAGTTGAGCGCATTGAGTAGCTGCCCATTTTATCTCAATCTAACAATCTATTTAAGTAGTAGCATCAGTGTCAACCAATGATGTTACTGGTTGGAGCCAGAAAACAAAAAAAATACAGACATGTAGAAAAGAGAACAGGTGGGGGGGGGCAACTGTAATCTGGGGATAGTTCAGTGCTTACTGCCCCTTTAACAGATTGAGAAATTTTTTTTACTGGGTGCTTTCCACCGTACTGCTGCACAGACCACTTGGCCTTAAGAGGTTGAGAAACCAGTATAACGAGGTGCTTCCCATCATTCTGCTGCACAGATCACTGGTTTTAACAGACTGAGAAACCAATAGAACTGGGTGTTTCCCACTGCTGCACAGATCACTAAATTTAATTGACTGAGAACCCAGTATAACTAGATGTTTCCCACCATACTGCTGCATAGATAATTGGCTTTAACAGATTGAGAAATCAGTAGAACTGGGTGCTTCTCACCACAGATCACTAGCAGGCCCCCTGGCCATTTTGAGATCCAAACATTCACAAAGGGATGGGACTCTGTGTCTTCCAAGTCATGTGGTTTTCAGGAAGTCTATTTAATGTGTTCAGTTTTTTACACTCTCCTTAGTATGCTCAGTAAAGCATCTAATGTGGGGTCCTTGAGGGGTATTGGTTTGGAGACTCTGAGACTACTTTAGAATCAGTCAAGATTCTACTTGTGATGGAGAATTCAGGGGTGATGAAATAGCCATACCACATCAGCCCTGGCATTAGAACGAGTCCACAATGTAACAACCATTCTCATTTCCTCTTCCCCCATGTGCTGGGGGAGGCAGCTCTCACACACACTATACAGGTAGTTGTGATTGTTCAGTTTATCTGTCATTAAAATGAATAGGGAATAAGAAATAGAAAGCCAGTAGTTAAATCCTGTGAGCCTGTTGTTAAAAATGTGGCACACCCTACCTCAACTGGTTGAATCTCCCCATGAAAATGGCAGCAGCATTCTCTGCCCTTCATCTCCTGGCTGTAAAGCTGGGATGTGGGATATAAACTGTGTAAGAGGTTCTATATCAAACCAAATATTTTTCCTTTCATATTTTAGTCCTGGGCAATCAGTCATGTTACCATGACCAAGAAGAGGCCAAAACAGTTGATAACCTACAGTACCATGACTGTAGTACTGACTGCACAGGTTAACTTCTAAGATGTCAGTGACAGCATAAATGCTTCCCTACATTGGAGGTCTGAGGGTCTGCACAAGATAAATCCATCCCTGCCTTGGAGGTGTGAGGGTTTGCTCAAGATAAATCTTTCCCTACCTTGGAGGTGTGAGGGTTTGCTCAAGATAATTCATTCCTTATCTTGGAAGTGTAAAGGTTTGTTCGAGACAAGTCCTTCCCTGCCTTAATGGTGAAAGGGTCTGCTTGAGATAAATCTCTCTCTACCTTGGTGGTGTGAGGGTTTGCTCAAGATAAGTCATTCCTTATCTTGGAAGTGTAAAGGTTTGCTCGAGATAAGTAATTCCCTACCATGAAGGTGTAAGGGTTTTCTTGAGATAAATTCTTCCCCACCTTAGAGGTGCAAGAGTTTGCTCAACATAACTCCTTCCCTGTCTTGGTAGTACGAGGACTTGCACAAGATAAATCATTCCCTATCTTGGAGGTACGAAGGTTTGTTTGAGATAATACTTCCCTGCCTTGGAGGTGTGCAGATTTATTTGAGATAAATATTGCCCTATCTTGGGGGTGTGCAGGTTTGTTTGAGATAAATCGTGCCCTACTTTGATGGTGAGAGGGTTTGCTCAAGATAAATCCCTCCTTATCTTGGAGGTGTGAGGGTTTGCTTGAGATAAATCCTTCCCTTCCTCAATGGCGTGAGGGTTTTCTCAAGATAAATCCTTCCATACCTTTGACGTGTGATGGTGTGCTTGAGATAAATTCTTCCCAACCCTGAAGGTGCAAGGGTTTGGTCCAGATAAATCATTTCCCACCTTGGAGGTGTGAGGGTTTGCTCCAGATAAATCCTTCCTTACTTTGGCAGTGCAAGGGTTTGCATAAGATAAATCCTTGTTTACCTTGGAGGTGTCAAGGTTTACACAAGATGAATCTTTCCCTATCGTGGCAGTGTGAGGGTGTGCACAAGATAAATCCTTCTTTACTATGGGGGTGTAAGGGTTTGCGCAATATAAATCCTTCCCTACCTTGGAGGTGTGAAAGTTTTGCTTTAAATAAATCCTTCGCTACCATGGAGGTGTGAGGGTTTGCTTGAGATAAATCCTTCTCTACATTGGAAATGTGAGGGTTTGCTTGAGATAAAATGTTCCCTACCATAGAGGTGCAAGAGTTTGTTCAACATAAATCCTTCCCCACCTTTGAGGTGTGAGGGTTTGCTTGAGATAAATCCTTCCCTACCTTGGAGGTGCAAGAGTTTTATCAAGATAAATCCTTCTCTACCTTGTGATGCAAGGGTTTATTTGAGATAAATTGTTCCCTACCTTGGAGGTGCAAGGGTTTGCTCGAGAAACTCCTCAATCTTGATGAAATCAGTTTTGAGCTCCCGGTTGAACACCAGAAATGGAGGATGGGTGCCAGGGGCCAAATCTTTGAGCTCTTCAGGTTTCCTGCATTGCAACAGAGGGAACACACAGAGAACCTACATTTAGCTGGCAGGATTGCTAAAAAAAGGCAAACTGTATGTAGGGATTTATCTCCCCTGCACATAACAACCAAATGCTTCAACATTTACACTGTTTTTGTGTTTCAGGTTAAAAGAAAATACAACTGAGCCATCAGCTCAGATTCACAGTCTTTGTTTCTTATTCTGTTTGCTCCCCATAGAGTCACCTTTGTCTCTACTGGGTAATGGTTATTATGGGTGCCCTTCCTGATGCTTGCCTTGGAAACCCATCTGTCCAGGTGCCTATGTTTCCATAGGAGACTTTAGAAACAAACCCTGGCTGCCACCTCCCCAACATGGTTGAGAGCTCCATGTGTCCAATGTCTAGGGGTGGGCTACACTAGGTAATTGATATCTCTTTCAGTGGGTGTGATTTCTGATGCCTGCTATGGAAACCCTTTTGTCCAGTGGCCCATGACCTTCTCCTTCCTCCCAGCTATGCTCATGCTTCCTCTTTTCTGGATCAGCTACTGCTGTATTACTCTCCTTCCTGTTCCCATAGCACCAAAGCAGGCAAACTCCATGGTGATGTGTTCACTGAGACATACTCCCTCTCTCAGAGGGCAGATTTTGGGACCAGAGAGCCTACTGGGTGTGAGAAGTAGAAACCACATAATTCTCTGGCCCCTATTTATCCCCCAGGAGCTACCTATTTTGCATGCATCCTACCACCTCAAGCAATCCCCTGCTGCACTGCCATCTGTTGTCACACAGGAGGCAGTCTCACAGTGGGAGAGACTTACCACTCCCCATGGAATGTCAGTGGAGTTAACAGTGTCAGTGGCTCAGCAGGTAGCACACTCGCCTCTGAGGCCAGGAGATCAGAAGGCTGTGGGTTCTATCCCCACATCAGGCACTTGGGTTAATATCCCAATACTGACACTACAGAGCAGCATGAAGGGGGTGCTGCACTCCTGAGGTGCTGTCTTTCGGATGAGACATTAAACCGAGGTCCCATCTGCCTGTTCTGGTAGTAGTTCAGGTGGATGTTAAAGATCCCATGGGACTTCTCGAAAAGAGCAGGGGAATTTTCCTAGCCAAATTTCCCCCCATTCACTAAAAATACCACCAATAGTTTAATCTGTTCAAAGTCAGTTGGCATTCATCTGCATTCCCCCTTCCCTGAGTTGTGCCTGAAAATAGGCAGAATTTGTCTAGTGCACTTACCTGGTCAACAAAAACGAAATAAATAAAAAAATAAATGGAGAAGGGTATCATGCGGGAGACTTGATTGGTTCAGATAGATTGTTACCCTGACCACTGCTCCAGGATCAGTTTGTGTCAGAGGCGACTAACCACAAACCTGTAAAACAGCAGCCAGCATAGCCTTGTAGTTAGGGCACATGACAGTGAACCAGGTGATGTGGGTTTGAATCCTGATTCACTTAATTTTCTTTCTACCGTAAAAACTCATCGGGGGGGTGACATAGTGGTGAGATGGGGTTAGAACTGTAAATCTACACTGAACAGAGTTCACTGCAAGAATGAAGAGTTCTTGAAATAAAGTACTATCACAGTAAACTGATTCCCGATCAGTTCAGTTGTGACACTGATCCTGAAGCAATGCTTACGGGACACTCAAAACAACTCAATCCCCCTCTTCTTCTCAGGCTTCTTAATGATTCCAGGCTCAGTATGGGATCCAGTTCTTCTGGTGATCCCAGGCATGGGAAGGGATGGAATACATTGCCCCTTTTAATCCCAGGCTTGGGAAGGGATGGGATACATCACTCCTGGTGATCTCCGTCTTGGGAAGACATGGGGTACATGACTCCTGGTGAACCAGGCTTGGGAAGGGATGGAATACATCCCTCCTGGTGATCCCTGGCATGGGAAGTCATGGGATACATTGCTCCTGGTGATTCCAGGCTTGTGAAGGGATGGAGCACATCCATCATGGTGATCCCTGATGTTGGATGGGAAACAGCCCTCCTGGCAAGCCCTGACATGGAATGATGTGAGATGGGATACAGCCCTCCTGATGAGTCCAGGCATGGGAAGGATGGGATACATCCTTCCTGGTGAACCTAGGCAAGGGAAGGAATGGGATACATCCCTTCTAGTGATCCCAGGCATGGGAAGGGATGGGGTACAGCCCTCCTGATGGTTCCAGGCATGGCAAGGGATGGGATACAGCCCTTCTGGTGATCCCAGGCATGAGAAAGGATGGGAAACATCCCTCCTGGTGATCTCAGGCATGTGATGCAAAGGGATACAGCCTTCTTGGTGATCCCTGGCATGGAATGGGATACAGCCCTCCTGGTGATCCCAGGCTTAGGATGTAATCAAGCATACAAATATAGAATTCAACAGCACAAGCAATATTCTGTCACTGTACAAGCTATGGGGATCACCCAATCAGGCTCAGCCCAAGTTATGGTCCCTTTCGTAAGCAAAGCTGCAGTGAACATGGACGATGTTGACAATCAGGTAATGTGGGCACATCTGTAAAACACATGTTGGTATAATGCATCAACTTTTTTTATTTGTGGTGTTTATATCCTGACCTGTTCCTTATCTGCCCCTGGCGTTCACCCAGCCTCATCCACACACCCCAGCTTTCAACTCCTTGGCTTTCCTCCTGAGGCGGGGCCAGGTGGGGAGGTCCCCACCTCCAGAGATCATATGGGTACCAGAGTGTATAGTAGGCTGTGAGGAGCCTGAGTGTACCAATTGTCATTCATTTGGCAGTGTTTTCTCCCCTAAAGCCCACCCCCAAGAATTGCATGCACGCAAGAGCTCAAGTGACTGCTTCTGTATGGAACCATGTGGTGTTGTACGCAGCTGGTGAGCACCCTCCCTCACCTTTGCTGCTTCAAGCTGCACTTCTGCCTGAAGACAACCAGGTGGCATTCTTCACTTGGAGCTAGGCAGCCATGCACCCCAGAGAGGGACATCATCCTCCGAGATTCTCAATCCTCTGCACCCCCGTCCAGTCCTCTGAGAGCACGGGTGCATCCTGAACCCAGGTCATTGGCGGTGCGAGTGGCAACTTAATTGCTATACCAGTGGTCAGTTGAAATATTACAACTCTAATTAAATATTCATGAGCCTAGTGAGGTCATGGCATAATGGAACATCTCCATGAAGGAAACCAGTGAGATTGACCCTCACAGCAACTAATTAATACAATGCCACCGAGTAATAACAGTGTATAACATAAGCTACTGAGATGTGCGACATGGGGACAAAGTCCATCCTCTGCACAGATGCTGTCAGCCCTCCTCTCTGGAACAACAGAACACTCTCTAGCTCAACTTCATGGGCAGGGGGTGCCTCATGGTCCTTCCATAACTAATGAAGTCCAACCTAATTGTTAGTGGGTCCTTTTAATCAGCACCAGTGAAGGGTAGGGAGAGGACTCTGAACTTTTTCAAAGGGGACCCTTAAAATTCAGTTACAGCCATTCTGATCTTCCAATCTCTCAGGCTAACTCCCTAATGCTGAGCTATTTTACACTTGCCAAACTGTGGGCACAGGAGGCTTTATCACCAACTCATGGAAATCCTTACCTTTTCATGTCAACAGTCGTCACACTGAATTTGACTCCTTTGAGCCAGAGGACCATGAAGAGCCGCTGGCAAAAGGGACAGTTGCCGATGTTCTCTCCATCAAGACCAGCCTGTAAAGGAAAAAACATGTTTTTTTTAATGTTACAGTGGTGGAAGGAATGTAGTTTGTACGCTATAGTAAAAGCCCATGGAATTACACAAGTCCATGGCTGTGGAAACTTCTGCAGAACTTGCATCTCGCTAAAGAATATGTGTTGTACCACAGAAGTCATTGTCCTAGATAAGTTTTTTTCATTAAAACATACAGTTCAGAACTTCTAAGTCAGCACACCTTAAATGAGGGCAATTTCCTAATTCTGACCAATAAATCAGGGCGATTTCAACAGAGCCCTAACGAATATGACTAATTGAATCTAAGGTGCTAGAAATGTATTTCTAAAGTAATTTAAAGGCAGTAGGAATAGCCTGTTATTTAATTTTGAGGACTTTAGGGACATAGACCAGTGCCATGAAAAGCAGTTGATTTGTTAAAAATAGGGCAAAATCAGGGAGACTCCCTGGAAATAGGGAGACTTGGAAGGTATGACAGTTTTTTCATGGTGTCTGACTCTCTTTCCATCCTTGATAAACCTGAAGCCCCTCCTCTGTGCTATGCTTGTGATGTCATTGGTGACATGTCATCATATTTTAGCCACCAGCTGGACAGCATTCTTCCAAAGAAATTAATAATTCATGACCTAGGAATGAACAAATACTGCTGCAGAAGCCCATGAATTGGGCTGCAAAAATCAGGAGTGAAGTGCTACTGCAGACTGCCAGGGGCTCTGATTATACTGCTGCTTTGTTGCTCCTCCACCTCCCTTAGTTTTCCTTGCTTGGCTCCCCCAAACAACAAACTCCTCTTCCATTTCAACAGTAATCACACTGTTATCTACAGGCTTGTTTACGTGGCCGCATTTGCACTGCAGTAACTCGAGTGCTCAGGTTGTTGCAGTGCAAATATGGCCTGTAGACACTTACCTGATCATAAGTCGGTCCTCTAGCCACTCCCCGAGCTGCTGCAAAACTGGAGACACATTCCGGAGCAAGTCATTTAAGCAGCTGTGTGGACAGGCTGACCGCTCACTCGGCTGCATGGGCAACTCTCCCAGCTTCCTACTCTATCTCCAGTCAATTTCCCTTGGGTTGATGGCCTCTCTCTAGCACCTCCTTTATCAGACTGAGAGAGGCTATGCAAACATATACAGGAATTAATTCTAGAGGACAGGGGAGAACTGGAACATAACGTAATGCTGAGTGGAGCCACAGTGTAAACAGAGCTTTAGTTATTCCCCTGAGCCCCCATATTGTATCATATCCGCCAACCATGGATACAGCTGTGTTTGATGGGGTCACTGGAGGATATAAAACATGACAGCTAAAGGGTAGGTTCTGATAATGGGAGACTTCAACATGCCAGATACAGATTGGTCAATACCAGCAGGAACATCTGCCAGAACTAGACACATGATGGATTCCCTGCAAGGGGAGGGCCTCAAACAACTGGTACAACAACCCACAAGAGACAGGGCTATCCTAGATCTAGTACTGACTAACAGGGAAAGGATCACAGATCTCCAGGTAGAAGGTCACCTGGGGGTCAGTGACCATCACATGGTATGGTTCAGTTTGGTCACTACAACTAAATCATCCCATTCCAAGGCAAACATATGGGACTTCAGAGGAGCTGACTTTGATAAGATGGCCAACAGAGTTAAGCTAGCCCTGGCAAAAAGGTAAACAGGTGAGGGGGTTCAGTCAAAGTGGGCAAGCATTAAGGATGCAATACTTGAAGCAACATCCCATTGTGTTAGAGAGAAAAAGAAGTGCAAAAGAATAAGGAAACCACTTTGGTTCTCAAAAACAGTAGCAGAAAAGGTCAGAGCCAAAAGGCTGGCCTTCAGGAAATATAAGGGAATGCAGCGGGATGAAGATAGGGAGACATACCAAAGTTCCCTAAGGGAAGCAGGGGAGGCAGTAAGGCAGGCAAAAACCCAAACCAAGGACACACTAGCACAAACAGTAAAAGAAGGGGACAAGACTTTCTATAGATACATTAGTGAAAGTAGAAAGTCCAGAGGGGGTATTGCTAAGATCAAAGGAGATAAGGGGGCATGTGAGAAGGAGGACCATATAAAAGCATCTATCCTAAATAGATATTTCTGCTCAGTATTTACTGAAGAGAAGGTAGGGCAGGGCCCACAGCTCAGCACCATGGATACAGGGAGGGAGGTGAGCACTAGTCCCTTCACAAAAGAAAGGGTCCTACAAGAGCTCGATAAGTTCAGGGTGGACAAGGCAATGGGACTTGATGGCATACATTCCAGGGTACTAAAGGAGCTAAGGGTGGAACTAGCAGAGCCATTCTCAGAACTGTTTAGTGAGTCTCTGAGCACAGGAGAGGTCCTAGAAGACTGTAGAAGGGCTCATGTGATCCCACTCCACAAGAGTGGTAGCAGGGAGGAGGCAGGGAACTACAGACCAGCCAGTCTTACCTCAGTAGTGGGCAAGATTATGGAGGCACTCCTTAAAGAAAGGATAGTGCAACACCTGGAATCCAGAGGAGTGCAGGATCCAAGACAGCATGAGTTTATAAAAGGAAGGTCATGTCAAACTAATCTTATAGATTTCTTTGACTGGGTAACCAGAGTGGTGGACCAAGGGGGAACAGTTGATGTCACCTACCTTGACTTCAGCAAAGCTTTCAATACTGTTTCACGTAGAAGATTGATTAATAAGCTGGGTAGGCTCAGGGTGGTTCAGAAGTTGGTCAACTGGGTGGCAAACTGGTTGATGGGCAGAAAACAGAGAGTGGTGGTAAACCGTATAGTCAGAAGAGATGCAAGTCACAAATGAGGTACCGAAGGGATCAGTCCTGTGGCCAGTCCTCTTCAATATCTTCATCAGTGACATTGCAGATGGACTGGAGGGTAAGGTTTGTCTGCTTGCAGATGACACCAAGATCTGCAAATGAGTAGATGATCCAGATGGGGTGGGCAGAATGAGAAGAGATCTGGATATACTAGCAAAATGGTCGGAAGAGTGGCCACTGGGGTTTAATGCAAAGAAGTGCAAGGTCATGCACAAAGGGAAGAGAAACCCTGAAGCCACTTATAGGCTGTGGGGGGGGGGGATTGCTGGCAGTCACAAGGGAAGAAAGAGACTTGGGCATCATCATCACTGATGACCTGAAATCATCCAAGCAGACCACTAAAGCAGTAAGTAAGGCTAGCGGGATGTTGGGGTGTATTAGTAGGGGTATCACAAGTCGGAAGAGGAGGTAATAATCCTCTTTACAAGACACTGGTTAGGCCTCATCTGGTAGCATCATGGCAATACTGAGGCCACACCTCACAAGGACATTAACCAAACTGAGGCAGTCCAGAGAAGGGCAACCAAAATGGTGCAGGGACTGCATCAGAAAACATATGAGGACAGATTAACGGAGCTCAATATGTATACCCTAGAGCAAAGAAGGAGAGAGGTGATATGATCGAAACATTCAAACACCTTAAGGGCATTAACAAGGTGAAAGAGTCTAACATGTTTCAATATAAGAAAAATAGCAGGACAAGAGGACACAGCATGAGATTAGAGGGAGGCCGATTAAGGAGTAATGTGAGAAAGTTCTTTTTTCACAGAAAGAATGGAGGGTACATGGAATGGCCTACCGCAGGAAGAGGTGGATATGAATACAGTGCAGGGTATCAAACAGGCATGGGATAGGCATAAGGGAGCTATACAGATGAGTATCAATAGGCCATTGACAGAGCAAAGGCCGATGGCACATTTATAAGGTAGAAAAAGAAATGGGCAGACTGGATGGGCCTTGCAGTCTTTATCTGCCGTCAACTTCTATGTTTCTATGTTTCTATGTCTAAAGGTTTTCAGTTGTACCTGGTATCTGTATCTTGCTGCATGCTTGTTACGTCTACACTATTTATTCATTAGTAAAAGTTTTGATATGGTTTCCATCTCTGTGGTTACCTTTTGATGAAGATTAGTTTTTTGTACATATGCTGGATTACTGTTTCTCGGCGGTAACTAGTATTTCTTTGCTATATATTTACCCTGATGGCACTCTGTTGCCACATACTTTATAACCTCTCTGGGGGTACCTGAAAATGGGCATTTGCTTTGTTTAGTGCACTAACCCAGTGTGAATCCTCCAGTGGTTCACTTTAACTAGTTTGTATCCTCCAGCACTTATGTATAACTAGTGTGTATCCTCCAGCTCCTGCACTCATTGGGTACTGGGTTCACAAAGAGAGCCAAAAGCTACGGAAAAATGGCTTGTAGCACTGCAGAAATCTAGTTGCACCATATTCACAAACAAAATTTCCGCAGTTGTGGAAATCCATAAAACAGGCAAGTTACAAAAGTCCACAAGTGCTAAAATCTCCCTAACATTCTTTCCTTAGCTGAGGAAAAGACTCCGCAGGCACAACAACAGGAGATCCATATTAGCTGGAGCAGCATACCTTGACAGTCTTGCCATAGATACAGCAGTAAGTACTCACAGAGAGACCTGCAGCCAGTCCCTCAATCGGGACCACTGCAGCACCACTGGTACCAGCAGGACCATGCACCACAGTTGTCGTCTGTAACTGATGGTGGAACTGATGGTTGTGTCTCTCCCTGGAGTGTTTATGTTGCCTGCTTCAGTAGCACTCACTGCAGGCTGTTACCATCTCTGCCTCTACTGCCTGTGGAGCTCCTTTTTGGGCTGCACTGGGTCTGGTGGTTGTGGTTTGTTGCCTTTCAAGGAAGATGTGTGCTATTTTTGTTGCAACAACTGACTCTACTATGCACCCACCGGTTTGCTGTTGCTTGGTGCCTGAACCTCCACTATAATTGTATTTCAATTGTTGGTACACTGCATTGTGCTCAGGGAGTGGTACACCTCACTTTCTGTGGTGCAGCATGTGTGCAACATTTTTTCTGCAACAAAACACTGGCTGAGAATATCCTTTAAGGGGATATGTCACACTTTTCAATGGCTTTTTTCCCTCAGGAACTTCCACAGTTGTACTTTTTTTCTGCAGTCCACAGTGTATTTTGTCTGCAGCTGTGGAAGTTTTGTATATACCAGTCAGTGAAATTTCCCCTTTTTTTCCACAGCTGAGGAACTTCTGGAGACTTGCAGATGGTTTTGTACCTTCAGAGTGTTTTGAGAATCCAGCCCTTAGTGTGTATCCTCCAGCACCTGCGCTTCACTAGTTTGCATCTTCCTGCTCCTGCACTTAACTAGTTTGAATCCTCCATCACTTGCACTCACCTCGTTTGTATCCTTCAGCACCTGCACTTAACTAGTTTGCATTTTCCAGCTCCTGCACTTAACTAGTTTGTATCCTCCGGCTCCTACACTTAACTAGTTTGTATCCTCCAGCTCCTACACTTAACTAGTTTGTATCCTCCTCCACTTGCACTCACCTAGTTTGTATTCTCCAGCTCCTGCACTTAACTAGTTTGCATCGTCCAGCACCTACATATAACTAGTGTGTACCCTCCACCACACTTGCACTTAACTAGTTTGTATCTTCCACCACTTGCACTGACCTAGTTTGCATCCTCCAGCACTTGCACATAACTAGTTTGTATCCTCCACCACTTACACTCACCTATTTTATATTCTCCAGCACCTGCACTTAACTAGTTTGTATACTCCACCACTTCCACTCAACTAGTTTATATTCTCCAGCACCTGCACGTAACTAGTTGGTATTCTCTACCACTTGCACTCACCTAGTTTGTATTCTCCAGCACCTGTGTTTTACTAGTTTGTATCCTCTACCACTTGTAGTCACCTAGTTTGTATTCTCCAGCACCTGTACTTTACTAGTTTGTATCCTGTACCACTTGTACTCACCTAGTTTGTATTCTCTAGCACCTGCACTTAACTAGTTTGTATCCTCCATCTCCTGCCCTTAAAGGAGATCTACTGGCACGCAACAAGCAGCGACCACTGCACAGATCAGGGCTTCAGTACCCTGATCCCCTCTGCAGGCACAATATTTGTGAAAATGTATTAATATCTGAATACTCATAAAAACTGTAAGACGCTTCATGCTAGTGGCATTTTTTAATATCCGGGTCCTCATCCCTCCAAGATTGTGCTGCTAACAATTACATAATGATGACACACCTTTGCCCCTTCCTGTGTGGTGCCCTTATGTACAGAGATTACTTAGCCCAGGAGCGTATATGTGAGTCAAAAGGTTCTATGTTTAACCTTATCCAAAATGGCCACCATGAGCTGAATGAGTTTTAATAATCTCAATATCTCCCATGCCCTGCTCTTTTTTTTACAGATTTTGCCTAAATGCCATACAGCATGCCAGAGGGATGGTGAAAACAAGGGTAGGAGGAGGGGTAACGTGACTAAGCCGGAGGTAATGACTGCGATACTTAGGAAAACAGGGGTAGGGGAAGGAATGTGAGAGAGCTGGAGGCGATGACTGAGATACTTAATAAATACAGTATTTTACTTTTGTGTTCACCAAAGGGCCCCTGGTTGTGGGAGGGACTCGTTGAGAGGGCCCATAACATCAGATGTAACCACAATGCAACCATTGGACATCACACTAATCCTGGTAGATGCCTACCTAGCAAAGATCAAGCCCAGCAAGTCCCATGGGAAAGGATACCCCCTTGGATTATAATCAAGCTACAGGAACAACTGGCAGTACAATCTACAATACTCTTTCAGGAGTCCTTCTGCAGAGGCATGGTGCCAGAGGATTGGAAATTGGCAAGTGTGGTTCTAGCTTCAAGGAGGAGGCAAGGTTGGACCTGCATAACTACAGGTTGGCAAGTCTGACATCTGTGCTGAGCAAAGTTCTGGGGTTATTATCAAGGACAGAATGTAGCACTTTGGCTAAGGTCAGGATTTGTGCTCCAGCTCAGCATGACTTTATTAGAAGAAGATCATGCCAAACCAACCTGATCCCCTTCTTTGAGGGGGCAGACAGGGGCAGGGCCCTGGATGCAATCTGTCTGGACTTCAACAAGACTTGTGATACCATGGCACATGACAAAGTTCTTGACAAGATAAATCAGTGTGGTATGAAATATACACAAGCTGGATTGCCAACTTGCTTAGGGTAGAATGCACAGGGTGATGGGGGACAGGCACAGAGGGCCTCACACTCACGTATGGAGCTGGTCCCAATGTGCACTTTGTGTGCAAAAACATTTTGGTTTACTTACTGTTTACTGTAGTATAGTAGACTGTATCAGAATCATTTTGCTTAGTTCTAGGCTGCCATCTTCTCTAACTACAAATCCAAGAATCCCCTGTGCTGACATCAGAGCAGGGTTTCAGCAGTGGGTGCCTGCAGTGCATGTTAGGGTTTATATAAGCTCTGATCTCTTGTTTACTAATTCTGCTGTCCTCCCTGGGCTAAGTACAGTCACAAAGGACTGTACTGAGCCCCTGGAGAAAGGCAGACCTGGAAAACATCTGATTGGAGATTATAAAAGCTCTAACATCCACTGCAGGCTATTGAATCTCCCAATGCTGCCCACTGCTCTGATGGTAGATGCAGAGGATTCTGGAGTTTGTAGTAACATATGTCAGCCTGGCAGTAAGCAAAATTAGTCTGATACAGCATATTATACTACAGTATACAGTAAGTAAACCAAAATGTTTTTGCCCACAAAGTGCATATTGGGACCTGCCCCAGGGGGTGGATGCACTGAACAGCCTCCCAATGGAGGAGGTGGTGGGGGCACAACTGTAGTGGGGTTCAGAAATGCATGGGATAGACATAAGGGAACATTAGAGGTAAGGCAAGGTGGGGTAGAGCCAGAGTTCAGATAGAGTCTGCAATATAATATTAAGTAGAGAAAAATGGGCAGAGTAGGTGGGCCAAGCAGGCTTCATGTAAACAATAAGACACTAGGTGGTGTGCGTTAGACAGTTCTAATGCATAGCTTGGGGGGCATAGTGAGGCACAAGGCAGCAGGTCAAGTGTGTCCAGACCCCTAGCCATGCATTAGAACTGCCTAACACAAACTCCAGAGTGGTTTATTGTGCTTATAAATTGGGACTGTGTATTCTAAATGGGGTTTCTAGTTTTTGCTGTGCATTAGTCAGTTCTTATGCATGGCTAATGACCAATCAGAATAGTCAAAATCCCTTCCCCATTTTATAAAATCTGTCAATCTATGTTTCTGTTTTTCGGTGTTACTATGAAAGTATGAGGGGATAGTAATACTGTACCTGTTCCTTCACCAGAGTGAGTCTATTGTTGCATCTAAGAAGGAAAGAAATGTAATGCTGACTGGCAAAAACATTAAGCAGTAAGATATCAGCAGCCACTGGTTATGAAAATGTTCTCGTTACTCCTCCCCCGGTGGTGTAAGGTGGCACAAGGCACAGCTGAGTGCTACTTACCCTCAGAGGGTGATTAACAAGCACATTAACATAGCCTCTGAGTACCTTATTGCTATTATTAAAATAGGAGCTAGTAAAAACATTTGGAAAGGCTTTTGCCTGGAGTTCAGTGGCCAAGCAGCCAGCCACTTCCACTTCCCGAGCTATATAAGCAGTTCCTCTCAGCCTCATTGTGAAGCATTTTTTTCTTTGCAGCTGAAGGCTCTGTTGGTCTATCCTCTGAGCTGGCTGGGGCCTTCCCATCCCCCCCGCCTGTTGTTTCTGTGTGTCTCTGGACTTTGGTGTTTGTTATCCTGTTCTGGTTTGTATCTTTCCTCCAGCTGTGTGCTTCCTTGTGTTTTATGTGTCTTGTTTTTTGGGCCATGTTCCCTGTTTTCTGTGATGCTATGTTTTTTTTTTTACTTTATATTTTTATTGAAATTTGAGTATATAAGAAAGCACACATCTTATACAATAGAAGACTATCCTCCATGTAAGGTATAAAATATCACTTAACAAAACACAGTATTTAGGGTAAACATATTGGAGAAGCCTTATATACATGTATTGATAATAAAACACAAACCTAGACAGGATGTAAGTGGAGAGCAGAAGGGTTACAATCAATAGTGTATTATAGGATCAGAAATAGCAACCATGTATGAAATACATGCTAGGGCAAGCTATGGCAAGGCATTCAGTAAATTACAAAAAGTGATAAATGTGGTAATAAGAACGATGTTCAGTAATGGAGAGGTGAAGATAAGAGAAAAGTGTGCAAGGAAAGAAAGAGAGAAAAAAGCAAGGAAGAAGAGAAGGAGAGAGGGAGAAAACAGGGAAGAAGGGAAGATAGAGGAGAAATCTGGGCACCAAAGTTTTGAGAAAACCTAATCTGAGAGCAAAATAAGAAGGAGGGCTAAATATCCCTAAGAATTAGGGTCTAGAAGAACTAGGTTCGAGTACTTGAAGTAATCCTGCCAACATCTGTCATATACAGTGAGCCAGTTATGAGTAACATGAGATAATTGGTCTAGAGAGGCATACTAAGAGAGGCTGTGAAGAACATCTGAAAGAGAAGGTACCAGAATTGATTTCCATTTCATAAGAATCAGACGTTTGACCAGAAGAGAAAGTATGTTTAGCCATCTAAAATGTGCATGTGAGAGGAGAGAGCTATTGGGGATAAGGATACCTAGAAGGAATAGCTTGGGGTCAAAAGATAGTTTTTGTCCTGTTACTCTGGAAGCAAGTAAATAGACTTTATGCCAGAGCTTATTGATGGGAGCGCAAGACCACAAGATATGAAGTAGATCCCCGCTGGCCAAATTGCAGCACCAGCAATTATTATTGCTTAATAGGCTCATTCATTGAAGCACAGGGGGGGTTCTATACCAAAGATGTAGGATTTTAGTTTGTATTAGAGAACTACGGGCATCTTTAAAGGTATTATGTGCAATATGCCAACAATTGCTCTACTGTGCATCTGAAATATTGTAGTTAAGAAGAGTGCTCCATTTATTTTTGGCCTGTATAGACTGATCAGGTAGATTATCAATAATGTCTTTGTAAATGGAGCTATTTAATTTTACTGATAAATTAGTCCAGTGTGAGATGTATGGGTTTAGAAGAGTATGCCTATATACTAAACTAGAGATAGAGTTATAAGCTGCCCGAATTTGTAAAAACTTCCAGAAGTCCTGTTTAGAAAGTTTCCATGTGACCTGCAAGTCTGAGAATGATCTAAGAGTGAGTAAATTCTAGTCCAAGATATCGCAGAGAAAGAAAATGCCTTTGTTCCTCCATGTATGACAGAAAATTGGGTGATCTTCTAGAGTGAGTAGTGGATTGCCCCATAAGGGGGCATAAAACCAGGGTGTTGGATTGGATTTCAGGAATTTGTGGGTTAGTTTCCAATAAAGAACAGAGAATGATATAGTTGGGTGAGATTTTAGTTTAGAGGAAATGGGATTAAAAATGAAGGAAGTGGGAACTCCTCCCAGCACAATGCGGATTCCATTGCAACCCATAGTAGTGAGTGAGGGGAGGGTTTCTGAAACCATTTAATGGTTTTGGCCATTCGAAAAGCCCAGAGGTAGCCTTTGAATCAGGGTAGTCCGAATCCCCCTTTTTTCCAATGTGATCGAAGTTTGTTGCGGTTACATTTCGGTGGTTTCCCATCCCAAATAAAGTTACCTAGTAATTTATCAATTTTAGCAAAAAAGGAGGATGGTAAGACTAAAGGAATATTGGCAAAGAGGTAAAGAATCTTGGGAGAAATGGACATCTTAATGGTTGCAATTTTCCCCATGAAAGAGAGATTAAGAAGCTTCCATCTGTCCAGAATTGTTTTGATGTTATCAAATAAGGGGTTAAAGTTAATGTCCCATATCTCCCCTAAGTTACTAGTAATTTTTATTCCTAGATATGTTATACCCTGTGGTGACCAGCGGAATCCAAGAGGTATGTTCATAACGGCTTTACAGAGGTCGTTAAGGGGCATAGTTTGTGATTTGCCATAATTCAAAACAAGGCCAGAAATTTTAGTAAAATTATTAAGCAAATCAACCAACAGGGGCCCAGCCTCATTCAGGTTTTCAAGTTAGATTAAGAGGTCATCCACGTAGGAGAGAGAAACATATCTTGAATTGCTCACAGGTATGCCCATAATGCCAGAAGATTGACATAAACAAGCAGTCAGGGGTCCCATGGCTAAAATAAACAGGGAAGGTGACAGGGGACAGCCTTGTCTAGTTCCCCTTGCTAGATGAAAGTAAGAGGAAAGGGTGGAATTAGTAAGTACTTTAGCAACAGGAGAGTTATATAATAGCTTGATCCAGGAGCAAAACATATAAGAAAGACCAAAATAAGATAAAACTTGATGAAAGTAGTCCCAGTTTAAGGAATCAAAAGCCTTCTTGAAATCAATAGCTATGGCTGCAGCTGGTGTCTTGAGGGATTTGGCTTTGTGAATTAAATTAAATAAGGAACGTAGGTGATCAGAACCAGATCTATGTTTAATAAAACCAGCTTGCAAATAATGAGTTAGCTTGGGAATCAAGGATTCAAGTCAAGAAGTTAGTAGTTTAGCAAATATCTTCCCATTCATGTTTAATAAAGAGATGGGCCTGTAACTTGCGGGGTGAGTAGGGTCTTTTTCTTTCTTAGGGATTAGGGTTATGATTGCTTCGCTGCAAGATGGGGGAAGCTTGCCAGTATTGGAAGCTTCTTGAAAAACATGAAGAAGGGGACATAAGGTGTCAGAAAACATTTTATAGAAATCGACAGGGAATCCGTCACCCCCAGGGGATTTGCCGGATTTCAAGGAAGACAAACCTTTCTGGATTTCCTGAAGTGAGAAGGGTTCATCTAAAGAATTTGTTTTAAGAGTAGAAAGATGAGGAAGATGTAACGATTTAAGGAACTGTTGAATTTGTAAAGTAGATGGAGGATTTGTGTTAGAGTATAGTTTTTGATAAAAGGTTTTCATGATACGATTTATAGAGGGGTTGTCGAAGTGAATCGTACCCTGTTCATCTTTTAGGCTTAGGATGTGTCGTTCCATTTGTTCTGCTTTGAGCTGGTAAGAGAGGAGCTTCCCAATTTTATCTCCGTGTTCCCAAAACTTATATATAAGTTTAAACAAGGCCAGTCCGGTTTTACAAGAAATTCATTTGTTAATTTTAACTCTAAGCTGAAGAATTTCAAGATGAAGTTGAGAATCAGGCAGTGCTTATTAGAAGAAAAGTATAAATTCTCTTTAGCCTTAAGAGATTTTTCCAAGTCAGCCAGCTGTTGTTCCCTTACTTTTTTCATATGTGCAGCATAACTGATAACTTTCCCTGGAATCGCAGCTTTAAGAGCTTCCCATACAGAGGACATAGAAGATTTGGTTAGAGTATTGTGAAAGAGGAAGCCCTGAATTTGTGCTTTGATCATGGGTAAGAAATTGGGATCCTTGAGAAGGAGAGGGTCCAGCCACCAGTAAGAAGATTTAGGTGCTAGTGGGCCCCAGAAAAGTTGCAATTTGACAGGGAAATGGTCCAAGATTATGATGGGAGAGATGGATGAATCAATAGTTTTTCCATTATAACAGGAGAGGTCAACCAGTAGTCAATTCTACTGTATGTCTTATGTAGAGAGGAGTAAAAAGTAAATTCTAGATCACGAGGGTGAAGGAGGCATCATACATCAGCTAATCCAACATCTTACATTAGTAATGAGAGGGCTTTAATACTTCTAGGGTGGGCCTCTGTAGTGAGGCTACTTCTGTCAATGCCGGCTTCTAAAGCTAAGTTAAGATCCCCTTCAAGAATAAATGGTGTATTATCAGTGTTAAAGGATAGAATCTGTTGAGATAAATTATGAAAAAACTCTGGGGAACTGGAGTTGGGTGCATAGACATTAACAAGCAGAAGAGGACCAGAGTTGGTATTCAGTTTGACCATCACCCATCTGCCATCAGTAACAGAAACAGAGTTTAGAAGAGACCATTTGAGACTCTTATGAATAAGAATAGCAACTCCTCTTTTTTTTTTGAGGTATAGGATGATTCGTAGATCTGACCGACCCAATCTTTTTTAAGTCTATGAACATCCTCTGCTAATAACGTTGTTTCTTGAAGGAAAGCAATTTGTCTTTCATGTTTTTTGAGAAGTGAAAGAATTTGCTTCCGCTTACATGAAGAATTAAATTGATTCACATTCCATGTATATAAAAGTATGTCACTCATATTGTTAGTGTTAAAGAAAGGGAAGGGAATAATCGCTGGAGTGTGAAGGGACAAATAAATGAGGCAGAGGATGATTAGAATACCATATAGAGAGCTAACGAATATGCAGAGAGTGGCAGGAATATTCAATCCAAAAATAGTGAGATGTATGATACATGAGTAGCACAGATATCTTATTAAAATTAGAATAGAGATGGGGAAAGAGAAAAAGTCATTAATAACAACAACAATACTAGTAAGCTAAATAACAAAGAAAACGTTTTATGGGTGTGAGGAGATATGAGTCAGCCAACTGGCTAAGAGACTCTCTCACCACACTCTGGGGCATCAATATAGGGAGGAGACTAGGGAAGACTGATTATAAATATTGGCTCAAACCTAAGTCTGATCCCAGTAATATAATAAAGTAAGTATTCCTGATAAGCTAAACTGAAAGGGAATAATACCAAGAAAGGCAGGGGACTGTAATAACCTCAGCTTAATTCTAAGCTAACAGGACAGGGTATAAGGATAAAGCTAAACACCAGAACTTATTTATAAACATTAGTAGTAATAGTACAAGATATAGCAACTCAAAATAAAAGTAAATTAAAGAACCATATACGAGATGCCAGTACAGCCTAGACATAGAGCAAGGAATTCAGGGTGCCAGGTGGAATGCAAATGAACAAATATAAAAGGAAAAGTAGATCATTACCACATCAGAGTGACTCTAAGTATACTTCGCAGTGCAACAGAGTAAGTACATAATAAATACAATATTGAGGGGGAAAGAAGAACGGGGAGGTCAATTTAAGCCCTTATGCCTAGAGCCAAATGCAAATTGGGATTATGTGGAGAGGTATAGGCTTCAGTGATAACTGTAGACAGAAGAGATAGTCATAGTAAAGATCAGCTCTGATTAGAAAATCACCTAAATAGGTGTTATATGGGTCACTAGGTTCAGAAGACTAGGCCCAGTGAGCCCCAAACAGGAGGGCCCACACAGCCGTGGATTTCTATAATATCTGTAGGCTTCGAGTAAAATAAGGAGCATAAGGAAGATGTAGATTGACAATCCTTTGCAACAGTACACCAAACATAGCCCACCTCTTTGAGCGATAATGATAGTTCCATATTGTAAACAGGAGGTAGTAAGAATAATGGAGCGTAGGGAAGGAGATAGATTAAATGTAGTAGCCAATAATACTTAAGAACCTGTCATCAGGAGAGGGAAGGGGTAAGTTGCCTTGTAATATATAATAATTCACATATGAAAAAAGAAAAGGCAATAATCAGGATGCATACTGACTGAAGATATGCAACTGAGCAGCCAAAAGTCTACAAACCTGATGCACTGCTAAACTGGAGAGTAAAAGGCTAGATACAGAGAGCCTGTTGAGTGAGGTAATGTATAAGATCTAACACTAAAATAATGAGTTAGAAAAGCTACAGCCTTTGCTTTCTGCACCCGCTGGGAGTGAAAGTAACCAGGTAGCATAGACTGTAAAGCGGGCAGCTAGGCAGAAAAAGTGTACTGGCACTCCCTTTAAGTATCCTGGATGCAAAATCTACCAAGATATAGCAACTGTGACCATATTACTGACCATATAAGCTCATGACACTTTAGATTTATTAGCAGGATTGTGACTATTGATGTTCTTACTTTTGGTCTTTGCCCTATGTTTCTTTTTGGGTGGCTCTAAAGATTTGAGGGGGGAACTTGCAACAACTTCTGCCCATGAAGTATCAGCAGAAATACATCCCTGAGGCACAGGGCCCAAATTAGAGGGATGTTCATCTGAAATTTGCTGGGAAAGATCCTCCTGCGAGGAGTGCATATTATCCTCCAAGAGAGCAAACTTATTGCTCAAGGGAATAGAGGGGTCGATTTGAAGGTGAGAGGCTGCAGCTTGGGGTGTTTGGGGTGAAACCTTGCTAGAACAGCATGAATGTCTTGAAGAATAATGCCCTGACAGAAGCTTCCCTTGCAGCCATGTTGATTGCCTTGGGGTCAAATCAGTTGCGGTGTTGCTGCTTGGGGCTGCGAGTTCTACAGCACTTTCCCCATGTTCCTATACCTCGTCGTCCAGACTCCGTGCGGATGCCAAAGCTGTGTTCAGGTTGCCAATTGCTGCTGAACCTCCCAAGGTAAGATTGCAGAGAGAGACCTCCAGATAGTAGGCTAATGCGTCAGGGGTTTCAAAATTCTTGAAGGACGAGCCTGAGAAAAGGCGTAGTGTCGTGGGGTAACACAGAGCAAATTTTAATGCTTCTTTGGTGGAGGATTTGTTTAAGTGGATTGTAGGCCTTCCTTCTGATGGTTAAATCTTTTGAAAAGTCTCTGTAGATGGAAATATTAAACTCTTGCCACTGAAGTTTCCCCATCTCTCTGGCTCGTTTCATTATTAATTCCGTGTGGGAATAGTTCAAGAAGCGAGCAATGATAGGCCTTGGTCACTGGTCTTATGTTGGCCTGGGACCCAGAGTGCAGTGAGACTGCTCAATTATTAACGTTAGGTCAGGAGGCAGTTTAAGCATTGCAGGCAGCACATGTAATAAAAGCGCAGTAGTGTCACCTAATTCTACACCTTCAGGGAAGCCAAAAAAATCATGAATTGCGACGATTACGATTTTCAATATAGTCAGTTTTGGCTTGTAGGGATTTAATAGTTCGATCTTGATTGCGGACAGTAGCCTGGAGGTCATGAATAGTAGTGGTGTTACAGGCCATTGCTTTCTCATTAAATGCAATTTTCTGGCTAAAAGTTTCAAGAGTGGTAGCATTCTGTTGGGTGAAGGTTTTTAGATCATTAATCTCAGCCATCAGTTTAGAAAACATTATTCCACTCTAGCAAGTGAGCTTTGCTGTACTTGGAGATCTGCCATAATGCTGAAGGATGAGACCTAGTATGCTGCAGTACAGTGTAGAATAATTGAATATAAGTAGATGATGGATTAAAAATGACTTACAAACTGTGTCAGGCAGTAAGATTACAGGATGGTCACAGGAGTTGGTACCAAAGAAAGGTCTGGTGAAGGCTGGATGAGGTTAGGTTGCAGTCATTCCTGCAGAGATTCTGAACTATGCTGCCATCTTCTGCCTGGTCAGACCACGCCCCTTGTGTTGCTGTGTTTTGGTTTGTCTTTTGGGGCTTTGTTTCTAAGCTCCTAGCATACTGCTACTCAGAGCTCATACTACTGCTTTCAAATAATTACAACTGCAGCCACTCTCAAACTACTGCAATGCAACTGCAATCATTATCTGTGTGTTTCAGCTCAACCTAGTTACTCCATGTTGCATACTCAATTGTTTTCACCTGACGCAGGCTTACTCTGACCCTAGCTATGCTGCTCATTCATACTGTCATTCTACTTGCAGCTTCATTGCACTGCCTGGCTGCACCTGCTTTTACAGCATTGTGTCTCCATGTTTTATTACAGTTTTGTAACTCCATGTACTCCATACAAAGTGTTGCTTCTATGTTTATTCAACCTGTTCTACTTTGAGGGTAGCCAAAAAGCTCCTGCTGAGACTGTTGAACTAGCTTTCATATCTGCATGTGGTTCTCGGCCTTCCATCACTTTCTTGTTTGTCTTATGGTGGGGACTGGGAAGTGTTTGGGGAGTTGTGACCCCATGTGGCTAATTACTTCTGTTCTAAATCCTGCCTTCGCCAACGAAAATCCTCAGAGTATTTGTCACCTTGATTTGGCTTTTAAATGCTGGCTAACTTGCCCCACTATTCAGTGCTGTTTCATTGCCCTATGTTATGCAGACCAACATGCAGGTCCACTTATTACTACTCTGTTTACTGACCTATGTGCAGGTCCACGCTTGCTTATGCAATCATTGCTCCTTGCTTACGCAAACCATTGCTTCATGCCTACTGCCATACCCTCGGCTTCAGCCTCTGGGATTCTGCTGCACTCAATTCTGCATTCGACCTTGCAAGGTCTCAGCACTCAGTGCTCATTACGATCTCAGCATGTCGTGCTCATTCAGCTCACCAGCTTTTCTTCTCAGTCATTTTCTGGCACATGCCAGCCATTCTATTCCGGCGCAGGGTTCCTGCAGCCAATGGTCTCTCTCTGCATTTACTCCGAATCTCGAGTGTGTCCAACTTGGGGCAGCATCCTTCTCACCTGGCCCAGAGCTGGGAATGTCCTCACCCTTGGCTTGACTGTAGCTGCCTGCTATGTCACAGCAGCTCCTGGAGTAGAATTTAAGACTAGTGGTGAAGGGTGGAAAAAGTTACCTCCTTTGGCTCTAGTGTTCCACTATAACAGTTAGCCATTGACTTTAGTGGTTTCCCTAGCAAGGCACCTTCACCGCATTCTCCCTACGACTGCCTCTGGTTCACCTGGTTTGATTTTAGGGTGGGTAGGCCAGGTGAGTGCCTCAGCAGTCGTTGCTCTCTTTCTGTGCCTTAGCTGCACGTATTGTTGCAGAGTTTTCTCGCAACCTTCCACAGCGTTCCCACTAGAGGGTTTGAGTGAGAGCCTTCCTCCAAATTGGAATATTTTCCACCTCCCTTTAATTGGGTTTTCCAAATTGCAACTGCAAAGCAGTCACTAAATAAACTATCCCAAGCCTGGAGGGAAGGTGACCTAGGCCTTGGATCCTCAGAGATTTCCTCCTCATAGGTTTTTTTTCTCTCCTCCGTTGCCTCAGTTCATAACACTTCATTATCATAGTAGTTTCCCCTAGTTTCTTTAAGTAGGTTTCGCTGTTGGATGGAGGTGGAGGATGTCCTGCCATTCCCTATCTCCTTAGGGGATCCCCAATCTCAATGCAAACCATCAGTATCATGCTACGCAAGCCTGGACATTTCATTACGTTATCAAACTGAGCATCTCATTACATTATCAAACTGCCTGTGCTTCTCTACTACTATATTACAGTTACTGCTCCTACATCACAGTTACTGCTTGCTCATATGCTTCATGTTGCCTCCTTCTTTGGGCTGTGATTGTACTATTTTTCTTTTGGGGAGTCCTAAGGTACCTTTAGTCACGGGAATCGTCCCATGGCACCTCTAGGGGTGGAACCCTTTCCCAGGGTTCCTTGCCTTTTGTAACCCTACAGGGTGGTAATTCCTCTGGAATAGAGAGTGTGAATGGCCAAAACCAAACTAACACAGTTGCACAAACATAACACTATACTGGCTGCATAGGACAGTGAATTGGAAAGGCCTTTGCCTGGAGTTCAGTGACCAAGCAGCCAGCCACTCCCACTTCCTGAGCTATATAAGCAGTTCCTCTCAGCCTCATTGTGAAGCATTTTTTCTTTGCCCCTCCATCCTTCCCTCCTCCTCCAGTGGCAGCACTTCTCTCCTTAGGGGGATTCCAAAGGTACCTTTAACCACGGGAATCATTCTGTGGCACCTCTAGGGGTGGAACCCTCTCCAAGGGTTCCTTGCCTTTCGTACCCTTACAGGGTGGTAATTCCTCTGGAACAGAGAGTGTGAACGGCCAAAACCAGACTAACACAGTTGCACAAGCATAACACTATACTGGCTGCGTAGGACAGTGAACTGTATATTTATGTTTTGTAAGAGTTTCTGTGCCTTTTCCTTATCTTATAGTAGAATACTCCATCCGCAGCTGTGTCTGAGGTTGTGTGCAGTTGTGTCCTCATCGTTGCATGGATGCATTCTCCACTGGAATTGGACAGCTAGGAGTTGGTGAGATGTAGTACACTGTACTCCACTAAGACTAATGCGATTTCATTTTCATTGCCTGTTGCCAAAACAAGTGTATTCCATAGTTTGGTGTTACATCGTGGATGTGTAATGTGCTGCACGTGTATGTGATATAGTTAGTGTCCTGTACCTGTTGTTATTGAGACCATATCTACCATGGTAGGAAAATGGCTGTAAACTAAACTACATATACAAATTAGATTTAACTGTAACACACAGTTGTTTTGTGTTTTAGTACTCTTTTCCAATTACACGTGAGGTGGTCTCAATGAGTAGGGCAGGGTATGAGCAAGCCTGCCAGTCTGCTTCTGTTTCAGTCTTCCTGGGGCATGGTGGTGTGATGTGGGTTGTGCAGTTAGGATAAACTGTATCTGACTCTGTAATGTATACCTTTATATGATGTGCCATCACACTTAACCACTTGTATGCCTTGACAATCATGTAACTTAGAGATAGATATATATATATAAATGTATGTCTATGTTTTTAAGCTACATTATAAATTCTTATCCACAGCTAGACAGTGATACAGACAGTGCAGAAAGTCAGCAAGCAGCCCATCAGCAACATCATAGTTAATCAGGCCTAAGGTTAATCAACCTTGCATGAAGTCCAGCCAGGAAGAGACAGTATAGCTGCTGTGCAGGAAGTGAGGGACGAGTAGGGCAGTACATCAAGAAAGTTGGACAAGTTTATTAGCAAGTGTTATTTTTCATGTTTTTTGTTTTTGTTTAATGTTACTAGATGGTATAGAATAGCAATAAACATTCAAATCTGCTCAATGGGGTGTTGCTTGCAAGCCAGTGGTGGCAACATGCCACCATTATAATGAGACTGGTGGTGGTGTGCTTTGGACCGGTGGTCAGCTTGAGGGTGACTGTGTAAGTATGTGTTCTTTCCTTACATTTCCATTTTGGAAAGTTTTTCTGTTGTTTATTTATATATTTCAGGTGATGTCTGACTGACTGAATGGTTGTCTTAATTGTAGCATAGGCATGTTGTTTGATGTGTAATGTTTGTGCATAAATACCTGATGATCTGTGATTATGGTCTGATACTGTTTTTAGAAGTATTACTGTGTATTAATGGCATTATCTTTGTAATTCTTTTTGATGGTGCTTTTAATGTATGATTCAGATGGCATTAGAGCTGACTACACAGTTTGTTCCCTTTTTTAAGGCTAGGGGAGACATAATTTACAAACATACAAGCATACAAAATTGCCAGCAGAAACAGGCCACATGGTCTATCAAGTCTGCGCGAGTGTACAGCTAGCACCTCATCCTTGCAGCTGCCCCTCCCGCCCCCATCACAGTATCCCTTCTCCTGTCCCAACCCCTCTTGAAACTGCTCCCCATCTTACAGGACACCAGCTCTTCTGGTAAGGTGTTCCACTTGCCCACCACCCTTTCTGTGAAAAAATGTCTCCTTACCTCCCTCCTAAATCTCCCCCCCCTTCAATCTCCATCCATGCCCTCTCGTGTCCTTTCCCATTCTCAGTTGGAAAATCCCCTCTGTGTTGGTCTTGTTTATCCCCTTCAGGTACTTAAAGGTCTCTATCATATCCTCCCATCCCTCCTCTCCCCCAATGAATACCTCTTTAACTCTCCCAGTCTGTCTTCATAGGGCTTGTCCCCAATCCCTGGATCATCTTTGTGGCCCTGCATTGCACCCCCTCCAATAACCTGATGTCCTGCAGGAATGAGCACCAGAACTGCATGCAGTACTCCAGGTGGGACCTGACCAATGATCTGTACAGGAGCAGTATAACCTCCTTCTTTCTGGATGAGATCCCCCTAGCTATACACTCCAGCATTTTGTTGGCTTGTGCTGCCACCTTCCTGCACTGAGCAGAGTTGTTCATGCTCCCGATTATGATTACCCTTAGGTCCTTTTCCTCTATAATGCTTCCCAACTGTACTCCATTCAAGTGATAGTCCTTCCCCTGGTTCTTTGCTCCAAAGTGCAGAACCTTGCACTTCTTGGCATTGAACCTAACTGCCATGTTTCCTCCCACTCCTGCAGCTTAGTCAGGTTTTCCTGCAGCTCCTTCCACTCCTCAATGTAATCTACCACAGCTCCTATTTTGGTATCGTCTGTGAACAGACTGATCTTGCTCCAGATCCTGTGTGAGATATCAGCAATAAATATTCCAGACAGCACCGGTCCCAGTACAGATCCCTGTGGTACCCTCTTGGTGACAAGAGTTCCCCCTCCACTACCACCATTTGCCGCCTTCCCCTCAGCCAGTTCAGGATCCATTTCATCAGTTTTGGTCTGGCCCCACATATTCCAGCTTCCTCCCCAACCTCCCATGTGGTACTGAATCAAAGGTCTTGCTGAAGTCCAAATACAGGACATCCACTGCATGGCCCTTGTCCAGTTCCAGCATCACCCAGTCATAGTACTCTACAAGGTTGGTCTGGCATGATCTTCCCATGGCAAACCTGTGCTGCTGACTATCCTGGAGACCATTTTCTTCCAAGAAGCTCACCAGTTGCTTTTTAAGGATGGTTTCTATGAGCTTCCCCATGATTGATGTGAGACTCCCTGGCCTATAGTTCCCTGATTCATCCTTTGGGACACTTTTGTGGATGGGTACCACATGGGCCATGCTTCGGTCCTGCGGCACACATCCCATGTCCAGGGAGGTATTGAACAGGTTGGCCAGTGGCCTCGCCAGGACTTCTGCTAACTCCCTTAGCACCTTAGGATGAATGCCATTCAGGCCAGGTGCTTTGTCCACCCTTAATGCCCTTAGCCCTTCCAGTACCCTGTCCTCAGTGATCTCTACATCTGTTTTCTCCTCTCCCTCCTTACCCTCCATCACCTGAGGTATCTTCGCCCCCTTCTCCTGAGTGAATACAGAGCAGAAATACTCATTCAGTGCCTCTGCCTGCTCCACCCCTTTCTCCACCCACCTCCCGTACTTCTTAATCCTTGAAAGTTGGTCCTTGCTCCTTCTCTCTCCAATGTAATGGAAGAAGTCTTTTCTCCAGTCTGATGCCCTGCACCAGCCTTAGCTTCTTGGAAGCCTTGGCCACCCTTGACCATTCTAGTAACCTCACTGGACTTCCCTGTATACATATCCATATCCTCCTCCCTTCCTTCCCAATTTCCTGTATTTTCGAAATGCTGCCCTCTTGGCCCCCACCCTTTCCACGACCTTCTGTGCCAGTCAACTAATTTTTTTGCCCTACACTTCTTACTTTTCTTTCTAGTACATGTTTCCATAGACTCTTCCAACCTTTTCTTTATAATGTCCCATTTCTGGTCTGCATCCATGTGTGGTTGCATGCCTGCCAGATATCTGCCCCAAATTTTCCCCATTTTCTTAAAGTCTGCCCTTTTGAACTCAATCACCTTTGTGTCCATTCCCCCCATTCCCGCCCCATGATGAGCGTGAACTACACTGAATAGTGGTTGCTCCAAGCCAGTGGTTCCTTCACCTCCAGATTTCTTTATTGACTCCCCACTCTCTAGTACAAGGTCTAGAGTCCTCTCTAACAGAGTTGGCCCCTGGACCAGCTGTGTAAGAAAGCTTTCCTGAAATGCCTCTAACAGGACCAGTTCCCTTGCATTCGTGGTGGATGGTGCCCCACTCCACCACCGGTAGATTAAAATCCCCCACCACCACTGTGCTCCCCTTGCTGCAGATCCTCCTGATTTGCTCAGCTAATTCCCTATCCAGGTCACTCCCCTGATCTGGTGGCCTGTACACAACCTCCATCTTCATTGTCCTATTCTTTGCATCCTGAAACTGCATCCATAGGGCTTCTGCCCTCCCATCCTCCCCTTCCTCACCTTATCCTCTCCCTTACATAAATTCCCTCCCCCCTTCCCTTAGTCCTATCCTTTCTGTATAACCTAAACCCCGGGACCATCATGTCCCAGTCCTGGTACTGGGTGGCCCACATTTCTTTGATAGCTGCAATGTCTACCCTCTCCACCACCAGGAGAGCCTGTATCTCTGCTGATTTATTCCCCAGGCTTCTTGCATTCAATGAGACCACCTTCCAACCTGCCTCCTTTCCCTCCTTACCCCTATTCTCCCCCCCTTTTTCTTCCCAGTGCCCCATCCCTACTAACTTCACTCATAACTAGGGTGGGTGAACTTTCCAGGCTCCCCTTTTGAAACCCCCTCTCTACCAGTGGTCTCTTCTCGCCACCCCCCAGCTAATTGATTTTTTTTATTTATTTAGTTGTTTAACCAGGAGTAGCACACTAAGCTGAAAACTTTTTTACAGGTGCGACCTGGGAGCACAGGGAAATTAAGTGACTTGCTCAGGGTCACACAGTATGCAATCTACTTAAATCCACCTTAGTTGATATATATACCCTTCTAATCCCTGTTTCAGTACTCCCTTCCCTTTCATGCTCAAGTGCAACCTGTCTCCTGTGTATAGGTCACTATTGCTCCATACATTACCCCAGTCTGCCACCAATCCGTACCTTCTGATCCAGCACCAATCCCTCAGCCACTCATTGAACTCCTGCATCCTTTTCTTCCTCACTGTACTCACACAGGAAACTGGGAGTACCTCCAAGAATGCCACTGACCGACCCACCTTCTCATACTGCTTTCCCAAATCCTTGAACCTCCCCTTTACCACCTCTACCGTCTCCCCCACCAAGTCATTTGTACCAATGTGCACCACTACATGAGGTTTCCTCCACCCCCTTCATTCACATTTGAGAATTGCCTGCCCCGCTCTTTCCATGGTCAACCTTGGAATAGCCTTTACCCAGATACGACTATGATTTTCTCCTCTGCTTCCCCATCTAACCCCTTTCAGTATAGAATCCCCCAGCACTAGCACCCCTTTCTTCTTGCCTTGTATCATCCCTCCTGCTATTATCTGTATCCTCATATCCAGAGTCCATTCCTTCCTGCCCCTCATTAACTTTATCCTCTCCATTTGTGACTCCCACATCCTCCCCACCTGATATCTCCCCTCCTGGTGTCACCTCTCCTTCTACCTTCCTCCTTCCCCTACCCTTACTCCCTATCTCAGTATGACTCCTGACCCTTGGACACTCACTGTCCTTCACCTCCTAATCCCCCCTACAGAGCTCTGATACCTCCTCTTCCACCTCCAAGGTCAACACTGCAAACCTATTTCCTGCTCCCCCTGCAGCGAAGTCCATCACCCCTTCCCCCTGCCCTTAGCCTTCCCTCTGTTAACTGCCCCTCCACCCTTCTTATACCCATCCGCCCTCACTACCTTCTCACCAGATCCAGCCCTTATGTTCTTCATCTGATCGCTCCAACTGCTCCTCTCTGCGGTCCATTCTACCCCGCTCCGCCCCACCCTTTCCAGCATCCTCCAGAGCCCCTGTACTTCTTCCTCCAGCCTCCTCAGCCTGTGACAAATGGGACACCCTCCTGGCTGCTGAAGTATACTCATCCAAACTGCTGCTCCACATCATTGCATCCCACTATCCTCCCTGTGCCTGCCACCCTCAACCCATTAAGCCCTCCCTCCCATCCACCATTCCTCTGCCTCCAGCCACCCTTATACATGCCCCTCCACTTCCCAGTGTGATCCTCCTCATACTGCCCCCTTTTCCTTCCCTCTATTTTCAGTCTGCCCAAACTGAAGGTGGGTACCTTGTTTCATCCAAATAGCTTGCTTCTAAAGCCTAACTTACTGTATTGTTCCTGCTTTCTATATCAGTAGCATAGTTTAGCACAGTGTTACCCTAATCTGGCACATTAGCATCCTATATCAGTACACTACTTTAACAGCAGAACAGAGAAATGCCCTATAATAAATTCAAACAATTTCACTCCACACCCCCTCCCAGCTTCTAACCTACCCCTTCTTTCAGTCTTACTTTAAGAACTGTATCCCTGAATTCCTAGCACTCAGGCTATCAGATTACTAGATCTTAATCTCTACTCCTTAGAATCCAGACAAATTAGAGGAGACTTATTATTTTTATACCGTATCATGGAAGACAAGACCCTAATGTCACAATGTAATATAAAAAGAATTCATAAATCAGTAAATTCTAGGTCACATAATAAACAAATATTTATAAACGTAGCAAGAACAAATAGGCATCAGAACTTCTATAATATACGTACACCCACAATGTGGAATAATTTGCCTAAAAATGTAGTAGAAGAAACATGTTTTGACTCATTTAAAAATAGGTTAGACAAATTCCTGTCATTGAATAGTACAAGAAATATCAACAGATAAGCTCACTATGAGTGGGAGACAATTAAATGGACCAACGGCCTACTTTTTCTATACGCACCAAGTTACCAAGTTATCACACAAACTTTCCCCTTTGCTCACTCTTACTATAAGACTTTTATCCCTGAATTCCTAACATCCAGGCTATCCCACAATCATTAATTGAATCTTTTAATAATCCCCTATTAAAACATGCTTCTGAAACCTAATGTACTGCAATAGACCCCAACATATTTGATCAGTGTGACAGGGTAGAATAGGACCCTGTCCCATTTGTTATGGAGAAAGTGTTTAAATGCAAGGATCTATTCTTTCTTTTTCTGTCTCTTCACTGTCTGGTTGCACAACTCAATTTTCATGAGAGACTCTGGACTTGATCAACCTGACAGACTTGCAGTTCTTTGCCTCTCACTGTCTCTCAGTCCTCCTTTGCTGTCTGTCTGTCTTTCCTCCATTGCATATCTGCTAATATAAAAATATGTGCAAATCATTGTATGGAAAAGTAACTGATATTGGGGTCCCTTGTGTTTGGAAAACATTACTGTTGAAATGTATATAATTATATTTTGAGATGACTGCAGAAAACTATTAGAAGTTCATGAGGTTACCTGAGTTCAGTTGTTAAGCATTTTGCAAAAGCTCTGCAAAAGGGGCCTCAGCAAGCATAATGTGTTCTAGCAACTCCTGCCTGAAACTTACAAGAACAGGTTGCTTGATTAAGAGTAGTGGTTGAAAAGACTTATAAAATAGCTAAGCTGCAATTGCAAGAAAGAGTAAAAAAAAGGGACACAGAGACTGAAAGAAACACTATTTTATTTTGCCTTTGTAAATAGTTATACTGAGCAAGTTTATTTTTTTATGTTACTGCTACTGTACATCAATATTTTTGGTGAATTCTACAACTGCTCCTGGTTTTCCCTATGCTTCCTGACCTGTGCTGCGACGACAGATGGTGTGAGGAGTGGGATTTATGCCATGCATACCCTAAGACAGGAGTTTTGTGCATGGGTACTGGACCTAGTACCAGGGAAGCACAGATGAAGGTATGGATTTTGCAGCAGCAAGTCCAGAAGTGGTTACCAGGAGAATGGCAGCCGAACTAACAGAGTCACAAGTCCAGTCTGAGATTGTACAGCCAGCACAAGCTATGGAAAAAGAACAGGCAGTGACAGAACCTAAAAGCCTGATGGACTTTTTCAAATGGTAGGCTATACAACAAAAGGAGACTGAGAAGCAGAGAGAGAGAGAAAAAGAGATTCAATGTTTAGAAGCACAGATGGAGAGAAGAGATGCAGCGACAGGAGCAGTGATGGCTGGATGCCTTGCAAGCTATCAAGGGCAGAAGATCCAGCACAGATCCAGACAAGCAGCAAAATGCAAGCAACTTAAAAGCTATTAAACTTACTAAGTTGTGTCCCTCAGATGATATTGAGGAATACCAGACAACTTTTGAAAGAGTTGCCACAGCCTGCCAATGGCCAAAGCAGCAATGGACAATCAGATTGGTAGCCTACCTGACAGGGAAAGCCCAACTTGCCTACAGCAATATGGACACTGCACAGTCAGAAAACTATGAACTGGTGAAAAGCAAAATCCTGAAAAGGTATGACATCTCCAGAGAGACCTACATGCAGAGATTTCAATCTCTGAGGTACAACTCTGTTGACAATCCTCGAGAAGCCTTCACCCTACTCGGAGAACTCCTGATAAAATGGATCCAACCAGAGAGCAAAACTATCTCACAGATCATCGACACATTTGTCATGGAGCAATTCATTAACATCTTGTCTACAGATGTGCAGCTGTGGGTAGAGGAACACTGACCAGAGAGTGGGGAAAAGACTATTTCTTTGGCTGTGGACTATCAAATGGCCACACTGATGCCACAGCAGTGAGGTAACATCCAAGCACCAGTAAGACACTCTTTTTCCCATTTAAACTCCAAGCCTGATAAGAAATTTGATGGGGGTAACAAATCTGTGCTCAAAGACGTTATCTGCTATAACTATAATAAGCCAGGCCATTTTGCAAGAAACTGCCATAGTAGGCAGAGTGGCACTGGAGCAGATTTGTCCTTGGCAAATTGAGGCAAGTACTTAACAGATGTGAAGGTGGGGGATACAACTGTGAAGGGACTCATTGATTCAGGAAGCAGACAGACCCTAGTGCATGGTAAAGTGCTGGGAAAACTCTGTGCAAAGGGACCAGGTGCTGGTGTTATCTGCATCCATGGGGACACTCGATACTATCCCACCACCCAAGTGACCCTGACCATTAAAGGTGTGTCGCACCAAATGAAAGTGGGGGTAGCACCTTAGTTACTTATACCTGTGATTACTGGAAATGACTTTCCAGGATTTACTGAGTTGATCAAAGAGCGATTAAATCCTAATGTTTCAGCAGCTGTGGTGACAAGAGCTCAGGCAAAGAAAATTTCAGATAGTGCGGACACTTTTCCTTTCAGTGATTTTGATTCGGACTTGTTTGAGCACAGCTCCAAGATCCGGAAATCCAAGAAAGAAAGACGATGCCTGAAGAAACTGTGGCAGCAAATGACTGATGGACATAAAGGGTTAAAATATGAAAATGCTGAAACTAAATTGATAACTAATTGTGATTTTCTTTCAGAACAAGCTAATGATGTTTCTCTCCAGGGTTATTTTAAGCAGCTGGGGGTAAAACCAAAACAGGGTGGACCAGTATTTAAAAAATGTAACGGGTTACTGCACAGAGTTTGGTTAAGCCTCAGACACAGGAACAGACAGAACAATTGGTTATACCACAGAAGTATAGAACAGAGTTATTACAGATAGCACATGATAGTCCTATGGCTGGTCACTCAGGGAGGGATCTCACCCTTGCCAGATTGCTGTATAGATTTTACTGGCCAGGAATTCTTGAAGATTTTGCTACCTTTTGTAATTCCTGTGCTGAGTGTCAGAAAGTAGCTCCCTCACTAGAAAAGACAAGGTGCCCCTGGTGTCCCTACCCTTAATAGATGTGCTTTTTGAGAGAATTGCAATGGATGTGGTTGGTCCTTTAGACAAAAGTAACAAGCATTTGTCAATGCTGAATGTTTGCTTGCTGGCACTGGCAGTGGTAGTGTAGAAGTTACAGAGCTGCATAATAGGAATGGCAGCAGTATTGAACTGAAGCCAACCCCACCACCACCCTGCAGAGTGGCAGGCACTGGTGTGCCTTTGGGTGTCAGGCCGCGACACGCCAGTTCACCGCACCCTACCCTGCAGACACTGACAAGTGTAACGGTGTGCTTTGGGGTCTTTGGCCCTTATGTGCACCCCATTCCATCAGAAAACACGGTGAGATGGGTGCGGTATAGGAGAATGGGGTGAAGTTTGGGCCTGAAGAGTCCGAGGCACACCTTGATGCCTCTCACTGGCTGCAGGGTGTGGGTGGGGGTGGAATGGTATGAGCATGACAGGCAAGAATCCCAAGTCACACCCCTGATGCCTGTCATACTCTACAGGGTGGGGCGTTATGGTCGGAAACCCTAGCGCCTCAGGCATTCATTAGTATTTTCCTCCAAATTTTCAGCATGTTTTTTGTGACCCCACCTCATGAACAGTGGCAATATCAGTTTGTTAGCTGAAAACTGCTTTTGACAGCGACTATGGCATTTGGCATCACAGGTGCAAAACACATTCCGAACAGGATGTGAAAAATGACAGCAGTACTGTTCATGGGGAGGTGTAAAAATGGCAATGTTGAAAATCTGCTGTAATCTTAAAAAACTGGTGAAGTCATGGCGTGCATAGAAACTGTGCAACGCACACCCGTAATGTAACTAGTTTGGGGATTTTTTTACAGCAGATTGTTAACACAGGCATTTTGGGACCTCCGATCATGAACAGTGTCAGTGTGATTTTCTTTATCTGTCCCGAACAATGATTTCCCACAGCAACCACGCATCTCTGCACTGAAAGTGTGAAAACACATTTGGCCATGTTGTGGAACATGACAGCTGTACTGTTCATAAGGAGGTGTGGAAAAATGCCACTGGTGAAAATCTGGACTGAAAATATTACAAATTCATGAACCTCACGGTGCGTGGAAACTAGCAATGCTCACTCGTAACACAGTCATTTATGAAGTTTTGTCACCAAATTTTCAACATAGACATTTAAGACCTCTGCTCATGACCAGTGTCACTGTGACTTTCTTAATCTGTCCCAAACATTGTTTCACACCGACTGTACCATTGTGCGCTACATGTGCGGAAACACATTTTGGGTGAGATGTGAAAATGACAGCTGTACTGCTCATAAGGAGGTGTGAAAATGGCAATGTTGAAAATCTGGAGTGAAAATATTGAAATTTCGCAAACTTACGAGCGTGCGTAGGAACTGCGCAACGCATGCTTGTAAAACAGTCATTTTTAGGAATTTTTTCACCAAATTTTCAACATAGCCATTTTAAGACCTCTGCTCATGAACAGTGTCACTGTGATTTTCTTAATGCGTCCCGTACATTGATTTCTCACACCGACTGCGCCATTGTGCGCTACCTGGTCGGAAACACATTTTGGGTGAGATGTGAAAAATGACAGCTGTACTGCTCATAAGAAGGTGTGGTAAAATGGCAATGTTGAAAATCTGGAGTGAAAATATTAAAAATTCGTGAACTTACGAGCATGCGTAGGAACTGCGCAACGCACGCTCATAAAACAGTCATTTTTAGGAATTTTTCCACCAAATTTTCAACATAGGCTTTTTGAGAGCCCATCTTGTGAACACTGGCAGTGTCATTTTGTTAATCATTCCAGAAAGGTGATTTCGCACAGTGGCTGCGAAATCACCCTTCGGGCCCGAGTAACGCCATGACAGTGCAAGAATTCATGAGGAGGGGTCCCAAACACCCCATGTTGAAAATTTGGTGCAAAAATTCCCAAAAATGCCTGAGATATGCAACAAAGTTGAAAAACCCTATCTATCCCATTATACAGCTTACGGCATTTCCTCAGTTCAGATGCGACTTTGAAGAAGTGCAGGCGTGTTCCAGGTCCACAAAGATCGTCGCACGGACTCCAGAGGTAAGTATGGGGTTAGGGTGTGGGGAGGCAGGGTGAGCAGTGGGTGGGTGCGGGTTGTGGGGGGCAGGGAGACTGCGAGGACTGTTTTTTCTTTACAGGTTTTTTTGTAAAAGGCGATGTGGGACATTTTCCATGCTGGGATGGGCTCCAGCGTGGTAGAAGGATGGCTGGGGGCATGGAGCCGGCGGGGATTGGGCACCCACGTCGGCCATGGCATCTGTTGCCACGCTGGGGTGGGCTCCCACTGTGACACCCTGTACTCGGGGGAGGACAGTGGAGCCGGCCAGGTGGGCACCCCGTCAGTGACAGCATCGGGGAGAGAGACAGTGGAGCCGGCGGGGATTGTGCACCCCGTCGGCCGCCAACATCATTTGCCACGCTGGGGTGGGCTCCCAGCGTGGCACCTGGATCTTTGGGGGTGCAGCCGACGGGATTGGTCACCACGCCGGCCATAAACATCTTGCCACACTGGGGTGGGCTCCCAGCGTGGCACCTGGATGCTTTGGGGGTGTGGAGCCAACGGGGGATTGGGCACCTCCATCGGCTGTACAGTGTGGGGGAAGGGGAAGGTGCATGAGCAAGCAGTGTGCGCGTGTGTGTGTGTGTGGGGGGGGGACAGCTCTGCTCACTCAAGCGGAGTGCTCCCTTTCAACTGTATGCCACTGCATTTTCAGCTGTCATAGACAGCTGGAGCAGTGATTGACGCTCTGCGACCGCGCCTGCAAACACACTGACTGAATTGGAAGAGGCTGACACACCTCTGGAAAACTCATATGATGGCACTATGTTTCTTGCACATGCGTGCAAGCAAACATAAAAAGGGTAATAGATTTATCCTGGTAGTATGCAACTATGCTACTCGATACCCAGAAGCAGTTCCAATGCGTACTGTTACAGCCCCAAAAGTTGCAGCAGAGTTTGCCAAAATTTTCAGCAGAGTGGGCATACCTAAAGAATTTATTAGTGATCAGGGTAGGAATTTTGGTGCTGCATTACTTAAGGAGCTGTATAGACTACTAGGTATCACTGCCATAAGAACATCCCCCTATCACCCTCAGACAGATGGACTTACTGAGTGTTTTAACCACACCCTGAAATGTATATTAAAAAGGTTGTAAAAGGGGAAGGGAAAGATTGGGACCAATACTTGCCTTACTTACTTACTTTTTGCTTTACAAAAAAGTGCCACGGGCATCAACAGGGTTTTCACCATTTGAAATGCTGTATGGTAGGCAGCCAAGAGGGCCACTGGACATGATAAAAGAAACATGGGAATATATAACCCCACTCAGAAACAATCTATAACATCTTATACAGTAAGTGTGCCCTAGGAAAGAAGCTAGTAAAATATGTTGAAATTGCCCATAGTAACCAGGAAGAGGCACAAAACCAGCAGAAGGTATATTATGACCATGGGGTAAAAGAAAAAGTTTTCGAGCCAGGTGAAAAGGTTTTGCTACTGTTGCTCACAACAGAAAATAAACTGTTAATGAAGTGGCAATGGCCTTATAAGGTTCTTAGACGTACTGGCACTGTTAACTATAAGACTGAGACCTCTGACAGGAAAAATCCTACTAAGATATACCATGCTAACCTCCTCAAGAAATGGGTTGAAAAACCACCAAAAGCTGTTTTGCTAGTTTTACCAGAAACTGATAGGGAAGATATTGATGTAGCCTATGATAGACTGGAACAAACTGTAAATACTGATGCTGTAAAGGTGAATGTTTCCTTAACCTCAGAACAAACTGCAGACATTGGTAATGTGCTAAAGACATTTAACAGTACTTTTACCATGGTACCAGGCTGAGCAAAAGGGGTTGAGCATGTAATAGTGACAAGGAATGCTCGTCCTATTAGGCAAAAGACATACAGGTTGCCAGAGCAGTTAAGAGCTGATGTGGTTAAGGAAATACAAAAACATGAAAGAATTGGGCATCATAGAGGAGTTGCCTGGTCATCTCCAATGGTAATTGTAAACAAAAAAAAGGGGGTGTTAGAATCTGCCTTGATTTCAGGAAACTTAATCAAGTGTCAGAATTTGATAGTTATCCTATGCCCAGAATAGATGATTTGGTGGACAGACTGGGGAGTGCAAAGTATATCAGTACCCTCGATCTTACCAAGAGTTACTGGCAAATACTTTTAGCTAAAGAATCCAGAGATAAAACTACATTTGCCATCCCTATAGGATTCTATCAGTTCACCACCATACCATTTGGTTTACATAGTGTGCCAGCTACATTCCAGCGGTACACGGATGTCATTTTATCCCCTCACATTGGTTATTGTGCTGCGTGCTTTGATGATGTTGTGGTGTACAGTCCGGACTGGAAAAGCCACCAGGAACACCTACGAGCAGTTATCCAGGCTATCAAAAATGCAGGTCTGACTATAAATCCTACCAAATGTGTACTGGGCATGCAGGAAACCAAATATTTGGGCTATGTGTTGGGAAATGGAGAAGTTAAGCCAGAGGTTTCTAAAATAGAAGCTGTAGCTAACAGCCCTTTACCTAAAACAAAGAAACATGTCAGGTCATTTTTAAGGCTGGCTGGTTATTATCAGAGATTTGTTCCCAACTTTGCAGAGTTAGCTACTCCCCTCACTGAACTCACAAAAAAATGGTACCCAAATAATGTGAAATGGACCACAGAGTGTGATTAAGCTTTTCAAGCCATTAAGGCTGCATTATGTTCAGCCCCTGTTTTAAGAAGCCCAGACTTTGGGAAACCATTTTTGTTACAAACAGATGCATCAGACTTAGGACTAGGTGCAGTACTGAGTCAAAATATAGATGGGACAGAACATCCTATTCTGTACATAAGTAGGAAATCGCATGACAGAGAGAAAAGGTACTCCACTATCGAGAAGGAATGTTTAGCAGCAAAGTGGGCCATGGAGCCCCTTAAGTTTTATTTGCTAGGAACTGACTTTGTGCTTATAACAACAACTGTTGACTTAACCAAATGAAAGATACAAATTCCAGAATCACAAGGTGGTACCTGGCACCACAGCCATTTAAATTCATGATGATACACAAATCTGGTAAAGAGAATAGCAATGCTGATTTTCTGTCAAGATATGAAGTAGGAATTGAGGATTCTGAAGGCTGAAAAAACAAATGTATGGGATTGAACTGTACTATTTGCTGAACTGTTATTAAAAAAAAGAGAGAGATGTACACGTGCTTAATGTCTGAAAGCAGCAAATGTTATTAGAGAATAAAAAGTTTTGGAAACCTGTTTAACAAAACAGGTTCCCTCTTGGGGGTGTATGTGACAGGGTGGAATGGGACCCTGTCCCATTTGTTATGGAGAAAGTGTTAAAATGCAAGGATCTATTCTTTCTTTTAATGTCTCTTCTCTGTCTGGTTACACAACCCAATTTTCCTGTGAGACTTCGGACTTGATCAACCAGACAGGCTTGCAGTTCTTTGTCTCTCACTGTCTCTCAGTCCTCCCTTGCTGTCTGTCTGTCTGTTTTTCCTCCCTTACATATCTGCTAATATAAAAATATGTGCAAATCATTGTATGGAAATGTAACTGATATTGGGATCCCTTGTGTTTGGAAAATATATAGCATTACTGTTGAAATGTATATAATTATATTTTGAGATGACTGCAGAAAGCTATTAGAAGCTCAGGAGGTTACCTGAGTTCAATTTTTAAGCCTTTTGCAAAAGCTCTGCAAAAGGGGCCTCCGCAAGCACAATGTGTTCTAGCAGCTCCTGCCTGAAACTTACAAGAACAGGATGCTTGATTAAGAGTAGGGGTTGAATGGATTTATAAAAGAGCTAAGCTGCAACTGCAAGAAAGATTAAAAGAAAAAGGGACACAAAGACTGAAAGAAAACACTATTTTATTTTGCCTTTGTAAATACTCATACTGAACAAGTTTATTATGTTGATTACGCGCAGCGCAAGAAACATATTGGCACAGCTTGCTGAGAAGCAGGCTGTGGAGGCACGAGTGAGTGAGAGGGGGGAGTGAGCCACCTCAACGCAGCTCTGGCAGTGTTGTGGCCAATGCTCCCACAGCCTGCAAAGGCTTGTCCCGCTTCCCCCAATGCCGTTGCAGGCTGTTGGTGACACAAGTTTGGAATGTTCACACCAACTTGTGACAAATCAGCCACTGCAATCAGGGCCACTCGTCATTGCGGCGTAAGCCATCCGCTGCAATGTAGAGAGTTGCTCCATCATTGAAGAGATCTGTAAACCTGATATTGTTTGTGAACAGGGCAGTGGGTTTGCCCTGTTCTAAACAATATAACCCCTCCCAATGTTTATCTGCTGGCGGGGGCCCAATCTCCTCGGCAAAAAGGAATCCCCCTCCCTTTGTTGTTTGCGGTAAGTGCCCAATCCCCTGAAAGGATTCCCCCTTTGTTATTGCGAAGGTGCCCCAATCCCGTCGGCAGAAAGGAATCCCCTTTTGTTTGCCAGCAGGGTGCCCAATGGAGCTGTGTCGGGACTGCTTCAGATTTCTTTCTGGCCAGAACAAGCCACCAGTGCAGGCAGGAGCCCAGTACAAAAGGGCAGCCTGCAGCGGTAGGAGACACAGAATGAGTGAGTGAGGGAGGGGGAGTGAGTGAGCTCAACGGAGCTCTGTTGGGACTGCTGCAGATTTCTTTGTGGGCAGAAAAAGGCAGCAATGCATGCAGGGGCCCCATACAAAATGGCAGCCTGCAGTGGCAGGAAAACCAGAATGAGCGAGTGGGGGGGGTGAGTGAGCTCAACGGAGCTGTATTGTAACTGCTGCAAATGGTGGCAACGCAGGCAGGAGCCCAATAGAAAAGGTCAGCCTGCAACGCCACCAGAAACGAAATGAGTGAGTGAGAGAAGATGACTGAACAAGCTCAATGGAGCATTGTCGGGACTGCTGCAGATTTCTTTGTGGGCAGAAAAAGGTGCCAACAGAGCCAGGGGCCCAGTACAACAGGGCAGGCTGCAGCGCCAGGAGAAACAGAATGAGTGACACGGGGTAGTGAGTGCCCTCAACGGAGCTCTGTTGGGAGAGTTGTGGATTTCTTTGTGGGCAGAAAAAGGTGCCAACTGAGGCAGGAGCCCAGTACAAAAGGGCAGCCTGCAACGCCACCAGAAACGAAATGAGTGAGTGAGAGAAGATGACTGAACAAGCTCAATGGAGCATTGTCAGGACTGCTGCAGATTTCTTTGTGGGCAGAAAAAGGTGCCAACAGAGCCAGGGGCCCAGTACAACAGGGCAGGCTGCAGTGCCAGGAGAAACAGAATGAGTGAGTGACACGGAGTAGTGAGTGCCCTCAACGGAGCATTGTCGGGACTGCTGCAGATTTCTTTGTGGGCAGAAAAAGGTGCCAACAGAGCCAGGGGCCCAGTACAAAAGGGCAGCCTGCAGCACTGGCAGAAACGGAATGAGTGAGTGAGTGAGAGAGGGGGACTCAGCAGGCTCAACAGACCTGTGTTGGGACTGCTGCAGATTTCTTTGTGGGCAGAAAAGCCACCAACTGAGGCAGGAGCCCAGTACAAAAGCACAGCCTGCAGCGCCAGGAGAAACAGAATGAGTGAGAGAGGGGGAGTGAGCCACCTCAACGCAGCTCTGTCGGGACAGCTGCGGATTTCTTAGTGGGCAGAACAAGGTGCCAATGCAGGCAGGAGCCCAGTACAAAACAGCAGCCTGCAGCACCGGGAGAAACAGACTGAGCGAGTGACAGAGGGACAGTGAGCAAGCTCAACACACCAGCGCAATCAACATTCGGCATTGACAAATGCTTGTTTTTTTAATATTACTGCTACTGTACATAAATATTTTTGGTGAATTCTACAACTACTCCTGGTTTTCCCTATGCTTCCTGACCTGTGCCTTGATGACAATCAGTACATTAAATGTTTAGCAATATAATTTTCATACCATCCTACACAAAGTCACCGTTTCTTAGAAAGTCCCAGTGTTCGCTTGTTGCAGAGCTCAGCTCTGTTGCCAAGCTCCTCCTCCTCCCTGCTCCTCCTCCTCAGTGAATGCCCAATCCTATTTCACTTCACCCCCATTTAAAACGTCATGGTGGAGGGGGTTGGAGGGCTTTTTGCTGCCTGTCCACCAGCTCTAGTCCTACTGCTCTGGTTGCAGAGCAGACTTCGGAACAGTAACAATTACAAAAAAAGAAGAATCTCTGGTATGGGGGGAGCACGGCAGTGCTCACTCCTACCCCCGATTTGCTGCCGCCAGTTCCTGTTGCAGGTGAGCGCATAACCAAGCACTCTCTCAGACCCCTGAGTCCTGCTCCTGGCTGTTGTTGAGAATTTGGAAGAGGAAGAATAAGGTCAATCAAAAGAAAAGGAAGTGATCTATATGCATATTTTCAACTGAATACTAAAAAGTCAGCAGAGAAAACAGAGGCAGCTAGGACCCCTGAGCCAGTGTTGATGAGGACTCATGAGGCACCAAGGACCAATGAAACAACAAGTACTGGGACCCTGAGCCACTAAGGACTCTTGTGGTAGGACAGATCCCTCCATGTAACAAGGACGAGGAATCCTGGTGCAGCTAAGACATCTGAGGCAGCCACCAGACACATTGAAGATGATGAACGCTGATGCAGTACGGACCCGTGAGGCAATGTTGATAAAGACACTTGAGGCACCAAGGAACAGTTACACAGCAAGAAGTAGGACCCCTGCAGCAGTAGGGGCTCCAGAGGCATCAAGGACACTCAGTGCAGAAAAGACAAAGTCCCCTGAGGCAGGTAGGACACCAGAGGCATCTGGAACCCCAGACCCACTGAAGATGATGAACCATGAAGCAGTGAGGACTTCTGAGGCATTGTTGATGAAGGCATATGAGGCAACAAGGAACAGTTACACAGCAAGTAGTAGGACCTCTGCAGCAGTAGGGGCTCCTGAGGCAGCAAGGACCCCCAATGCAGAAAAGGCGAAGACCCCTGAGGCAAGTTGGACACCTGAGGCAGCTGGGACCCCAGAGACATCAAAGACGATGAACCCTGAAGCATTGCAGACCCCTGAGATAGCAAGAACCCCTGAGTCAGTGTGGTCAAGCAACCCAGAGGCCACAAGGAACCTTGGTCTTGTACAGATGATGGCAACTGAGGCAGCAAGTTCAAGGAAACCGGAGGCTCTTGTGACATGTAAGGCATCGTGGACCACAGATGCAGCAAATAAAAATAATGACCAGTCTGAAATTGAAGAACATGGATTTGAACATTTTTAATTTGAAACCATATCAACCAAGAGACATACATTTTCCCACAGTTTGAATATCACAGTCTGAACTTAGCTTTAAGGCCAGATAGTTCAACAAATGGCAGTGGTTGCATTGCAACACAGAAAATAACAGTATATTATGCCATATGTGTTCAATGGCAAATAGGCTAAAACTGATGTCATTTTCAAAGAGCTGTGACCTGGCATTTATGAAAAATAGTTTCTGTAACTGGAAGAAAGCCTCTGAAAAATTTAAAAAGCATGAAGCATCCAATGCCCACCGTGACGCTGTTGAAAAATGGAGCAGTTATGTGAGGGGAACAAACATAAAGGCCAGCATGCATAGCGATTGTTAAAAGAGCAGGAACACACACAAAAGGCTTTACTTGCTATTCTGTCAACTTTACAAATTTTGGGCCAGCAAGTGCTAGCAATTAGGAGTCATGAGGAGGATTCTGGTAACTTAATGACACTGCTCTGCCTCCAAGGTACAGATGTTCCTTTGTTGAAAACAAAACTGGCTCTCACATGAGTTACAGAATGAAATGCTTCAGATAATGGCGCACAGAATTATAAGACAGTATTATAGAAGTAAAAAAAAATGGTTTGCAATAATGGTTGATGAAACCACAGACACCTCAACAAAAGAGCAATTGGCTGTGTATTTGTGTTACTGCAGTTCTAAAACCTTAACAATTCATGAAGAGTTTGTTGGATTTTACAACACTTCACTAATGCCGAAACACTGAAAAACATAATTCTGGATGTTCCGCTAAGGCTTGACATTGAAATTAGGAACTGTAGGGGTCAGTGCTACTATGGGGCAAGAAATATGTCTGGCAAATTCAATGGTGTCTAAGTGAAGATTCATGAGCTGTGCCCTAATGCTCTCCATGTACATTTCTGTGCACATAGTTTAAATCTAGCCTTGTGAGATGCTTCCCGATGAGTGCCATTGGTCAGAGATTCACTAGATCGCATGAAGGAAGTTAACAATGTTATAAAAGGATCAGCAAAAAGTTTAAGCATTTTCGAACACATAAAATGTAATCTGGGTGGAAGCAATCAAGCCATACATCCACTGTGCCCTACCAGATGGACTGTCAGAACATCTGCTTTTGAATCCCCTTCTTAAGAATTACAACGCCTTTATAGATGCATTGGAAGAAACTGCTGCTGAAGATAAAGGCGAAGCTGGCAGTAAAGCCAATGGACTTGCTTCTCTTTTACAACAGTTTACTGCATACTTTGGATTCAAGATGACGCGGCATTGGTCTTTGCACCGTGTGAAGAAACTAGCACAGCTTTGCAGTGAAATGATTTAACAGCTGTAGGTGCAAACATTGCTTCTGGACAGCTTATCTCAGGTTTGCAGGCATTATGGACTGAATAAGCATTTTCTAACCTTTGGAAAGGCAGTGTGGAAGAAGCAAAGAAACTGGAGCTGTGTGATCCATCTGTACCACATACCAAACATCATCCAAGGTGAATAGACAGTGGGCCAAGTCCAGTACATTATAAAGAGCCTTGTGACTACTTTTGGCCAATATACATGGGGTTCATTGACACTATTATAATATCTGTTAAAGGAAGGCTGTCATAAACTCTTGTGCTGATCACTAGGGCTGCAGAAACACCCCGATTAACACAACCTTTATTTTTTTTTTAAATTTTGCAGCTTATATATGGTATGCAATTTTAATCCTTTCTTGCCTTGATGGAGGTTGCTAGTGCTGTTCTGGAAGTGCCATTCTGACAGTGCTGCTGCACCAGAAGACTGAGCTTGACCTTGTGGGCTAGTTGGTGAGCTTGGTTATCTTCCTGTTGTGTGCGGATCACCGCTTCATGACGATCGGGGCATGTTTTCACAAAGTAAAAAGAAATGCTGTGCCTGGTAGCATTCTTTGAGCTCTACCTTTAGAAACAAACCCCATTGAAAATGGAGCAGTCTAACCCATTTAATTCTGTTGTAGTGCATGTCTTTCACTTAAAATGGCTTGGGGGGTACTTGTTTTGCAGTTCATAGCTTGACATCGTAACTGTGAAGTCTGACTTCCTGGGTCCTGGACTTTAGGAGTCCTGACTTCAGGAGGGCTGATTTTACAAAGACGGGGGAGGTTCCAGAGGACTGGAGGAGGGCTGATGTAGTCACAGTTCACAAATGTTGGAACAGGGAGAAGGATGGCAACTACAAGTCAGTCAACCAGACCTCGGTGGTGAGGAAATGAATGGAATCATTGCTGAAGGAAAGTATTGTAGAATATCTTGAATCCTGTGGCTTACAGGATCTGAGGCAGCATAGATTCACAGGAAGGAGGTCATGTCAAATAAGATTTGTTTAACTGGCTGACCAGGGAAATAGATCAGGGTGGAGTGGTGGGTGTGGCCTGTCTATATTTCGGTAAAGCCTTCAGCACTGTTCCACATAGGAGACTAGTACACAAGCTGGGCAGCCTGGGAGTGGGTCCAAAGGTGTAAAATAATGCATATGTGACAGTGGGTGGTGGTAAACGGAGTTCACTCTCAGGAGGGGGGGTGACTAGTGGGGTGCCATAGGGATCAGTACTGGGACCAGTCCTCTTCATTGTCTTTATTAATGACATTGCTGATGGGTTAGAAGGGAAGGTATGCCTTTTTACAGATAACACAAAGATCTGCAACAGGGTTTATTTCTGCCAAAAAGTTATTTTTTCACTATTTTGCTAATTTTCTGCCTCTAGTATTTTTTATAAAAGGTTAAATAATTTGGGGTTATTTTCTCGATCATAGTGGTTCCCAGGAACCGAGATTTTTCAGTTTAAGTAACTTTTTTCCACAGTTTCAACCACTACTTTATCCTACTAAATTTTTGTTTTTAGTGGCTTATTCTCACTTATTTTAAAAGTGATTTACATTGTTTGCAATTGGTTCCTGTTTTAAGTTGGGAACCGGCCACATTTTGTTTAAAAGTAAATCTTTGTTCAATCGCAGTTCCCTTTGCTCTCAGGGAACCGACTTCGACTTGTGTTCTTTCCCATTTTGGGGGGAGCTTCTTTTGGTTTACTGATAATTGGCATGTCAGAAAGAACTAAAAATGGGATGGGACCTACAGGTTTTAAAAACTGTATGAAGTGTTTTCAAGTATTTGCTAAGGATGATCACCATGATTTATGTTTGGAGTGCCTGGGTCCCAGTCATATTTTTTCTGCGAAGTGTGCAGTTCTTTTTGTCCTAAAACCATTAAGAAAAGGGCCAAAAGGTTAGAGGAAATGGCTTCTGCTCCCACCTCAGTGTCACCTAAGCAACCTGAAGAGACCTCTTCTTCTCCCACACTAAAACAAAGAGTAGACCCTCTAAAGATTCTTCAGACCCCAAAAATACTGAGAAGGGGTCTGAATATAGTAAACACAAAAGGTCTACTGAGCAGGCTCCTGAGTCGGTGCCTTCTAGAAAGAAACAAAGAAAAACATGTTGCTGCTCCTCCCGCTGAAAAAGCAAGGGAGCTCTCAGCAGACAAAAATAAAATGCCTTCTGCAGAGAACATTGCCAAAGCCTTGCATGTCATTCACGCCTTACAGACTGCAGGTTCCATTCAGGGTTCACCAATTCAAGTCTCACCACCTGTTCTCATGGATCAGGTCCAAGAAGTTTACTTTAAGGATGAAGAGGTAGATCCGGATCTAGGGGAACCCATTGAGCCAGAGGTATCCCCAGAACAGGAGTTTGGTACCCCTCCTCGTGGGCGTGATGAATTTTCATCCCACTTTTCATTCATCAGGCAGATGGCTGACACTTTGGGCCTCCTCTCACAGGAATCTACAGAAGATGAGGAGGAGGCAGAGTTTTTAGATATGATCGGGTTGGTTTCCACAAAACAGGTGGCCTTTCCTAGTCATAATTTTCTTAAAAAGGCCACTTTGAAAATCCTACAGACACCTTCCTCTGTCCCTGGAGTGGACAAGAAGGTGGGGGAAAAGTATCAGCTGGATAGGTCTGCTGCTGATTGTTTGTATACCCATCCAGACCATGAAAGTGTGTTTCAGGCTGCTGCCAGGATTAAGTTAAAGCCCCCTTGGCTTCTCATCCTTCAGATAAAGATTCCAGAAAAATTGACACTATGGGAAAGAAGGGTTATTTCGCCTCCTCCCTTCTCCTCAGACAGGCCACTTACATGTCATATGCTGCACAATACCAGAGGGCCCTCTGGAACTCTATGGCAGCTTTAACTGATAAGGTTCCCGGTGTTGTGGCACATGATCTGGCAGACATTGCCAGGACAGAGTTGGATGCCACAAAAGACCAGTTTCACATGGCTGTGGATGCAAATGATACTGCATCCAGATTGCTTTCCCTATCAGTGTCTCTGAGACAGTTTGTCTTGCTCAGAGCAACCAATCTTACACCCGATACTCAGCTAAAGGCTATGGATTTTTCTTGTAAAAACAATTCCCTTTTTGGTGACAAAACTGAAGCATATATGAATAAGGTGAAAAAGTACAAAATCACCTATATTAGTAACTCCACAAGAGAGAGATCGACTCCACTTCTTTTAGATGCAAAGGAAGGGGAGGTTTGGGTAGGTGATACTACTCCAAGATTTATTCCCCATTCTCTATGCCTGTAGAGTGTACACAGGTCAGAGATTACTACAGTGGCAGGGGCAGGAGGTCTTCTAGGTGGCCTTGTCCATCTCCAGCTTAGACCTCAGCCCAGACAGAATCCTTGACTGCACAATACAGGCTGCCATCCCTATTCCAGTAGGGCCAGGCTGGCTAACTACTTCTAGGACTGGGAAACCATTATCACAGACGGGTGGGTTCTGGAGGTCGTGAGCCAGGGTCTCTGTCTACCGTTCAAATGGTTTCCAAAATTCCAGGGCCACAGAGTTTTTCAGCCTTCAACCCCTGCAGAGACAATTCTGCTGGAAGTGGAGGTAAAAAAGCTCCTGTAAGCCCAGCCCAGTGGCACTGAGGGCTAAGCCACTAGATGCCTCACCTCGGGCCATGCCGGTGACCTGGGTTCTGGAATGAGCCCAGGTCATCGGGGGTCGGCAGGGGCAGGGAAGGAATCGAGCATCCAATGGATGACTCTTCCTTCCCGAGGAGGGTGTAGAACAACACATCGCTCTAGCGCAACCCCTGGTGGCAGCCAGGGATAGTCTAGCAGATATCACCGTATGGCACTGGGGTGAAGCTCGGTGGACACTGGCCATCATTGCACGTCCAAGCTCTGTGGGAGGGAGGAGGGTGAAGCAAAACACACAAGGGTAAAAACCCTCCAGCCCTGATAGGCGACGGCTCTCACAGTGTCGGCCGCCACACGCCCAACACTGGATCTCTGTCTCTGCCTCTTCAGTCATTTTTTTTTTCCAAGTCTCCTTGCGGACTCAGGCTGGAGGGGGCTCTGGATTGGAGGAGCCCAGAGTTAGCGGACCATCTGGCAGGAGGTTCGGTGAGGAGAAAGTAATACAATTGAGGAGCAGGATCACAGTGTGAGGTAGAAGCAGCCGGTGAGTTGAGAAGCCTGAGAGAGTTCAGGGATTGGGGGTGATAAATACAGTCATAAAAAAAAGCTCCTGCAAGTCAGGGCAATAGAGCCAGTCCCTCTGACCCAAAGGGGAAAGGGTATATACTCAAGATACTTTCTAACCAAAAAAAAGAATGGAGATTGGCGACCAATCCTGGACCTCAGATACCTAAACAAACACTTGGTAAAACCCAGGTTCAAAATGGTAACACTGGCCATAGTTATTCCTTCCATAAAGAAAGGAAATTGGCTGGCATCTTTGGATCTGAAAGATGCATATTTTCACATCCAAATCAGGTCTTGCCACAGAAAGTACCTAAGGTTCTCTCTGCCCTCTGGGCATTACCAGTTCTCAATTCCACCCCTTGAGCTCACCTCATCCCCAAGGGTATTCATAAAGTGTCTGTCAGATGTGGCAGCTTACCTCAGAAGACAAAAAAATCATTGTATTCCCTTGTCTGGATGACTGGCTAGTCATAGGAGAGTCATATCAGCAGGTAAAGGACTTCCTCAGAGTTGCACAAAGTACCCTGGAGTCTCTAGGCTTCCTTATTAATGTTCAAAAGTCTCAGACGGAACCAGTTCAGTTACTGGAATTCTTTGGAGCAGAACTGGATACTGTCCAAGGCAAGGCATTTCTCCAGCAGGAGAGGGTGACAAATTTACTAACCCTAGCAAACTCATTTGTCTGGGGTCAGCACAGGACTGCAAGACAGTTCCTAACATTGCTAGAATGCATGGCCTCAACTACTGCAGTAATGTCAGGTTCCAGGTTTCAGAAGAGAGATATTCAATATTACCTAAGATCCCATTGGTCCCAAAGAATGGATTCTGTTTCAAAGCTTGTGCCAGTTAAAAGAACTTTGCTACTGGTTCTGCAGTAGTGGAAAGAAAGGGACAACTTCAGGCATGGTATCCCTTTTCAGCAACAGCACTATACTGGTACTAACAACATATCCCTCCCTCCTAGGGTGGAGGGCACACACAGGTGACCTCAAAATCAATGGAACTTGGACCCCACAGGAGTCCAAGCTACATATCAACCTTCCAGAGTTGAAAGCTGTCCTCCTTGCCTTATAGGCTTTTGCTCCTCAAATGAGGGATCCGTCAGTCCAGTTCAGGATAGACAACACAACCACCATGTGGTACATCAACAAGCAAGGGGACACAAGATCCTCAAGGCTGTGCACAGAGGCCATAAATATGTGGTTACTAGCATATTCCCTGGAAGTGTATCTGTCCTCCATGCATCTGCCAGGGAAGGACAATACACTGCAGGGTTTTATGTAACTAAAAATTGATAAGCGTTTTGCTCATAAAAGTTCTAAAACATTGTGAAAATGCATAGCACTTGCCTCACTGTGTTTAACAAACATAACACTTCTAGAAAACCTATATAAATGCTTTCTGTACAGTTAGTATTGTCCCAAGAAAAAAACTGCTAATCAATCATTTAAAACCCTGCACTGGCAGATTCGCTCAACAGAATCAGTATCATCATGAATGGGTTTTAAACAAGCAAGTGTTGGACACAGTTTTCAGACATTGGGGCACTCCAGAAATAGATAAGTTTGTCTCAAAAGAAAACCATCAGCTTCCTCTTTATAGGTACAGGCTCCCCTCATTGGGCACAATACCCATGGAGGCGGTGGCACTGGATTGGACAGGGAAATTCCTGTATGCATTCCCTCCATGTTCATTACTGTTGAGAGTTCTTCTCAAACTCAGGAGTCAGGCTGCAACTGTGATACTGGTTGCTTCAGACTGGGCCAGGTAGCCATGGTATCATCTATAACTCACTCTGTCCACCAAACAACCCATTCGTCTTCCCCAGAGATACAGTCTCCTAACAGCAGTTCGAGGTCAGATAGTTTTTTCTGAACCTCAAGAGCCTTTGCCTGAAAGCCTGGTTCTTGAGGAGTTAGACTTTTCTGAATTTAACTTGTCAGAAGATGTCCTTACAGTTCTGAAAGTGTCCAGGAAAGCTTATATCAGAAAGACTTATGCTTCAAAGTGGAAAAGATTTTCCATCTGGTGCAATTCTAGGCAAATCAATTCCCTCAAGGCAAACTTACCTACATTGCTTAATTATCTGGTGCACCTACATGCTTTAGGCCTTAGGCCTTCAACCCTCAGGGTTCAATTGGCAGCACTATCTGCTTATTTGTCTGCAAGTGCTCCCATTTTTAGGAACATTTTCAAAGGCTTGGCACATCTGTTTCCCCCTGTTATGGAACCAATCCCTCCTTGGGACCTGAATTTATGCTTAGCCAAACTCATGGTATCTCCTTTTGAGCCAATGGCTACAGCTGATTTGAAGTATATCACTTGGAAAACTGTTTTCCTGGTGCCAATTACTTCAGGTTGAAGGGTATGTGAGCTCCAAGCTCTCTGCACTGACCCTAATTACACTATCTTCCGTAAGGACAAGGTGATCCTTGCGACTAACAGGAAATTCCTTCCCAAGGTGTATCCGAGTTTCATTTGAACCAGTCCATCACCCTTCCTGTATTTTTCACAGCTAAATCCAGTTCAGGGGAACTGAAGCTTCATAGTTTAGATGTGAAGAGGTCCCTCAGCTATTACATCAGTCGTACTAAAGACCTCAGGGAGTCCGATTCACAACTGTTTATTACTTATGGTGAAGTGGGAAAAGGCAGACCTGCCTCAAAAAAGTCAGTTGCATGTTGGATAGTATCCTGTATCCAGTTCTGTTACAGTAATACTGAGAAACGGCCACCACAGGACCTCAGGTCACATTCCACTCGTGGTGTTGCTGCTTCTGTGGCAGCTGCAAGGGACATACCTTTGCTGGAACTCTGTAAAGCATCTACCTGGAGTACAGGCCACACCTTTACAAAGCATTATTGCCTGGCTGTCCAGTCCAGGAGTGATGCTAGGTTTGGCACTGCAGTATTGCAGAACCTTTTTCCTAAGTAGGGTCTGTATCCACTTCCAAAGGCATTACTTGGTAGTCTGCATATGTCTTATACTATGGGGAGATTCCTGTAATATTGTTTCTTCCAAGGGATTTCACAGTAGGATTAGACCTCCCACCCTATCTCCCCTTACATAACCTGCCTCAGGTTCAGCAATACTTTTATGGGGGGCCTTAGTGTTGCCATTAATCTTTGGCTTAACTTAATGTTTTTGTATACACAGGAATGACTAGGGAGCCTAGCTCTCCTTTGCGTCTTCCTTTTTTTTACCTTGTTTGGAACCCATCCTCTTGATCTGGGGGTTGGTATTATTGTTAGCATTCTTTTCATTTAATTCAGATAGTCTATTATTTTTTATCTACAAAAATTAATCTGACTGTAGGTTAGAGTGCAGTCCACCCAGAGGCAGCAGTCTGAATGTAGCATTCTAGTTCCATGATTTGCATACATTACATCACTTGCTCCAGGGCAGTCAGGGATTCTGAGTTGACTGCATATGTCTAATCCTTCTGGGAGATCCCTTAGAAGAAACAATATAACTATGGTAAGTAATTTTTTCTGGCGACTTATGTTGCATTTCTTTGAGTCGGACAGCACAACAAAGCAGTGGTAGTCATGGAAAATATGCATCAGAACATAGCTTAGATATTAAAGGAGTACTACGGGCAAACATTGAGTAAATATATGTTTTAAATCATATGTTGAGTGTCTGAACAGTATTAATGTGTCTGGTTGTGTAAACACTTTAACTTAATTTATAATGTATCTCTTTTTGAGTCTGAGGGCAGCCATTTGCTAGAGACTTTATTTTTTAGCCCTGAATTTACATTCCCCACAAGGAACCAGATTGTGATGCTTGTCTGACCAGTCCTTTCATTCTGTTTCTTTTCTGTACTGAGAGACAACTGTGCTGCTTTTTGTTCAGGCTTCCTTTCACAGCAGATACGTTTATCACTTGATTAAAGGCAGTAAATTAAGCACAAATACTCCACAAACAAATAAAAAACCCATCAAAACTGTAGTTGGGGGGGTGTGGCTAGAACACCAAGAGGAAAAGATGTGTGGTAGATCAGCTCCTGAAACAGGTTAACATCTAATTAATAACTATTGCCTAATAAGTCAATTTGAAAATTAAAAGTTGTGTCCGCAGGCGAGGGACAACTAGTAGAGGTAAAATTTGGGTTGTCCTAAAGGCACTGCCGCACAAACTGACTTTTTCAAGCCCCAAACAAATCCACCGGCAATGAGCAAGCAAGCCCCGGATGTACCATCTTTTACACAGCAGCAGACCAGGGAAATCACCTTAATGATGATGAGTCAAACATTAATACAGCTATGTTGGTCAGTCCAAGATATGGAGAAGAAGCTAGACAATGTATCCGGAAAGATTGCCCTGCTTGAGCTGTGTATGGACACAGTACAAACCATGATGGAGAAAGCTGAAAGCAGCGCTGCTAAAGGCCAGGGTGTATATGTCAAAATGATTCAAGAGAACTAGGCCTTATGCCAGAGACTGGAAGCTGTAGAGAATCTCTCCAGAGCTTGCAACATGCAACTTGTTGGTCTTCCTGAGGGAGTGGAGGGGGAAGACCCAAAAACCTTCGTGAAGCAATGACTGGGGGTGCTTTACCTATTGAATAGACTAATACTCCACTGCTCTTCGGAAAAGCCTATTGAATCACCCCCATACAAGCGGTCACCAGATCAGAAGCACCCAGCACACTCTTGGTTGTATGTGCAGGGGTCAGAACAAAGGAACGTATCCTTTGAGCAGCAAGGCAACAGCAAAGAGTGGAATTCAGAGTCAACAGTCTTTTTGTATTCTGATTTATCATGCAACACAAGAAAGCAATTTGATCCGATTCATAGAGACCTTAGAGAACTTAAAATATGGCATCAAATGCTTCTCCTTGCAAAACTGATTGTGAGGGAGGATGACGGCACCTATGTATGCATCCACCACCCTCTCTGTAAAAAAATATATTTCTCACATTACCCCCTTATGCATCACCCTCCAATTTCATGTCATGCTCTCTAGTTCTACTGTACTTTTATACAGGAAGATGCAATCCCCTTCCACCTTATTTGTGCCCTTAAGATATTTGAAAGTCTTAATCATGTCCCCCCTCTCCCATCTCTGTTCCAATGTGCACATATTGAGGTCCCTACGTCTATCCCCATATGCCTTGTCGTGCAGACCCTGCACCATCTTAGTTGCCCTGCTCTGCACTGTTTCCACCCTGTCAATATCCTTACGCAGGTGCAGCCTCCAGAACTGCACACAGTACTCTAGGTGAGGCCTAACCAGCATCTTGTACAGTGCGTATTAATTATTATTGCTACGACTTATTTCTTAATTATATACTAAAGTGTTCATGATAGAAAATGTAATTTGTGGGGCAATATCAGATCTGTGCTTGCAACAGTATTAGTTTTTTTTTTAATTTAAAATTATTTAGTCTACATCAGTCGTATAATATAATCATTTCTCTTTGTTACCTCATTGTACGCCACCAACAAATATCAGTGATTTGCACAGGAAAATTAGAAATTCATGTGGCTCCGACCCCCAAGTTTTTGAACTGCTCCTCTGCCCCGGTTGAGGCAGCTGTGATGGTGTAATGCAGGCCCACCAAATGATCAGGGTCATGCAGCACAACAGCTAGGAGGACAGACTGAAGGCCTGTAACATGTTCGCCCTGGAGGAAAGGAGGCTGGTTGGGGACAGGATTTCAGTCTTTGGGTGCACAAGATGGCAACTGGGCATTTCTGGTGCAGTATTAGCCACTGCTTATCAAATAAATCACAAACTGTAGCGAGAAAGAAATAATGGGATCTACTGGGAACTGAGACAATTTGTGAAGGAAGCGGTACATGGTCTGTAGACCAGCATCAGTGCTCTCCAGTTGAAAGTATGTGCCTCGGAGCTCCTCCTAAATGCTGAAAAAACAAAATATATGATATTTGCACCTAACAATAAATGTTTAACTGACCGTTCTACCTCTTGCATTCTTACACTACTAGGTGACAGGCTGGCACTAGTAGAAAATTTCAAATATTTAGGAATATGGCTAGAAAATGAATTCTCTTTGAGCAGCCATATAGACAAGCTATGTAAGAAGCTGAGGCCAAGGCTGGGTTTATACTATAGAAATAATTTCAGCTTACCACTAGAAGCCCGCAAAACCTTAATCAGAGTTACGTTCCTACCTCTGCTTGATTAGGAGATTTTATATGTAGAGGTGTCGCAACTTGCAAAACGGGATGTCCTGTATCACAGGGGCCTTGGATTCAGTACTGGGCTGCCTGCAAGAATCCATCACTGCACCCTCTATACATTTGTGGGATGGCCCTCCCTCATTGCTAGGAGACTCAAAAATCTTTACATGTGGATTTATAAATCTATTAGGCATGACGTACCCAATATATTACTGAGCTGCTATGTAGAGCCTCTAGTCTAGATAATCAGAGATCATGCACTCAGATTTTGCTCGAAAAACCAAGAATCGCAACCAAATATGGGAAAATGGCCTTCAGATGCCTTGCCCCAAATTACTAGGACAAACTGCAGGTCTGTTTAAAACTAAACTCTACTGTGAACTTACACTCCTTCAAATCTATGATTGACCCCAATTGTTCTGACAACTGTATTTGCTCCTACTATTTGCTAGTACTTACTCCTGCTAATGCTTGCTGTGAATGTTTCATTATTTTCTGTAACTGTATTTGTATTAGATCCTAGCTGCACAAGTACTATTGTAATTTATATTACTCTGTATAACTGTCACCACTGTTGATTTCTCCTGTATTGTACTGTCCTAACCAGGACCTCCTTGCAAACGAGCTTTGTTCAATGCAGCTTTTCCTGGTAAAATAAAATAAATGAAATGAACTCAGGCCCCCAGAATACCATCCAGGTGCTCTAACTACTGAGCTACTGGCTACCATGGTTGGACCTGAGATTCCTGGGCACACTTCCTTTCTCTGGCATTGTATACCCTGCAACTAGAAATAATAAGATGATAATTAGATGTTTTTGGTGCATTATTAGCCTATCTCCAAGATCACTCAGAGATGGCTGATCTGGGGTCCTGTAGCAGGATACGGGGACATACCCTGAAGCACAGGCATGGTAAATTCAGGGGTAACGTCAGTAGGCATGTTTTCTGACTGATGGTGCCAGACCTATGGAAACTAATACCTGTAGAGACCATGGACATGAAGACAATGCAGGTGTTGAGGAGCTTCAATGCATATCCCCACGACCCGCTGCAGGACACCAGTCCAAATATCTCCACTCCTTAGATCCTGTTGATACTGGGTAGCATGTGAGGTGGGTGCCTGAAGTAAGGCGGCATCTGAAATGGTGACGCGTTGTGGGCGAAAGCCCAAATGGCAATGGGGGGGTAGGGTGACCAGATGTGGAGGGGTGGGCGACTGCAACAACAGGATGTTGCTATACTTACATGCGCATGGAGGGGAGTGAGCATGGCGAGCGTGGGCTGGGAGGGAGTGGAGGGGATGTAGGGGGTGGCACTGCGGTCAGCTGCTGAGCTGCACTGTAGCCTTGGGGGTTGGACTCTGCTCCCGGTGTGGGAGGTACTGGGTTTGGGTCTGGGTCCAGGCGCTAGTGCAATTTTGTTGCACCTGGCCCAAAACTTGCTGTTTTTTTGCTTTTGCCCCCCTTGACATGCACCCCTTGGAGTTGAGAATCCTTCAGTAGGGGGGTGCAGGGGTGAAGCCCCCACGTGGGGGCGTGGGGGGTGCAACCCCTCCACAGAAAGCAAAAAAACGAAGTCCCTGGTGCCATTCTTCCATGTGCTGAGGATGTCAGGGTGGTGAAAATGTTTTCGCCACTCTGACGTCACAATAACACGGCTCGCCATTTGGCAGTCACTGTTATCACATAGAACCTTGATACAGTGGAGTATGCAGAAACCTGAGATCAAGTTCCTCTCTCAGCCATCATGACATGCGGATGCATCACCAACCCCAAAGGTTCTGATACCCACTGGGTTCAAAACTGATTTCCAAATGTTCTGATACTCACTGAGTTCCAAAGGTTCTGATACCCCCTGAGTTCCAAAGGTTCTGATTCCCACTAGGTTCTGATACTCATTGGATTCCAAAGTTTCTGATACCCACTGGGTTCCAATGGTGCTGATACTGTTTGGGTTCAAAGGTTCTCACACATACTGGCTTGCTTTGATGAAAGAAAGAGGATCTAGGAAGAAGGCTGTTTGTATTTATTTGATGTTGGGAACCAGATAGGGCCACTGGAACTGAAAGTCCCATTTTCCAGGGCAACCTGGAATCAGTTACAAAAAGAGGTGCATGAAGTAGTTTTAAGAAGATAAACTTTATTACTACAGCAAATGCCACATACTGTAGACATTCACAGTGCCCCGCACTCATTTGATCTGTATCTCCATTCCGCAGAACAAGGTTGAAAACAGTAGATGATTCCTAGAACTTCTTTTCCTGCAAACAAAAACTAAATAAATAAATCTGGGAAATGGGGATTAAAGGGATTTTTCAGATTTCTGCAAAACAATTACTGTTGCCATCAGCAGGACTCAGATCTCATAAGAGTGCCAGAAATGCACATTAAAGGGAAGGTCCCCTCAACCTTTTATTCTGTTTACCTGTATAGTTTGTAGGCATCAACAGTGATTGCCTCTGTTGCACCCTACTAATTTCATCAGGATTTAAATGTAGATGAAGTTACTCAAGTCTAGTGTATTGTGAAGGTCGCGACCAGACTCCTGTAAGGCATTCTGGGATTTTATGATGTTTTAGTGCTAAAGCCTGCAGTAGTTATATTGTATCAGTCAGTGCTGTTACTGTCCTCTGCAGTCCCTATGTTCTTTTTTTTTACTAAGTTATTATTAAATGAAGCACAAGTATCATACACCTACAGTCAAATATCAGGCATTTATAGTACAGTAGAAATTACTTGTCTGAATAAATCCTTACATTTGGTACTTCTAAGAAGTTCTTTACGTAACTACATCCAACAGAGTTCGGAAGAAGTAGAATCAATAGAATGAAAAATAAGGGTATTTTTACATAGCAATACCCAAGGACTTGTGTATATTAATCAGAGGACAGCCCCACCACACACACAGGAAGCACCTCATCAAAATCTGATTATTAAAAAAGCAAAAGACATCAAGGGACAGACTCTGCATCCACTGAAGCTACATACCACACCCAGCATTGCCATCTGACAGTAAACTGGTCTCATTTGTCATGTAGCACCAAAGTAAACTTTTCCAAATGATATATTTCTATTACTATCTTATGCCACTCTGTCACTGTTGGAACCTTGGAGATCGTCCTGCATCTCGATATAGCCTTTTTGGCCGCTGATAAGTATACTCAAAGCAATGATTTAGACCAATTACGATAACCCCTAGGGGTGCAAACAGTTAAACTAGTTCAACTGTCAGGTCTAAGGGTTGCCCAATCGAATCTTCTAATTCTTCAAAATGGCATTTCAGTACAGAGCAATGACAGGGCATGACCAGAAAATATGGCCGTGATCTGCTGGGGTGTGCCCACAGCCCCTCAAACAGACCCCATAAGTTTGTGGCAAATATTTTATTAGAACCACTGGGGTGCGAAAGTATCATTCAGTTCCTGCATTTCCAGGTGTATTATCTCCAGGAATTAGATGCAGTTTTTTTTTAACTGCTGGGATAGCATACTTCAACCAGGAATCATAATAGACTGTGATGTGTAGACCTTTATTCCAGTTTTTCAAGATTGATTGAGTGGAATCACCCAAATGGTCCCTTAAAGTTTTATACATATGTCCTATGAGATAACCCCAGAGCTCATCACGTTGCGCATCTAAGATCATTCCTAATAAGGGTAAAATAGGGTCAGGAAACTTAGAATATTTCTTCAATGTAAAATATATGTCCTAACCTGCAAATACTGAATCTGTAGTGTTCCTGACCAGTAAGGCCACAGTTTGTTTGTAATGTTTCAAATGGAACCACCGCCATATGTCAAGGAATTGGTGTATGTATTTTAGCCAGAGTTGATGCCAGCAGTGAAATGAGAGATCCATTTGTGTTGGTAAAAAATCCTCACCTGCTGACAACAATCTACAGAAATAAAATATATATTCTAACTTCAGATGGAATTTTAACTGGTACCACACTTTAAGCGTGTGAACTGTTAGCGTATTAAAATGACTCAGCGTGGGGTTCCTGTATTCTGTGTTGCAAATAGAATGGGATCCAGACTGAATAAATTGTTAAGAGAAAGCTCAATTAGTTTCCATGGAGCATCATAATGTGGCGTCAGCCACAGGAATATGATTCGTAAAAATACTGCTTTTGCATATAAATCCAAGTTCGATAGGTTTATCCTGCCATACAATAATAGGGGTATATTATTCATTCGTATAATTTGTGCCTGTTGAAAAAAGAAAGCTGCAATCGTCCTCATTTTGACAAATCCTCTTGAATTTTAGATGTTAAAGGTTCATAATTTATTAATTCTAAGCTATTTGTATCCTGTGAAATATGAATTCCTAAATATGTAATTCTAGTGCGATGCCATGTTATTGGTAATGAGTGCTTTAATTCTCTGGTCATGGTATAATTCAATAAGAGGACTTCAGTTTTTGGGGGATTCAGCTTTAATTTGGCAATGTTATCAAAAGTTTGCAAAATGATCCAAGATGCCAGAATTGATTGCTCTGGCGACAGTAGGATAAAGTGACACCTTATGTGCCATCTGCCCCAGAGGAACCCCTCAATATGAGATGGTTTTCTCAGTGCCATTGCCAAAGGCTCCATATATAATGCAAAAGGTAAAGGGGATCGTGGACATCCCTGGTGAGTTCTTCTATGTAATGTTATGGGGGAATCAGTGTCCATTAATACAAATATAGGCCTGAGGTTGGGAGTATATCAATTTCAACCAGATCAGAAATTTTTCGGGAAAGTTAAGGTTTGACAGGGTGTCCCAGAGAAAGTCCCAGGACACCTTGTCAGAAGCTTTTTCTGCATCCAAATTGATAAGTGCCGCTGGGAGCTTCCTGGTATGAATATATTCTGTTAAAATTAAGGTATGCTGAATGTTAAACAAGGTATGGCATTGCCTTATAAAGTCTGCTTGATACCAATGTATTATAAAGGGCATGATCTGTTCCAGCCTCTTTGCCCAGATTGCCATATATATTTTATTTATTTATTTATTTGTAAAATCAGTTTACAACCTTTGAGCCAGAGGCTCATTTCCAAAGGTACCTCGTCACATTAAAGACATACATAAAGTTTTAGGTTACATAGCATAGGTTTGCAAAACAATAGGCATTCAACAGAGGCGCCACGTCACACTGAGGTCAGACAAAATACATTTAGGTTACAGGGTACATGTAATTGAGAACAGGTGTTACACAAGTTGGTATCAAAGACTGAGCAATCTAATAGGTATTCAATGAAACAGCTGGCACTGGCCAGGTTAGACATAGGCACGGTGTACCGGGAAGCAATGGAGGGGATGGCTAGGTGGAGAGCTGCCCGGTGGGCGTTGTCATGAGAAGTAGGGGTGGAGGCTACTTTCAGAGACAGGGCCGATACAGTGTTGAAGAGTTGGTTTCGAAGGGTGGTTTTGAACTTGGAGATGGTGGTGGCATTGGTGATGGGGGCAGGGAGAGAGTTAAACCAGGATGGGGCTCTGTAGCAGAAGAACCTCTGGCCATGGCTGGTTCTTGATCTGGGGACCATTAGGGTGGTCTTGTTGGATGACCGTGTTGCAATAGTGGGAGGGCTCAGGTGGATGGATGCCATTACCCCAGGGGGGGAGAGCCCGAGTAGGGTTTTTTTTGTGAGGAGACAGGTTTGATAGCAGAGCCGTTCATCCAGGGTAGGAAGTTTAGCCTCGTCATACAGCTGACAGATGTGTGTAAGCCTGGGGGCACCAGTAATCAGTCTGCAGGCTTTATTCAGGGTTAGGTGAATTTTTTTGAGTGCAGTCGTGTCGGCAGCACCATAAATTGGCAAACCATAGTCTACAAGGGACAAAACGGATGACGTAACAGCAAGCCGGAGTGCATTTGGGGGAAGGCAGGTTCTATGGCGGAAGAGGACGCCAAACCGTGTGTTAGTGGCGGATGTTAGGGCATCTATGTGGTTGTGAAATGTGAGGGCTGAGTCGAAGGTAACCCCAAGGTATTTGTAGGAGCAGACTTGTTCCAGTGGCTGCTTGGTACTAGGAAGGATATAGAGTGGGTGGTTGCTAGCTTTGTTTTGGGAGTGGGAAAAGAGCATAGCTTTGGTCTTTTTAAGATTGATGATGAGTCTGCGCTCCTTAAACCAAGCTTTGGCACTACTGAAGACTGCTGTAGGGTGTCCTAGAGGAGGCAGGTTCGCGATTATGGGTGGCAAAAGGACAGCGTCATCTGCATACAGGAGAATTTTGCTAGGGCATGCACTGGGCAGGGTGTTCAGATAGAGCGAGAAGAGAAGGGGCCCAGGATGGCGCCTTGGGGACCCCAGAGTGAATGGGATGGGTATCAGAGAGTATCCGATTTTGCACACTGTGATCGAGCGGCAAGATAGCTTGTGCACCATGCTAGAGGCCAGCCGAGACCAGTGTGACAGAGAGCATTCAGCAGAAGTGGATGAGAGACGGTGTCGAAAGCCTTTGAGAGGTCGATGAACACTGCACCAGCTAGGGAGCTGGTATCCAAGGAGGAGTGTAGGAAGTTGGAGAATTCAATTAGGGCAGTGTTGTTACTGTGACCAGCACGGAAGCCATGTTGCTCTGGGCATAAGATGTTATGCTTAGCCAGATAATCAGTGATTTGAATGGCCACCACTTTTTCCAGGGCTTTAGAGATGGGGGGGAGGAAGGAGATTGGCCAGTAGTTGTTGACGACGACCTGCGCCTTATGAATGGTGTGATTGTAGCTACTTTTCAGGCCATGGGAAATTGTCCCAGGCAGGTGATCGGTTAATTAGGCTGGTGAGTGGGGCAAGGACTTCATCTAGCACCAGCCTGAGGATACTGGGGTCCAGTGAGTCACTGCCAGGACTGTTGCTATTTAAAGCTTTGATTAGGATGGGTCTGGCTTCCCGGGTGGAAATCTTGCACAGGTGGAAGCTGGGGTGCTGGAAGACAGGGGGAGGTTGGTTGGGGGGAAGGTCAAAGAAATTACTAGGGAGGACTGAGCTAAGGTCAGTGAAAGCGGTGTTGAGCCAGTTAGCTATGGTGGCAGGCTCGGTGGTGGTAGTACCATTTCTAGTGAGCTGGGATGGGGCACTCAAGTCGGCACTCAAGATTGAAATTGGTCAGTAAGAGGAAGGGTTTGATGTGCCCTTTCCTGGTTTAGGCATGGCAGATACTATCACTTAAGCCCACGAATGGGGGGGGGCCTTACCATCTGTGACTATTTAAAATGTTTGAAGCAGCTAGGGAAGAAGCAAGTCCTGAAACTTTTTATACCATTGAGCTACAAAACAGTCTGGACCAGGACACTTTTGGAATTTGGGCAATTTAATTTGATGTACCATGTCTTCTGAACTTATAGGGGCCTTCAATTGGGCCTGCTGGTCTTCTGTTGATACCCATTCTTACCGGTAGCGCCATATGACATCAGAACCATCCATTACTTAACCCAACCCAAAATGGTCATACAAGATAGAATGAGTTAATCAAGATAACTGTAATTGTTCTAAAAACTTAAGTCTCTCTTCAGGGCATGTGAGCATGTCCCATGTATATAACTTTTGATAATAAGTTGTGAAACATAAATTTTGTGACTGGGTGTTTTAATTTTAAACTAGCTGCTGTTCATTTCCACGCCCAAAATCTACAGGCTAGCATTCTCATTGCCCTGGTCTCTCCCTCATATTGGGCCTGTTCTAAGTAAATCATCGCTTGTTGAACCTTTAAGTCCATAATGTGTTGTATTTCTTTTTGGGTCTTCTTAATTTTTTCTTGTATATGGTATCACCTCTACTATGTGATAACTAATAGGTCTGTAACTGTTGTAGGAGAGTCTCATATTTTCTCTGCAGGCTTTTTTTTTTTTCTTTGTGGCATAGGCTATAATGTCACCCCCGATTACAGTTTCGACCATATTCAATAGCATTGCGTCTGATACTGTTTGAGTGGTGTTGTCTTGAATAATTGGAGGGATGCGATCCTGTATGAATGATAGAAATGGTTTATCTTTCAGTAAGGAAACATTCAGATGCCAAAAAGCAGTTTTTCATAATTTGCCTAAGTCCATTTTTAACAGCATGCAGTGACTGCCTGACAATAACTGTGGTCAAAATGACATTACTCTACCCAAGGCAAAATGTTCGAACGTAACAAAAAATAAATAGTCAATCCGTGAGTAACTTTTATGGCATCCAGAATAATAAGAATAGGCCCATTGTTTGGGAAATAATCAGCGCCAAACATCCACCATTACCATTTGTTCAAAATTATTATGTAAATATTACATGGCATTAGATGCTCTATGTTTAGAGGGGTTAGTCATGTCTCAGTCTAAGGAAAATAACATATTAAAATCCCCTCCATGATCAATTGTCTTGAAGCATATCCAGGAGTTTGCCCAAAATGGCTCTAAGTACTGGCACTGATGAGTTTGGGGGCAAATAGATGGTCACCAGTGTTACTTCATGTGAGTAAAGGTAACCGTGCAATATCACAAAATGACCCTGTGCATCTATGTAGGATTTTTGGACTTCGAACTGAGTGGCCGTTGGTATAATAATGACTGTGCTTCTCATTTTACCACTAGGGTGAGAAGATGCATAAACTTCATAATGATTTCCCCAGTTTGATTTCATATATTCTACATCTGATACGTGTGTTTCCTGGATGAAGTAAACATCCGCTGGGTTTTTCCACAAATACTGCATAAAGCATGTTCGTGTGATTGGATTATGTAACCCATTAATATTCTGTGAAAATATCTTAACAAGCACAGATGCCATCCTGTCCCACTAAGATAGGGATGCTGCCATTGCAAGGGGAGGAGGTGCCCCCAAGAACACTGGAAATCAATAACAAGAAAGGAGGAGGGACCCTTAAATCTTCCCCCCCTGCCTGGTTATCCTGTAGGACCCAAGGCAGCAAACCAGATGAGAAGAAGGTCACCCCATACCAGATCACCCCCCTACATATCTCCCTCTCCCTCCATGTAACATTTTGCAATAAAGTATACCTCACACTGAACCATAGCTGTATGTGCTTCTTTTTTATAGTTACCAAAACTAATGGATTAAAAAACCAAAGATGACTGATAAATGGTGTAAAATACTGGGGACCCATCCCCACGGCAACACACTCCAACTGGGAGTGTAAGCAAGGTATAGAAAACTGTAAGACCTGCAACCAGGTTGAAAATAGATAAGTAACAGTATACTCTGTGACTTCTACAGTACAGATGAATGAATATTCCACCTACAGTACACTGGTAAATGGTTCCAGCATGGTTGACCATTTCCAGGGTAGGAGGTTTAGCCAAGTCTTGAGGTGAGTCAGGCCTCCTGCAAGACAAGATTGTCCCAAGTGAATAAGGTCAAACCAATATTAAAGAAAAAAGATAAATACAAGGTAACGGCATAGGTGCTTATGGCAGCTCTACTAAGGACCCCCTCCCTCTCTTTTCCAACAACACATTTGAGTCAGCATCTCATAATACTGGACAGAGGAGTCCATGAAAAAGAAAAAAACTGATTAGTCTCAAAGCACCTGATCTGTAGAGACATTCCTTGGGTTATAATTTGTAATACCTCTCCAGTTTTCTCCCCTTTTTTTTCTATTTTTTTCTCCCTTCTGGGTGCATGTTCCAGTATAACCTGCCTACGTGTTGGTAGAGCTAAGTTATTGTTCCGAGTGAGCATGTTTGGTTAATAGCTTAGTATTAGCTAAGTTAAACCCAGTGAGCTTCTACACTATACCTCAGTAATACGGTATGGTGGCTCATTCGAAGCTTGTTCCACAGGCAGGGCCTTACCCATACAATTCAAGGGTTCAGAATCACGCCCATCAGGGCTTTTGTCTTCAATTACCTATGAAAGGTGGGGGAGCGAGTCATTACTATCCAGGTGAAATGTTCCCAGAGGAAAAAGCTTGCTACTCAAAAACTGTCCATGCCTCTAAAACATCTGCTTCTGCCCCCAAACAATAAGCAATATTGTCTCCATTAACCAATTACAGGCACCTAAACCTGCATCTAAAGAGTCATTCCTTCAAAAAGCAATAAGGCATCTCAAAACTGGCACATAACCCAGCAGCATAAAATACAGTTCTCAAAACTAGAAACTATTTGTTAAAGTCACAGCCGTAGGTGAGTCTTAAAGGGAATAGCCAGGATGGTATTATCGAGTTAATCCTCAAACCCAGATCAGAATGCACCATAGAGCATAAAATAATATATTGGTCATATGCTATATGGTTATATCACCATAGTTTATATCCAGTCAAAAGTCAAAGTCAGAAAGGCACTGAAATTAAGACAGTATGACGAACAACCCCCTGAGTGGTGTTGATGGACACAATTATTCAAATGCAGCAGACCAAATAACACAAAATTGGAATGTTAGATAAACACAATGTGTGTGTGGCAGGAAGTACATGCTTGCAAATAAACTCCATACTAAGTCACAACTGCACAGATTGGAGCCCCGATACTGCAATAAGTTTGACCACCAGGCAAAGCAGTCATTCATCAGGTGGAAGACCGGGGTGTGGAGCGTGGAGGAGACCCAAAATTGCAAAGGGGTGCCTGGAAACCCCACTGAGCCAGAGCCAGCAAAATAGGTAGGGTTGCAGGAGGACTCCCAAGACAGTGAAGCTGCAATTAAATCATGTAAACATGCAATGCCTTTCATCACAGCAGTAAAATGGGAGTGAGCATCATGGTTCACAAACCCAGTGCTCTAGGAGCCAAATCGTGGGGCTCACCCCATCATCTACTTTAATGTTGTTAAGAGATCCATCCCTCAAGTTCCTCTAAAAAAATAAATACAACTGACCCACTAGAGGCCCTGGTGCTCCACTCCCCACCCCGCTTCCACTTTGGATCTTACAAGGTACCCTCGTCCCACCAACCTGCTGTAGTGGGTTACTCAGCTAGAAAGAAGCTCTTCATGTGGTCAATGCTGGACTTTGATATTGCTGCAAGTGATCCAGGATAGTTGTTATTGAAATGTCTGCTGTCTGCTGCCTAAATGTAGATAGGGGCTGCCAACGTGGTGGTTTGGGGTCTGGTTGTGAATTCCTGCCAGGTTCCTCCACTGGTGTAATCCTACAGTTCTTCAGATCAAGTCAAAACTTGGCAGCTGTATTGTTGGTTTGCAAACCATTCAAAAATGGCAGTGTCAATTTTGCAGGGTATGGAGCCTTGGGAATGTAAATGGGGGAATAATAAGATATATTCACACCGAAGTCTCATGTAATTGAAGCATATTCATTGTGGGAATGTAAATGGGGGAATAATGAGATACATTCCTGCTGAAGTCTCAAGTAGTTGGAGCAGAGTCATTATCCAGAAGAATACCATATGTATTGTAAAAGACCTTTTGTTTGGACCAGGCTTTTTGTAGAATTTTATCCTTAATTGCAAAATTAAGGAAATGGATAATTATAGAGCGAGGGTGGACATCCAAAGTAGAAGGCTTTGGGCTCAAAGCTCTGCACTTTTTCAATATCTTTGGGGAACTCTGGCTCAGGTTCCAGTGCTATATATAGCAACTGATCCAAGAATGCCACCATACCCTGACCCTCTTCCTTTTCAGGTATTCTGTAAGTACTTAAAAAGATTCCCCAAGTTATGTAAACTGAGTTTTGCACCACATGTTGTGGTGCCTTACCTCCACGGCACTCCGACTGGATAGGTCTAATAAAAACTCCTTATCATATTTACAAGTTGAAGGGATTCTAAATTTGTGCCCAGCCGATCCCTTCCACTTCCTGATCTTGGGAGCTGCCTAAGATCTGTCCCCACACTCAGACATGTAATGATGTGTGCCCAGGAAGAGCGCGGGGGACACTGTCCATTAAAGTCTATGTGGGGGGCAACTTTTACAATGTTTTTATATATCGTAACGGTCATTTTGTGATTAACCAAGGGCACTGGGTGACAAACAAAGTGCTCTTGGTTAATCACAAAATAATCATTACGGTATATAAAAATATTTTTAAAGTTGCCTCCCATAGACTTTAATGGATTGCATCCCCACAGTCTTCCTGGGCACACACTCATACATGCCTGAGCAGGGGCAGATCTTAGGCAGCTCCCAAGATCGAGAAGTGGAAGGATCAGCTGCACAAATTTACAATCCCTTCCACTTGTAAATATGATAAGGAATTTTAATCAGACCTATTCAGTCAGCGTGCTCTGGAGGTAAGGCATCACAACATGTGGTGTACACCATTAACTTAGTGAATCACTTAAAACCTTTTCTCCGTGAACGATTTTGGCATTCTTCTGTTTCTGTGTAGTTTGTAATTGAGTCTGTGCGGAATGATTGGGTTTCTTTTTCAGGATGGTTTCCAGTTGTATTTTTTGTGCTGTTTGCCTAGTGTGTTTCCTTCTCGGCTTGTCAGCTGTACCCAAGGCCTTGCCCATAGCACTGGAAAATTCCAAGTCAGACACTCTGCTTTCCATTCCGTTTCCTTCCTCCGGTAAAAGATGAAATGTATTTATATTGCTTTTCACCATCAAAGTAGACACCCCTTGTCTTTAGTTTAAAAGAAAGTTGTCAGTATCTGACCTCTGTAAGGAGTATTTTTAATGAATTTGGTTGAGAACTCCTGACTCAAGCTGCTTCCAGAGACATGATGTCACTGGAAGTCCCCCAGTCCCTATGTTCTTGCCTTATGCTGGCCATGAAACTTTTCAAGGTACAGTATTTGCTGCTTTCTGTAGTTTGAAGTGTATCAGAGTTAGGAAAAAATGCTTTTAGAGAATACAGAAACTTAACAAGACATATAACAGAACTAAGATTATAACTTCTGCTGGCTTGTGCAGATATGCATTATCAGCTCCCATGATGCTTTGCATGAGCAGAGTCATGAACTCTGCAATGGAGTAAAGCAGGTTTTCACAATAGGGCAGAAAAGAATGAAGCAACCTCATTTATATTTAAATTAGGAGGCTGCAAGAGAGGGAATCATTGTTCACGCCTACAAACTACACAGGTATACAGACAATAGGTTGAGGGGGTTTTCCCTTTACAAGGCTTTCCATTCTTTTTTACAAAAGACATTTGCATAAAAACAGGTTATTTCCCCTTAGATTTCATCAGTCCCTGCTGCCTTTCCTGCTTTGAAGTCATAACCCTCTGCTTATGACATCAGAAACATATCAAACATATCCATAGCCATATATATCCATGGCAACAGGTTGTGCTGTCACAAGCAGAAGCTAATGATTTCACAGCAGGAATAAGCAACAGGAACAGATGAAGTCCAAGGAAAAAAGAGCCTTTTGTAATGAAAATCTTCTTAGTGTGACAGGGTTAGTTAGGCCCTGTCCCATTTGTGTTATGTAGGAGGGAATCAGAAGCAAGGATTCTGAATACTACTATTGCTGTATTTTCTGATTTTCTATTAGACTGTGCAGTCAAATCTTGCCTTTACCTGCTGTATTTTCTAAATTCTAATCTCTGCTTTGCTTATGTATGCTTGTAAGGCATATGTATGAAACTGGGTTCCCTGATTTATAATCTAAATATAGTTGAAATGATTGCAGTGGCAGCTGTGACAGAGTGAGACCTCAGACTGATGTAATCTGTCACAATGCTCTGGCCAGCTACTAGCTGAGTCACAGTGTTATGCCCAGCAACCAAGTACAAAGCCTGTCTTACTGAGGAGATGTGAGAGTTTGACTTGAAGAGAGACAGGGGAAGACATGCTGCTTATGTCCTGAATTGTCTTCTAATTTGCTGTGCCAAGACTGACCTGAAGAGAGACAGGACATGCTGTTTCCATGTCCTGAACTGTTTTCTCCTGACCTGAAAAAGGAGAAGAGATGCTGAAATGTTTTCCAATTTGTTTTTTTTTTTCCTTGTGATTTAGAATAATAAATAACCACTTGTGGATTTCTATAGATTCTCCTGGACTGCTCATGTTCCCTGACCTAGGCCTACATTACAGTTAGTGACAGAGGTATATGGATTAGCTACACTTACTGCCATTCGGTGTCAGATGCCACACCGCATCCAGAAGCCTCTCCACAGTTAGTAATAACAAGTTCTAGCCAGACCCAATATGGCTGAAGTGAGCTTGTAGGAACGCCGCTGCCGTGAGGGAACAACTGCCGCCGAATTCGTGTGAATGCCACACACAATATGGCGGCCAGAGCCAATAGGGCTGTGAAGTGCTACCAAGTGACGTAAGTTACACGTGTGCATAGAAATTAGTCAACACCCAGGTGTAACTTGGCCATATGTTGGAGGTCTTGCACCAAATTTTCAACATGGCCTTTTTTGGACCCCTCCTCATGAACAGTGCCAGTGTCATTTTGTTCATTTGTTCCAAAAGGTGATTGTAGAGTCCAAATTTGCTATTCTGCATCACGGATGCAAAAACACATTTCAGGCAGGTTGTGGAAAATTATAGCTATACTGTTGTGAAGGAGGTGTACAAAAATGGCAATGTTAAAAATGTGAAGTGAAAATATTAAAAATTAGCGACATTAGGAGCATGCATAGAAAGTGTGCAATGCACGCTCATAATGCAGTCATGTTTCGGAATTTGTTCACCAGATTTTCAACACGGCCTTTTTTGGATCCCTCCTCATGAACAGTGCCAGTGTCATTCTGTTCAATTGTCTCGAAAGGTGATTGTGTAGAGCAAATGCGCTATTGTCTGTGAGAGGTGCAAAAACATGTTTCGAGCAGGTTGTGGAAAATGACAGCTGTACTGGTTTAAAGGAGGTATGCAAAAATGGCAGTGGTACAAATGTGGAGTGAAAATAGTAAAAGTGGTGGCAGTAGGAGCATGTGTAGAAACTGCGCAACGTACACTCATAATGCAGTCATTTGTTGGAATTTTACACCAATTGCACATACTTTGGGACCCCACCTCGGAATAGTAATCTACTATTTGTGAATCAGTCCTGAAAGGTGATTCCACACAGTGACCTCAAAATCACCTTTTGGGACTGAGTAACAAAATGACAGTGACAGTTTTCATGAGGTGGGGTCCCAAGAACCTCATGTTGAAAATTTGGGCCAAAAATTCCAAAAAATGGCTGCGATATCAGCATAAGTTGAAAATCCCATTGAATGGCTGTATAGCATGCTTACCTTTAATTCTTCAGTTCGCGATTGGGCTTTGAGGCATGCAGACATGTCCCAGTCCAGAGGAGATGACAACGCCACCCTCCAGAGGTAAGTATGGGGTAAGGGGGGTGTGTGTGGGGAGGTGGGTGCTCAGTGGGAGGGCGAAGAGGGGGGGAGGAGGACTGCAGCGACAATGAGGGACCATTTTCAGTTTTACAGGGATGAAAAAAAATTGCAAAGAGGGACCGTTCTCTAATTTACATGAGGAAAAAAACAACAACACATTTCGGCATAGTTTTCTAATTTACAGGAGAAAAAGAACAAACCACACATTTCAGCACACTGGGTGGGCTCCCAGTGTGCCACATGAATGCGAAACACATTTTGTCACATTGAGGTGGGCTCCCAGTGTGCCACATGAATGGGGAAGGGGGTTGGACACGATGCCAACATAGGGACTGGGCACCCCGATGTCGGGCATAACATGGGGAGGGGTGCAGCCAACAGGACAACGAGGAACCGTTTTCTACTTTTCAGAGACCTAAATTATATTATTTTCACACACCGGGGTGGGCTCCCAGTGTGCAACATGAATTGGGGGTTGGGGTTGTACTACAGGGAATGGCATTGTGCCATTCCCAACATGGCAGTATCCATAGAACTGCACACGCGCACCAGTTGTGCGCATGTGCAGTTCACGCATCGGAATGCGGAAGTAACAACTGAAATAGTATGGCTGTTATTCCGTATCCCAATCATGGCAGCTGAGGGGTTTATGCTCTGTTGGGCTTTTGAAAGGATTCTTCCAAAAGTCCAGTGGATACTGTTGTGAGATTGGCCATTTTCAGCCAACAGAGCAGCGGCGTGAGCGGCCGTGGCGGACTGCTACCGACCATTTTTCAGTTTCAGAAGGATCATTCCAAAACTCCAAAATGGGAGTATTGCAAGGTCTGTTCTGGTAGCTAATTTTTCTGAGCTGTCGCAAAATGGCTGCAGGCTCCACCTATGCAGCGATAAAAAAGGAAAGGTCTTAAAATTCCAACTTAAGGGGAATTTTTGTGTAGCTGAGTTCTGCTGATGCCATGAATTTAGTGCTGGAAATGATAACATCCCTGTAAGTTCAATTTCAGAACAGCCTCTTAAACATGGTGCACGTAGGAATCCCACTACATATTTCCTGACAGACAAATGTATTTTTAATTTAGTTAAAAAACTGGTAACCTGGAGGGGCACACTGAGGCGAAGTGTCTTACAAAGTGTGACGCACGGGAGGGGTACAAAGGGGAGAGCACACAACATGCTAATGAAGTCAGATATGTAACAGTAACAATAATATTATACAATGGAAGGGGCAAACAGTACTAAAATATACAATAATTAGTAGGAGGGTCAACTATTAGCCGAAGTTCAGAAGACAGTGGGTAGAACATTATTTGCAAATGTTGATTATAAAATAGAGCTTAAAATTTTACCCTAATTTTATTCACTATAAAAGATTCCAGGCATCTTCCAGTTTTATTTGGTGGTAAAATTTTCTAGTGCCACCAAAATTTGTGTATTTTATTAATGTTTCTTTTTTTTTTTTTACATTCTATTTATGTTACCCCTACTCCGCTGCCTTGGGAGTCACCCATGGCGTCTGTCCTGCTCCTTCTTACCTGGACCCCGCGGTAGTCCCACCATGTTTTTTTATTTAGTTTTTTGCTTACCGGGTAGGTGTGCTAGTCATAAAGATGACTGTTTTCAGACACGACCTGGGAGATTACAGACAAAAAGCAGTGCAGTGCAGTACAGGTAGTGGTGGGATGTGACTTTAGACAGCAACTGGCATGGTACAGTTTAAAACATAATGCAAAAAACAAGCAGTCAGATTAAAGCATTAGTATACAAATACAGTAACATCATACAAATAGAGAGAACAGTAATAACGTTGTTGACAAGAGACAAGTATAGGCCCAGGTTATGTACCATTAGGCCAGACAAATATATAGTTTGCATAAGTGCTAAGCTAGTAAACCACTAGAAACTCTATAGTAACACTAAGAAATAGCCATGGAGAGTGGGAGCAGAGAGATGAGGGGCCCAAAATGGGCAAGGGAGTAGAATATAGTAGCAGAATAGTTATGAGGGGATTAAAGCATGTGCAAGGGGTAGGTTTACATAGGTGGGACCGATAGGCTTTCTTAAAACAGAGGTGGTTGGGCACTGCCCGGATATCTAGGGGAAGAGAATTCCAGAGTTTGGGAGCAGCATAAGAGAAAGCACAGGTTCCCTTGTAGGTTTTGCATCTTGGCACTTGGAGTAGGGATTTATCGGAGGACCTGAGGCTATAGGAGGAGGTCGATGGAAGAAGAAGGGAGGCAAGAGATGACGGGACATTAGCTCTCATAATGCTATCCACCAGTGTGCCAAAAGAGTGCCGTTGACAGTTTAAGGGGGGAAGGCCAGTTTAAGTCAGCATAGAGCTGACATCGATGTTTTAGCCGCAAGGATGCAGAAGCATAGCGACAGTTGGAGTTATATATAGTGTCCCATCTGAGCAAGGCCGCCTTTGAAACATTTATGTAAGCTGCCGCTCCATAAGTCAGAGTGGGGAGTAGAATACCTCTAGCAATAGCTAGTCTGGCAGAGGGCATCAGGATAGGACTAGCCTTGCAAGCAAGCCCAATCTTGGAGTTTACAGCCTTGCATGTGGATATGGTATGTTGGCCTAGATCTAGGGAATCATCAAGCAGGACTCCAAGGTATTTGAAGGAGCTGACTGTCTTCAGTAGAAAACCATCAAGGCAGGAGACTTTGAGTTGACTTTGAGCAGACCTAAGTTTTGCTGCCGTGCCAAAGACCATTGCCTGAGTTTTTTCCAGATTAAGCAATAGTTTGTGCCTGGAGAGCCAGGTCTGAACCTCTTTAAAGGCAGAGGAAAGACTGAGATTTATCTCTGACATGCTCTTTGAGCTATAGTACAGAACAAGATCATCTGCATAGAGGAGAGATGAGCAGTAAGGGATATCTTGAGTAATGTGGTTTATTAAGGTAGAGAAAAGAAGGGGACCTAGCATGGAGCCCTGGGGAACACCAGTGTTTATAGATGCTGGACCCGATACGGCCGAGTTTAACTTCACAACTTGTAACCAGTCTGTGAGGTAGCTATTAAACCAGGTCACAGATTGAGATGAAAAACCCAGGGCTGAGAAATTTGAGAGCAGAAGAGGGTGATCCACCAGATCAAAAGCCTTTGTGAGGTCTATGAACACAGCCCCTGTTTGAAGACCAGAATCCGTTGCATCAAGGGCATCATTAGTAAACTTGAGTAGGGCAGTGGTCGTACTATGCCCTTTGCGGAAACTGTGCTGGTCAGGTGATAGCAGCTTATATTTGGATAGGTATTCAGTGGTTTGGGATGTACCAGTTTTTTAGGATTTTGCCTAGGACAGAGAGTATCGCAATAGGCCAATAGTTAGAGATGTCTTTTTTGTCACCTTTTTTAATGACAGGTGTTATCCTAGCAGTTTTCCATATGTCTGGGACAGAGCCTTGACAGAGAGACAGTGTATAGATCCTAGCCAGCAGGGAGGCAATAAATGGTGCTGCTAGTCTTAGAAGCTTAGGCTGTATACCATCAGAGCCAACACTGGCATTATTGGAGACTGAGTTTAGCAGTTTTAGGACAACTGCTTTAGTTATGGCCTTGAAATGGAAAGGGGGGGTGAATTGTCATCAGAAGCTTAGGGCTAGGCTGTGTAGATGGGAAAGCAGAGGTAAAGCTAGTTAGGTCTGCAAAGTGACTGTTAAAGGAGTTGGTGATAGTTACCAGGTCGTTGCAATGTACTCCATTCAGGACCATGTCATTTGCAGGTGTAGATTTTTGGGTGCCCAGAAAGGTTTTTACATGCAACCAAAACTTTCTGGAGTCCCCTTAGGCATCAGTTAGGAGTTCTTTGCAGTAGTTACATTTAGCTAGCCTGATTTGTCTCTTACAGGAGTTTCTTTGTGCCCTGTAGCTATTGTAATCAGCTGGGAGACCTGATCTTTTATATTTTCTCCAGCTTTTATCCCTAGCACAGAGTAGGGCAAGCAGATCCTTGTGGAGACATTTTGTTTGTCTACCCTGGACCCGACAGGAGATAAAAGGGGTATGCTTGTCCTGGAGAGCCCTAAAGTGGGTGAGAAAGTAATCATGTGCCGTTTGTATGTCTGTAACTGAGTAGAGGACAGACCAGTCAATGGAGGAGACCTCAAGTAGGAAATTAGCTTGAGCCAGCCCAGCAAAGTTTCTAATTGTGATGTACTTGGGCAGTGAGGAAGGTAGAGTTGAGGTACTCCAGGTGCAGGAAATGGGGGCGTGGTCACTTATGGCATCTGACAAGGTGCCTACAGTCCCAATTCTGTCAGTACGATTGGTCAAGATCCAGTCTATCAGTGTCCCAGAGTTTGAGGCAGCTGAGGTTCTGGTGGGGCAAGTTATTATCTGATGCAGGCAATATAGCACAGTGGCTTATGGCTCTGAGCTGCAAACCTGGAGACTGGGGTTTGAATCCTACAGTCCCCACTTGTATACTATGCGACCCTGAGCAAGTCACTTAACTTCCTTGTGCTCCCAGGTCACACCTGGAAACAAGCTATGGTTTAGTGTGCCTTTCCTGGTTAAACAATTTCCCCTTTTCTATAATCTTGCACTAAGGACTGGAGCGTGTTATGTCCATTTCCAATCCAGTTTAAATTAAGATTGCCCAGTATCAGTACTTCATTTGAACCAACAGCAGGGGAGACTGCAGTAAGCAGTTCTTTAAGTCTCGAGATACAGCTTTCTGGCAGGTTATAGACACAGATTATGTGGAATTTTTTAGTACCCAGAAGGAGGGTCATATGCAGCGATTCACAAGAGGAGAGGGCTAGGGCGGAGGTAATGGAAAGATCAAGATGAGATTTGTAGTAGACAGTGACCCCCCCCCGCGCCTCTTTGGGAGCTGCCTGTCACATCTAATGAAGTTATAATTGGGTATGTGGCAAGAGCAGTCCAGGATTGATGGCTTGAGCCCAGTTTCAGACAGGCATAAGATGTTGGGGTGATAAAGAGTTACCCAGGCCTCAAGGTCAGCAAGATTACAGATCATGCTCCTGACGTTCGTGTGTGCTACACGCAGTTCCTTAGTATTAGCCCAGTTTGGGTCAGAGTAGGAGTGCGGCACTACTGGACCCGGGTTTAGTTCAATGTCTCCTGCTAGGATGAGTGCAATTAATAGAAGGTACCTAAGTTTTCTGAGCAGAATATGGGTTAGTTGTCTAACAAAGTGACAAGCACCTTTTTTATGGTGCACAGGACTGTATAAACAATACATTTCGTGAGCACAAGTGGGGTAAGATCAGGTGTTTAGGTGATGAGCATAGCATGTTCGAGAAAGTAAAATCCTTTTGGTTGAGCTGATTGGACATGGATGCAGTTGGCTAGAATAACAGGGAGAGCCAGGCTAATTTGAGTAATGCCACATAAAGGAATGCGAGGGTTAGATTAGTGTATGCCACAGTGATGAGACAGGCTATTTGTAGCCCTGACACAAACCTTTTGTTGCAGTAGCGGAGATTTGGAGACAGAGGGAGCTGCTAGCAGTACAAGATAAGTAAAAAATGATTTGTAGATAGACTAGCCAGTAGTAAGCGCCCCTTGCGATCAGTGACTATAAGGAGCAAATAGCAAAGTGGGCTGTTAGTCACATGATCACAAATTAGCTATAAATGTAATTGCCCAGATTGGGAAGGGAGGGGGGTGAGCTGGCTTGCAGCACCGGCGGGGTTTCAACTGCACCCTGGCAGAAGTTAGCTTACTGGGCGGCCAGTTAGCAAAGCCGAGCAGCAGAGCTCCTTGCAGTTTCTTTTCGGCGGAGGCAGCAGTGTTCCATGCTGCTATCCAGGAGGTTCAGCTCCTGGTGTCCCATTATTTTCTGCTAGTTACTGCTGGGAGTCGAACAGCGGTAGAGGCGGTTGATGTGCGGAGGTCCCGGCACCTGCAGCAGCTACCAACAGGAGCCCAGTTGGGTGAAGAAGGGTTCCTAAGGAGGAAGGGAGGGCAGGTATAAATAATGAGGATTGCAGGGGAGGGATTTTCAGACACAAAAGAAGTGGGCAGGTCAGGGACAAGAAAAAGCAAGGTAATTGGATACAGAACAGGCCAGGGGGTTTCGGGGAAACAATAGCAGCAGGCATTGTTTGTGAGAGGGAGTGGGTGGAGGGAGAGCAGGAGAAAGTAGGCAGGAATGAACAAGCAAATTAACAAATCCCCCCAGTTAACAGATAGAGTCTAGCACAAGCAGAGAACACTAAGCTGAAATTAACTTTATACAATCTGATCTTAAATACTGTTTAACTAATACAGCACAAAAACTTTGGTTTCCCTGTCTAGAAACAGTAGCAGTGGGGGAAAACTTAATTAATTACTGTAATTCACTGCAATTTCAGGGCTGAAAAATAATAAATTCTGCACACAATATTTTAAATCTATCAAGAGAACAGCTCAGCAGTAGTGAGAGCAGGCAGCCTTGCATGAGTAGCAAGCCAAGTATTTGCACAGTGTTCTGTCCTAGTTTGGGCCATTTGAAAAATGGCACTAAAAAGTCTTTTGAAAATTCAACTGTGCCCTGGCAGAAGTTAGCTTACCGGGTGACCAGTTAGCAGAGCCAAGCAGCGGGGCTCCTTACAGTTTCTTTTCGGCAGCAGCATTCTGTGCTGCTATCCAGGAGGTTCAGCTCCTGGTGTCCAATTTTGTTCTGCTGGTTACTGGTGGGAGTCAAACACTGGCAAAGGCAGCTGCTGTGCGGTGGTCCCACCACCTGCAGTAGCTGCCAACAGGAGCCCGGTTGGGTGAAGAAGGGTTCCGGGTGGCCAGTTAGTGGAGCCGAGCAGCGGAGATCCTTGTGGTTTCTTTTTGGTGGCAGCGTTCTCTTCTGCTGTCCAGGAGGTTCAGCTCCTGGTGTCCAATTTTGTTCTGCTGGTTACTGGTGGGAGTCAAACACTGGCAAAGGCAGCTGCTGTGCGGTGGTCCCACCACCTGCAGTAGCTGCCAACAGGAGCCCGGTTGGGTGAAGAAGGGTTCCGGGTGGCCAGTTAGTGGAGCCGAGCAGCGGAGATCCTTGTGGTTTCTTTTTGGTGGCAGCGTTCTCTTCTGCTATCCAGGAGGTTCAGCTCCTGGTGTCCAATTTTGTTCTGCTGGTTACTGGTGGGAGTCTAACAGCGGTAGAGGTGGCTGCTGTGGGGAGGTCCCGCTGCCTGCAGCAGCTACCAACAGGAGCCCGGTTAGCATGGTTTGCCCCCCAGGCAGGGATGAGTTGGGGGCCTGTACTTCCCGAACATCTTTCGTGTGTTAGGGGGGCTGTGGATCTGCGCCGGGATGCTCCATCTCCCCAGAGTGTAGGGAGCCATTTCTCCTTTGTTCTGGGCATGATGTGTGCCCCTGATGTCAAGGTGTGACTGCCAACATCTGTTATGCCTCCCCCCCTTTACATGGCTGGGCACTTGCTGTACCCCAGGCCTCTGCTTGGGGCCAATCAAGCGGCAAGCTGCAGCACCCCTCCCTCCCCGGAGAAGGCGAGCAGTTCCCTGGATGCTCAGTCTCCTCTCTCTCTGGCCAGCCCTCCAGCTCCTGGGCTCGTTCCAGAACCCGGGTCGCCAGCATCGTGAGCAGTAACACTACCACTGCAGCAGCGGGCAGGCATTTTATTAATGTTTCAATTTAGCTTTTTCTCAGGAAAAGAGGCAACCACATTTGGCTAACACATACCATAGCAGACCTGGCAAGAGTTAGAATTGAGACAATATGAAAACTCATGGGGTTCGATTCTTACAACGGGCTTAGATCGGTGCAAGCTGTGGCAAAGTGACTTGTGCCAAAGCCCGGTGCACCAGGGACCCTGTACCTGTACCTGATCCTAGTACAGGAAGGGTCCCGGCACCCAAGTCCCCACATTTGCAGCAACCTCTCCTATGCGGCAAACACATGGAGCATGGGAGGGTTTGCCGCAGGCACCTTGCGGCACAGGCAAGCATTTTGCCATCCCCTGTGCAACACCAGAAATGTCCATCCCCAATGGTCTAGTGGCCCCCCTACCTAATGCCCAATGTCCCTGTTATAATAACATTAGGTAAACCCCCATTCATTGTTGGTCCAGTGCCCCCCAATCCCCAATGTCCCATTATTATAATGTTAATTAAAGCCCCATTCATTGGTGGTCCAGTTGCCCCGCTCCCTGATCCCAATGTCCCCATTATTATAACATTAAGTAAAGCCCCATTTATTCGTGGTCCAGTGACCCCCAATCCCCAATGTCCTATTATTATAATGTTAATTAAAGCCCCATTCATTGGTGGCCCAGTTGCCACCCTTCCCCGATCCCTCATGTCCCCATTATTATAACATTAAGCAAAGCCCCATTTATTGGTGGTCCAGTGGCCTTTCCTCCAACAGGTAGTGCCCACCTCCCGCTCCACAGTCGAGACCAAGCGACTAACTAGCACAGCCTCCTCACACCTGTGCGACCGACTGATTGAACTGTCACTGAGTGTGTACTGTAAGTATGCACCAGTGACAGTTCAGTTGGGGTGGCCATGGTGTGAGGAGGGCTGTGCCAGTCGCTGTCTCTGTCTCAGGATGGGGGAGAGGGGTGGTGCACTACCTGCTGGGGTGGTGGGGTGGGGGGGGTCACTGGACCTCCAATGAAAGGGGCTTTATTTATTGTTATACTATTGGGGACATTGGGGATCAGGGAGGAGGGGCCACTGGACCACCAATGAATGTGACTTTGTTTAATGTTATAATATCAGGGACATTGGGGATTGAGGAGGGGGGGACCATGGCACATTGCCACAAACAGGCTACTCTCCCAGAGGAGAATTTTCTAAGTACTCTTAGACCAGCTCTGGCTGGTGTAAGGGTACTTAAATGTTCTTCCTCTGAGAGAGTTCTGAGAATCCCATATTCAGGGATGTGGCAGCTTGAGTCTGCCACATGCCTCCTAGAACCATGTCCCAGCCCATTTTGGGGTGCACAGGTGGTGCAAGCCCCATTTGGGGCAGGCAGCCTGTGGGTGATGCAGGCTGCCATTGAGAATCACTTCCGGTGCATAGTTTGGTGCAAAGGACACCGTGCCACATCATTGTGGCGCAAGCCCCTTATGCAGCCCTGGGAGCTTTGAGAATGGAGCCCATGGTGCACAGCATAAGCAGTACCTATACAAGTAAATTTCACAGGTATGCTAATGTCTTTATTAACTGTAGCTGAACCTCGCTTTTTGGCAAAACATTTTTCATTGCACTGCTGCTTTAATTAGTCTAAACACCTCAGCTGATCATGCATTAATTCCCCAAGAAATGCATTCTTCAGAAGTAGCGTAACCCAATCTACATAGCAGCAACCTAACTGTACAAAAATAAAACCTTTTTCAATTACATAAATGCAATAAAACACAACAAGACATGGTTTTCTTCAGAATTAATGCACTTCCTGGGTGCATTCAGTTGCTGACCTTTGTTACCAGACTCACATAGTCTACCTAGTAACAGCCAAACTAACCACACGAACATTTTTCCCATTAAAATAAAAAACTTTTTCATTTTACAAGCACAATAACCTACTCTGGAGCATGGGTTTCTTGAGAATTAATGCACTCCTGGTGCTTACAGAAAGGCACTCGACCATTGGTCTCATGCCTTCCAGTTCCCCCAGACTGTGCATTAACTCCCTAGAAATCCATGTCCTGTGTGAGATATTGTTCACATAAACTGCTGCTAGAGCATAAAGTTAAAAGGTACAAAAACAGCGAGAAAAAAATCAGTGCAGAAAAACATACCATGGGACAAAATATGAATTAAAAACCTTAGAAGGGTGTGTAGCATAGTGGCATGACTAACACACTTTCTTAAACAGTAAGGTACAGCATGGGGGGTAGGATATCACGAGATGACCGCCCATGTACCAAACTCTACTCATGTGAATCACCGTGAGGCTGTGAGTACCACTGAGTCATCCACCCTTCTGGAATCACCTTATTGAGATTACAAAATGCAGTAAGCCACTTTAGCTATACACTTTTAAATTTAAAGCACTATCAAGGTAAAAAACAATAGATGGAAAATGTAACTAGTTTTTAAAAGTAGCCAGCTTTAACTTTTTTAATTTCTGAAGAATTTTTAAGTCCGCTTGGCATAGCTAGAAGACCTCTTGTGAGCACATAAGAGTAGATTTACAGATAGGAAGAAGGAAAACTGCCCAGTGAATTATGAACTATTTTTGTGTCTGCCTCCGACTAACCCTGCCTGCCCATGAATATCCCATTGAGCTTTTATACAGGATCCCTAAGAGGATACTGGTACAGTAGGTCTGCAAATCTGAACAGACTAGATAGGTCATAGCGCCTTTTTTCTGTTGGCTATTTTCATATGTTCGTACAGTAGTATGCAAAATTCCACATACTCCACTAATGCAAAGCATCCTGGGAATCACATGCAAAACACCATGCTAGGATTACATGGGCCCAATACATAGATGTAAAGATTGATGGTGCTATTTGGGACACATGCGAAGGGCATATATTTTCCTGCAACCGAGGTGCAGCATATACCTATTTAGATAATGGTTAAAGTAAAACTCGATTCCTGATTGGCTGAAGCAGCCTGCCACCCGGGCCGTTATTTCTTAACAACGGCCCACTGTAAACCAAGTTCGAATTCTAGAACTCGCCACCACCATGTTTTTTCCTCGCTAAGCGAACGGCTCGCCGACATAGCCCACTTCAAGTTAATTTCACTCATCTCGCTCGACATCAACAAAACCACAGCACGAAACAGTAAATAATACAATTTTTTTACTAAAACACTTTCCTGCCTCACAACTCTGCTTTGCTTTTAACCCGCGAACACCATTTCGGCCAGTCTGCCGACTCAGCTTACCACCCAGTCCGTTCTGAAGTCACCTTCATTTGTGACAACGCTCTCCCACAAAACAAACAGCAGAAACACCAAACTCAGTTTCTGTTTTCTGTAGTAAATAAAAAATTACTTTAGTGCCGCATGTATTTCCTCCTACTTGCACTCCTTTTCTCATTTGCCAGTAGCATTTTACTCAGTCTAGCAAGCACACTCACAGTCACTTCCTACCTATAAGAAACAGCAGCAGCACCCTCTAGTGGCAAGGGACTATTTTACAAACCCACATTTCTGTTCATTTGTAATAATATTTGACACTTTTTTTTTAATAAAAACATTATTAAAAAAAAAACTAATGTAACCCCATTATCTAAGTGTAATAATACCCTCCAAAGTGGGTGTTATGGGATATAATGGACCTTCCAGGAGTTATAAGGCCCTCCGCCTGCGGGGTCGGGCCTCATTACACCCCTGGGTGGTCCGTTATATCCCAATAACGCCCACCCTGTTGGGTATTATTACTTACATAAATCACTTGACTAGATATAATGGGACTGCAATATTTGCTGGTGATAGTCCATGAAATGGTGCAAGGTATCTTGCCTTGGTCTGTGCCTTGGGCACACTGTGCTACCACTGAAGTACTTCCCCCCCTCACCTTGCACCATGATGGCTTTGCCAATATGTATATATATATGTATACTGCTCCATGCTGGTCTTTCCATGTAGTCCAGGAATTGTGTGAATTGGTTGTCCACATGATTGCCATCCAGAGGACCCCCCCCCCAGCTCCCTTCTTTTCCATTACTGTTCTTGGTGGTGCTGCGCATCACTGAACCCTTCCCCCCTTCTGGATCTCAAGACTGCAACCCCTGAGAAAGCTGCTTTCAGTAGTTCTACTGTGGCAAGGGTCGCAGAGCCTTGTGACCAGGTGCTACGGGCACCAGGAAGTCACTGTGCATGTTAGCACCTCAGACTCTACCTGCCCCTTTTGCTTTGCTAGCACACTCACCTGTACACTCGGACAGCATAAGACTTGTGACCCCTTTCTCTTCAAGTCTTTGATGGCCTATATTTGTGTGTGCCTCCACCTAACCCTGCCTGCCCAAGGATATCCCATATAGGGCTGGCCCACCTACACAGCTATTGCACTACTGTTTGCAACGCTGAAGACTCAGGTTCAAGAATAAGCTTGAGTCATCAAAGGGATTACCAGGGGAGGTAAGACGAGTGTCCCACAGAAAAGTGGGTGTTTGAGCTCTGCTGCTTTATCACCACCTGTGTGACCACAGGTATTAGTGCACAGAAGCTGACGAGCTGCGAGGAAGAACTCTGACATGTCCCGATGAGAGTGCACGCACCTGCATGTGCATGCATCAGGAGCTTCCTCGGCATCCTAGTGGAGGAGTGAAAAGTGGAAAACCAGCAACCAAAGCAGGAGGATGCCCACCCCTCACCACAGACCCCACACTGCTGACTGTGGTGCTCCCTTCCACATTAATGACCTAGTCTCTGATTGAGGGTAGTGCTCTTCCACCCGATGGTCTTACCCTGGGGGGTAAGCTAGGGTCACTCTGGAAAACAGGTAAGTCCCAGAGAAGGCGGGTAATGGGGTTGAGTGAGTGGGTAGGACCAATGGGGCTGGTTGGCAGTAAGGGGGGGGGGAAGCATACTAAATAAAAAAAAGGATATGTCAGAGACTGACTATCAGGACATATATAGCATACCAAATTGCACAAACCTTACTAATGCAAAGCATCATGGGGAGTATATGCAAATAAGGATGCATATAATTCCCATGATGCTTTGCATTAGGCAGTCACCATATGTGTATTTTGGTATTTCTTTGAAACGTGGCTTTGTTACCAATCCCCTTCCTGGGTAAATCATGTGTTGGTGCTTTTGTTTTAGTTTTTTACTTTTAAATTGCTTTTCTGTTTTGGGCTTACCATGACCCAAACAAGTGAAATCACAAGGAAGGATACATTCTATCCCTGGGCTCAAATAACAGAAAGCCCATGCACAGTTGTAGTGAAGGGTGGTACTATTCTGGTGAACACAGAGTTCCATTTAATGCAACTTACAAAACCTGTAATACAGGAATTGGTGTTGCTGTCTGCAAGAGTTGTATTCTTCTTCTACCACAGTGGCATAGTTTCCTTTATACAGATTGTATGCCCAGATATTAAGGGTAGCATATAGGCTGTCTAACCATTATCATGCTGGACTTTGACAATGTCAGGGCTGGCTCATAGCAGGGTACTGGGTGCATGGTGCTATTGCCAAAGTTGTTCTCTCACACCCTTGCCACATACCCATGACAGCTGCTTGTTTTTTTTATTTTTTTAGTTGTTTAGTTGTTTAACCAGGTATAGCACACTAAGCTGAAAGCTTTTTTACAGGAGCGACCTGGGAGCACAAGGAGGTTAAGTGACTTGCTCAGGGTCACACAGTATGCAAGTGGAAGCTGTGGGATTCAAACCCAGGTCTGGTCTGCTGGATGACACCAGATTTACAGCTCAGAGCCTTAGACCACTGCGCTATACTGCCCCCCCAGTTTGTTGGCCATGCCATGTATACTTTATCTCACCAAAGTGGGGGTGGGGTTATTTGAGTGGTGCAAATGGCTTCCTGTACTTTTTCCCCATCAAAACTGCCATTCACAAATGAGTTTCACTGTTTGCAGGGCACAGAGTCACCTCTGCAACAGCAGTACAGCATAGACTAATGCAAATCACCTGTCCGTATGTTAGTGGATTCAGGTAGGTTGTGTGACCCCCTAACATACCTTTATTTTTATTTTTATTTAGTTTTTGTTTACTGGGTAAGTGCACTAGCCAACAATATGACTATTTTCAGGCATGAACCGGTAGAGTACAGAACATAATGAACAATACAGCACATTGCAAACAGGTACAGAGCAACAGTACACTTTCAAAGTAGTAAGCATTTTACAGTGATGCAGAACATAATGAAAAATACAGAACATTTCAAAGGTACAGGGCAGCATTAAACTTGTGAGCAGTTGACAGTGATACAACATAAGGAACAGGAACATAACAGTAGCAAACTGTACAGTAAAACAAATTAAAACTACAAGTTATATAGGTAAAAACAAAATTACTACATGAGATACAGTAATAGGAGATACAGATAAAATTAACGCTGTAGGATTTAAAATATAGGAATGGCAGGAGGTAGGCATAGAAGAATACAGTAAGGTGATTTAGGGTAAGAAGATTAGGTTAGTGCAGTTCAAAACTGAGATAAGTGGGGCTGAATACAGACAAGAGGAAAGGAGAAAAAGGTAAGAGGCAAGGGCAAGATACAAGATAGGGAGAGCGTAGCTAAAGGAGTGTGAGGGAAGAAAAGGAAGGAGGAAAGTTAGGAGGAGCAGTAAAGTGTCTTGGGGGGACGGGGGGCCTACAAGTCCATTAATTAGGGTCAAAACAAGTGCAAGGGTCAGCACGCGATAGATATCATCGAAACTCTTTCTCAAAGTGTTGATGGGATCCAACCTGCTTAAGTTCTATGGGAAGTGCACTGTCACATCCACAGGGGTCAGCCCATGGCATATATACATGAGCTCCACATCAAGCAGACTCAGCCGACCTTGAGGCCTTCGTCTGCTGCCATTTTTGTATGTATATATGCCTCAGACACAGGGCGCTAATGCCAGTCATTCCCTTCAACCTGTACATTGATGGCCAGGCCAATATGTCTATATCCTGCGCTATTCCTCACTGCTCCTGGTGTTCCAATGGCCCCACAATCCTGTGACATGGTTGTCCATATCCTTGCTATCCACTAGATCCCCCTCCTTCACCCTGTTTCCTTCCATTACTGTTGTCTGTGGTGCCTAAACCTTCCGAAAGACGGAGTGACCTCTCTGTCTCACTTTGATGCTTTACAAGAAAATGCAACAGCAGCCATCATTGGTTGCCGTTAACTCTTGTTTTTTTTTTCCCTTTTGCTACTTAGAAGATTTTCTACTGGATAGTGTTAGGTGGGATGCACAGAACTGCGCTCTACCTGGAGGCTGACATATAGTGCTGACCCCTTCATACCTCATCGACATTATGGCTACACCCATTGTGGCATCACTAGTAACCCATCAGGCAGCAGCTGATTGGCTCTTCTTGGTCAGTTGTGATGTCACAGTCAGTAAGGACACAATACTGATGAGGTACAAAGGAGACTAGAACTTGACATGTCAGAATTTGGACTTATATAGCGGTTTTCAAGGACACCATATCCAAAGTGCTTTACAAAGCCATGAGGTTGATTCTGATAGTGCAGGGACTGTGTAGAGTAATGTTATCCCTCTCCCTTTCCCACCTTCACTCCTCTGCTGCACAGTCATCCTTCTCCTGTTGCCTTCCTTCCCTCCGGAACCTGCTCCCCTTGGTTCTCCATCTCTCCCCCTTCCCGTCTCCTTCAGGCATCAGCTAAAACTTCTTCCTGCTCTTCACTGTTGCTCTAGCGATTCCCTTTAATGCTTTACTATGTTATGTTGTTAGGCTGATCCTTTTAATTGCTTTACTATCTTTAACTGTACTCCATTTTAATACTTCAGTTTGTACCAGTCATTAACCCTTAGGCTGCCGGAAGATTTAGAATGCATAGGTTTTTAGGACAAGATATCTTGTCGGCGGCAGCCTTACTGTGTATGCTTTTATCATTGTATTTTCTGTCCCTTCTCCCCCGGATCACTTTTGTTATATTTATTTATTTAAGTCGTGGAAATACACCTTTGAGCTGGAAGCTTGTTTACAAAGATTCCACGTCAAGTAAAAGAAGAAGGATACATGAAAGCATTAATCCACGACGAAGGTGGCATCTAATGGGGAATTAATGCATGGTGCAGCCGAGGGCCTACAACGGACCAACCATGCATTAATTCTCCATTAGATGCCACCTTCGGAGTGGATTAATGCACTTGTAACATAGCTTGTGCAATGCTACTTTTATGTGGCTACTGTTTCACTTGTTATAACACACTCATCACTAGTAGGAATTATATCACTTAATTATGGTTTCTATGTCCTTCTTTATAAGGCTCTGTGTAAGTGCCACAATGCAAGTGCACGTTGCACTGCCGACATCCACTTACATAGTGTGTACCAACTTGTGAGACATTAAGACTTTAATTAACGTTGCAAGACACACATAACATTATTTTGTCAGTTACAAACCTCGCTATTCAGATCGGCTGTTCTACTCGTATGCTTCCATTTTTACTCATATTGCTGCCCTGGTGGATTGTGGGAACTATGTCTTCGCTGCATAGTTTAGTGTGCCCAAACACTGACAGGACTTCCCTGAGCTGAGTGTGCAGAGCTCCGCTGATCTTTCCGACCAACAGGTGGCACTTGTTCAACAGCAGACGTCTTTTGCTGTTTTTGTCAATGACGTCTTTCATGATCTTTTACTTTTGCTATGGCATTGTGCTGCCACTATTGCTATTTGCATCGGGTGTCGCCGTGAACTGCAAACAGAACACTTTGACCTTGCAAATATATCTTCTTTACTGCCTACTCGTCGGCTCACTAACACTGACTCCGACATCTGCTCCAGACACAGAGTTCATTTCCGACCAATAGGTGGCGCTTTTGAGACATGAGGAAAACTGTGCTGCCTTGATACATGCTGTGTTGCTTACTTTTGCTGTGCAGTACTGAGTTTCACTCTGCTAACACTGGTGAACTTTGTGCTGGGTTAGTGGGTGGGTCGGCAACACTAAACTTCATTTTTCTTCCCTGTCTGCCCCCAAACACACTTGCTGCATCATTATTCACACCGCTCTACTGGCTTGTTCGCTCTCCAGTTGCATTACCCGCTCTCTGCTCTTAGGATGATCGCGCCACCTATTGGTCGACCTAGGAATGTACCTACTGCTGAGGACACAAGTCAGGGAGCTCTCTAAGCGCGTTCAAGAGCTCAACGTGGCATTATCGTCTCATAATGGCATGTTGCTCTTGTACCACCTGACACTCTTACACCTATCACCTTCCTTCTCTACACTGCTAATATTTTTGCCATGTTACGGTTTATATTGGCACATTGTAAGACAGTAAAAGTGCAATGTTACAAGGTGTGGCAAAACAAACAGGTGGATACATAGTTACAAACAATTAAGATACATCATTACAGTCATATAGAGGAGCAAGCAGAAAAATGTTTCCTTTGTCAGGGTTAGAAGGGGAGGGGGTAAGAAGAGGTAGATAGGTAGGAGAGAGTGGGGTAGAGTTAATGCATCATGGAAGATAGGAAACTGAATTAACTGGAGGTTTGGTAGGGATGGAACTGGGGGATTGGAATTGGGTGGTGGGAGGAGGAAGGGAGAAAGAGGACAGGAGGGGAATGTGGCCATAGTGAGAGATGGGGTTAGCAGTCACATCTGCTCTGATTGGCAAGGTGGAAAAGAGCCTTAACTCAGTGTGCTTTTCCCAGTTACCAATTTTTAAATAAATAAATGAATTAAATAGAATAGAATGTGGATGTATATAGCACCTTTCATACACACTATATCCCAAAGTGCTTTACAAAGCACACACCACTGCTCTCCTTATTACTCTCTGTCTATCGTACCCCTCTCCACCATCGACAGGCCCACTGCTTAACCTTTATCACTAAGTACTGGTTTGGGGCTCTTGCTTCATACCTCTCCTCTCTCCTATCCTCTGCCATCCTTACCTCCTACCCACTGGGCTCCATGGAATCCCACTCCTTCTCCCTTTCCCACCCTCACTCATCTACCAGTCAGCCTGCCTTCTCCTACCGCCTCCCCTCCCATGTCAGAAGATGGCAAAATTTTTATTTTGCCTATTTTTTAAATGCCAGCTTTAACAGCTTCAGTGGGGAAGGAAGGTATGAGACCCCTTTCAGGAAAAAAAAAGACTGTGTGTGTGACTGGCAAACTACTGAGAGGGTAGACAAAGTGGTGGTGGGTGGTGCAATCGCAATCACTTTGATCAATAACTGAAACCTGGAAAATAATTACAGAATACACATCTATTACAAACAGAGATGTTTAGGCTAAGAGCGCGTGTGTGTGTGTGTGTGTGTGTGTCACTTAGCAAAATGGTATCTGTGTTAATTGCTTTGTAACTGAGGGAAAAATGGCTGCCAAACATTTTTATGTTTGCTTGCACGCATGTGCAAGAAACATAGTGCCTTCATCGGAGATTTTGGAGGTGTGTCACCTCCTCCTCCAATTCAGGCAGTGTCCTGGCAGGCGCGGCCCCTGTAAGCCAATGCATTTTGGAGCTGTCTATGACACGCTCCAAAATGCAGTGGCATACAGTTGAAAGGGGGAGCTATGCTTGAGTGAGCACCGATAAGATATCGGCTGCTCACGCAGAGCTCCCCCCCCAGGCACAGACAGTCGTGCACGCCCTGCACTGTATAGCCGACGGGTGCCCAATCCCGTCGGCTGAGCTGCGTCCCCACCCCCCAGTTGTTAGGTGCCACGCTGAGCCCACCCCAGCGTGGCAAGCACTATAGTCCTTGGCTGGCGGGGTGCCTAATCCCGTCAGCCGAACGCCCCCCAGCTTCTTGTGCCACGCTGGAGCCAACCCCAGCGTGGCAAGCGGTGCCGATTTTTTTTATTTTGCCGACGGGGTGCCTAATTCCCCGTCAGTGAACGCCCCTGTACTTGGCATGGGGAGCCCACCCCAGCATGGCAAACGTCCCACGACGTCTTTTTGTTTTAAACCTGTAAAATAAAACTGTCCTGCGGCACGCCTCTCAACCCCTCCCACAACCCGCACCCACCCACTGCGCACCCAGCTCCCCACACCCCCCACCCCATACTTACTCCGGACTCTGGCGCGACGATCTTCGGTGGACGGGAACATGTTCTGCCTCTTCAAAGCTGACCGCAAACTGAGGACATGCCGGTAAGCTGTATAATGGGTTACATAGGGGTTTCAACTTTATTGTATATCTCGGCATTTTGAATTTTTGCCAAATTTTCAACATGGCGTTTTAGGACTTCTCTCTCATGAATTATGTCACTGTCATGGCGTTATTCGGGCCCGGCAGATTTTGGCGCAGTGACTGCACAGTGACTGCAAATCACCCTTCAGGCCTGAATACCGCACATGACAGTGACATCATTCATGAGAAGGGGTCCTAAAAACCCCATGTTGAAAATTTGGTGCCAAAATTCCAAAAGACTGTTTTATGAGGGTATGCTATGCAGTTCCTACGCAGGCTCAAGTTAGTGAAATTTCAATATTTACTCCAGATTTTCAACATTGCCATTTTACCACACCTTCTTATGAGTAGTATAGCTGTCATTTTTCACATCTCACCCAAAATGCATTTCCACCCATGTAGCGCAGAATGGCGCAGTCGGTGTGCAAAATCAATGTACGGGACAAATTAAGAAAATCACAGTGACACTGTTCATGAGCAGAGGTCTTGAAATGGCTATGTTGAAAATTTGGTGAAAAAATTCCTAAAAATGACTGTTTTACGAGGGTGCATTGCGCAGTTCCTAGGCACACTCGTAAGGTCGCGAATTTTCAATATTTTCACTCCAGGTTTCCAACATTGCCATTTTATCACACCTTCTTATGAGCAGTACAGCTATCATTTTCACATGTCACCCAAAGCGCGTGTTTCTGCCATATGGCACAATACCGGCGCGAGTCGGTGTGCGAGATCAATGTAAAGGACAAATTAAGAAAATCACAGTGACACTGTTCATGAGCTCAGGTGTTAAAATGGCCATGTTGAAAATTTGGTGAAAAATTCCTAAAATGACTGTTTTATGAGGGCGTGCACAGCTCCTGCTATGCCTTTCGTAAGTTCACGAATTTTCAATATTTTCACTCAGATTTCCAACATTGCCATTTACACACCTTCTTATGGTAGTATAGCTGTCATTTTCACATCTCACCTGAAAACGTGTTTCCTACCATGTAGCGACAATGGCACAGTCAAAAGCGAAATCAATGTACGGGACAATTAAGAAAGTCACAGTGACACTGTTCATGAGCAAAGGTCTTAAAATGGCTATGTTGAAATTTGGTGAAAAATTCCTAAAAATGACTGTTTTACGAGGGTGCATTGCGCAGTTCTACGCACATTCGTGAAGTTATAATTTTCAATATTTCCTCCAGATTTTCAACATTGCCATTTTACCACTCCTTATGAGCAGTATAGCTGTCATTTTTCACATCTTGCCCAAAATGTGTTTCCACCCGTAGTGCACAATGGCGCAGTATGTACAAAATCAATGTATGGGACACATTAAGAAAATCACAGTGACACTGTTCATGAGCAGAGGTCTTAAAATGGCTATGTTGAAAATTTGGTGAAAAAATTCCTAAAAATGACTGTTTTACGAGCGTGCGTTGCGCAATTCCTATGCATGCTCGTAAGTTTGCAAATTTAATATTTTCACTCCAGATTTTCAACATTGCCATTTTATTACACTTCCTTATGAACAGTGCAGCTGCCATTTTTCATATGTCACTTAAAATGTGTTTTCGCACATGTAGCGCACAATGGTGCTGTTGGTGTGCGAAAGCAATGTTTAGGACAGATTAAGAAAATCACAGTTACACTGTTCATGAGCAGAGGTCTTAAAATGGCTATGTTGAAAATTTGGTGACAAAAGTCCACAAAATGACTGTGTTACGAGTGAGCAATGCACAGTTTCCACGCACCCTCGAAGTTCATGACTTTGTAATATTTTCAGTCCAGATTTTCACCAGTGGCATTTTTCACACTTCCTTATGAGCAGTACAGCTGTCATTTTTCACAACATGGCTGAAGTGTGTTTTCACACTTTCAGCGCTGAGATGCATGGTCGCTGTGGGAAATCATTGTTCGGCACAGATAAAGAAAAATCACAGTGACACTGTTCATGATCGGAGGCACCAAAATGCCTGAGTTGACAATCTGCTGTAAAATATCCCCAACCTAATTATATTACGGGTGTGCGTTGCACAGTTTCTATGTACGCTCATGACTTCACCATTTTTTTAAATATTTTACTGCAGATTTGCAACATTGCCATTTTTTACACCTCCCCATGAACAGTACAGCTGTCATTTTTTACATCCTGTTCGGAATGTTTTTGCACCTGTGGTGCTAAATGCCGTACTCGCTGTGCATAAGCAGCTTTCGGCTAACAAACTGATATTCCCCCTGTTCATGAGGTGGGGTCACAAAAAAAAACATGTTGAAAATTTGGAGTGAAAATACCAACGAATGCCTGAGGTATTAGGGTTTCCAACCATAACGCCCAACCCTGTACAGAATGACAGGCATCGGGGGTGTGACTTGGGATTCTTGCCTGTCATGCTCATACCATTCCACATCCTGCAGCCAGTGAGAGGCATCGAGGTATGCCTTGGACTCTTCAGCCCCAAAGTTCACCCCATTCTCCTATATCGCACCCATCTCACCGCATTTCCTAATGAAATGGGGTGCACATAAGGGCCAAAGACCCCAATGAACACTGTGACACTTGTCAGTGTCTGCAGGTTGAGGTGTGGTGAAATGGCGAGGCCATTATGCCCGATGACCCAAATGCATGCCCCAATGCCTGTCACTCTCTGCAGGGTGGTGGTGGGGTTGGCTTCAGTTCACTACTTCACTGCCATTCCTATTACGCAGCTCTGTAACTTCTACATTACCACTGCCAATGCCAGCAAGCAAACATTCGGCATTGACAAATGCTTGTTGTTAACATTCTATTGCAGTGTACTGATATGTGAAGTTGCCAAATACAAGGATGACTGTGGGTAGTGCTGCATTCATTCACGGTCAGGTAACTGGTTCTAGTCAATCCGAATTTGAGGATTTCAGTGCCTGTTTTGCAAATACTGGTATGGCAGGAATTGTAGAATAGAATAGAATAGAATAGAACAGAATTTGAATTGATGTAGCACCTTTCATACACACTATCCCAAGGTGCTTTACAAAGCAATGAGATAGATACAGGTAGTGCAGAGACAGTACAATAGAATACAATGATTTATATAGTGCCTTTCATACACTCTGTTTCCCAAAGTGCTTTACAAAGCAATTAGTTAGGTACAGGCAATGCAGGGACTGTGGAATAGAATATAATTTGAATTTACATGGTGCCTTTTACTTGTACTGTATCTCAAAGTCTTTTACCAAGCAAGTTGACAGATAAGGAAGCTGGAAAAGAATACAGGAACTTGCATCAAACAAGGCAGACATTAGTAAGTGCTTGCAATGAGGTCTGAAGTTCCTCACTGTCACTAGAAAAATTGATTTCTTAAAATAGCATCTAATCTTCCCTAATGGCTTGCAGTGGCATAGTGTGAGAGGCCAGTCTTTCAAGAGCTGTGCTTGTCAAAGTCTCACAGGTTGAGGATGGAAGATGAGAGATAAGGGTATATGTACGTGTGTGTGTGTGTGTGTGGGGGGGGGCTCTACTACAGTTCCCCAGAGGGGCTGATAAGCCGATTGGCCAGGAAGGGAGTTTCCTTCAACTGTGGCTTACATCATACTGGGCACGGTTTCTGGAAAAAACAAACTCAGAGCAGGACTGTTCTGGGAAGGGGCGCATTTTCTTTCCAGAGTTACTGTAGCTGTGTGTGCAATTCCTGTAACTGTGACTAAGGACCTAGATCCACAAGTCTTTGCACTGCTATGTCTCCTACAAGACCCCTGTGCCCTTGAAAATGTTAACTAGTGCATTACATTTGTTTTTTGCTTTAACATTTCCATAAGGCAGCCTAATAGCTAACATGCTATTAATTAACATGTAATGTTTAAATTAAAACATATGTTTTTGTTAGTATATATATATTGATTGTGCTTATTGTTTTTTTCTCTCTAATGGCGCAAGTTTTATTTTTTTCTCAAATGTTATTGAAACACCTAAGTCACATACATGAATATACATAGTATAAATTAATATAAATACAATAAAAACCTTAAAACTTGTTTTCAACTATAAGTTCCAATACAGTCCGGTTAACATCTCCCCATTTTAAATGATAAATTATTTAATTACAGTTCTATGAACTTTACTATTGTTTATAATCAGTATAATAAAGCACTAAGAGAATACCTTTGCAGTCACAGATTTTAATTACAAATCCATTCCAGCTGACGTGATTTAGGAAATAGACGAGAATATAGCAAGACACAGGAAGGTATGGATTTATTATGATTAGTAATTGTCTGTATATCATCATGTTTGCATGTATGTGTACTCTGTTTGATATAACACCTATGTTTGAGGATTTTAAACTGTACACAGCAGAGCTTTTTTTTTTTTTACCAGGGGAGAGACACTAAGCTGAAAGCTTGTTTACAGGTGTGACCTGGGAGCACAAGGAAGTTAAGTGACTTGCCCAGGGTCATACAGTATGCAAGTGGGGGCTGTGGAATTCAAACCCAGAGGAAGGATTCACAAAGCTTTCTGAAGGTGCAAAACCTTCCCTAAGTCCCCAAAATGTCCCTAGCTACAGAAAAAAGGGGAAATTGCTCTGAATGCTATTCACAAAAACCTCTGCAACTGTGGAAAAAATACACTACGGACTGTGGAAAAAAAGTGCAGCTGCGGAAGTTCATGAGGATTAAAGGTAATTGATAAGTACGGCACAGCCCCTCAAAAGCTATTCTCAGCCTTTTTTTTCCGCAGTTGCAGAAAAAATGTTGCACACATTGGAGTGAGGCGTAACACTCCCTCAGCAAACTGCAGTAGTGCCCCGACAATTGAAATACAATTAAAGTGGAGGTCAGGCACAGGTAATAGCATCCCAGTGGGTGTATCAGTGGCTGATGTTACAGCAACATTAGCGCACATTCGCCATTGAATGGCAACAAAACACAACCACCAGACCCAGTGCAGCCCACAGGCAGTAGAGCCTGAACAGCCTGCAGTGAGTATTGTGATGTGGACAGCCAGTTCGGAGTGCTGTATCATTTTTTTTTAATATAAAATGTATTACTGACTGTCTCTGCTGAAAATTTGGTGCTTTAGAAGTGACCTCGCTCCCCGGCCCCCAGGTTTCAGCTGAAAGATGAAAGCCATGAGAAAATGCTGAAACAACATGTGAGATCAGACACCCACAGATTTTAGATACCAGGTGTTATGTGGAAGGCCTGAAGCTAATTACAGGGTGGAAGAAGCTTGAGTTGAGCATATCCTTTTTATGACATTGGAGGAAAACCCAAGTTATTACACAAGGGTGTGAAATTATAAATGTTTCTTTGATGTCTGTGAGGGACAGTAGACCCTCTACATCAAAGGGTTATATGAGAAATTGAGTTATGCTGAGGTCACAGAATCTTAATGCCTTATTAGGACATCCTGTTTCATATAGATATATATTTTATATATTCTGACAGAGGAGGAGCTAGGTGATCTCACCCAAAAAGGGGTTGGCAAATATAGTTTTCTTCAAGGAATATTCTGTTTTACTTCACTGAGACACTTTTATCTAGACTCTGACAACGAAACATCTGTGAGCACTTTTAAGCAGGTATTTAGAGGTAGAGACAAATCTATGTACTGTCGGTAGGAATTTTACTGTTTAAACCTTGTTCTTTTAAAAGATTTGTATGTCTTGTGATATAACAGTTCTGTATTTTGTGTTTTACATATTTTTATCTATTTTAGCAAAACTCTTTTTAGAACTTACTTGGTCTGTCTTTGATTTCTTTCCTGTTGTTAGTGGAGTGTATATGATTACAGCAGACACTGTGCATAAGCTTGAATAGTGGTACCAAACTGGAAAGGTAAGAATAATCTGAAGTCTTTATTTAAGTTTTTAAGGGTTCATTTACTGCATACCTGGTTAGATGCCCATAAGGCAAAGATATCTGGCCCCCTGAAGAGAGAAATATCTAAGCCTGTGCATTGGGTAAGCTAGCAAGAGGTTCACAGTTTGAATCCCTCCAAGACTTGAGACCAAAGGTTGATTCGAACCCACAAAAGAGACAAGAGGGTTACCTTGTTCTGTTAAACTGTTCACAAGACTGTGCTCGGAGGTTGGCATTATGGAAGTAGAGGGCCTGACCTGCTGAGTGGGTTTGTGACAAGTATTACTCCTGCAGGCAACAGGAACACTCCAGGGAAGGAGGGCCAGCAGTTACAAACAGCCACTGTGGTGCCCTGGTATTGCTATACCTGTGGTGCTGCAGTGGTCCCAGTTGAGGGACTAGTTGCTGGTCTCTCTGTGGGTGCTTTCAGCTTCATGCCACAGCAGAAGTGTTAGTCTACTGCTCCAGCTAATTAGGTTCACTGTTGCTGTGCCTCCTAAGCCATTTCCACAGCTGTGGATCCACAGTTGCAGATTTTCAGCACTTGCTCAATTTCCGCAGCTGCTGAATTTTCCGCAGCTGCAGGGTTTCTGGCCTTCTTTGTGAATCCTGCCCCAGGTCTCCAGGTTTGCAGCTCAGAGCCTTAAACCACTGTGCTATACTGCCTCCTTTTTTGGATAAGCACTTTATAAATAAAGATTGAGTGGATGTAATGTGCACATCCCACCATGGCATCACTTTGTAGATAATCGATAGACCTCACTGAAACCAAAGGAATTTAGTTTTACATACAACTTTCTAGATGCACTGCATCCCAAAGGCTTTACAAGCCATGAACACTAGCCACCAGGAGTAAGATGCACACAGGAAGGTTAAGTGGGATTGAGTGAGGTTAAAAAGGTCAGGGAGGTTAAGTGCCAAGAAAAAAAAGAGTGTGGACAATGAGTCACAGAATGTGTGACGGTGGCAATGAGGTTCAAGGCAGGATCTCCTGGTTCACAATTCTACATTCCAACTACTAGGCTACATTTCATCTTGTCACTTTATTCCACAGACTTAGTGACCAAACTTGCAAAAGTAAATGCCACCAATTCAGCCACAGGCCACCATTTGCAGAACATTTGTTTGAAAACATTTGTTGCAAATCCCAAGAAGCATGTAGGCTTGCATTTATAGCCCAACAGCTGAGTTGCATGGCTTTCATATCTCAAAGGAGCCCTTGAAATTCTGCATATCTGTAATGTAAACCCTCCACTCCAGGTGTCATGGGGTTTTACAGATGGTACATAAGGGGAGGGGAGAACTTGCAGCCATGAAAACACAGCCCCTGAAATTAAAACTCATTGTCTGGGTGCTGATGAGTTGAGTTCATGCATGTGGGGTGCAGCAGCTGCGGGGGCAAACTCTTAGTTAATCAAATCACAAGGTGCTTTAAGTGAATACATTGTCCACTCAGGAGTAATTTTCTGGTGGACCATTTTTGCAATAACATTTATGTATTCAGTATAGATTAAGGGAGGTCACGAAGAGCTTAGGAAGGTTACGTAGAGAGAGAGAGAGAGTGAAAGGTGCCAGGAGATGGAGTGATTTGTTCAAAGTTACACAGTTATTAAAGGAGCAGTGGTGGGATTCAAACCTGGGCCTCTCGGTTCACAGTTCTGCACCCTAGTCACTAGGCAACACTAGGTCTTGGGTCAGAGAGGTACATTACATATTACTATAAGCCCCATTTGGGAGTTTAGTTAATTTGTGTTGCCAGTAAGTCTGGAGCTGGGGCCCTGTCTGCTGGCAGGGGGGACCTCAGGCAAGAGGGTTTAAAGGGGAGGTTTTGGCGCCAAAAGGGGGAGAGAAGTTCAGAGATAGGAAGAGGTAGGAGTGCGGCACGTGGTGTTTTCAGCTGAGAGGGCCGAGGTTCGGGGCTGGGGTGGGCCAATTGCCACTCCAGTCCACCACCCTTGAAGATTGGTAGGGTTTGTGCGCAGTTATGTAGCTGTAAATCATCTGGAGCCATAGAATGGTACTGCCTGTGACATTTTTGGGGAGCTGGAGTCCGAGGAGTTGCAAAGGAGCCCACCTTGTGATCTCTGGCACTGAGGTGGGGGAAGTGCAGGCGGTGTCCCAGGCATCCTTGTCTGCGGGTAAGAGCAAGTGGAGTCCCGGAAGCAGCCAGGCCATTGAGGCAGTACTGTGGTGGCAGCCCACACTGTAGAGAGGGTAGTGGTGGCAGCCTGTCTCCCTTTCCATGTGGCACTGTAATCTGGCTGGGAGATGTTCAGGAAACGTATGCAGCTAATGAGGGGTAAGTGCTCTGGGTCTCCAGGACTGCCAGGGCCTGCTGTGTCTACGATGCCCTGGGATGCTTGGAGCTTTGCACTGGCATTGGTGAGAGGGGACTGGCCATTTCTATGAGGAGTTTCTGTTTGTATGCAGATCATCCATCTTGTAGAGAGCTCCAGGACTGAACTACCACCATGAGGATTTGGGACCCTCTGTATGCAGCTTCAGCAAGTCCAAGCTGTTTCGGGGTACCCCACAAGTGGTGTGCATGTACAGTAAGACGTGAAGTCCAAGTAGGTTTTCGTGCAGGAGTGAAGCTGAAGGGGGATTTTGTGCAGCCTATTTTGGGCTCACTGCAAGGTGCTGCTGCCAGAATTCTTAGAGCCTCCATATGGCTCAGAGGGAAGCACTGCAGAAAAAAGCCTTTGGGAAACAAAGGTTACTGCAGACTGTTGTGAGGCTCTGTGCCTAGAAACGTTGTCCACTGTTTGATTCTGTACCATGCTCCATGGAGTGGACTGGTCAATTTTGCACAATTAAATCATTTCTTTTCAATCCCAGCCTGCTACAGAGTGTGCTCCACAGAAAAGGATATCCCCCTCCCCGTGAACTGTACTACCCAACACATAAAGTTGGGTAAACTCCACTTTGGGGACTGTTGGACCAATGTAGCAAGCTGCTGTAGTCTGGAGGAGCATGGAACAGATGGTCAGTCCCTGATTACGTATTTAAAGGTGGCCATGTTATGTACTCAGACCCAATCACTTTCTCTCTGGTCACTGATCAGAGTATGCCTGTTGTGCCACTTGTACTGGTGGGCCCTGCAGGCTGAATGCAGTCACACATTCAACCAACGCCCTTCTGTCAAGTCACCATAGGAGGTGTTGCTGCAGCAAGCAGCCCTTCTCCCTCCCCTGGAGTCTGTATATACTGTGTCCACTGCACCACTCATTCTCCACCAGTCGAAAGTTAAAGGGGATAGGAAATGTGTAATTGGCAGTATGTAGTAATGTTCCTAGTAAGAGAAATGAAAGACTTGCCTTCAGATGAGCCATATTTAACTGTACCTTAATAAACACTGATGTGAAAAACTGTGTTTTCAATTGTTTTCTTTTCATGGACAACATTCTACACAGTTCTCTTCATGGAACCAGTTATTTGGGTTTTTTAGTTTCATGAATTGTGTGCAGAATGCTAAACATGAGTTACGGTCCTATCAGAACCATGCTTAGAATTCTGTGCACAAACCATGACATGGTTCAAACTCCAGACCATTGGTTCCATGAAGAGAACTGCAACAGAATATTGCCCATAAAAACAAAACAATGCAGAATACAGTTTTCACATCACTTTTATTCTGGTACAATTACATATGGACCATTTAGGTCAATGGCTGTGATTTTTGTAACTGGGAACATTACAAACCGCTACAATTAGAAATCATTTCCTGTCCTCTTTAAGGACTGCATGGCAATGGAATCTTTCTCCTTTACATTTCCCATCTGAGGACCTAATCCTATATTTGTGACATCACAATATGTTGCCATGGAGATAACTATGATGCTACCAGCAGAGAGTCATCAGCTGGGGACAAAGATAAGTGTCTGGAATACATGAACTCTTAAATATGCTGCTTCCATGAAATTACCCCCTCTGATCTGGATCACATATTATGGAAAGCTACAGTATTGTATTTGCAGTAATTCGGTTAGAAAAATGGAAAATTTCACTGAATAATCTGGATAACGGCTAGATAATGACCAGGACACCTTTTCATCTGATACAAATTTATCCAGGCAATAAGTAAGCAATAATACCCAACAGGGTGGGCGGTATTGTGCTATACCGGACTGCCCAGGGGCGTAATGAGGCCCGACGCCACAGGCGGAGGGCCTTATAGCCCCTTGAAGGTCCGGTATAGCACAATACCACCCACCCTGGAGGGTATTATTGCACTTAGAAAATGGGCAACTATATTATAGAAATTTGAAAAAAATTATTTCATGTTAACAGTTTAAAAGTCTTAAATGTTTTATTCATTTTGGTAAAAAAATAGTTTCTCCACCTGCATTACAAGGCCCTTGATCCCACTTGGAGCATCTGAATGTTTGGTGTTGGTTGTCATGATTACTCCTGAGCCCCCCAACACACACACACACACGCCTTGTAATTGGCAAAATGTTTTGCTTTTTTATTTAGTAAGTAATAAACTGGGCCCCTCAATAGAATCCTATTTTGAAACTTCAGTGATGGGTCCGAGGAGTGGTGGCAGCAATTTCAGGAGCCGAGCAGGATAGTCTTTCCCTCCTGCATTTGTTTGTTTTTTTCGTTCTCGCAGCACACTCCGATGAGCTCTCTGTTTGGGGTACATAATAGGGATCAGGCCGAGGAGCGGTGGCAGCTGTTTCGTGAGCCGGAAAAATCTCATAACTGTTGTCACAAATGAAAAGAAATCCTGCCGTCTGCTATGACGAGAAGAAATCCTAATGTCAGCTCGCAGTGCCCTGCTCCCTTCTCCTGTCGCCCACTGTCACAAACATGCAATGCGAGTACTGTGGTTCAATGACTGGGCAAGTGTTGTCAGGGAACCATAGTACTCGCATGACACTGGCATTTATGTGTCAGTGAGAGATCAGGAGCGTACAGACTGAAGTGGTAACAGAGTACTGATTTTTTTTTAAATAAAGGAAACAAACCGAACAGAATGCTGGTTGGCATTTAGCAGGGCGTGGTATCTCCCGAAGATGGAGACGCATTGCATGTTTGTGACAGTGGGCGACAGGAGAAGGGAGCTGTGCACTGTGAGCTGACATTAGGAATTCTTCTTGTCATAGCAGACGGCAGGATTTCTTTTCATTTGTGACAACAGTTATGAGATTTTTTTTTTTTTATTTACAACTGTAAACGGATTGTGAAAATGTGGGGATGGAGAGGGGATTATCGTGGCCTGCCGTTACTGTGGTTGGGGTGGGTGTGATTTTTTTTGCAGCTATTGCTGGCTCAGAGTCGCGCTATCAAGTATCAGGGCAGTACCTGGCATGGGACAAGGGGATACTAAAAAGAAAGCCGGGGAATCTGTAAATTTGTACTTAATTTGCCTTTAGTTGGGACAGGCAGATGTCACTGAAGTAGGGAGCATTAGGTGACCAGTATCTATGCGTAAGTGAGAAAAAATGGCTGACAAATTCATTTTCAAATTACATGGTTTCAGCCAATTAAGAAGCAGGGTGGGAAGTAGGATATTTCAGTGGGTGAAGGGGCACTGTAGGCTGGTACTTTTTATTTCCTGGGCATCTATTGAAAGTTAATGTACCCCCCTGGCAAGGGTACTAGCCAATCAGATGCCAGGAAATAAAAAGCCCATTTTCTAATTAATTGTTATCTGTGGCATTTAAGGATACCACAAATTTGTCGAGCTGTTCTAGTAATAAAAGGAAGGGAAAAAGAATGTACACCATACACAGAAAGTAACTGGTATAGATTTAAGCAATAATGATTGAAGAGTCAGTCATTTCCTGGAGATTAACAACCAGCTGGGGAGGAAGGGTGGCCTGAGGCACAGCTGAGGACCAACCCCATCTAGTCGGTCATTAATCAACAGGAAATGAATGGCTCTGAGGTCATTATTATGATTATAAGTCTGATTGCAGTAATGAACTTTTTTTTTTCCAGCTCTGTTTATCCTCCTCATCTCTGACCCAAATACTCTCTCCGGTGTGACCACTCAGAGCTGCCTTGTCCCACCCTGCCTGAAGTCTCCAGCCTTATCTTCCAGGGCCTCCTCCTTGTTTCTCTGGCTCTCCGACCCCTGGATCTAAGCCCCCGGTGTGGGACTGCCAACTCTTTTTGGTGACCTTTCTGAAATCCAGACAGAGAGTACCAGTGAATGAGGAAGCACTGGAGCCAGGCTGAAAGACCCGGCATTGGGTGTGGAGGTTGGCCACTGGACCCACCTTTGCATACCAGGGGATGGGGTATTTTCCATGTTTCTGCAGTTCTCGAGAGCGTGACGTGTACTGACATCCAGCACAGCATAGGTACGCTCCCGCATCCACCTGCAGGACATCTGCTGTGGCTCCCATACCTCCTACATGCCCTGCGAGCTGCACCACCCAGTTGCCACCAGAAGCCATCAAAGCTGTGCAAAGCCTCTGACCCTCCCTGGGAATGGAGAGCTGCCAATTGGCAGCTCAGTCCAAGTCCATGCCTCCTCCCCCGGCCAACCCCTGGCAGCCCAAGCTTGCTCCCGAATCCGGGTTGCCAGTGAAGTGCGGGGTATGGCATCCAGTGCCTCAACCCTCAGCACCACTGGGCTGGCTAGTAATGAACTTTTTGGAAGCTTTTGTTTTGTTTGGTTATTGTTTTTGCTTCTGTGAGGTGCGATGACACTGCCGCATGTCTTGAAGGCTGCTCTGTGATGTCTGTTACTGCTTCTCCATGTTCGACGAGGTATTGTGTCTTTTATGTTGTAGGTTTTTAGTGGGTCTTTTATTGCACAGATGCTGCTGAAGTGGTGATTTTTTTGTTTAAGTTTTCTGTGAGAAATTCATACAGTTAGCAAGAACAACTGTGTGGCTGCCATGCTGGGCATTTCTAAGAGATTTCAGCCTGGTATGGCAGTCAATCAATGAGTTATTTAAGGTCATGGATAATTAATTTTACTTATAATATAAATTAAATATTGAATTGTGCCTCAGTATTGTGCGCCATAGTTTTTGCACATTGATAGTGCTTTCAACTTCTCTGCTTTCACCCTTGCTAATGCTGATATCCCAAAGGACAGTCAACTTGGCATGATATCTGCAATTAGAAAAGACTTCCTAGTTTTCAGGAAAAAGTTACATTTATCTTAATCAGAACTCAGCTACACAAATTCTCCGAAATCAAAATTTATTTGCAGTTCCTCCTGGTTCTTGTTACTGATGACATTTTCATTCTTTGCCCAAATGGCCCACTTGGATTTCTTTTTTTTTTCCTCCCATATTCTTCGTTCTCCCTGATCATAGGAGACTCCATGATTCGGGGAGTTGATACCTACCTCCAGCCAGGGGTAATGGTTAGATGTCTCCCAGGTACATCAGTGTGGAGAGACACTGACCTCATTGCTAAAATCATGCAGGAAGCAGGAGAAAGTATCGACGTCCTGGTACACATAGGGACTTTCGATCTTGCCAGCCGGTCAGTTGTGGAGACCAAAGAACAGCTGACCAGGCTGGGAGGCAAACTGTCATCCATTTAGTTTGGAATCTCCTCTGAGATCCTGCTGGCCTGGGAGAGGGGGGCAGATAGACAGAAGGTCAGAGAAGGGGAGATAGGGGAGCTAAACATGTGGCTCAAGGGCTGGTGCCAGGACAAATTACACAAATTTGTAGGTAACTGGCAACAGTTTGGGGAGCAAAAGTTCTTTAAATTCGATGGACTGCATCTGACTAAGGAGGGAATCAGTGCATTGGGGCACACGTTTTACGTTTTTGCAGAATATTTAAACTAGCAAATGGTGAGAGGGGTGCAGCACCTGATACTTCAGACAGGAAGAACACCCATCCCCCCTCAGCTAATGATCAAACAGGAGTTCAGCATGTTTGCAGTTCATTTGTATCACCAGGTAAGGAAAAGGTCCAGCTCCCCATGTGACATGCAGGGAAACCACCTGACCTCGCCCAACGTACTAACACACCAAAATCTGGCCAATGGAAAATCATGTACACAAATGCCCACAATCTGGGATCCCAGACCTGCAGGCAACAATGGCAGAGGTTAAACTGGACACAGTAACCATTAGCAAGACATGGTTCACCAGTAACCACACTTGGGAGACTTCAGTACCTGGCTATGTACTGTTCAGAAGAGACCAAGGTGCAAAGGGGGGGGGGGGGCGGCCCTTTATGACAATGAAAATATCAAAGCTAAAGAAATTCAGAATACACATAAGGAGCCTGAAGAGTTGTGGGTTACCCTAGAAACAGGAAATGGGACAGCCATACAAACTGGGGTTGTCTACAGGCCTCCAGACCAGGGGAAGGACATAGACACATTACTGTTAGAAGATATACAAAACATGACAGCTAAAGGGGAGGTTCTTATAATGGGAGACTACAACATGCCAGATACAGATTGGTCAATACCAGCAGGAATATCTGCCAGAACTAGACACATAGTGGATTCCCTGAAGGGGGAGGGCCTCAAACAACTGGTAGAACAACCCACAAGAGACAGGGATATCCTAGATCTAGTACTGACTAACATGGAGATGATCACAGATCTCCAGGTAGAAGGTCACCTGGGGACCAGTGACCATCACATGGTATGGTTCTATTTGGCCACTAGAACTAAATCATCCCATTCCAAGGCAAAAATATGGAACTTCAGAGGAGCTGATTTTGATAAGATGGCCAGCAGGTTTAAGCTAGCCCTGGCAAGATGAAATACAGGTGAGGGGGGTACAGGCAAAGTGAGCAAGCATTAAGGATGCACTACTTGAAGCAACATCCCATTGTGTTAGAGAGACAAGCAAGAGTAAAAGAAGGAGGAAACCACTTTGGTTCTCAAAAACAGTAGCAGAAAAGGTCAGAGCCAAAAGGCTGGCCTTCAGGAAATATAAGGGAATGCTGCGGGACGAAGATAGGGAGGCATACCAAACTTCCCTAAGGGAACCAGGGAAGGCATTAAGGCAGGCAAAGGCCAAAACCGAGGAAACACTAGCACAAACAGTAAAAAGGGGGACAAGACTTTCTATAGATACATTAGCGAAAAGAGAAAGTCCAGAGGGGGTATTCCTAAGATCAAAGGGATAAGGGGGAGTGTGTGGAGGAGGACCAAGGAAAAGCATCTATCCTAAATAGATACTTCTGCACAGTATTTACTGAAAAGAAGGTAGGTCAGAGCCCCATAGCTCAGCACCATGGACACGGGGGGAGGGAGATGTGTACTAGTCCCTTCACAAAAGAAAGGGTCCTACAAGAGCTCGCTAAGCTCAGGGTGGATGAGGCAATGGGACCTGATGGCATACATCCAAGGGTACTAAGGGAGCTAAAGGTGGAACTAGCAGAGCCACTATCAGAACTGTTTAGTGAGTCTCTGAGTACAGGAGAGGTCCCAGAAGACTGGAGAAGGGCTCATGTGATCCCGCTCCACAAGAGTGATAGCAGGGAGGAGGCAGGGAACTACAGACCAGTCAGTCTTACCTCAGTAGTGGACAAGATTATGGAGGCACTCCTTAAGGAAAATATAGTGTAACACCTGGAATCCACAGGAGCACCAAGATCTAAGACAGCATGGTTTTACAACAGGAAGGTTCTGTCAAACTAATCTCATAGATTTCTTTGACTGGGTAACCAGAGTGGTGGATCAAGGGGGAGCAGTTGATGTCACCTACCTTGACTTCAGTAAAGCTTTCAATACTGTTCCACATAGAAGATTGATTAATAAGCTGAGTGGGTCAGAGGTTGGTCTACTGGGTGACAAACTGGTTGGCGGGCAGAAAACAGAGAGGAGGGGTAAATGGTATACAGTCAGAAGAGATGCAAGTCATAAATGGGGTACCTCAGGGATCAGTCCTGGGACCAGTCCTCTTCAAGATCTTCATCAGTGACATTGCAGATGGCCTGGAGGGTAAGGTTTGCGTGTTTGCAGAGGACACCAAGATCTGCAACAGAGTGAATGATCCAGATGGGGTAGGCAGAATGAGAAGTGATCTGGATAAACTGGCAAAATGGTAGGAAGAGTGGCAAATGAATGGGGTATAACACAAAGAAGTGCAAGATCATGTACATAGGGAAGAGAAATCCTGAAGTAATCTACAGATTGGGAGGGGAGTTGCTGGCAATCACAAGGGAAGAAAGAGACTTGGGCATCATCATCATCACAGATGACCTGAAATCATCCAAGCAGACCACTAAAGTAGTTGGTAAGGCTAGAGAGATGTTGGGGTGTATTAGTAGGGGTATCACAAGTCGTAAGAGGGAGGTGATAATCCCTTTTTACAAGACACTGGAGAGGCCCCATCTGGAGTATTGCATGCGGTACTGGAGGCCGCACCTACACAAGGACATTAACAAAATGGAGGCAGTCCAGAGAAGGGCAACCAAAATGGTGCAGGTTCTTCATCAGTAAACATATGAGGACAGATTAATGGAGCTCAATATGTATACCCTAGAGCAAAGGAGGGAGAGAGGTGATATGATCGAAACATTCAAATATCTTAAGGGTATTAACAAGGTGAAAAGAGTCTAGCATGTTTCAATATAAGAAAAATAGCAGTACAAGAGGACACAGCATGAGATTAGAGGGAGGCCGATTAAGGGTAAGGTGAGGAAATTCTTTTTCACAGAAAGGGTGGTGGATGCATGGAACAGCCTAACTCAGGAAGTGGTGGATATGAATACAGTGCAGGGCTTCAAATAGGCAGGGGATAGGCATAAGGGAGCAATACAGATGAGTATGAATAGATAGGCTATTGACAGAGCATACGCCTATGGCACATTCATAAGGTAGAAAAAATGGGCAGACTGGATGGGCCTTGCGGTCCTTATCTGCCGTCAACTTCTGTGTTTCTATGTTAAGCTGGCAGTATAGCCTAGAGGTTAGAGTAATGAGCTGTGAATGAGCTTGGTACATCCAGCAGACCTGGGTTTGATTCCCACAACCTCCACTTGCATACTATGTCAATGAGCAAATCACTTAACCAGCCCAAAGCTCACGGGTCGGCCCTGAAAACAGGCAATTGTGCCTTGTGGACCTTACCCGGTTAACAAAGAATAAAAAAAAAAAAAAAGTTGGGAAGGCTCTCAGCCCTGTAGCTGTCCCCCACAACTGGTTCTCGCTTTTCTCGACCTGAAGACAAGTTCCCTGTAGATTTCCTCCCATGGTGGGGGGAGAGCTGTCCTTCCCCCAGTTAACATATCTAGTACCCCCTTCCCCGAGGTCAAGTGATGGCGTGAGCCGCGAGGATAAAGGCAAGGCTTCATGAGATCATCCTTCCAATTTTCTGTTTTCTCCCCTTTGACCCTGCAGTGGTGGCACATCAGTGTGTGAGCATGGAGATGCTTACATCCTGCAGAGCCATAGCCCTGCTGCAGAAGCTGCTTACTGCCTGCAGTACCACCAGACCTCTACCCAGTGGTTGTCAGAGCTGAAATGGCTGGCCAGCCCTCCCCAGGAGAGGAGACCAGTCACTGGAACACTCAGTCCTCTATCACCCCACCAATCCCCCCAGGCAACCCATTCTTATTCCTGAACATGGGCTGCCAGTGCAGTAGAAGGTAAGGCATTCAGTACCTTAGCCCTCTATGCAACCCCCATTGGATTTTGTCTTTTCTTGTTCTTATACCTACCTTGAATTAATCGTCTGCTTGTGACATCGCAGTCTGCTGCTGTAGAAAAGACTGTGATGCCACAAAAAGAGGATCATGGCTTCAGGGCAGTAAGAGCAGCAGGAATAGATCAAGTCCAAGGGTCAAAGAGCATGTTTTCATGCAAGTGTCTGTAGTGATTATGGTTGTACAGCCCTCACACTGTTTTTTTCATGACTGTTATGAGATTTGAGTTTGGTTGATGGGAGCTGGGATTTCTGTGCAGGAAATGGAAAAATCCCATCCATAGGAATGTTATTAATCAGAATATGCTCCAGAACCTTCTACTTGGGAACTGATTGATTCTCTTCTGCATGAAGTGTAGGTTAGCAACACATAACGGCAATGCCTATGGCCCAGTTGTTCTGCTACCATGGGATGATTAAGCCTCTGAGCAACCAATCAAAGCACCCAAAAGGGGCACTTGGGCCGGGGCAACCAATGCCCAGTCAAGTCTGTCAAAATGGCCAACTGCATCTCTTGACCCTCCAGTTAGGGTATTGAATGGCGGCTTGGTCTCTGCAGCTGCTGACAGGAGCATTCAGAATAGTCAGTAGGGCCTCCTAACCCCATATCAGAGAATAAAAACAACCATATAAATATTTAGTGCTGCTGCTAAGGGCTTCAACAAAAAAAGGTGTATGGAGTGTAGACCAATGACAACCATTCAAAGTTCACCATGACGCTCAAACTCTCCCATCCACTGCTGAGGTGCAGCCTTCTTCCCCAAGACCCCAGCCTCACAAAACAGCTGTGAATCCTCCCAATCTGGTTCCTCTGTTTCTGACTTCTCCTAGTTTTGGCCCATCTTCTCTGCTCTCTGTGATCACACTGTCTGCTCTAATATTATGTTTCTGTTGCTATGAAACTCTGGCAGTGCTGGAGATTACAGCAGCTGTACTTTTGATCATGTACAACTGATATGTCAGACTGTACAGCTAGTACTTTGATAAGACTAGCTACAGCTAGGAGAGAAGCATGGAGGTAATGGGCCTTAAGTGCAGCTGAGGGTCACGGGTGGGGGCGCATCTTGGAAGAGGTGGGAGAGGCTTAGTGGGTTAATGGTGTTCTGATGGAGGAAATAGGCCAGAAGGGTTTTTTTAATTTTTCCCAGCTTGCCCATAGGGTGCTTCTCTTTAAAGAGAACATAGGCAGTAACATCCTTCTCCCTGGAGCTACATATCCAGTGCCCTTTCTATGTGCACAGGCAATACGGCCCCTCTCCTCAAGATCCACACACCCAACACCTTTTCCCATGTGCACATGTAGTAACCTTCTTCTCCCTGGGCCAACACACCCAGCACCCCCTCCCATGTATATAAACAGTAACACCCTTCTCACTGGGCCCAGACACCCAATGCCCATCTCCTATGTGCATAGGCAGTAACTGCCTTCTCCCTGGGCCAACACACACAACTCCTCTTCCCATGTGCACAGGTAGTAACCCCCTTCTTGCTGGGTAAACATACCCAACTCCCCTTCCCATGTGCACAGGTATTAACCCCCTTCTCACTGGGTAAACACACCCAACACCCTTTCCCATGTGCACAGACAGGAATGCCCTTCTCCCTGGATTCACACACCAAATTCCATCTCCCTGGCATACAGGTAGTAATTGCCTTCTCCTTTGGTCAACACACCCAATGCCCCTCCCATGTGCACAGGCAGTAATGCTTTTTTTCCCCTGGGTCCACACATCCAACATCCCTTCCCATGTGTATAGGTAGTAACCCCTTTCTCCATGGGTAAACACACCCAATACCCTTTTCCATCTGCACAGGCAGTAATACCTTTTCCCACTTGGTCCTCACACCAAATTCCCTTTCCCAGGTGCACAGGTGGTAACCGCTTCCTCCTTTGGTCCATATATCCAATGCCCCTTTGCATGTGCACAGGCAATATGGCCCCTCTCCTCATGTCAGCACATCCAATGTCCTTTCCCATATGCACAGGCAGTAACTCCTTTCTCCCTGGGTCCACACACCCACCACCCTTCCCATGTGCGCAGATGGCAATCCCTTTCTCATTGGGCCCACACACGAAATTCCCTTTCACAGATGCACAGTTAGTAACCACTTTCTCCTTTGGTCCATACATCCAACGCCCCTTTGCTTGTGCACAGACAATACAGCCCCCCTCCTCAGATCCACATGCACAACACCTCTTCATGCACAGGTAGTAACCTCCTTCTTCCTGAGTCAACACACATACCACCCCTTCCCATGTGGATGGGCTGTAACACCCTTCTCATCAGACCCAGACACCCAATCCCTTTTCCAGGTGTGTAAGTTGTAACTTCCTTCTCCCTGGGCCAACATGCCCAACACTCCTTCCCAAGTGCAGAGGCAGTAACTTCCTTCTCCCTCTGTCAACACACCCATTACCCTTTCCTATGTGCACTGGCAGTACCCCCCTTCTTTCTATGCCCACGCATCCAGTACCACTTTTCATGTTCTCTAGCAGTAATGCCATTCTCCCTGGGTCCACAGACCCACTCACCCACTGCCACATCCCATATCTTCAGGCAGTAATGCCATTTTCCATGGGCACATACTTGTACTGCAGTAATGCTGTTCTCCATGGGTACATACTCCCAATGCCAAGTCCCATGTGTGCAAGCAGTAATGTCCCTCTCTTTGGGTCCACACACACTCAACTTTCCTACTCATGTGCAAAGAGAGTAACTCCCTTCTCCCTCTACCCACACACTCAACACCTCTTACCATGTGCAAAGGCAGTAAGTCATTGTCTCTGGACCCCAACATACCAAGTGCCCTTTCAGCTGTGTCAGCAGGATTCAGGCAAGAGAAGGCCTGAACACTGTTGATAGCGCTGGACTGGTTTCATGGCTTGTTGAGTTAAGGTATGGTAGCCCAACTTGACCAATGGAAATGAAGAGTTAGGCCTTCAGGCTATGGCCTGGTCACTCCCCTGCCTTCCCATGTGCACAAGTAGTAACCCTCTTCTACTGGGACCCCAACAAACCTGGCTCCCCTTATGTACATAGTCAGTAACCCTCTTCTCTCAGGGTCCACACCATATACTCCTCTTCACAAGTATGCAGACAGTAACCTTCTTATCCCTGTGCTGATACACCAAATATTCCTTCCCATGTGTAGAGGCAGTAATATCCTTCTCCCTGGGCTCACACACCCAATGTCCCATCCCATGTCTACAGGCAGAATTATCCGTCTCCCTGCACCCACACACCCAGTGCTGCTTCACATGTGCACAGGCAGAAATGCCCCTCACCCTTGGCTCACACACCCAATGCTGCTTCCCACATGCACAGGCAGAAATGCCCTTTTCCCTCTGCCCACAGACCCAATGTTGTTTCCCATGTGCACAGCAGAAACGCTTATTTCCCTTAGCTCACACGCCCAATGCCGCTTCCCATGTGCACTGGTAGAAATGCTCTTCTCCCTGTGCTGGCACCCCAATGCTCTTTTGCATGTCCACAGGCAGTTACCCCCTTTTCTGTGTCCACACATGCTTGAATGGCAAGCAGTTGGAAAAATATGTGCATCATTTTGCAGATAATCTTTTTTGAAGGAAATGTACAACAGCCACTTTTGGGTGAAATCAAATGTAGGACTGCTGTACATGAAATCATTTTTGTGTAGCAGATAATGACAATTATGTAGTTTTGTGCTACGCTATGCCAAGTAGCATTTTTTCCCAGGTGCAATCATATGTAAATTATTTCATTTATAATTTCTGGAAAAGGTGTACTGCATTGTGACAGCTCGCATTTATGGGTGTGGCCTAGGGGTGGGTTACACTGAATTTTTCAATTGAAAGTGGGAATTCTGGCCCAGACACTGAGGAAAATCCCCAACTCTTATAACAGGTGGCATGGAATTTTTCATTTCTACCCAGTCACTTGAGATGTATAGAAGATACCTCAGTTTAAAGTCTCATCTGAAGGATGGTACTTCAACAGTATAGCACCATCCTAAGCCTGCACTACACTGTCAGCATTGGGTAATAACCCAGTTTCCTGGTGTGAGTCTAGAACCTGTGACCTTTTGATCTTTCAATCCCAGAGACAAGTGCAAATCTACTGAGCCACTGACACTGCTTCACACAAGATTATCTGAAAAAGGCTGTATACATTTTACTTTGTTTGAACACAGGAACATTCTAGAATTTGAGATTGTGTGTGTGCGTGCATGCTTACACGTGTGTGTGTGTGTGTGTGTGTGTGTTTTGGGGGTCAAGTTCAAGTCTAGGAAAGCATTTTTTCCTGTCTGTGCCCCTTTCCTGCTGTAAACAATGGTAATTAAGCAGCCTCTTCTAGTCTACTAACACCCCAGTCCAGCTTACTCAGTCAAATCCCCTTTTCCGGACATCTGTATAGGAAATAAAAAGCTTGGTCTCACCTTAACAAAAAGCTCAATTTCTGGCTCTTCCTGTGGGCTAACCTTCCTGGTTTCCATGCTCTTGAATGTCCCACACAAGCACTGTGTGTCTGTGCTGGTGACCGTTCCCCGGCTGAGTGACTCTCTCCCCCCGACAGCAATATTCCAAGAGCAGTTTTGTTTTGGTCGATGTCAGGTCTGAAGATGAAGCTTGGAGACCCCTAAATATTGTTCTTTTGGATCTGTCTTGCTTTTTACTGACCTACGTTTGACTCTTCACAAATCCTAAAACTTTCTGACTCTGGAATCCACCCCAGTCCTGTGAAGTGTGACTCAGCGGCACAGTATCCCACCCACAGCTGTCAGAGGCAGTCGGTATGCTAAGTATCATAGGGACCATATGCCTTCCCTGTTACAGCCACAGGGCAGTGTGTGTGTGTGTGTGTGTGTGTGTGTGTGTGTGTGTGTGTGTGTGTAAAGAAAATGTGCAACACAGATAGTTTGTCTTCATAGCAATTACTTCACCAAATAACTGTAACAGCCTCCTCCCTCCTGGCTTCTGATACAAACAGCGGGGGGAGAGATATTTTGCCTCCTTAACAATTACTTCACCAGCTAACTGTAAGAGCCTCCTCCCTCCCTCCTGGCTTCTGATACAAACAGCTGAGAGAGAGTTACAATTATGCTTTACCCTGAGAAAACTAAAGACCATTTTTGTAACTATCTTTTATGCTTTTAACTTATTTACTGCGGTTACATGGCTTTAGTATTCCTAATACTGAATATTCTGAATAAGTATTCCGAATTCTGTGTTTTCATGAACTGAAATATATAAATAGAATACCGGATAAGAAATCATCAGTGACAAGGCTTTATAAAATGGGCCATGAAAACCTGGAACTTCATTGGTCGAAACATGTCACATCACTGCTGACTTTTCTGACAATTGCACAGTTTGCTTGAACTACTTTTTTTTATAAAATAAAAGCCCATTTTATAAGAGGGATAACACACTCCAGGCTCTGCAATCATAAGGAAATAATGTACTTTTCTGGTGATTTTGGCACTCAGCTATGCCTCATGCCTAACAACCACACAAGGCGTGCATTGTTCCTTTATAACTATACACCCTGTCAAGTGCTATTCATTATATAATGTATTTCAAATGTAAATGCAGCTTACAATCACTAGAATTCTAATCTTGTATTTATGCCCCTGAACGTGTCACCAGGTTGTTCTGCTTACCTGGGCATGTCACAAAAGTGGGAATAGGGAGGAGGCAGAAAATTACAGACCTTTCAGCCTGACTTCAGTAGTGGCAAGGTGATGGAATACCTTGAAACAAGTGGATTTCAGGATCATTGGCAACATGGGTTCACAGTGGGGAGGTCTTGTCAAACAAACCTAATTGAGTTCTTTGACTGGGTGACAGGGAAGTAGATTAGGGTATGTGGCCTACCTGGATTTCAGGAAGGCCTTCGACACCGTTCCACACAGAAGACAGATGAACAAGTTAGGGTGTCTAGGAGTGGGACAGAATGTAGTAAACTGGGTTAGAAGTTGGTTGAGCAACAAGGGTCAGAGGGTGGTGGTAAATGGAGTCCACTCGGGAAAAGGCAGGGTGACCAGCAGGGTGCCTCAGGGGTCAGTACTAGGGCTGGTCCTCTTCAATGTCTTTATTAATGACATTGCTGAGGGCTAGAAGGGAAAGTCTGCCTGTTCGTGGGTGACACAAAAATCTGCAACAGGGTGGACATACCGGGGGGGGGGGGAGGTAGAAAAAATGAGGAATGATTTGCGGAGGTTAGAAGAATGATCAAGTATTTGGCAGCTGGGTTTGAATGCTAAAAAATGCAAAATCATGCACTTGGGGTACAGAAACCTGGGGGCTACATACCAATTGGCAGAGGAGGTACTGGCAAACACCAAACAGGAAATGGACTGGGGGTTAATAATTTCTGATAACCTGAAGGTAGCCAAGCAGAGTGAAAAAGTGGTGGGAAAGGCTAGTAGAATACTGGGGTGCACAGGGAGGGGTATCACCAGTAGGAGGAAGGAGATAATATTACCCCTGTACAGGTCACTGGTAAGACCACACCTCGAGTACTATGTCCAGTACTGGAGGCCCCACCTCTGGAAGGACAAAGATAGGCTAGAGGTGGTACAGAGGCGGGCAGCCAAAATGGTGCAAGGACTGCAGCAAAAGTCCTATGAGGGGAGACTGAGAGAACTGAATATGTACTCGGAGGAAAGAAGGGAAAGGGGGGGATATGATAGAAACATTCTAGTACATAAAGGGTATTAATAAGGTACAGGAAGGTAGCATTTAGACAGACTCAAGGACAAGGGGTTATGCTATGAAGCTGGGGGGAGGCCCAGAGGGGATGTGAGGAAATACTTCTCCACATAGAGAGTGGTGGAAGCCTGGAACAGCCTCCCAGCAGAGGTGGTAGGTGTCAAAACAGTTGCAGGATTCAAGTATGCATGGGACAGATACAAGGGGACCTTGAAAGTAACACAAGGGGTGGGGACGACCAGAGATTGTGAAGGGTCTGAAGTGGCACAGTAGGCAGGGAAAATGGGGAGACTAGATGAGCCAAAGGGTCTTCATCTGCCAGTGACTTCTATGTTTCTACATTTCATGAAGGCATACACATCAGGCAAAACACCAAGAGCATGTGTTTCTGCCTCTTTGGAGAGCATCAGGGTAGGCAGTGCTGACCATTCAACTTAAAAAAATATATATTATACTTAACAACCACTGCCTATTCTTAATGAACAGAAAGTGTAATCTTCATCGTTCTTTGTGTGACATCATACTAGGAGGTCATATAAAGAACTTGGAAGATCACCGTTCTGTTTGTTATGATTGGATAGTGGTTAGCATCTAAGTAATTCTATCCAGGGATTTTGGTGACATCTCTAACCATGAGAGTGAACCAAAGAATTCCTAAGATTGAATGACAGACCTAGTTACTGATGGTTTCTTATCTGTTATTGTGTGTAATACATGGAATTTGTTAAAAATTCCATTCCATAATACCATTGATCTGATGCCACGATGATGGAAGTATGACTTTCTGATGTCACAATGATGGTATTAGGACTTTCTGATGTCAGAACAATTGTGTTATGAGTTTTTTTTTTTCTTTCTATTTCTACTCCTTCCCTCCCGTGGCACTCCACTCCCTTCGGGAGATGCCTGTGGCCTTTCTAGTCCCCGCCTCCTACCTGTATCCTGGGGTGGTCCATCCTCCATGTAACCATGGCTTGCCCCCCAGGTGGGGACAAGATGGGGGGCACAAGCACCCCAAGTTCCAGAGTTTCGTCAGGGTGCCGGTCAGGTAAGGGCGTTGGGGTTTGAGGCCTGGCACTCTGTCTACCTGGGAGTGCCGCAGGTGTTTTTCCCTTGTTCGTGCATGATGTGCGCTCCAATGTCAAGGTGCAGAGCACCGACGTTCATCATGCAGGTCCCTCTCTAATGACTGGGCTTGCTGTTCCTCGGGCCTCCACCTGGGGTCAACCAAGCACCAAGCCCTAGATCTCCCTCCCCTTGGAGAAGGTGAGCAGTCCCTGGGACGCTCAAGCCTCCTCCCCTGGCCTGCTCTCCAGCCCCAGTGCTCATTCCCAAACCCTGGTCACTGGCATCACGAGTGGTAGCGCTACTGCTGCACCAGGGGGCCAGCTCGTATTATGAGTTTTTGATGTCAGAACAATGGTATTCTGACTGTTTTTAAACTTCAGGGGCAAGATTCACAAAAAAGTTGCAAAGCACAGTGCAATTGTTTGCACAGCGTTTTGTGATTGCACAGGTGTCAAACGTTGCTATTCACAGTCAGATAGCACACTGCTCTATCTGACTGTGAATAGGGCTAGGCTGAGGCAGCAGTAACCCCAGTACCGCTAGTGCTACTGCGGTAGTGCCGCTGTGACATGCAGCCAGGAGCACGGCCCTGCAATTAATAGCTCAGGGGCGCTATTTCCAATTCACAAAGCAGCCATGCACATGAGCCCATTGGGCATGCAAGGCACTAAGTGGCAATTTGCATGCCCATTATGGGCCCATTAGCATAGGCTGCAAGGGGTGTAGCTTGGCCTCCCCTCCCCACCCGATAGGCAGGTACAGTCCCTGGTGGTAAGTGGTCCCTCCCCCCATCAATCATCAGCCCTAGTGTTAGAACTGAAGTATTCCCTGGTGGCTAGTAGCCCCCCCCCCCCGCCGATCATGGCACAGATATAAAAAAATGAAGTTCCCTGTTGGTAGTGGTTGCCAGCCCCATGATCGCCGATCGCCACCTGTTAAAAATACAAGTTTTCCCTGGTGTCCAGTTGTCCCTCCCCCTCACCTGATCACATGCCTGATATATAAAAACGATTTCCCAAGTGGCTAGTGGTCCCTTCCACCACCCGATCACCCACTCAATACATAAAAATGATCTCCCTGGTGTCCAGTGGTCCCGCCCTCCACCCCATCACCCGCCCAATATTGACATCATATTCCCTAGTGTCCAGTGTAACCCCCCAATCTCTCAATTCCAATCCCCTGTATAGTAAATATAAACATTTCTCTAGTGTCTAGCAGACCCCCAGCCCCAACCCCTGTATAGTGAATGTAAACCATTCCCTGGTGGTCTACTGGACCCCCACCCTGGCAGGCAGTGCCCCACAACCCTGTCCCCCCATCCCATCCCCGAGCCGGTGACCAGCACAGCCCTCCTCTCTCCACCACGGCTGGCCACCAACTGAACTCTCAATGAGCGCATACTTTATATAGTACGTGCTCATTGACATTTATTGACAGCTCAGAGTGAGCTGTCATTCAGTGAGTGCATACTGTATACAGAACGTGCTCATTGACATTTATTGATAGCTCAGAGTGAGCTGTCAGTCAGTGAGTGCATACTGTATACAGTATGTGCTCATTGAGAGCTCAGTCAGCAGCCAGCCATGGTGGAGAGAGGAGGGCTGCGTTGGTCGCCAACTCAGGGATGGGATGGGGCAGAAGTGGGGTGGAGGGGCACAGCCTGCCAGGGTGGGGGGTCCATTAGACCACCAGGGTATGGTTTATATTCAGGGATAGGAGAGGGGTCTGCTAGACACCAGGGAAATGTTTATATTTACTATACAAGGGATCGGGATGGGGGAAGGGTTACACTGGACACCAGGGAATATGATGTCAACATCAGGCGGGTAATTGGGTGGGGGGAGGGACCACTGGACACCAGGGAAATTATTTTTATATATCAGGTGGGTGATAGGATGGGGACCACTGGACACCAGAGAAAACGTTTTTTTTTTGTTATTGGGTGGTGATCAGCAGTCATGGGGGGGACCACTAGCACAAGGGGAGTCCTATCTTTCTATCAGGCCCGCAATCAGCAATCAGGGGAGGGAATCCCTACGACCAGGGACATTTTATATTGGTCCGATGATCAGAGATTGGGTGGGGATGGCATCACTACCACCTGGAAAGTATTATTTTTCAATCGGGACAATGATCGGTGAGGGTGGGTGTGTCACAGTACCTCTGCCAATCAGTGGGGTTGTGCAGAATTTAAGCAAGGTCTCACTTGGCAGTATTTTCTTCATGCAAGGGAACCATGCAAAAGGCCCTTGAGAGGAGAAAATGCATTGTGAATGGGACTGCGCTGATATGCAGGTCCTCTTCCCCTCATTTGCTTTGCAGCTCCCTCCACACTTTGCCCCAGCACAAACCTGGTTTGTACCCACTAACAGGGTTTTTGTGATTACCAACTCGGCACAAAACCCGGTATGCTTGTACAACCATGTGCACAATGTTAAAGACTCATGTACCTTGTACTGTATGCACTTTGTAATTATTCCCTATTCTCCCAGTTCTAATGTATAGTCTAGGATATTGACTCAATGTATTCATTTACAAGTTTTACCAGAAAAGTATACTGAGCAGACTACTGCTCGATTCCAGATGCATCCTTGGAGGGGGGAGGAAGGGGTACAATAGCCATTCTATAAGCTGATTATAGGAAAAAACATCAAACATCAAAAACAATATCAAAGACATCCAGAAACATCCAAAAAATACAGGCTAGGGAAGTAGACATACAAAACAAATGGGGTTACACTAGTACAGTAACACCGTCAGTACAATAAAGCTACAGTGTGATACCATTCAGCATTATTTGAATGATATGATGTCAGTATTTTTTCCCTAGTTCTCCCTCCCCAGGTTGCAACTGGAAATGAGCCCTGTGCTCTGTGTACTTGCCTAGCAAAATATGTTTAAATACATAAATACTTTAACATTCTTATTTTAGTTTGTTTTAAAAGACCCACTGTGGATTCTCACTTCCAGTGATGTCACGAACCAGCGTGGTATCTAAACGTTGGGCTCCCAGCCCTCCTGACGTTAAAACCTCCTTTTAATTACAGAAATTCTATTAAATTGCTCAAAAATGCCTGGAGGAGGTCAATACGATGAGAGATGCGCTTGATCCAGACAAAGATTTAAGTCTAAAGAGGGGGATGCTGGAGGATTCTCCACCCATAGTGCAGCCCAGCCGCAGTCCTTCCCCGATGGGTATGCAAGAACAAGGCCATGATACTGATAATGAAGTTAAACAACTCTCCAAAGCAGATGTGAGATCCTGTTGAAGGAAATTAAAGCATCTAGAGCCAAAAATAAGCAAGAGTTCAAGAAACTGAATCTAACACTTACCAAAGTGTAGCACGGGGTTGAAGCAGCGGAGGAGCGTGTTTCGGTGGTGGAGGAAGGGGCCCGACAACTGGGACAAGCCGTAGAGACTCATACAACAGGTGGTAGCTCTGCATGACAAGTGCTTGGATTTTGAGAGCCGTTCAAGCTGGGATAATTTGGGCCTTTATGGCTTACTAGAAGGTACTGAAATGGGGAAGATGACAGATTTTTTATCGAATTTACTCCGGGATGTCTTGGACCTTCTATCGGATTACCAGTTAAATACTGAGAGGGCTCACTGTGCTTTGCAGCCGAGGGCTCTGGACCCTAAAGCCAGACCCAGATCGAATGTTATGAAATTTAAGAAAAAATTACTCACCTTAGTAATTGCTTTTCTTCTCATGGAGTCTTGCTATATTAGGACTTATTGCAGTTAGCCACTGCACTTGAACTGCCCCGGAGAGGAAAGAGTTAACTCCAGAGAATCTGAGTTCTAAAGCGAGGGCGCATACCAAAGTTTCATCTGGGCAGTTTCAAATGAAACTGTCAGATCTTTTACGGCTAACACTAAGCAACAAGTCTGTGTGGAAAGCTCTACACTAGCCAAATGGCTACCTACTAATAGTAATAACAACAATATAAACAACAATAGGAACAACAATAACAATAATAAGAATGAATAATGGTATTATTAGTTTTCCCTGACAAGCACTAGGACCCCCTTCCCCAAAGACTCAAGTCCAGGAAGGGGCCAACAAATCACTCAACACAGAAACCCTAGTTCCCTAACCCTAAATAAAAGAGGGTGAAGGAAGAACTACAATGGCATGACACAGTGCTTGCACTAATTTGCCACCCCACCCCAGTAGAAGTTCTGAGAGGGGCAGGTTGGGTGGTCCTATATATAGCAAGACTCCATGAGAAGAAAAGCATTACTAAGGTGAGTAATTTTTCTTCAAACACCATGAAGTCTTGCCATATTAGGACTTATTGCAGATTACACAGCAGTACCTCCATGAGGAGGGTCAGAACCTATTTAGGAAATAGGCTCTGAAGCACAGCTGTGCCAAAACGAGCATCTCTCCTGGACAGAAATCCAGGAATAATACTTGGTAAAAGTGTGAACTGTCTTCCAAGTAACAGCTCGACAGATTTCCAGAATGGGAATATCTCTAGCAGCCGCTAGAGATGCAGCTGTACACCTGGTGGAGTGAGCCCTCAGTCCTGAGGGGGCTCTCCACCTAGTCTTTGATAACAAAATGGATACAAGAGACAATCCACCTTGCAATTGTCCTCTTAGTGGCAGGTTCCTTTGCCAACCTCGCCCTAGGTAAGGAAGAGTTGGAGGATTCGAACCTGTGACCCTTGGTGTGTTACAAATACTAGCATAAGGCTCTTTTGACGTCCAAGCTGTGCAGTCTCCTCTCACCTGAGGAAGAATGCTCAGTGAAAATCCTGGAGAGAGATGGGTTGGTTCAGGTGGAAACCTGAAACCACTTAGGGACAAACACTGTGTTAGTCCTAGGGACTGTCTTATCCCTGTGGGAGAGAAAAATCTTCTTCCACTGCCAGGGCCTGTAGTTCACTTATGCGCCTGGCAGAAGTGAAACCACCAGAAAAACATTTTCCAAGTGAGAAGCTTGAGCTCTGCTGGGGACAGAGGTCCAAAGGGGTTTGCATTAACTGAGCAATGCAAACATCCAGGCTCCATGCAGGAGCTGGTTCCCGAAAAAGGAGGGTTGGTGTGAAGCAACCCCTTAAAAACTTGGAAAACACAGGTTGAGAAGAAAAGGAAGCCGGCTTCCCTGCTTGCAGAAAAAACAGAAACAGCTGCCAGAGGAACCCTTAAGGTAGCTGGCCCAAGACCTAAGGAATTTAAAATGGACCAAAAAGTCCAGAAAATGGGCAGATAAGCAGACTGTGGTATAATCTGCTTCTCAGCGCACTAGACTGAAAACCTGTTCCGCTTAGAACTGTAGGTGGCCCCAGTGAAAAGCTTCCTTGAAGCCTTTAAAATATTCGCGACACCTTGAAAAAGGTAAATCAGCAATTCTAACTCCTCAAGAGCTGCCTTGAGAAGGAGGAATTTGAGGTTCGATACCACACTCTCCTTGTGCAAAGGCCAGTAAGTCGTGGACTCTGGAAGCTCAGGGTAGGGGTGACTGTCAAGGACAGAGACAATGGGTACCAGGGCTGTCTGGCCCAGTTTGGAACAATCAGAATCGCTTGCAGGGCTGAGATCTGATTTTACTAGTACCCTGAAAGAAAGGAAAAGGAGGAAAGGTGTACAGAAACTTCCCTTTCCAATCCAAGTGAAAAGCGTCCAGGGGGGCTGATCCCAGCACTGGAGGCCTCAACAAAACAGAGAAAGTTAGTGGTTATCTGGGGCTGCGAAAAGATCTATCTGAAAATGAGCCCCATCTGGCAAGGACTGAACCCAGCACCTGAGGATTCAGAGCCCAATCGTGATGGCCCTGAGAATCCTGCTGAGGGCATCTGCCAGGGCATTGTCCTTCCCTGAGAGGTGAACTGCTATCAGGGAGGTGTTCAGGGAGTAAGCCAGAGACCACCACTTCATTGCTTCGGTGCACAAGGCTGATGACCGAGTGCCCCCCTGCCTGTTGATGTGCCACATTATTGTGGTGTTGTCTGTCCTGACTTGAACTACCTTGTTCTGGACAGAAGCTGAAAACTCCAAGAGCTAGAAGACAGCTCTGAGTTCCAAAAATTGATGTGGAGCAGAGATTCCTGGGGAGACCACACTCCCTCATGGACAGGTCGCTTAGCGAGCTCCTCACCCTAACACAGGAGCATCCGTGGTGAGGGAATGAGGAGGACCCCTAGTTTTAGATTGCTTTGATCCTGCCACCAGTGTAAGGCCAGGATCAGGGATTGGGTCACTAGAACCAATTTGGAAAGGAATCCCTCCTTTGGGACCAATAGGCCCTCAGATGGAACTAAATGTCCTCATCTGGAATCTTGCTCCTGCACTACAGCTGTGGAAGCAGCCATGTGCCCTAGTAGTTGTAGCAAATGCTATGCTGGTCAAGAGACCAGAGAGTAATGGAAGATGCCAGGGCAAAGAGACTGCCTCACCTTTCAGAGGGAGAAATGCCCTGGCTAACTTTGTGTTCAACTCTGCCCCTATGAAAGTTAGTACCTGAACTGGTTCGAGAACTGACTTTGGTAAATTCAGCAGGAATCCCAGAAAGGTGAGAAGCTGCTGGGTGACTTGCAAGTGGGATTTTACTTGATCTGGAGACTGACCCACTAAGAGCCAGTCATCCAGGAAAGGAAAGGAAACAAAGCAATCCCTTGCCTTCTTAAAAGAGCCACTACCACAGCTAGAATTTCAATACCCTTGGCGCAGAGGTAAGGCCGAAGGGCATTGCCCTGAACTGGTAGTGGCCTGAGGGTAACCTGAGGTACTTTCCGTGAGAAGGCCTGATCAAAACATGAAAAAAAGGCATCCTTGAGGTCCAGGAAAGCTAGCCAGTCCCCTGGCCTCAGCCAGAGTTAACATTTTTAACTTTGTTTTCAAAAGATGCTTGTTCAGGTACCTTAAATCTGAGATGGGCGCCAATCTCCTGCTTCTATAGGGTAAGAAAGTATCATGAGTACAGCCCCTTGCCCCAGTGGCAAGGAGGGACCTTCTACTGCTTTGCAGTTCAGAGGAGAAGAAACCTCTGCTCCTAAGCAAGGGATTCCAAGGATTTGCAGGGACCTGTCTGGCTCTCATCTTTGGAAACTGTTTGAAGCTGAGAACCAGACTCATTACTTCCAGAACCACTTGTCCGAGTTAGGGACACCCAATTCTGGCTGAAATAAAACCAACCTGCCCACTGGTATAGGAGAATGGCCCTGGGCACCCCATCAGGTGCCTGCTTGGCAATAGTCTTAGGCTAAGGGAGGGGACGGTTTACTTGTGCCCGCCTCATCTCTGCCTCTGAAGAGACCTCTGGCTGAAAGCAGAGGAGGCCTGAGCCTCTACCTGGGCACTTTTGTAGTAATCATCCCTGTTTTTCATATAGCTTTCTGTTTGTTCCTCAAACAGAGAATTACCCACAACAAGAAACAAATCCATAGACTTTGACAGAGTATCTTGGGACAGATTAGTGCATCTGAGCCATGCCAACCTACGGAAAGCTACTAAGTGGTCATGACCCTAGAGAAACAAGATTAACACCAACAGCAGTATGAACTTGAACTTAGAGGCTTCAGTGCCATTAGCAGCCACCTGTTCTCACCTCGCTAGCCAGCTGGCCATGGGCCTGCTTGGCTAACTGCAACACTGCAGTCCCACCTGGATTCTCCAAATCTAGCCACATAACCATACAACTTGCCTGTCTGAGTCCCACAGAAGCTGCCATATACTGTTTTCTTGTCATGGCATCAATCCTCCTGGAATCCTATTCAGGAGGATGTGAGGCCAGGGAACTAGCCTAGACACAGGCTGCAGCTTGTACCACACCTGCATGACTACACTGCTCGGTGAGGAAGTCTGTAACAGAGCCTGATTTAAATACACCTTCTGTCCATTTTTTATCTTACAGGAGGGACAGAAAGAGGAATCTTATAAAATCTTTGTTGTTTACTTCTAAATGACTTATGCAAAGGAAAGACAACCTCCTAGCCCATCATTCTACATAATCAGGCTCCCTTTACTCATCCATAGCCTCCTCTAAAGGAAGCTGGGGGGATTCTGCAAGCTTTTTGTAAAACATAAACTGAGAAAAGGACTCAGACAGAAAAGGAGGAGATTCTAAAAGTCTGTCTGGAGAAAATGTCCGCTTAAGTGGGCATGTCCAGACCCTACCAGCCACACATGTATTGATCAAATTTCCTCCTCCCACTCCTGTGGTTCATAACAATTCCTCAACATCATAAACCTGAACCACTGGAACTGAACGAGCCACCTTTTACCAACTGTAGATGGTCTGGAAGGACCTAGAAACAGTGACTGGACAATCTGTATGGCTTAACTACTTCTGCAGCAGTTGGAGAGACAATCTTGGACTCCAAACCTACTGATTTCTCTGTCATAGTCATTTTTTTTTTTTAAACTGGTTCCTCTGAACCATCCTTTGCCGAGAAGTCTAGCCCTGGTCAGAGGGCACTCCTCTGGTCCAGTGGGTACTGGACCGGCTGGCCATCGGTCAGCGGACTTTTTACATAGTTCCCTGAGCCGCCCCTATCTCTTTTCAGGGTGGCTGCAGGAAATTTTAAACACCTGGCAGTCTGACAGGAGGTGGTCAGCCCCAGACAACAAACAAGTGGTGTGTGGGTCAGCCTTGGCAAAGGCTTCCCACAGCATCACAGTGTTGAAACCCAGTGGGCCCGGTTTTTCTTTTGGGTTTCTCAGACATAATGCCAGCCTAACCAAAAACTTGCCCTTTTTATGGCCGTGCCAGGCAAGACACCCTTATCGGTTCCTAACCGTTTCACGGGTATTTGAAAAAACCCTATTTAAAATCAAGGTTTTTTTTAGAACCAATAAGAACCGGGTACCGCACTCTAAAAGCCCAAAACTTTAAAACGTTAAAATAAGCAAACCGATCGGTTCAAAACCGAACCGATAACTAAATTTCCACACAGACTTTACATTTTGTACTTACGGTTTACCAGATAGAGCTTTAACCGAAATGCGGTAAAATAATTACTTTTTGCCGGTTCAAATGAACCGAAAATACTCGCTTGACCAGAAATGAACCGAGCTGAAGGAGCTGATTCTCCGGAGCGACTGTTCAGTGAAGCGGAGTAAAGAATCTGATAGTTTCATTTGAAACTGCCCAGATAGAGTTTTGCATAGCCAGCTTTAGAACTCCAGATTCTCTGAGTTAACTCTTTCCTCTCCTGGGCAGTTCAAGTGCAGTGGCTAACTGCAATAAGTCCTAATATAGCAAGACTTCATGGTGTTTGAACAGCTACTGCAGGCAGAAAAGGAAAGTCTAATATCCGGACTCCCATTTATTTTTTCATAAAGATAATCCCAGCCCCCCAATCCAGCAACAACGTCTCGCTGATGGGGACATCATTAAAGACCTGAGTGCCAAGCAGATCAGATTCCACACACTCTTTCTGGGTAAAATGAGAGTGTTTTGGGAAGAGGGACCAGTCCTGTACAACTCTCCAGAGGTTGCCAGATAAGCACTGTGAGAGAAAAGCTTCCAGTTACCAGCGATCCCAACTAGTGTAGAGCAAACATGAGGAAAATCCTTTAATGCATAGCAAACTGTGGCTTCCCAAAAAGCGAAGGCAGCAGGACGTCTTGTAACAGCGCTTGCACTGCAACAAATACTGAAGGTACTCCACAGCTTGCAGCATTCTTGGCATGAGGATGTTAATAATAATAATAATAATAAAACTTTATTTTTATGGCGCCTTTCCAAAACCAAGGCGCCTCACAGTTTTAAAAACATGGCAAATCAACATGCTTAATAAAAACAACAATAAACATTTAAAATAAAACAAAATAAATCAGTCACCAAAAACATGATACCAAAGATACTGTAGGTTTTTAGACCTTTTTTTAAATCCTCCACAGTCACTTGCTCTAAGTAACTGGCAGGGTAGAGAATTCCAAGAAGATGGGCATGCATAAGCCGGGCCCCAGATGATTTTAAGCATACTCTAGGAATCTCTAGCAGCCCCTTGCCAGCTGAGGGAAGTGATCGTCTGGGGTGGTAGGGTACCAGAAGCTCTTTCAGGTAGCCAGGGCCCTGTCCCTGTAGGGCTTTATAAGTCAGAAGACTGACTTTGTTACTCAAGAAACCAACTGAACAGTAACTTAGTCATTTGCTGTTCTCTTTGTGATTGCCCCGGGATAGTGAGTATGCTAACTCAGTTGGAACAGTCATATCTCAGATTCCAACAATTGAATTGTTTGCTGTATTGAACCCCAGGGTGTCTATCCATTTTTATTCATAGGCAGTTCAAGAATATGTTGATTTGGTGCCCATTTTATTCAGCACTTTCATCGGGCTCACCGGATGAACGATACTCAACAGTGCCTGTTATACAAGGAGCGCAGGCATAGTTTGCTTGACCTTTGTTTTTTATTTTTATTTTTTTTTACTATTTTAATAAGAGGGGGCATCACTGTTATCTTTAGTGATATCTTTTACTTGTATTAATAACTGGCATTAGTTTGCTCTGCAACAAACACAGAAGGTGCTCTTCATCTTGCAGCACTTTTGGCAAGAGGATGCCTCTCGAGAAAATCAGCTGTTTTCTTCATTATTGCCCTGGGATAGTCAATATGCTAACTCACCAGGTATATTTATATTTCAGATTTTGGCAGTTGAACAGATTGTTCTATTGAATTCCTCTGATTCTGGCCTTCATTTTTCATAGGCAGCTAACGAACATGCTGATTTAGAGCACCTTCTTAATTAGCGCTATCATTGGGCTTATCGGATGATCGAGACTCGACTGTGTATGTTATACACTGAGTGCAGGCATAATTCATTTGTTCCTTTATTTTTTTCTCTTCTTGAAAAAGGGGCATCACTGTGATCTATTACTAATATCTTTATTTGTATTAATAATCGGCATTATTCAGGATATGTGTATTGGTAACCCCAGCCTGTGCCTTTTTTTTCCTCATTAGGCAGCTTTTGCATTTACATCCTTGGTGCTTTCTTGTGATTACTGCTTCCAGTGGGCTGCCAGGGTGATTTGGATTTGAATGAGCCTGCCAAATGGGAAGAATAAACACAGTTTTAAGTTTCTACTTTGTTATTACTTTCAGATATAATAACTGTCCTTCCTAACGTTTAGTGCCTTACTGAGTGTTGGACTGCTTTCTTCTTGGTCTTACCAGGACGTAGCTAATAATACTCATTTCCTCAAATCAGTACTGTATAACGCATAACTTATGGTTTTCTCTGCCAGCACTGGAAGTTGGAAGACTACATTGTTTTTCTTTATTTTTACTGGTGTATTTGCATGGTTCCTGTATTACCTATAATAGACAACTAGTGTCTGACTGACACATACTTTACATCATTCTACATTGCTGGGGACATTTTCACTGCTTTCATTTATTAAGCAGTGCAGCTAGTTCTATACTTATTACCTTTTCTTTCTTTTTTTTAATTTTAATTAACTTACTTATTTAGCAGATGGAGACTCCTCTTTTTACCTTAGGGAAAAAATATAGAGCAGGACTCACAAAGCAGATGCGCGGTCGCAAATGAGATTCACTGTTCCCAAACAATGGGATTCACAGAAGGATGTGCCATAAGATGCACTGTGCACATCCCCCACTGTAAATACCACTGAAGCGCCATGGTGCAACCTGAGATACCCCAGTGCAACCAGAATGTGCAGAAGCACCCTGGACAACACAACACTGAATAAGGAGCAAGTAAGTAAGGGACACAGAAGCAACAGGGGGGAGACTGCAGTGGCACAAAGAATGTAGGGGAACAGACTGGCAGAGACTGGCCAGAGTGCCAAAGGGCCAGAGAGTGGCCATAGCAGACGATGTGCACAGACAGAGCACACACGGTGACACCTGGAAGCACCAGACACACAACGCACACAGAGGCCCAACAGGCACAGATGCCATGCACAGGGGTGCCTGGTAAGGTGGGCCACAGCAGCAGAGGTGCACTGTGCAGCACAGCAGAGGGTGCTGTACACATCCCAGTGCACAGGAACACAGCAGTGTGGACAAGGGAGATGCCACACAGGTGGACAGGCACAATGGCAGACAGGCAATAGGCCATGTCCTGCACAGGTGGAGCATGCCCATAGGAAATGTGGCATGCAAGAAGAGCAGCACAATAACAAGGTACCAGCATAACAGAAGCATCTGGCACGCACTGTGAAGTGATAACCCTCTACTAGTAATGATTATATTTGTGATATAATTGTATGTTTCTTTGGATGTCTGCTTGGAAAATATGGCAGCCAGCAGAACAGCACCATGGGAGCTGGGATTTCAAAAGTGTGGTGAGGAGAGATGGCACTCTCCATGACCCAGGGGGAAATCTGATTAACAGCTTCCTTCAGATACCAGGTTGTAACACTCTATAAAACACCCACTTACTGTGAACTCCAGGAAAACTAGCCATAAAACAGGCTGTATTTTATGACCTATTAGGAAGAAGTAACTTCTGACAGATACCTGTTAGATTTCACAAATAGATGAAGTAGTTCATCAGGAAGTTTCCTGAAAATATCAAAGGGGTAACTCTGACCTGTCATGAGGCATCACTAATTAGGAAGAATATATATGTGTTTTAATTGGAATGTTTAGCAGTGTGCTGGGGCATGTGACAGATCAATTAAAATTTAGTATCCAGGTTTGAGAGACCTCTCAGCCAGCATCACTGTGAGCTGTGACATCACAAAGAGGTTGGGACTGTAACTGAATATTACCAGATGGCTGGAAGAAAAGAGACCTTTTTGATTCTGGACTCCTTACAAGACACACTCCCCAGAGTACTTTAGGTAAATCAACCACCACTATTTATTAATTGAAACTAGGGTAGGAGTAAATACTCTGAAATAAGATGGTTTTATATAATTATCCTTTTCATTTTCATGACTGCAATCTAAATTTTACTGTATATGTTCTGTGTGTTGTATTTTCTTTATTATTTTTAATTCTAGTAAACTTTGTTTTCCTTGAAATTCTGCCTGAGTCTTTTTCTCATTTTGAATGTGAATGCTTGGACAGTGTTGATAAGTCTGACAGAACTATTAAGCGCTTACAGTGTGTTACCACATGCACCAAAGGTAAGAAAAGTACCTAGGTCTCAACTGAGTCAAAAAGGGAGATTGTGAACCAGGTTGGGTGCCCGCTGGGTTAAGCAGTGCACTGCAGTTCTCTGAAGAGGGTGTGACATTTGAACCTGTTAACTAGGCGTGATAGCGAAAAGGGGTTCATATTTGACCCCAGGACTTGAGACTGGTAGTTGTTTTGGACTCAAAACAGACAGGAGGGTTACCCTGTTTGTCTTCTGTTCACATATTGCACTTCGAGGTTTGGCACTGTGGGAGCAGAGGGCGTGACCACCGGAGTGCATTTGTGACACGCACCACTCACAGAATAGAGGCAATGTGAAAGGCAGCATGTTGCAATGCCCACTGACAGGCCAGAGGCAACAAAGAGGGAGCACACTGAAGTGGGCATGAAAGGGGGACAGGGTGCGTGAGTGCACAGTGCCACAGATGCACATGTGTGAATGGGAACAAAGGTACAGTGGAAATCAGCAAACACAACAAAGCACATGCACAAGGTACAATGAATGAGCCCAGACACCATTATCAATAGAAAACTCTTTAGTAAAATAAGAGTGGTAACAGATGAAACTATGTACAATATCAGACATCAGTAGGAACAAGGAAGGTGTGGTGTGGGAATCAGAACAGGAATAAAACAAACAGTTCACAGGAAGGTGATGGTATGGTGGTGGAGGAACAGGGGACAGCAACAGACATGGGGGATGGGCATAGACGGCAGGGATAAAACAACAGGGGCTATGTACAAGTGTCCCAATGCCCTATCATGCTGGATTGGCCACAGCATGGTGGCCATCCCTTCATCCCCTGGTACTCAGCACCTAGACCAGTAAATAGATGGCCTGCAGAAGCTGCCCCTGCCACCTGTAGAGTGGTTCAATAGTCTTCCTCAGTGCCCTCTGAAGCTGCAACCCTGCCAGCCACACGAGTCCTCTCCTCTGCCGCCCTGGCACACCTAGCTGTACTCTCCATGGACCTACAGTGGGGACACAGACAACAGGTACTAAGTGCCATTTTCCACACCAGCCCGCCCTGCCCACCAATCAAGTGTACAGGGGGCAGCCTCCATGGCAATGGTTGACAGTGCACCAAGTACACTGCACGCCAGCAACAGACTGGCAGACAGTGCCACACTGTGATCTTGCAATGGTATCCAGACAGCACAAGGCCCACATGTGCATGTAGAGGTAGGTGAAGGGGGCACGCAACCATGTCCTACACAGCATGTGCAGATGCCAGCAGGCTGCACAAGAGTGCAGGCTCCATCCAAACACCAGTGGAGAACCACAGTGTGCCCATGATCTATGGCAGATGTGCACAAGGTAAATGGATACACAGGAGCCATGTGCACTGTGGCCCAAGCACACTCCACTATGGCAAGACCCCATGCGTTATGCAACATGCATCACATGGACATGCACATGTGTCCAGCAATGACCTGCAGTGGGCACCCCCCATGAACACACAGAGGATGCACAAGAAGAACACTCATCTGTACCCGCATGACCTGGTCCCTGACCTCCACCACCAGACCTAGCAAGCCTGGCCTCCACCACCACAGTAGACATTCATCTGTCCACCAGCCCTGCAAGGGAAACACTAGCAAAGAACACTGTGAGGTGATGGTAGGTGTGTAACACCCCCTCCCCATTGTCCCACAACAACAACAACCCTGGTGCTGGCATGCAGTGATGGATCCACCCCCACAGTGCCCCAATGAAGGCACCCCGGTCAGCATGCTGCAACACACATCACCCCAGCCCATGCCTACCATGTGTGTGTGTGTGGATGGACATATGCCATGCCAATGGCTGTAATACGGTGTGGCTGCCACAGTGTCCATGCATCTCCCAACTGTGCACCATGCTGCACATGGCTACATACGATGGCCATGCCTGCACCTCACATGCTGCAGCGGCATGGCATGCCATATGTGTGTGTGTGTGTGTGTGTGTGTGTGTGTGTGTGTGTGTGTGTGTGTGCAGGTGTGTGGTAGACATTGTGCCAGTGCACACACCTCCCCTGTGCACAAACCTCTGCCAGCCTGTGTAGCTGTAAGTTGACGTGACTTACCTGGGTGTGACACTGCACCCCAGTGTGCCCAGTCTCGGAGGTTCTGGAGCCTGTCTGGGTCACGGCACTGCAGATTGTCATAGCAGTGCCTGTATTTCTCCCCTGTGAGTTCCATCCTGGTCCTGCGCACCAGACACTCCGCAACCCTTGCCCACACTCCTGAGCGTAGCTCAGTGAGGTCATCTCTGCCAAACAACTGTCCCTCAAGAGGTATTACCAATGCCACAAGGTTGACCAGCCCAACCTCTCCCCAGTTCATGGCCCTGGGCCCTGCTGCCTGAGCACATGGCATGGTTCCTTTCTGTGTCTCCTGGGCAGATGTGCACAGAACAGGCTGCTGGTGTGCAATGGCCCATTTGCACCACATGAGCGATAGGCCATCATGCACCAGGCCGTGCAACATAGTACTGTGGTGTGGCAATGCGTGATTGCCATCCGTTGCGTGTCACCTCACCTGCACACAGTGCACCGCATATGTGGGAGACCAGGGTCGAGGGTAACGACCGGGTCATTCATACACATTCTGTGCATGTCCGCCATATTGTGAATGGTAAACAATGCCACTTACAGTGTACTGTTGCCGCACACATTGCCAGTGTTGTGCCATGCACTGCAGGTGCGCACAGATGCTATGCCATGCCAAAGCACAATACACATACTCAATGAGTCATGCAGCACTGCACCAATGGTGCAGGGGGACCTAGATGCATTGCCATTATCGATTGCACAGTTGGAATCACTGAACAGGTAGCACTATGCCTGGCATGCTGATAATTCTGCATTGTGCATGCATGACGATGCACTGTGAGACTTGTGCTGCATTCAGGAAATGCCCCAAGTTGACCGCATATACGCGGGGAATGCGCCGTAAGGGGATGTGCTCAACACATCAGTTGTGTATTACTGATTGAGATGAGCTGGGTCAATTATGCAATTTACAGACAATGCTCCCAAATCAGCTCATTGCCAAATTCAGGGGCATCTCACCTGTTTAGCATCTCATTACAGATGCTCCCAATCTCATTTGCAAGCACTGAGCCATAAATGCTCCTGAATGCACCACCAAACACCTCAGGTGCCTGACTAAAATTGCATCCTTAAAGGTAGGTCTCTTCATATTCCACCATTTACAGCTTGTCAGCACAATATGACAGTGGGGATTTGAGGGCATACGGGCATACCTCTCAACTGTCCCTGATCTTCAGGCACGTCCCTGAGTGTGCCTCACAGATTTCCACTGTTCCGGCTACAGATGGGAGTTCTGTTGCAGAACAGTAAGGATTCATAGAACACCAAAATGCCAGACTTGTGTATAGCAGTCTAGTTCCCCTTCAGATAGTACCTTTCACACCAAGTCAGACAATATGGCAGGACATTTTAGCTAATATTACCATTGTTTATATTGTGTCCCTAATATTGGCCACTTGTCTCTGACTTCTTCTAAGTCTTGTCTCTGATATGCAAGCTGGGAGGTTGAGAGGTATGCATACAGGGTGCTGTGTCTCTGCAGCAGCCAGTCACCATGCTGGTACACATCTACAGTTGCCTGTACGGTGCTAATGTCTTCATATTATCACCCACAGAAACCACAATGCCCAGACAGGACTGAGTTGTCAGACAGAGATGTTCAAATTGCCTGGATTGGTGGTAGTTCAGGTGGATGTTAAAGATCCCATGGCACTTATCGAAAAGAGCAGGGGAATTTCCCCGGTGTCCTGGCCAAATTTTCCTCATTCACTAAAAATACCACCAACAGCTTAATCTGGTTCAAGGTCAGTTGGCATTCATCTGTATCCACCTCCCCTGGGTCGTCCCTGAAAATAGGCAGGATTTGTCTAGTGCATTTACCCAGTCAACAAAAACTAAATAAAATAAATAAATAATACATTTCACAGTGGACAAGGACAGGGTGCTGATAGAGGCCTACTTCATAAGGCAGGACATCCTGGCTGGCAGGGGTAGCAGCCGCCAGCAGAGGGATGAGGGCTGGGAGGCAGTGGCAAGGCATGTTATTGCCCATGGAAAGTACAATGGAACACCTCAGGAGTGCAGAAAGCACTCCGATGACCAGAAGAGGAGAGCAAAGGAGAAGATGCCACACATCAAGGCCTCCCTGGGTGGGACAGGGGATAGGCCACAGACAGGTGTGCCCCTCACGCCCAATAAGGAGTTGCTGGTGGCCAGCATGGGCTAGATGGCTGGGCTCGGAATTCCGGGAGAAGACTTCCAGATGGGTGGCAGTCCATCGCAGCAATGTGAGTATACATGTCCCAAGAATTGTGCCTGTGTGTGTGTGTGTGTGTGTGTGTGTGTGTGCCATGGGTGCTCTGACTAGCCCCTCTGTGTGGGACGCTGGGCAACCATGTGCCTGTGTGCACTGATCATGTCGCTGTATGCCCCATCTGTCTGCTGCATGTTGCAGATGCATGACATGCTGCCCCTGTGCAGCCTGGGGGGGGGGTGACTGTGGTGTGTGGTGGACATCAGGGATAATATCCCTGCGTGTGGTGTCCAGGGTGTTGGGCCGGTCATACACATGTCCATGAGCGCATGTACAGGCCCCGATGCATGCCTGCATTCACTAGTGCATGGCTGCATCAAGGGCCTCATGGCCAGTTGTCACCTGCATGGAATGTCAGCCACACCTATGGCACACGTGCATGTCCCCCTGTACATGCCTGTCTGAACACAACAGTCACACGTCAGTAACCATGTTTCCCTTCTCTCTCTTACAGCTCCATCACACCTCATGGGTGCTGCCATGACTGGTGGCCCACATGATGGCCTGGTGGGGGAGGAGGCTGGGTCATCACACTGGGCTGCAGCCGGGGCTGTGGCTGATGCCATACTGGGCCCTTTGAATGCCACCACAGCCCCAGATGCTGCACCGGTTGTAGCAGGGCTGTTGAACCCCTCCATGACCGGTGCCATGCCTGGAGGCCAAGACCGATCATGACTGGTCAGCATACTGGGTTTGGTTGATGATGACCCAGAGGACAGGGTGGACATTGAGGACACCCTGCTGGTGCTAGCATCCAGTATGCAGGGGGGTGTACAATGATGATGACGATGATGATCCAGATGCCATACAAATCTGGGGGGACATGGCCAACAGTGGACCAGCCAAAGCAAAGGTACATGCACGGGTGGCACCACGTGGTGTTGGCGGTCCTGTGGCCCCCTCCGCACCTGCAGGGCCTGTACAATCACCTACAGTGGTGGTTGCTGGGGGCCCTGTGCCTGGTATTGCTGTGGGGACAGGGACCACCAGCACTGTTTAACAGGGTGCTGTGGTGCAGCAGCAGGTGGTGGGGGACCATGATGCAGGCATCCCTGGACACATAGTGGTTGCCCACACTCAGTTCCTGCCCATTCAGCAGCCTGATGTGTGGGTCCACCTATGGTGGATGCAGCACAGCTGGCTGGGACCCCATCTGCCCATTGGCACCATTCCCATGATGTATCCCCTGCTGATGAGGTCATGGGCTATTCACGCCTCCTACGGGACACCGTAGAGAGGCAAGCATCCCTCAGGACAGAGCTCAGGGGCATTCAGTTGCAGCTGGCCATAAAGCATGAGTTGTCTGCTGTGTGGCATGCCCAGATGTTGGCAGAGGCTTACCTACTGTAGGTGGGCATGACTGCTGCTCTAGAGTGCATTGCACTCACTGCTGAGGCAGCGATTGGAAACAGTGCACCATGTGGCAACCGGGCTGTCAGCCGCACCCCCAGGAGTGCCTCATGCACCATCCCACTGGTCATGAAGTCAGATGAACTAATTGCTGCTGATGCCATTACCATGCATGGCCATCCCCAATACCCCAGGATCCCACCAGTCAGCGCACATTCACAGTCTCACTGTAGTACCCCTCCAGGGGTGGTGGACACCCTCCCATGGCCAGTGGCACTTACACTGAGTCCAACAGATATGGGCATGGACACCCACATGTCCATGGTGGCTGTGGTGCCTCCCACTAATGCCTGGGTTGACTGTCTGCATGGCCCCCGTTGCCTGCACCCATAGTGGCTCACACACCAGGTTGACTGTGCCTGGGACAGTGTGGGTGGCACGTGCCTGCCCCAGTATGATGCCTGTGTGGGTCACCTATGTGTTGCACTGTGCATGGCTGGGAGCACCATTGCTGTGCTGTGTGGCATGGGCATGATGAGTGTGACCCTGTGTCTGCTGAGCATGTGTGCCGGAAGATGTACACTGATCTATGCTATCCCCAGAACAGACACTGTGTCCCCCCTGGCCATGTGTGTCCTGCTATACCTATGCGTGTGTCTGTGCATCGCTGTCACTACTCATGGGTGCACTACACAATGGCTGTGTTGCCGTTGTCTGCCCTGTGGTGTGGGTTTGGGTGTATGGGTGTGTTTGGAGGTGTGGGTGTGGGTGTGGGTGGGCGTGTGGGTGTGGGTGTGGGGGTGCCGTGTTAGTCCCAACTGTGTTACTCACCTGTGATCCCCAAAGTGCTCATCCACAATGGTGTCCCTGTGCTGCCAGGACCTGGCAACCAGGCATGAGTCCCTGCGGGCCAGTGGCAGTCCACCACCTCTGCACCAGGGCCCCTGCTCTGCTGCATCCTCCTCCTCCTCCTCATCCTCCCCGGAACTGTTGCCCTCCTCAGCCTGGACAGCTATTCCATGGTCAATGGCCATGTTGTGCAGCATACAACAGGCCAGGAATATGTCACAGGTCTTCTCTGGGTTATATTGTAGGGCACCACCCGACCTATCCAGACACCTAAAGCGCATCTTCAGCATGCCAAAGACATGCTCAATGATGGCGCATGTAGCAATGTGTGCCTCTTGTAGTGCTCCTCTGCCTCTGTACCAGGTCAGCTGAAGGGTGTGAGGAGCCAGGGTCAGAAGGGGTATGCCGCATCACCTGTAGGGGGCAAGAGCAGTCTGTTACAACCCCACATACATGTGCATTGTGTACCACAGCCCCCCCCCCCCACCAATCCACCATGGTGCACTGGTGCAGCTGCTGCCTGTCCACCCCTGTTCTTGTGGCGCACCTCCTGGTGCATTTTCCTCTCCAACGGTGGGTTGGCCCATTCCTGCACTCACCATCGGCTGCATGCCCTGGCTTCCCTCAACTGTCCTGTACCTCCTGTACCTGCCCGTGCACACTACCATGGCTTCCCACACCTGTCCCGTCTGGCTTTGCCTGCCCTCCATTGGACAGCGGTCACCCATGCCTGGCTGCGTGTGGTGCATTCCACCCTGCTATATGTGTCTGCTGTTGTACATCACATCACCTCCCATGCTGCGCTGCCCCCCATGTCGCATGTGCCATCTGCTCAGTGTGCCCAGCTCCAATGTCCCACCTGAACACTTCCCCCTGCACAGGCCCTGCTAAGGCCCATGCACACCTGCTCTCCCTCCCATCATTCATTGTTCCATGGTGTCCAATTCGTGTGCATGTATGCATGCCGTATTCACCAACAAGGTGGTGCTGGGTATGTCCCTGGTCTCAAACTGGTGGCACAGAGTGGATTGCTGCCATATAAAGGCATCATGTGTACTCCCAGAGTGTGTGGCAAAACATTGCTGATGAGTCCTGTGACATTGCACATCACCTGTTAGTTGACGGAGTAGAACCCCTTATGGTTCATGTACGGCATGGCCTCTTTGCCAGGTGGTGCACGGATTACCACATGGGTGCAATCAGTGGCCCCTATGATGCCTGGCATGCATGCCACCCTGTGGAACTGCTGCATGGCTTCTCTCCGCTCTGCCTGTGTGCTTGGAAATTGATGAATTCAGAAGCATGTAGGAGCAGTGCGGTGAGGAACTGTGTGAGGAGAGGGGACGTGGATGGCTGGGATATGCCAGTGGTGTCTCCAGCTGGCCTCTGGAAGGTTCCCATGGTGGGCAGGCACATTGCTGTTGTTACCTTGGTCTCCATGGATATGGCATGGCCCCTTCCAGTGGGTGCCTGCATTTCATCATGGCACAGCTCACAGAGCTGCCTCAGAACTGCCCTATTCAGGCGGTATCAGCCAACTGTTTCTGTGTCTGTCAGTTGCTTGAACATAAGTTTGGCATGATACCACCACCAGGCAGGCTGCCTCTGGTGCCATCTGCTGCCACATTGTTGGCTTGCCCATCTCTTCATCCCCATTATCATTCCCACAATTAGGAACGGTGCACCATCCATCTCTGTAGCCTATGTTCTGCTGCTGCTGTTTTGACTGATGCTGCTGCTTTCCTGCAGTCTGCCTGCTGGGGGCTTGCACTTCAGTCTACTTCTTTTATACTTCTCTCCTTCTGACACATTTGGTGAATGCATTGTGTTTGCACATTCATTTTGCTTTGTAAATGGTTCAGCGCTGTATATGCAGCTACACGCCCCCTCCAGAGATGCACCGCATATAATCATTTTCACCCTCCTTTACATCCTGTGCAGCGCAGCACATCCAGGATGCACTGGGGCATCTCTGTCCTATGTGAATGGTGCCATGGTGCATTTTCGTGATGCACCAGCACATCTCATTTGCACACAGCACATCTACTTTGTGAATCCTGCCTATAGTCTATGCATCTGTTCCCCTTCAGACCAGGAATTTTCAATATTGCTATGCCGGGGGAGGGGGGTTACACAATCTTTTAATGGCTAAACCACTTCCCATGCTGTGTACCATGCTGGTGCTATGGCATATAATTGGGAGCCCTTTATGGTATACTTGGGCTCTGGAAGAGGGACATTTTTACAAGGACATCCACACCCCTTCCTTCACACCACTACCTATACCATCATTAGGGGTTGGGGATAGAAGTCTGTTTTTACGGACCTTCACCCTTGGAGCTAGTTCTCACTGCCAGTTTGTATTTGCCCTGTTGGCACTGGTTTGGTTGCTAACGTTAACCCTGTTATATGTTATATCACTTACTCAGCTTCATGGATTGGATCATAGAGCATCGAGCTGGTATCATTTTGTACTGGGGTGGGGAGATTTGCAGTCAGGCCTTTTATTCTCTTGATCCTGGTTAATACAGATACTTTAGTTGTATCATATAATGTGCATGGTTTAACCAATCCTGTTAAACGAAGCAAGGTCCTTGGTTTTCTTTAAAAAAAAGGCGGATTTTATTTTATTGCAGGAGTCACACTTATCCCCTGCTGAAAATGATAAGCCTACTAAGTTTGGTTTTTCCACTGTGGCAGTCTCCTCCAGTAAGAATGGCAGGCACAGGGGAACAGTGGTCTTGGTTCCGAATGCCGTCCCTTTTGAAACTATAGATACTCTTATGGATAAAGATGGCAGATACGCTCCGACGCTTCGACGAAGGGCAGGTACCAGGGAATAGTAATACCTTTGGCCTCAGTCTACGCCTGGTCATGCTCAGATTACGTTTTCCATCATAATTTATTTTTGAAAATTGCTGATTGGGCGGACAGTACTTTAACTTTTGGGGGAGATCTCAATTTGACTTTGAATCCCTATTTGGATACAACTTCCTGCACCCCTATATGTGACCATAAGATAGCACAGTGGGTCCGTACACTGTTGACTGAGCTTGGTTATTTGGACACCTGGCATATACTGCATGGACAGTGGAAAGATTACACTTCCTGTTCAGCATTGCAACAAATGTACTCCGGGATAGACTACATCTTGGTCCCTAAAGAGATGGCAGGAACTTTGTCTGATAGTTGGATAGGAGATTTTACACTTTCAGACCATGCACCCATACTTTTAAAACTGGTGCCAGGCAAGGCTAAGAAGAACTCTCTTTGGTGGTTAAATGTTTACTTACTACCAGACGAGGAAGTTTGCCAAAGCATCTCCGAGTGCTTTGAACAAGCAGTGGCGGAGAATGATACCCCAGAAATTTCTTCCCTGATACTTTGGGACACAATCAAGGCCATTTTAAGAGGAAAATTGACATAGCTTTCCTTTCAAAAAAAGGAGCAATGGGAGGCATATAGGCTTAAACTGCAGAAACAAATAAGGGAACTTGAAACACAACAAAAATTAAATAAGCAAAGAGGGCAAACTCTTCTCAGCCTTAAGAGTGAGCTTATTTCCCTATTAGACTATCAGGTTGAGCAAAAACTGCTTTTTTTAAGGCAGCGTTACGATGAGGGAGGACCCCAGGCTTTAAAACTGTTGGGAAGATTACATAAGCAATGAGCAAAGGCCACAATCTCAAAAATTATTCACCCGACCACCAAAAGACCCCAACAATTGGTTCCAGATATAGCTGAGGCTTCTTGCTTTTATTACCTGGAACTATACAGATCTGACCCTCCCTTCCCGGATCATCACTGACATCTGCCAAAGGTACCAGAATCGAAAATGACATCCTGACTGTTGTAATAGCATGTGCCGAGATAGACACTGAGATTAAACGGCTAAAAACAGGCAACTGCCTGGGGGCAGATGGACTCCCAGGGGAATTTTATAAATACTTTAAAGACTTGGTGACCCCTTTATTACACTGAGCTTATTTGGAAGTTTTCAATGAAAACGGTGCACTCGCCCCCTCCTGGTCTCAGACCATCATTTCCGTGATTCTGAAGTCAGCTAAGGACCCTTTGAAATGTGTCTCCTACAGACCTGTTTCTATCCTTAATATAGACTATAACCTGTTGACAGGGATTATTACATGAAGGTTAGAACAAATGTTACCACAGCTTATTCATATGGATCAAACTGGTTTTGTCCCATGGCGTCAAGCTCAGGATAATATCTGTAGAACAGCACACATTATTGACCACCTTGCTAGGAAAAAACAATCAGCTTTTCTTATGAGTTTAGACATGGAAAAAGCCTTTGACAAGGTGTCTTGGGTCTTTCTGCAAGGGGTCCTGGCTGGTTTTGGGTTCACGGACCACTTTATTCTATGTATTTTCCAGTTATACTAGGCCTCCTCCGGATATGTTAGGGCAAATGGCAATGTCTCAAATTAACTTTGTTAGAATGAGGAACGCGCCAGGGATGTCCGTTATCTACCTTATTATTTGCTTTATACATAGAACCATTAGCTCAGAGTATTTGACTTAATTCAAATAATATAGGTGTTAAGTTGGGAGGGGTGGAACACAATTTTGCACTATATGCTGATGTTACTTTGCTATATCTTGGAGATCCTGAAACTTCTTTCCTGGAGGTAGTTCGACAAATATACCTTTTTACAAACTCATCTGGTTATACTCTTAACACCACAAAAATGGAGGTTTTGGTTTTCTCCCACGTCGTTTCTAACGACTTACAAGAGCGATACCCTATGAAATGGAATTTGACTAATATAAAATATCTAGGGAGGATGTCTAGGATTAACTACTAACTCTTAATTTGCAGACAACTATCTTCCTTTACTAATTACATTAACAGCTGATTATAAGAGTTGGTCATTACTACCGTTACCTTTACATGCATGAATTCAAACTCTTAAAATGAACAAACTGCCGCATTTTTATGTTTGCTTGCACAGCATGTGCAAGAAACATAGTGCCACCATACGAATTTTCATAGGTGTGCCACTCTGCTTCCAATGCCCTGCTCCTTCCTGCAGGCATGGCCTCACCGCACCAATAAATGTCCAAGCTGTCTATGACAGCAGTTCAGATGCAGTGGCATACAGTTGAAAGCCAAAGACTACTACAATCAGCGGTGGTAACGTGTAGGCAATGTGCATACTGCCGTCGGCAGGCAATTTACATGCCTACACTCAGCACTGCATATGAACAGCTGTCATAGTCAGCTCCATTTTTTTCTACTCCCCCCAACAAACACCCAAGTAGCACGCTAGGAGCCCACCCCAGTGTGCTCATGCACTCCCCTCCCCCCGCACATTGTATGGCCGATGGGGGTGCCCAATCCCCTGTCGGCTCCACTGCCCCCCTAACAGACTTCCAGGTGCTATGCTGGGAGCCCACCCCAGCGTGGTAAAAGTCTGTATGGCCAACGGGGGTGCTCAATCCCCCATCGACTCCACTGTACCCCACCAAAAAACAGACTTCTAGGTGCCACTTTGGGAGCCCACCCCTGCATGTCAAAAGTCTGTATGGCCGACGGGGGTGCCCAATCCCCCATCGGCTCCACTGCCACCCCAAAAAAACTTCCAGCTGCTACGCTGGGAGCCCAACCTAGTGTGGCAAGAGTCCCGGGTTGTCTTCTTGAAAAAGAAAAAAAAACACCTTTAGGAAAAAAATGGTCCCTTGTTGAGTGTCTTTCCCCCCTTCCCCAATCCACGCCCACCCTCTGCGCACCCACCTCCCCACACACACCCCTAACCCCATACTTACCTCCATAGCCCAGCGCAATGATCTTCGGTGGACCAGGAACACGTCTGCACTCTTCAAAACTGACCGCGAACTGAAGAATGCCAGTAAGCTGTATAATGGCATACATTTTTTTTTTCAACTTTGGTGCACATCTCGGCCATTGTTGGGAATCTTTTCACCAACTTTTTAACATGGGGTTCTTGGGGCCCCACCTCATGAACTCAGTCACTGTCATTTTGTTATTCAGTCCTGAAAGGTGATTTCATGGTCACTCCGCGGAACCACCTTTTGGGACCGAGTAATGAAATGACAGTGTCACAGTTCATGAGGTAGTCCCCCAAAAAAAACCTATGTTGAAAATTTGGTGAAAAAATTCCCAAAAATGACTGTTTTATGAGCGTGCATTGAACAGTTCCTAAGCACGCTCATAACTTTGCAAATGTTTAATATTTTCACTCCAGATTTTCAACATTGTCATTTTACCACACCTCCTTATGAGCAGTACAGCTGTCATTTTTCACATCTTGCCCAAAATGTGTTTTCGCACATGTAGAGCACAATTATTTATTTATTTAGTTAGTTTTTGTTGACTGGGTAAGTGCACTAGACAACCTGGGGGAGGGGGATACAGATGAATTCCAACTGACCTTGAACCAGAAGCTGTTGATGATATTTTTAGTGAATGGGGGGAAATTTAGCCAGGGCACCAGGGAAATTCCCCTACTCACCTCTGGAGGAATTGCTTGCCATCTTCCAAGTTGGCCACTTCAGTGGAGACTGGAGAGGAAGGAGACGCTTTGAAGGCAGGGGAGCTGACCTCCTTCCCTGTCTTGCAATCGCAAGAGGCTGTGGCTCTCTCTGGAGCAGTTTTTGAAACTACCAGCAATATTGAGACATAAGATTGTACTGGGTGATACGGATTTTTTGTTAGAACGACAAATGGAGCTTCAACATACAGAATCCATAGCTTCGAGTAACACGGATAGTGGAAATGAACTCTCTGGGCACACTGACCACTTGCACGCATCACCGGACCAGGACACGGAGGTAACCAGAAAGCTGCAGCAAATCCTAGACACTGAGGAGCAGAACTTTCTCTACAAGAAGATGTCGATTCAGAAATGACTTAGAGAACTTAGGTCTGCTAGTGCGGCTGGGAATGGCATTTCTTTTCAGCTGGGTGCTGCAGTCAGACCTACAAAGCCACCACCTGAAGCTTCCGGGACCAGGAACGTGAATGAACAGGCCTCGCAACGGAATGCAGCAGCTGATTTCTGCCAAACTGTGAGTGCAAAATCAGTGATGGTTACACCTACTACTGAGAATGTACAGGATACTAAGAAGGAGGGCAAGCTGTTTCAGGCTGCAACAGACTGGTCAGTAGATCAGGCCTTGGAGGATGCTGGCTGGGAAAAGAGCCCCATTAATAGTCAATGGATATCAGGATTCTCTCCCATCAGAATGCCTACTGCAGCTGATTTTGTACATACTGAACTGATTGGGATGGACTCAAATGACAGGGAAGGTCCAGTATTGCTTTTCCCAACCGTCCTACAGCAGAAGCATACCCTAGAGCAGCCAGGAAAGCATGAGCAGCCTGAGGCCCCTTTAAATGCTACAAATTATGCATCAAAACGGCCATATGCATCTTTTGTTAAGACTCCAATCCTACCTGCAAAGCGTCACAACGCGGTGAGACTGCCCTACATTGGAGGTATGCCTGACCCTTCCAGACTGCTTGTTTGTGCCTAGAACCTTATTAAAAGATTCCATGAAGTTTTTTTCACATGAAATTTACACCCTGATCCATGTTTCAGGAGAAACAATATTTGATATCAGTTTCAGAACTACCCGAGGGCTAGAAAGATTCTGGACCAAATACAACACTATGAAACAAACAGCACTTTGGTCTCCATTTTTAGCTATCCCTCTGACCAGGCCTACATATAAAATTATAACGATTCTATTTCAAAACGAAGGGGTGAATTAAGCAGACATGGAATTTTGGCTGAAATTACGTTGTACTGTTTTAGAAGAGCCGGAATCAATTCTAGACTCCGAAAATATATGGACAGGAGGATGGAGAGTGAAAGTGATGTTGAAAACTACTGAAAAAGGCATAGAACACCTTCCTAACTCCTTTTTTTGGGCAGGGATAGAGGGGTTTTATTTTGCCCAGGACAACCTAAGGCCTGCTATAGATGTAGGGATACTTCTCATTTAAGCAGTGTTTGTGATAAACAAAAATGCACAATTTGTGGGGAAATGGGGCATACTAGTTCAACCTGCTTGAATGAAAGTAAATATAGCTTTTGTAAAGAAACAGGGCATACTTTTCTAAATTGTACCAGAGCTGCTCATAACACAGAACATTATGATGGGTCTGAACAGTTGTTATTAAGCACTAAAATGCAGAAGCCAAAATTAAAAACAGACGTCTTCCCCAGGACCCCCCTTCCCCACGCCCAGAAGAGACAAGGCCTGACCCTCCAACTCTTCCGGTACCTATGGTGCACCGCTCCGTTGACCTGCAACCTGATCCTCTACTTCCACAGCGACTCTGCTTGTCCCCGAAAATAAAATGACCCCAGAGATGCCCCCCCCAGGCCTATGCACAGTACCCTGAGAAGGTCTGCTAGATCTAGACAAATATATAATCCTCCCCCATCCAAAACAACTAAAACAACTAAAACATCAGACCTCACAACCTCAAACAGTTATGAAATTTTATTGGACCAGTCTGACGACGCAGGAGGGGGATACAGACTCCTCATCGATAGCCTCGTCTCACATAGACGAACTTCTGACTCCGAAGTTAAACGAGGTGGTCCCAAACAGCAGAAACTGAAAACCAGAGCTAAGATGAAAGGAAAGAATGATTCAGGGAAGAAAACATGACATGTTGGGCCTGATGTTGAGACTATGCTTGGTTTACTTTTTCCTCCTCATGAGTGATGTCTTAGACATTGAATGTGAACCGCATACAGAGACTTGAAAGAAGGCATCGGGTATTCTCATTTTTAAAAGACCTGAGACTTGGTATATGCTTCCTACAAGATGTGAGATTTCATGCTACCCATAAAATTCAACAGGCCCAAAGGGACTGGTTGGTAGGCCCATCTTACTGGTCTATAGGACAGGAACCCTGTGTAGGGGTTGATATTTTAGTAAAACTACCGGAATTTAGGTTATTCAAATTATTTGACTTAGTTCCTTGCAGAATATTAATTCTGGATGTTATAATCCACAACAGGTCCTTTTGGCTAATAAACTTATATGCCTAACAAACTAAAATGAGCCGAATTGAGCTCTTAAGATTGATACAACCTTACTTGCACACGTCTATGCACATAGTATTTTCAGGGGATTTTAACTGTGGTTTAAATCTGAAAGACAAAAGTAAACACACCAAGACCCCCAAAATATTTTGTGATTCTCAGATTTTGCGGCAAATTATCTGCACTGCACGATTAAAAGATTGCTATTTAGACAAAACACATCAGCACACTGCCACCTTTCATAAAGGGAACTTAGCAACTCAGATAGATTTTATTTTTCTCTCCCAGAATATCCCAGTAGACGAGGCCACCACTTCTCCTCTGGAGTTTTCGGACCATAATATGGTATCTCTTACAATAGGGACAACCCCTCTCTTTGTAAAGGTCCAGGAGAATGGAAATGTAATACCTCCCTACTTCATGAGACTGTTTTTTTAGAACACTTGAACCAATTCTTAATAGCAAGGAAATCTGTTATGATTTACTACACAGACATAATAATACTATGGTGGGAAGATACTAAACATGATTTGCAATACTTTGTATGACAGTACAGTACAAAGAGGAATAACACAGCCTATTTAAGATATTTGCATCAGAGGCACCAATTGCAGAATTTACTGGCCATAGCTAGTACCACTAATCAAGACATGAGACAGCAGATTCAGTTAATACAAATAGAGATGAAGAAATTCCATACACATAAATCTAAACAGTTATACCACCAGCATAAATTTGGGACACAGGGATGCATGGAGGCAGTATGCTCATTTGAGCACAATTTTCATAGGGTTGGACAAAAGGAAATGACATGTATCGTGGATTCGAATGGGCAGAACCACACTTCAAAGGAAGGTATCCTTAAAGAGGTTACTACTCACTCTTTCCACTTATTTAATGAAATGACTACAGATACAACTAAATTTCTGGACTATTTTTCCAGTGTTGCAGTTCCAGAGGTTCCCCTGGAACTGCACAACACTTTGGGAGAACAAATAACAGTGCAAGAAGTCACTGAGGCTATAAAAACTCTCAGAATCAATACCACACCAGGGTCAGATGGCCTATCAAATGAAATATTTAAAATAATAGGGGAACAACTGTCAACGGAACTGACACGAGTCTACAATATTGGCTACTGGGGACATACCATTAAACTTTAATAGAAGAATCTTAATGTACCATTATAAAAAAGGGGAGAGAACATTATTGCAAAATTGGAGGCCAATTTGTATGTTAAATACTGATGAAAATTTGAACTAAGAGGCTGCAGTTAGTAGCAGAACTGGTGCTCTCGGCAGTGCAATCCTGCTCAGTTCCAAATCGCAAACTAGCTAACCATCTTATTTTATTACGGGAGATGATGGAACAAGGTAATTCAGGAGAAATATCAGGATATATTATATCCTTAGACCAATGGAAGGTTTTTGATTCCATTTGTCATGATTTTCTTTGGGCAACGTTACACCATTATAATGTCCCTCAGGTACTCGTACAATGGATTCAAACACTTTACAAGACAGCCACTGTATTTCCATTAGTAAATGGCTGGACAGGCCCTATGATACTCATAAAGAGAGGGGTAAGGCAAGGCTGTCCCCTCAGCCCACTCCTGTACATTTTCTTTCTAGACCCTCTTTTATGGAAAATGACTTGCAATCGATATACCCAGTTATAAATGGGTAACTTATAGTACCTCATTGAGCAATAGCATACACAGATGATATGAGTCTCTAAGTAGCAGATGAAGCATCAGTTAGACACTCATTATGTTTAAATGCAGAATTCTGACTTTTATCAGGAGCAGCTCTTATTTATGATATATGTGTGGGGTACCCACTAGGGCAGGCCCATCAAACTACAACCTGTATTGGGAGACTTAAGATCCGAACAGACCCTATAATCATACCAGGGATTAAATATGGATCTTTGGACATGGATGTCATGAACCGGGAGGACAAAATAGCAATCGGCCATCAGAAGGCGGCAGTATGGAATAGATGGAAATTTGGAAAGAAAAAAATAATTTTTTTAATTAAAACTTTTTTTATTCTGGTATTTTTATATATAAGTTCAGTGTTCCCCATACCAAGGCAATTGGATACATCAGTCTTTAGTGTGTTCTTCCAAGCACTGTGGGGCAGCCACTTGAATCCAGTCAAGAGGAATATTACTTACCTTCCTCTTAGTGAAGGAGGTTTAAACATGGTAAATCCCCTTCTGTTTATTATAGAAAACTTAAAACCACTATTAATAAATAAACAAATAAGTTGGGCATCTTGGTTTTATAATGTATGCAAAACCTGGTTTCGAGCATGAGGAAACACAGACCCCGCAAACATTAAGAACAATGCAGGACATAGCTACATATATTAAAGACTTATTTTTAAGACTGAAACAGTGGAGAATAACTGCACAATCAGTAATCGGTTCATCACATAAATCTTTGTATACTACTCTATGGCATGAGATCTGTACCGTGCAGAACCCTTTTGATAAATGTCCAGAGTCTTACTTACAATCTGTACAAACTTTCTTACAGAATAAGAGAATCCCTGCTCATATGTGGGACATGCATTGGCTATCCTGCTGTGAAAAATTGAATGTTAAATCAAATCAGACACATAAACAGCTACTACAAAGGGTGTGTAGCTGTCCCCAATGCATAAATGCTCTAGAAACCATCTCTCAATTTTTTTTTGAATGTTCATTCATAAAAGACTTCTGGAAATATATAGGACAACTTTGGAATGAAACTATTTTCCAATCTATTACCTATTCAACTTTGATTTATGGCCATATACCACACTCATGGACTAAATGGAATGAGAATACTTTCTGTCTCTTATTAGTAGTGTTAAAAATGGAATGTTTGGATGGCCAGATGCCTATTTACCCTTCAAAAGAAAGACAGTACCTATATGGTTCTGTCCACTGAGATAGTGAAGGATATGGCTACTATATATAAAATGGAAGGTAACCGAATGTCAAGAGGACAGCTCCTTGAACTATGGAAACATTTACCATGGATTTACTAACTCTGATTTTGCAGTGACTTAGACTAGGGAATAGGGGAAATAATTATGTTTTTCTTTTCTTGTTTGTGAACACAATATTTTCTGTTCTGGTTGTATTATGATTTGATTTGTACTCATGATGTATACTGATCTCTGTTTCTAATAAACTTTCCCCTACTCTTTTCAAGAAGTGCCATGGGATCTTTAACATCCACATGAACTACCACCAGAACAGGCAGATGGGACCTCTGTTTAACGTTTCATCCGAAAGACGGATGGTGCAGTCATTGTGTGATATCAATGTTCAGGACAGATTAAGAAAATCACAGTGACACTGTTCATGAGCAGAGGTCTTAAAATGGCTATGTTGAAAATTTGGTGACAAAAGTCCATAAAATTACTGTGTTACAAGCATGCATTGCGCAGTTTCCATGCTCCCTTGTAAGTTTACAAATTTGTAATATTTTCAGTCCAGATTTTCAACACTGGCATTTTTCCATACCTCCTTATGAGCAGTACAGCTGTCATTTTTCACACCCTGGCCAAAATGTGTTTTTGCACTTCCGGTGCAGAATAACGTGATCGCTGTGGGAAATTAGTGTTTGGGACAGATTACAAAAATCACAGTGACACTGTTCATGAGCGGAGGTCCCAAAATGCCTGTGTTGAAAATCTGCTGTAAAAAATCCCCAAACTAATTACATTATGGGTGTACATTGCATAGTTTCTAAGCACGCTCGTGACTTCAGCAGTTTTTGTGTATTTTCACTCCAGATTTTCAACATTGCCATTTTTTACACCTCCTCATGAACAGTACACCTGTCACTTTTCACATTCTGTTCAAAATGTGTTTTCGCACCTGTGGAGACAAATGGCGCAGTCACTGTGCAAAATTACCTTTCACCTAATGAACTGATAGTGTCACTGTTCATGCGGTGGGGTCATAAAAAGCCCATGTGGAAAACTTGGAGTAAAAGTACCAAGAAATGCCCAGGGCATTAGGGTTTTCGACCGTAATGCCCTACCCTGTAAGGAATGACAGGAGTCAGGGGTGTGACTTGGGATTGATGACAGTAATGCTCATGCCATTCCACCCCCACCCCCACCCTGCATCCAGTGACGGGCATCAAGGTGCGACTTGGACCCTTTGCCCCCAGAGTTCACCCCGTTCTCCTATACTGTGCCCATTTCAGCATATTTTCTTATGGAATGAGGTGAATGTAAAGTTCAAACACTCCAAGGCACACCTCGACACTTGTCAGTGTCTGAATAATAGGGTGAGGTGAAATGTCATGACTGTCATGACGACGACCCAAAGGCACACCCCAATGCCTGTCCATCTCTGCAGAGAGAGGGTGGAGTTGGCGTCAGTTCAACACTTCAATGCTATTCCTATACTGCATCTGTCTAACTCCTGCACTTCCACTGCTAATGCCAGCAAACAAACATTCGGCATTGACAAATCCTTGTTTATACTTGTTCCAATGTGTACTCTGCCTGATCCCCAGGTGGGAATTTTAAACCTGGCAGAAACAAATTCTTTCTTTTATTGGGCAAGGCACCTGGCCCAGAGTTAATCAACAAATGCATTATCTCCCTAAATCCCACAGTGGGTGGGCTCTTCCTCTTTTAATTGGCTACTGGATAGCAGCGCAGGTGAGAATTACATTGTTATGGGATAATCCAGTTTATGCAATAGGTATGGACATACATGTTGTGTGATAAATCTATGTATCTGCGCTACTATATGTATAAATGTGAAATATCACATTTATACACATAGTAGACACGTCATCACAGATTTATACACATAGTAAACACATCATCATTAGTACATGCACCGCCCCCCCCCCCCGGCTGGCCTGCCTGGTGGCCGGCAGTACTTTCAGCAGTTTCATTTCCACGACTACTCAAAACAGCACAATCATCCTTCATGCAAGTGAACCCTAAAATGCCCAAAGCATGCCTTTTTTTAACTCAGTGAATCATTTGCGCCTAACTTTTTCATAGAATACCATTTGCACTTATTACTAGTTGTCCTCTGATCTTGTCCTAACTGCTACTTTTGCTTTCATGTCAGCTTCCAGCCCATACATTACTGCTCCTTCCCCCCATCTCTACATGCCCATCTTCAACACTCCCCACATATCTCCATACTGAAGCCACAATTTATTTATCACCTTTTATCCTAAAGTAGTTAACGCTGGGTCTGGGTGAGTTCTGTTTATTCTCTTGCAGCACCCACTTGCTCCTCTGAAGCCACACCACTTGCTCGCTCGCTCATTAATAGAACTGTCACCACAACAAGGACACTCAACATGCTCAATCGCCCACATCATGATGAAGTGTCCACAGCAACAGTACTCCGTGAAAGTGGAAGAGCACTGTATTATCAACAAACCCCCAGAGCTATTAAAATTTAAAAACACCACCAAAGCATAATTAAAAATATTACACTAACACAAGGTTCCTGCCTCTTGCATAAATGAAATACATAACGGGGACCTTGTGGAATAAATGATTTATTTTCACTCATGCTGTTTGACCTTGAGCGCAGCACTCCAGGCTTCTGCTACTCGTGAGGTGAGCCAAGGTCAAACAGCACTTGTGAAATTAAATTGTTTATTCCACAGGTCCCTGTTGAGTATTATTTATATATATATATATATATATATATATATATATATATATATATATATATACACACACACATACACACTGCATATAGGTATACAGTATATAAACTATTGATTTAGTGGAGCCACACCTCCCCACACTGACAGCTTTGCTTTTTCCCCCCAAAAGACTAAATATGTTGCAAAATCTTCTCTTAGTGGCATAAATGCAGCTTTGGGAGGGTGGAAATGGGGTATGGGCCTCAGGGCTTCTAAGTGTGCCTTTTGGAAATATGAGTGGTGGATTTGGGATAAGTCCTTTCTTCTGGCGACCATGGACATTTGGTTTAAACAAAAAACTGTAAGGGGAATCCATTTGTCATGGTACATGCTTCAGGCTGATGTGATTCAGCCCTTTGAAAGTCTGATCCAGAAGTTTCACTGGCATCATGCCGATAGATTTCATTATTACCAATTACAAGAGTATATTAATAGGCAGATTCAAAGGGCATATGCCCAGGCTAAAGAGAGCCCAACTTCCCCACCTTTTGAAACTATTTGGGGGTCTACATATGGGAAAGGGACCATTACATTATTATATGCCAACTATATAAAAGATCAGAATTACTCCACTGAAAAATTAAAAGCTCATTGGGAGAAGGAATTGAACATTGTACATGTAGCCCAAGATTGGACTAAGATCTGGGAGAGGACTTGGCATTCATCATCATCCCCTGATTGGCAAGAATTTGCCTGGAAGCTACAGGTTAGATATTTTACAGTCCCGCAGGTTCAGGCCAAGTGGGATCCCACTTTTTCAGCTGCCTGTTGGTGGAATTGTGGAGAGGACATAGCCACACGGGCTCATGTGTTCTGGTCTTTTTTTTTTTTTTTTGTTATTTTCTTCTTTATTTGAATTTACTTACAGTACATTCCATTCGATTGTGTCCAAACAGTAGTGAAATTAGGAATCAAGATTGGGCAATCAGAGTACTCGTACGTACATTAGAACAGTTAATGTTCAGGGGAAAGTGATTAAAAGATAGCTCCAGCGTAATTAAAAATTATTGTCCATAAGGGCCCAGGAGGTACAGAGGGACCCATCTCCTGAAGTGCTTAATTTCGAACAAACTACTAAAACAAGGTCCTGGATGTCAAAGAAAACTTTAGGCATTCAAATAACAGTACTGACGAACAATATGCAGTCGTTCATATCAACCCTAAGGTACCCAAACCTCAGAGTTGGGGGGGGGGGCCCTGCGCCACGCAGACCAAACCCACAGATGTGTTCTGGTCTTGCCCTCACTTGGGGGGCTTCTGGACCTCCCTGGCTAAAAAATATATCACAGATCCTGGGCATTCTGATGCCACAGGACTTGAGCATCTCCTTTTAGGAATTCTCCCCAAAACCTTGCTGTGCCGAGATGCATTATATTTATAGTCAATACTTACAGTAGCAGCTGCTAAGGCTATCACTAAAAGGTGGCTTCAGGCTGACCTCCCATGGCAGTGAAATGGTCTGCTAGAATAGCACAGTTTCAGAAGATGGAGCACATCACTTTTGTACTCCAACACAGAATGTCTGCATACAATAATAGATGGATTAGATGGGATCTCTGTTTGGAAGACCTGTCTCCCAACGAGGTTTGACATTTTGAGTTTACTTGATACTACATCCTGGAGGGATTCTTTTGCTGAACTAAGGACCTTGCTTCAGGCACCCCCCCTCGCTGTCCACTGTATGATAATGTTAAAGAATACTGTGTCTGTGTCATTTGATATCAGCGAACATAAACTAGTGTTACTGATTTAGGTGACAGTTTGGTTGTAATTGTTACGTTTTAGTGTTTTTTCCTTTCTGGGTTCTTATTTGACTTTATTCTCATAGAAAGCATGATAATATTGACCACCTATGCTATTGCTCCAAGACCTCTTATCGTTTTTATAACACCTTGGATGTCTTGTTGGGTTTGTCTACCTAGAACTGATAATGATGTATTTTGTACATGAGCTTTGTGCATATTGGGGCCTATGCACGAATCTGTGGAGTGGCTATGTGCGGCAGATCCGTGGCACATAGCCACTCTGTACCCATTGCAATCCCCCATGCAGGATGAATGACCCGGGGTGCACAGCCCTTATGCAACCGATCTACCAGCCACACAGACAGCAACATGCTGGGGCAGGTGGGGAGTGTGCTAGCACTATGCGCCATGCACTAAGGTGCATAGTGTTGCACACTGGGGAGCATAGGTGGGCGCCTGTTACGCCAGAGAGAACTCTGCTGTAAGTCCCCTATGTGCCTTTCCCCCACAGCATACCAGCCACCGGAACATCTCAATGGCAGGTGGGCACCACCACACACACAGAGCGGGCCTGCCCCAAATCCATACCTCCGAGGCTGAACCTCACACACACACACACACACACACACACACACACACACACACACACACATACACACAGTGTTGTTCCATCCCTCCAATACAGTACCCCCATCCCAGTGCTGCACCACAGAGCCCATGCAGCCCACCTCCCCACACATGGCTGGCAGTACACCTCCATGGCCGCCGGCTGGCTGACATATGCAGGTGTGCGCGCCTGCATAGGTCAGACAGCCAGAGGCCGTGAGGTGTGTGGAAGGCTGTGCCATTGGCTATCTCTGACTGCGGCACCGGCAGGACAGTACATGGCATTGGGTGTGGGTTGCTAGTGCAACAGATGGGTGGGAGTCAACTGGCGAATGGGGGTGGTACGGGGTCGGATACATTGGGCACCACTGTGTTTGTGTGGGGGGAGGGGTAGACTTGTGTCACCCGGGACTAGTGCCCTCTGCTGGGGGGCACTCTGCTGTATGGACGGGGAAGGTCGGCAGTGCTGATGGGGGGTTATTAGTGCGGTGGGTGCCACCACGGGTGCTGATGTGGAGCACACTGGTTGCTGGGGCTGACAGCATGGCGGCGTGAGTCCATGAGCCTGTGGGTGCTGTTCACACACCCGGACCCACACCTGCCCACTTAAGGGAACCACACTGGGACCTGGGATGAGCTTCCTATTGGATGCCCACCAGGGTCCGCTACTCCTCCCCATTCACCCTGTGCGGTCATATGTGCTGGGCTGGAGGCAGAGCCGCAGGCAGGGCTCTGAGCTGCAAACCTGAAAACTTGGGTTTGACTCTCACAGCCCCCACTTGCATACTGTGTGACTCTGAGCAAGTCACTTAACTTCCTTGTACTCCCAGGTTGCACCTGGAAACAGGCTTTGGCTTAGTATGCCTTTCCTGGTAGAACAATTTCCCCAGGTGATGACCATTGGTGAATACAGCCTGTGCGCATCTGTCCACAGGTGCAGAGTTACGCAGGTGGGATACGCTCCTCCGGTGCATAATTCACACCCATTGATGCATAGGCCCCATTATAAATAAACTAAGTATAAAAAAATTACACATTGTGATCAGAATCTGTGGGGTACTATAAGTAAAAAAGGGAACTTGTCATCAGACCATGTGGTCAAGTTAATCCTGGTCTGTGGTGTCTGGGGACCAATATTCAAAATTATGTGCGGGCGGCAAGGGGTCATTGCCTGCACAAACTGGGATTTGCCCCAGATCCCCATATTCAAAAGGGGACTTTTCACAGGCAAAGAGGGTTAGCACACACAAAACATAATGTATGTGGGTGGATGTGGCTATGAATAGCCATGGTACTCCATATTCAGGGGATTTGTACTGCGTAAAAGGAGTTAGCATGGTCCTCTTTTGCAGTACAAATACCATCGAACACAATCCCGACTTACCCCGGGCAATCCTAGTGGTTGCCAGAGGTAATGCCACCACCTAGTCAGTTGTCTGCTGGGGGAGCACACCTGCCTCCTGTGGTCTGTGACACCCCCCCAATAGTCAGCCCATAATTAACATAAAACTGACCTGGTGCCTAGTGATCCACCCCCCCGATCACCAGCCCAAGTAATAACATTATAACGGACCTGGTGCCTAGTGATCCTCCCCCTCCGATTGTATCTTCACAAATCAGGCATGGGGTGTGCCTTGGGATTTGTCAACCCTAACACTCACCCCATTCTATCAGTAAATAAGATAACATGGGTACAGTATATGAGAATGGGGTCAGTGTTAAGGTTGTCAACACTAAGGCACACCCCACACCTGATTTGCAAAGACGCAAGGGAGGTGAAACCGTAATGTTTTTTCCTGTTGCTGCCTGTAGGGTGGGAGTGTGGAGTTAGGATTGAAAACCCTAATGCCCCATTTCCTAACTTTTTTTTGTATTAAGCAGCCCAAACTGGTGCATTAATGTAGTTTTTTGCAAGGAATTTTCTTTCTTTTTGAGACAGTGGAATCATATCCTCATACATGCAGGATCATTTGGGACCTGCATGAACAGATGCAGACATGAAGCGGCTGTTGAGCCCTGCACCAAGGGATTAATCTGTCTGCCTACAGAAGTGCAGGGCCATTACAGGCCCTGCACTGACATGCAGCAATGGATATGAGGAATTCATGGGACTGTCTGGTGGCTGCAGCAGCACAAGACCTTCTAGTCCGGTATCCCGTTATGTGGGCGAATCAATCTGAGCCACTCACAATGAGCGACTCAGATTGAGTGCATGTAATGACGGCTATGGTTGGAGATGGGCTACTGTCAGATGTGCGAATGTGTGTATGGGTGACAGCCATAACAGCAACCTGGCATAACAGAGAGTGTCATAACAGTGACTATATAACATGAACGACTGGGAATATGGGCGACTGGAAAAATAGCAATAGTTGTTTTTGACATGGGGGGGTGGTGGGAGGATGGTGTTAGCAGTGGGGACTGTAGGCTGGGTGCTGCACGCGTTATGTGTGTGTGGTTGCACAAAAGCTCCAATATGTGGGTGCACTCCTATGTCAGGTGCCATGTAGGTGTGTGTGGTATGTGGTTTGCATCCAAGCCGATGTTGTGGCATGCACTGTTAGACTAATTCACAGTTAGGTAGATTGGAGCATAGTGGTGTGTGTGTGTTGCAGGTTCAGTACCCACACTGCACAGTTACACAGTTGCTGCTGCCATCTGACCACCGCCCTCCACACCTATGGACCATGGACATTAACAGTGCCTACCTGCACTGTCCGCCGGTGTGAAGTACAGCTGCATACCTCTGCTGTCACCGGTGCTTCCATCGCTGCATGTCCCCAGCATCTTATGGTGCTACAGTGCCTGCCCCAGGCAGCAACTTCTATTACACCCCTTCCCGTCCATGGTTTACATTTTACTGCAGCACGTCCTTCCATCATAGGTGTACTGCATCACCACTGGACAGATGTGGAACCACATGACAATCACCGCTCCCTGTAAAGGGAAGGGGGCACAGTCATGCAGACGCCACATACGGTTGTAGAGGGGATATATGACAGATGTCATGGAGTTCATTGACAACCAGAAGGGGAGACCACTCATGTCCCGTAGCGGTTTCCTATACAGGTGAGATAAGGAGGTTGTGGGAAAAGTATACTGGCACTGTGCCTCCTGCCACAGGTTCAGATGCTCTGTCAGAGTCCACACAGGGGCAGACCATGTGGTGAAGACCTGTCAGCAACCCTGTCATATCCCAGACATGGGAGACATTGGTGTCTGGAAGGAGCTCTGCTCTGTACTGGGCAGGGTGTGGACTAGTCTTGAATTCACCTTCCAGGTGCTTGTGCAGTGCACCTCCGGGGTACCTGATGCAGTTGCAGGATGCCTACCAGGGATTCAGCTGCTGAAACATACAGTGCAGCATATCCGACAGTCTGAGAGGGGCAGTCCTATGACACCAGCTATGGTAGGGGACCTCTGCATCCGTGATGAATACATTGTGACCAGCACCGGTGAGTCATTCCTCCTATATAAAATTGGGCAGGAGGGGGGAATCGGGTGGTGCTCTTCGCCACCCAGCAATCGACCCATTTCCTTGAGGGCTGTGAGGACTGGTTCCTCGAAGGGACCTTCCATTGTACACCACCACTGTTTAGCCAGCTATACACAGCCCACGGCATGCATGGCGAGGTTGTGCTCCCTGCTGTGTACATCCTCATGTGCTCCAGGAAGGAGCAGGCACACATTTGTGTGTTTACTGAACTTTAGAAACTGGGGAATGGGCTCTGGCCTCCTACTGCTGTCATGGATTTTGAATGTGCAGCATGGAGGGGCTTCGCTGCTGTGTTTGAGGAGGTGCAGGCACATAGATGTTTTTTTCCATTTCTGCCAGGTTGTGTGGTGCAGCATGCAGCAGTGTCTAGCAGTCCATGTCAAGTATGCCTCAGATGAGAAGTTTGCCCTGCAGCTCAGAATGCTTCTTGCCCTAGCATTTGTGCCTGTCTGTGATGTTGCCACTGTATATGAGGAGCTGTGTGAATGGGAGTTCTTCCACATGAATGAGGAGTTGCTGCAGCCCATGGTCGACTACGTGGAGGATACCTGGATCGGCAACCCTGTTGACCATTCAGGATAATGGAGACCCATTTTTCCTGTGACATTCTGGATTATGTACATTTCCAAATGTGCTGGTTGGCATACACCAATAACATAGTCGAGGGCTGGTATAGGGGTTTCAACACTAGGCTCAGTACGTGCCATCCCAGTGTGTGGCACTTCCTCTACTGTCTGAAGGAGGAGCAGCGCCTCAGCGATGAGCAACTGGTGTCTGACTCTGGGACATCCATGAAGAAGAAGAAGTAGTAGTACAAAGACCTGACAAGGAGGCTCAAGGCCATTGTGACTGAGCATGGGGTCCTTAGCAACTACGACTACCTGCATGGCTGGCTTACAACTTCCAGCTACAGCTGTAATCGGACATTCCCTCATGCTGTGGCTGTGGGCTGCTGTCAACTTTGGTGCTGTCTGTGTGTCCCTTTCAGAACTTGGCAGCCTGTGTTTCTTGCATTGGCGGTGTGGCAGTCTTATTTTTCTGTGGTGGATATGTCTGACGGCAAGTGTTGGCATACTGCTACAAGCAGCGGGTGTTCTCGTGGCATCCTCTTTTGCTGTGTCTATGAAGTTCGGTGGTGGTGTTTTTCTTTTTGTTTAATTCTCAGATTCGCTGTTTTGACATTGGCTATGATTGGGCTGTCCCGTTTCGGTTGTTGGCATTCTGCAGTAGCTGTTGTGGTCCATGATCTTCTGTAGTCGCTGTTCTGATGTAGAACCTTCTAGTCCCTGTGCTTGTATGTGGCCAGAGACACAAACACACAGGGAAAACAGTCCATCTGTAAGCCAATGTACAGGCCCTCTGCCACCAATGGGCGCAGAGGTACAGGGCCCTATGCCAACAGAAAAGCTGCCTTCACTATGTGGTACCTGGGCCCATGCAGGCAACCATGCAGCTTTCATTCCCAGGCTGTGGGGAGGATGTCACATAACAGTGCCATCCCAGCACCCTCACCCCATGTAGCTGGGTCACTGAGCTCACCCATAAACTCAGCTCACCACCACAGGACCTAAAGCATGGCCACTGGGCTGAAGACTGTCACTATACACAAAGTTTCTTAATAATTATATATATATATATATATATACACAAAATCACACATGCCCACACAATGCAAAACATCATGGGCTACATATGCAAATCACCACAGAATGTTATGCTGGTCCAACTTTAAGCAGAATTGCATGGTGCCAAAAGACTTCTCACACAGTTTGCAAAGGATGCTAACAGAAGACATAGACACATGTTTCATCCTACCAGGACTCATCAGTATGCCTCATCTGTTTAACACCCCAATGTCATGGACCAGCTACCCCTAAGGCAGTGTGCCTGGGATATATTGTGGTGAACCCATTAAAATAAAAAAACTATTTAAAAGACAAAGAACCTCTGTGCATAAACACTGAGGCAAGGGTTACCCCAAAGGGCATTTGGCTGGGAAGCCAAGTTTCAAGAAAATACAAAATCACACATGCCCACACAATGCAAAGCATCATGGGCTGCATATGCAAATCACCACAGAATGTTATGCTGGTCCAACTTTAAGTAGAATTGCATGGTGCCGAAAGGCCTCTCACACAGTTTGCAAAGGGTGCTAACAGAAGACATAGACAAGTGTTTCGTCCTACCAGGACTCATCAGTATGCCTCGTCTGTTTGACACCCCAGTGGAATGGACTAGCTACCCCTATATATAGCTATATATATATATATATATATATATATATATATGTTTTTAACAGACAGAGAGCAAGAAAGAAAGAAAGAAAGAAAGATAGACAGATAGACAGATAGATAGATAGGTATAGACTTTTAAAGTTATTTAAATAAGAATATCCATTTCACAAGCACACAGATTGTCCAGCAATATTAGATAGAGCTACTGTATTACAACCAGCTGTAAATACACACACACACACACACACACACACACACACAGTCTCTTTTATCGCTGTCCCTGTCATAATAAAGCAAATCGCCATGGGAGTCTAGTGGTCCCTCCCCTTCCCTGATCGGAGATCAGCCAGCCCAACATGTAAATATAGCAATGGTGCTAGTGGCCTCCCCCCCCCCCATCGTGGATTGCCATCCCTGTCATAATAAAACAAATCTCCATGGTGGTCCGGTAGTCCAGTGGTCCCCCCCTCAACCTGTTCTCCGATCGCTGTCCCCATAGAACAACATTTATTTCCGGGCAGTCTAGTGGACCCTGCTCCCCGTTCTCCGATTGCTGTCCCTGTATCATAAAATTTATTCCCTGGCAGTCAAGTGATTCCCTCCCCTTCCCTCCCCCTCCCCCATTCTCCTATTAACATCCCTATATGAGAAACTTAATTTCCTCGTAGCCTAGTGGTCCCTCCTCCCTCCCTGATTGCTGATCATCATCCCCATGACAACCGAAAACAAACATATTTCTGGTGGCTAGCAGGCCCTCTCCCTACCTAATCACCCACCCAGTACCAAAATAAGCATTCCCTGGTGGTCTAGTGCCCCCCCCCAAATCACTGATCACCAGCATGCCTGAGCTACACATACTGCCTGGTGGTATAGCCCCCCCCCCCCCGCTGATTGCTGACCTGGTCACAAAACTAAAGATGGTATACAGTGCCCCCCTCAAAACTCTGCCCGAAATAGTATCAGCACCAAGACTCCTGTGGCATCCCGTATGTGACCGCCTTACCTTACAAGAGAACGTGATATTCAAGATTTCTCTATACCAGTTCCCAATCCAATTAGTTATGTCCCCTAAGGCCTACACAATTTAAGAACCAAACTATAGTTTTCTAGTTTCAGAACTTTACTTCCCTAATTTGGTAAGGTGTCACACCCCCTGCTGCTTTTTTAAAAGAAACTCTGCATCTGTAACGGTAAGTAGTCAGTCAATGCCAGTTTTGTTGCTACCAAGTTTAATTAAGAACGATAATGACATTACAGTTTTGCCTTGCTTATTGGGAACTTTATTTATCAAAGATGATTGTGCTCTCAAGGTGCTGTTTTTGATTCGCATAGGTAGCCCCTCCCCGACAGAAGGGCAGTCAGTCCCAGAGAAGGTAACTTGGTGAACTATACCAGCAGTGGCGTCATCACAGTTCGTGAATAACATTTGCCTACAGAGCAGCAACTTACATCGCAGTGGGCAAGGCTATAAACTGCACATGCAGACAGACCAAAGTAGGTGATTAGTAAATTACACTGGGTTGGGTGTGACTTCACTAAATTACATTCCCCAAAAGTGCTGTGGTCAAGTCTATTTGGCAATCGATCAGCAGACGCTGCCAGTGACTTCTGAGCAGGTAAAGCACCTGTAGCAATCGGTGAGTGTGACTCACAGTCATGGGGAGCAAAGTTGTTCAAGATGACTTTGAATGGGTGTACACAGACCAGCCTCACACCCAGAGACAAAAATAAATATTAGATACGAATATTTCAGTGACTGGTCGTATTGTAGCTTTTTTTTTTTTTTAATTAAAAAGTGTTGCTGCAGTAAGGTACTACCATAGCTGTTATAAGCTGATTTTTTTGTCTAGAGCATTAAGAAACAGACAACTTCAGCTAGTGTTATCATTCTAAGTAAAATATCAGACAGTATGAGAGCAGATTTAAGGGAGTGCTGGGCTTTCCCATGATGTTAACTGTGCAGCAGGAGTATAGCCAGAAATTTCTGTTTTGTACACACAATCTCCAGCTGCTGCCCCCCCCGCCCCCATTAAAAAATGTACACATCCTCTCCAGATGCTGCCTTCATTACAAACAAATCATAGTGTTATTGTCAGACGACTCCTCTAATCTTTAAAGAGGTTATACACATATCTGTCTCTTAAACGACAGAAATGTAAACAGAGGCACTTCTCAGTGGCCTACATTACCTTAAATACTACAGATGAGAATGTTAACAAAAAGGCATATGGTTTGGGACTGGCACTGAACAAAACTGTACACAAATGTATACAGTGAGTATGCTTGCCTACACCCTTGCTGCGCAGTGTTATGTAAAGCCACATATTGGAGTTTTAAAACAATATATTGATAGCAAGACAGTGTTGTCTTATGGAGCAGAGGAAAAACAAAGACACTGGGGACCGAATCCCACCTTTGGTACTAATTCATCACGTGACCACGAGCAAGTCAGTTGATCCCCTTGCCATGTATGTGGAAGATGTAGGTGGTGGTGGTGGATCACAGCTGTTTGTGCCCACTGAACTACACTAAGCCGGAGCCAACTGTTTAACACACGCAGCTGCTCCTGTCTCTAAATGTGACTAGATCTCTTCACACTTGACAATGCCCTCTGGGTGGCACTCCACCTCACCCCCTCCCCAACTTCTCCCTGCTGCATATTACCTCTGTTATTACCAGCATGTGCTCAACTGGTTCATTGTAATTGCTACTATTTGTATATATGTATGAAACCACTATGTGCTTCGCTAAATTGTGACTCTTATGCTGTAACCTAAAATTGTTTCTGTCTGTCCTCAATGTGACGAGGCACCTTTGGAAATAAGCCTCTGGCTCAAAGGTTGTAAACTGATGTACAATAAATAAATAAATAAAAATAAATATAGGAAGGAGCTTAGCTGGCAGGCAGGGCTCCTAAAGTTATTATAATATAATTTCAACATCGCCTGGGCTTCCATCCTCCCAGTTGTATTAGGTAAAGGTAGGAGAGCACAAGAAACAGAGACAGCAAGAACGTAATAATAGTAATTTTTTTATAGGAAAGCAATAACTGCTGTCCTTTGGAAAAGCAGAAGACCAGTTCTGAAACCCGTGGTGCTATAGGTAAACCGTCAGTCATGACTTTCACTTTACCATCTCCATAAGCCCTCTGTGCATGCAATACTTAAACAACAATTTCTTTTTTAGATGTTTTTTTACAGTAAATAAACAACCTTAGTTAATAAAATGTCTCTGTTGCATTATTTTACAATTTAAAAGCATAGTATTTATTTACCATCATCAAGGCAGCAGACTACATTGAGTGAGGGGCAGATCACATCAAGAAAAATCAGCCTCAGCTTTTCCTATGAGATAGAATAGGCGCCACATCAGTAGGGTAACCCACATGCTGTTAAGAACATCACACGTACTTGTCAGTGGTTACAGACGAATACATCTAGCACATTTGTTTGTGAAAATGAAAGTGATTTGCTGACCTGCACTGTTTGTTTACTATACTATATGTGTAACATCTATTTAATGTAATATGATAACAACTGTATAGTGTTTTGTTTTTTTTTAAACACTACTTCAGTTAGCAGCAGGTCCTCAGTTGTATACTGTTGGTAGACGTGTATCCTGTCAACCTATGTAATTCCTATCAATCATCTGTCAGTGCTGTGCATCCAAACTAAATTGCTAGAATACAAAATCAAGTCTCCATTGGGTTATGAATGGTGTGTTTTGCCAGTTAATGTAGAAAAAAAAGGTTTTAAATAGAGAGTTATTCTAAATTATCCCCCCCCCATATCAGTCACAATGACACACTGTAATGCATTCTGTAAAGTGTAAAGCACTTATTCTAACCTTATGCTATCCTGACTTTATGCATAACTGTTCTCAGCATGTAAATAACTGTTCTAAGTTGCTAATCATTCTCCTTTCACATTTCCTCTTGATCACTTCCACTCTTTCCGCTCATCCCTCTATGGCTTTACCCCATCCCCCCTCCCCCCGTTATATCTCCTGAGCCCCCTTGCTCACCTTAAAATGCTTTGTCCCATACCTTCTCACCTCTGACGAGGCCCCTGGGCTATTGCCACCCATTACCTTGTTGATTATTAGATATTAGACTGAGTCTGCTCTCATTTTCCTGTAAAGGGTCGTTTCATAAGACCCCCACCCTTTCTAATACCAACCAATCAATCAATCAAAATCTTTATTTATCTAGGCGAGCATCGCTGTGCAAGCTCATTTACAAGATGGTTAGTTCCAGATCAAATGGTACAATGCATACAGAGATATTTACAATAGAGCCAAATAATGCAAGTAAATAGCAATTAATGCAAGTAAGTACTCAATGTTACATCAGTCATATCAGTTCAGAGTGCTTCTGTAATATTTAAGGAGGACAAAAGATAAGGCTTAGTATAAACTTCAGTAGAGAGAAGTGATTGGTCACTCATATAGGGAACTGACACAAGCACAGAATTTCAAAAGTAGTGTAATCACACAGTATCCCTAAATGTAACACTAAACAAAAGGATAAGGATCTTAACAGTCAATGAGAAAAGTAATTACAGTTCTTTTTGGCAAATTTTGGCATGGAAATCAGATTTATGCTTGGTTTAGAACAAACACAGAAGCAGACTGCAGGAACCAATCGGAAGTATCCGCCGAATAGCGTGTACATTCTGATTGGATGGCTGCTAATGCCGTGCTTTCCTAATGGAGAGTCTGGGCTTAGGTTTTCAGGTGGCGGTAGAGGCATCGCCAACTGCCCGGTGCCCGAGTTACCCACGTCTATGGGCAGGGAGCCCATGGAGAGCATATCCTCGGCAGAGGATGAAAGAAGGGGTCGGTATAAAATACTGGGCCATGGACAATGGAACATCTGTCCAGCGGGAGGACCAAAATAGTAGAACAACAGAAATGGTTATTCCTTTGGTGCCTAAAGACTGGCCCAACCACAGAAATTCAGAAAGGAGTGTAATCAAACAGAGTCCCAAATCTTGACACTTTAAACAGGAAAACAATAGAGGTCATAACTGTTAGGCAATAAGTATGTTAATAATATGATAATATTGTGACCCTTTGAATTCCAGGTTTTAATCAAATACACACCTTGGCATACATTGTACAATGCCACATGTATTGGAACATCTCTAGTTATATACTGTTGTAATGTTTTTTATAATTCCTTGTTTTGTTTGTTCTCTGTCTCATACTTTTCCAATATGTATTGTTCGTCTAATGTGGAACTTATGAAATGAGTTTGTTCTCAAAGGTGTTATCCGAAATTTCAATAAATAAATAAATAAATTCTCACTAAACCAGTCACAGCCTGTAGTTTTCAATGCTTGTAATTGTTTGGTCTGGCTAATTGGCAAAAACACAACTGAAGTGATGCTTATTCACATACTTGATCATTATGCTTACAGCTCTAATACCTGGATTTTTTTTTCTAAAACTGTCAAAAAAAATAAGGTATTCTCTGATGCATCTAAGCTGCCCATATGCCTCAAGACAATGTGGTATGTATGCAAAACTGGACAAAGGAAACCTTATATGATTTTTTTCCTTTCTGTGACTGGGTACACGTAGATACAATCTGTAAAATCCATAAACAAACCACAATCACAGCTCTACTGAAACTGCCTGTTCCTGGAGACACTAGGCCCGATTTTCAAAGCGAGTTACAAGGATGCACGGGACTTACAGATGGGATTAATATGCAAGTGGTGACTTGCATCAAACATGGGGGTCAGCATGACTTTAGAACTATGGCGCCGCAACCCCCCTCAATGCAAGTCCCATGCATCCCTACTGCACTGTTGCACCGGATTCCACAGTTAGTTGTTTAGATGTCACTTGGCACACTTACATACATCTATGGTGTTACTTGCAAACGTCTGCCTTGTGCTGTTGTTCGTTTGGGTGTGCAGCCTTCCTGACACTGGTTGGGTTATGCCAGGTCCCCTCTGGCGGACATTTGCATCCGAGTTACAGGGCTTGCTCCACAACTTTGGTGCAAGCTGCCATAAAAAGAGGGTAGTGACACAACTTGCATCCCTGATTCCAAAATTGGGTGCAAGTTGCAGCAAACCCATGGACGCAGGTGTGCCAAACATTGCAGTGATGCAGGGCTTGGCTGCAAGCACTGCGTCCCGTTTTGAAAATCGACCCCACTAAGTCAAGCATACATAGAATAAAAAAAAAAAAAGACACTGGGCAACAGTCTTCTGAAACCACATAACATTTTATTTTATAATGAAGTAAAAAGCACACTTACAATTTGGCAGTGCAGTGCATTATATTGATAGAGTGCAAGAAAAACTCAACGGCGAGTTTCACTTGCACCCTCTAGCAATGTAATGTACTGCACTCCCAGATTGTAAGTGAGCTTTTTACTTCATTATAAAATAAAGTGTTGCATGGTTTTAGAAGCCCATTGCCCAGTGCCTTTCTTTTTGTTCTGTACAGTCTGAAAAATAAAGATTACCTTTCAAAACCACAAACTGCCCTGGAAGTAATATCTATGCTGGCTGACAGGCGATAGCATGCCAGTGCTGGGAACAACTTATGGTAAAAGATAGCCGAGACTGGCATTCTCTCCCTCCGATATGCTGTTATCATTCTCTACTATGCATAACTGTTGTTGCAAAGGTCTGGGGGTGCTCCCCCCGACAGTGTTGAAATGCCAAAAAGTCTGACGTATGCCAGATGCAGCAACCCTTTAACATCAGTCATAGAGACCAAGCATGGAGTCTCATCTATTTTCATCCTAACTAATGCAACAGGAAAACCATTTGCCTGATTAAAGGCCACTCACAACCCACCTAGGTAACCAACAAATGTTGCAGCCTCCACATCACTGAATGCAAGGAAAAAATATTGGAAAATTACATTAAGTCCTCGCTGTCTAGTTTATCATGTTTCTGTAATCCACTTGTCACAGATCAAAAATCATTCAGATCAGAAACTAGGGTTCATTATGAACTCATGCAAAAAAAAATTCTGAGGTGCATTTCGTAATCAAACTGTAAAACTCATTTAGTGAATACACAGAGACTCACATACTCGTGTATTTACAACACTCGTTCCGATGGCAGCTACAAGTTCAGAATGATAGGTACAACTATGGCTGCTTGATGGTTTTCATTTGCTACCCCTTCCTATAATAGTTATATTTAATTCACGCTGTTTTATTGTACTTGAATACCAAGCTCTCTGATTACGGCTCACAACATTGCACTACTGATACTGTGTGAAAACTTTCAGTTCAGCAGTCGCTCTGTAACTCTCAATTCCACATTACCTCCATCTGCTAAAATACGGGAGACAGTTCTTCAAATATTGTCACCAGTTTAAAAACAAGCATTTGTCAATGCTGAATGTTGATTGCGTTGGTCTGTTGAGCTCGCTCAGTGGCCCTCTCTTACTGGCTCAGTGTGTTTGTCCCAGTGCTGCAGGCTGCTCTTTTGTACTGGGCTGCTGCCTGCATTGGCACCTTGTTCTGCCAAGGAAGAAATCCGCAGCTGTCCTGACAGAGCTCCATTGACGTGGCTCACTCCCCCTCTCTCACTCGCTCATTCTGTTTCTCCTGGCGCTGAAGGCTGCATTGTTATACTGGGCTCCTGCCTGTGTTGGTGGCTTTTTCTGCCCACAAAGAAATCCACAGCTGTCCCGACAGAGCTCCGTTGAGGTGGCTCACTCCCCCTGTCTCACTCACTCATTCTGGTTCTCCTGGTGCTGCAGGCTGCCCTTTTGTACTGGGCTCCTGCCTCTGTTGGCATCTTTTTCTGCCCACAAAGAAATCTGCAGCAGTCCTGACAAAGCTCCGTTGAGCTCGCTCACTCCCCTTTTCTCACTCACTCATTCCATTTCTGCTGGCGCTGCAGGCTGACCTTTTCTACTGGGCTCCTGGCTGCATTGTTGCCTTCTTATGCCCACAATGAAATTTGCAGCAGTTACAATACAGCTCCACTGAGCTCGCTCACTCGCTCACTCTGGTTTTTCTACCACTGCAGGCTGCCCTTTTGTACTGGGCCCCTGCGTGCATTGCAGCCTTTTTCTGCCCACAAACAAATCTGCAGCAGTCCCAACAGAGTTCCATTGAGATCACTGACTCCCCCTTCCTCACTCGCTCATTCTGTGTCTCCTGGCACTGCAGGCTGCCCTTTTGTACTGGGCTCATGCCTGCATTGGTGGCTTTTTCTGGCCAGAAAGAAATCTGAAGCAGTCCTGACACAGCTCCATTGAGCTCACTCACTCCCCCTCTGTCACTCACACATTCCGTTTCTGGGCTGCAAGCTGGCCTTTGTAAGGGGCTCCTGCCTGCGTTGCTGCATTTTCTACCCACAAAGAAATCCACAGCAGTCACAATAGAGCTCAGTTGAGCCCACTCATTACCGCTCTGTCCCTCGCTCATTCTGTTTCTCTTGGCGCTGCAGACTGTGCTTTTGTATGGGGCTCCTGGCTGCGTTGGCACCTTTGTCTGTCCACAAAGAAATCTGCAGCTGTCCCAACAGAGCTCAGTTGAGGTCGTTCAGTCTCCCTCTCTCATGTGCTCATTCTGTTTGTCCTGGCATTGCAAGCTGCCCTTTTGTACGGGGCTGCTGCCTGCATTGGCGTCTTTTTCTGCACACAAAGAAATCCGCAGCAGTCCTGATAGATCTCTGTTGAGCTCACTAAGTCCCCCTGTCTCACTCGCTCATACTGTTTCTCCCACTGCTGCAGGCTGGCCTTTTGTACTGGGCCCCTGCCTGCATTGGCACCTTTTTCTGCCCACAAAGAAATCTGCAGCAGTCCTGACAGCGCTTCGGTGAGTTCGCTCACTCACCCTCCCTCACTCGCTCTCTTGTTCTGTTTCTCCCAGTGCTGCAGGCTGCCCTTTTGTACTGGGCTCTTGTGTTGGGGCCTTTGTCTGCCCACAAACAAATCTGCAGCAGTCCCGACAGAGCTCAGTTGAGCTTGGTCACCCTTCCCTCACTCGGTTGATCTTAATCTGTCCCAAACACTGATTTCCCAGAGTGACCGTGCTATTCTCCGGCAGGAGTGCAAAAACATATTTTAGCCAGGATGTGAAAAATGGCAGCTGTACTGTTCATAAGGAGGTGTGAAAAAATGCCACTGCTGAAAATGTGGCATGACAATATTACAAATTTGCGAAGTTACAAGGGTGCATGGAAATAGTTCAACGCACGCTTGAAACACAATCATGTTGTGGAGTTTCGTCACCAAATTTTCAACATTAGGATTTTAGGACCTCTGCTCATGAACAGTGCTACTGTCATTTTCTTAATCTGTCCCGAACACTGATTTCCCACAGTGACCACGTTATTCTGCGCAGGAACTGTGAAAACACATTTTGGTCAGGATGTGAAAAATGACAGCTGTACTCCTTATAAGGAGGTGTGAAAAAATGCCACTGCTGAAAATCTGGTGTGACAATATTACAAATCTGCGAAGTTACAAGGGTGCATGGAAAGTGCGCAACGCACACTTGTAACACAGTTAATTGATGGGCTATCATCACCAATTTTTCAACATAGGCATTTTAGGACCTCTGCTCATGAACGGTATCACTGTGATTTTCTTAATCTGTCCTGAACAGTGATTTCCCACAGTGATGACTCTATTCTGTGCCAGAAGTGCGAAAACACATTTCGGCCAGGATGGGAAAAATGACAGCTGTACTGTTCATAAATAGGTCTGAGAAAATGCCACTGCTGAAAATGTGGCATGACAATATTACAAATTTGCGAAGTTACAAGGGTGCATGGAAACAGTTCAACGCACGCTTATAACACAGTCATTTTATGGAGTATCATTACCAGATTTTCAACATAGGCATTTTAAGACCTCTACTCATGAACAGTGTCACTATCACTTTCTTAATCTGTCCTGAACACTGATTTCCCACAGCAACCGTGCTATTCTGCGCCGGAAGTGCGAAAACACATTTCGGCCATATATGTGAACAATGACAGCTGTACTGCTCACAAGGAGGTGTGACAAAATGCCAAAGTTGAAAATCTGGCATGAAAATATTGCACATTCATGAAGTTACAAGTGTGCGTAGCAACTGTGCAACACACGCACGTAAAACAGTCATTTTTTCCACCAAATTTGCAACATAGGCTTTTTGAGAGCCCACCTCAAGAACACTGGCACTGTCATTTCGTTAATCGGCCCCGAAGGGTGATTCTGCACAGTGACCATGAAACCACCTTTTGCAGCCGATTAACGCCATCACAGTTCAAGAATTCATGAGGAGGGGGTCCCAAAAACCCCATGTTGAAAATTTGGTGAAAAAATTCCCAAAAATGCCTGAGATATGCACTAAAGTTGAAAAAAACCCTGTTTATTACATTAGCTTACTGGCATTTCCTCAGTTCACGGTCGGCTTTGAAGAGTGCAGACGTGTTCCCGGTCCACCGAAGATCATTGTGTTGAGCTCCGGAGGTAAGTATGGGGTGAGGGGTGTGGGAGGCATGGTGCACAGTGGGTGGTTGTGGGTTGTGGGAGGGGCAGGGAGACTACGAGGACTGTTTCCTTTTTCAGGTAAAAACCAAACAAAAAGCGTTGCAGGACCGTTTTAACTTTACCAGGGGCATGTGGCATGCCGGGTCTTGTTTTGGGGGCAGCTGGCCGGCGGGATTGGGCACATCAGCAAACAACAAAAGGGCCATGTGACGCGGCTGGTGGGTTCCCAGCGTGGTACTGGAGTCTTGATTTGGGGCAGCTGTAGCCGATGGGGATTGGCACCAGCAAACAACAAAAGCGGGAGGTAATTTTCTGCTGACGGGATTGGGCACCCCGTCGGCAGACAAAACTGGGAGGGGGGTTTACGTTATGCCAATGGGAAGTGGGCTCCCCCGTCTGCAAACAAACATGGTGGGGGAATAAATATTGTTTGTGAATACGGTGGTAAGCTGCCGCCATGTTCACAAACAATATCAGGGATCCTACATCCCGCCCTGCAATGACGGGTCGCTCCCTCATAGCAGCGGATGGCTGACACTGCAATGAGGCGGACCCTGATTGCAGCAGCCGATTTTTTAGAAGGTTGTAGCATGCTGGCTGAACTGCTGTCAGCAGCAGCGAGCCACGGCATTGGGGGACGGGGGACAAGCCTTTGCAGGCTGTGAGGGCATTGGGCACTACAGTGCCGTGCCTCCACAACCTACTTGTGGAGAAAGCTGCTGCAACATGTTTCTAGTGCAAGCGCGCAAACAACATAAAAAGAGTCAAAACAGTGAGTACAGAGATCAGTCTTTATTATAACCCGAATGATAGTCTACACTGAGCATTGAAACATATGGAGATTTTATAATTCTCCGAAGTTAGTGTTGCTCAATTCCTTTCACTTTCAATCCCCATTCAACAGCATTTAAACTGCTGTGCGCGCATGCGATACATTATCTCCAAGCTCCACTGCTGAGCAGCAGACTTGGAAATGCTAAAGGCATGATTTTTCAAAACGAAATATCTTAAAAAATACAAAACTCCCAAACATAAATCCCCCCCCCCCAGGAAATCCTTCCCCACCAACCTCTACAACCACACAAAATTTCACAATCTAAAGATTTATATTTTTTTTTTATCAAAACAAGAGCAAAAATTCAGAGGAAAAACCACTGTTGAAGTCAATTGGGAAAAACATATTCGTTTCACACTTTAAAAGCTCTAAAAATATTAAACCAATTTACATGAGACCTTCAGGGACTGTGGATTCTGCCACTTACAACAAATCCTGAAACTTATATATAAGTCTATAAACCCATCTTTCTGCAAGAAGCAAATAAACAATTAAGTTTAACATAGAACTCAACAGCCACCCTAACTATAATACTAGCATTTGGAATACTGTTGGAATATCCCAGCTGTGGAGTGTTCAGAATATTACTGGAGTATTCCAGTTGTGTTATTCTCTGTTATACATGGGCTTCAAGAATCCAGTAACCTGATTGGCACGTTTCAACCGTGGTAAATCCTAGCATTACCCATGGCAAAGGTGCCAGCCAACCACATCAGCAATGCCAACTCTGTGCAATCAATGTGATCCACCATCTTTACACCCCTCTGAGTGCTCTTTTCAAGGATCAAACATGTCCCTCTCAAAACAACCCGTGGTTAAAAAAAACTATAAAAAACCTCAATCCTTTCAGTGTAGATGATTCCTTCCTCCAGCCTGAACTCCACTGATCACCAGTTCCTCTGACACTCGCTCCCTCCATTCCAGTCAGTGGTCACTGCTAAACAGTCAGTCCCTCCTGCCTCTGTACCAATAGTCACTCACTCCTGCCTCTGTACCACTGCCGGCAGCCTCCCGGTCCCAGTATAGGGCTCCCATGCAATTCATTTTCGAAAATAAGAATAAAAATTAAAATAAAAAAAAAAAACAGCTCCCAGTCGAGTTGCAAAAACACCCATAGTCGCTCACTTTCCATCAGAGGGGTACCATGCATGTACATACTGTGGGGAAACAAATCAAGCCACTGCTCCATAGTTCAAAAAGAGCCAGAGCTGGGATACAGTGAACTGACAACATGGGCACAGTCAGAAATGTTTCCTGGCCTCAGGTTAAGTATCAGGGTAGGGAATGGGACAAACACTTCTGCGCATGCACAGAATGAAGGGAGCCCTAGCAACCCAGGACTATGTTTTATGGTGGAGCAATAAAACAATAAAAAAATAATATAAAATGTAAAAAAATATATATATATATATTTTCTTTATTTTTTGGCTGAAAAAAGGAAGTGGATCATTGTATAATCACAATAAACCACTCCAGGGTGTGGGTTACGCTGGGATTTACCCACACCTTGTGAGGTTTAGTCACTCGGCCTGTGGCCTCGTGACCGAACCACACCTGGCATGGGTAAAACCAGCATAGCCCACCCCCTGTCATGGTTTATTGCTTAAGTATTCAGAATATTATTTGAATAACCAAGCTGTGTTATTCTCAATATGAGAATTTGTAATACTAGTGAAACAGCCCAGCTGTGTTACTCTCAACACTCAATGGGCCCTATTTATGAAAGTGCGCAAAGGACGTGCCAAACTGTCGTAAATGGAGCATTCAGCTATGTAGTGCACAAGGCACCCACTGAGCATGGCATGCATGAACATGCACACAGTATCTGCGGACCCTAGAGGTGGGACCACAGGGGATATGCAGCGGCCCATGCAGCCCACACCAGACGGGCCAAGGAGATGTGTACCCACCCCTTGACCCCACCATACAAGGTCATGCAGATTGACCCACGCAGATGTGTGGAAAAGAGTAGCATATAGGAAGTGAACGTGGACAGAATGGCAGAGAGTGCCAGACATACAGAGGACCCCACAGCCTGACCACAGACCCCAAATGGGGCAGCATAGGGAAGTGAACAGCGCTGTGACCATGGAAGCACCTGAGGCATGGCACGACCCCACACACCTAACTTCACTGGTGGCCAGATAGTGGCAATGGTCACAGATATACAGGCCCACTACACCAAGCTATATGTGGCACAATCCCTGTCAACAGTTGGCGGAGGTCAAGGCCCGTCTGTGGGTAGATATACAGGCCAGCATCAACACTGCCAGGTCAGAGGCATGGACACTGATAGCAATAAAACATAAGTGGTGGGACCTGCACTCTGTGGTTACAAAAAGGTAGCCATGGGCACACGGGCATGCCACGGCAGATGTAGTAGCCCACCCAGCAGCACCCTGAGCCTGACCCCAGTTGAGAGGATGGTCATAAACACCCTCACAGAGGTCAGTCTCTATGGGGAGGTTGAAGGAGTAGACACCCTGGAAGGTACATAGGCACTGGCAGGGACAGGGGTTTATGGGGAATGTATGCCACGCATTGGCTAACAACTGTATTATCCATCCCACACCCTACAGAGGGATGCACAGCACACTGGTGCACCAACGCATGGACATGAGCCCACAGAACAGGGTGCCAAATACAGTGGTGACTGAGAGGAGGATGATGGCATGGATGGGACAATGGTGTGCACGCACCACACCACAGAACATCTGCAGAGACCCTGGCACATGCTGCCTAACATCCCCATGTCTTCCACAGACAGGTACTGAGCAGGAGACTAAGACAGATGGAAATTGACATAGACCTGGAAAAAGCCTGGGTAGGCCTAATCAAGGGTACAGAAGAGCTGGATGGGGAGGTGGATGGAGGGAGCAGCAGCCAAGTGAGACAGCACACCTCAGAATGACAGGCATGCCCCACAGTGGACAGGCCCATGGGCATGACAGCAGGAGGTGGCACTGAACAGGCATGCCCCAGTACCACAGCACCACAGCAATGGGCATTGTGACAGCAAGGAGACCTGTAGATGGTGGTGATGAAGGCCTGTCCACACAAGCCAGGAGCTGACCACAGACAGCATGTACCCTGGGCATCATGGAGACCAATTATGCTGAGGTGCAGCAGCTGGAACATGACAGGCTGGAGGCCCAAAACTGCAACACAGAGGCACTGCTGGGCCTCACCAAGGAGGTGTGGGCCAAGAGGTGCAGAATCAACAGACTGGGAAACCTAACGGAGAGGCTTGTCAACTTCTGGTCGTGGGTGCACCACCACTTGCCTGGTCAGCCACCCCCCACGCCATGTGGATAACGACCACATGCAAGGTGCACTCGGTGTGGAGCCCACCCAAACAGGGACCAGGACAGCCAACTGTGGGACATGGTCAGCACCCTGGTAAGCGGGGATGATATGCATACACCCAAACCATGAGACACAGGCACCCAGGAGCAGGACATGGACCCCACTCAGGACGACACGCAGGCACACGAGGACAACCACAGCAAGCACCCTAAGACAGGATGGGGACAGGCAGCACACAACAGCAGCCTTGCATCACCATGGGGAACAGAGTGCACAGACACCAGCCCAGAGACCTGGCACATGGTCCTCAGCACAAATACTGGTGAAACATTATGACAAAAAAGGGCAGTGAGACAGCACAACCACTGCACACTGGTCACGTATAGAACAAACGCTATGTGACATTCATGTGCACAATCCATGACACCCTGCACCACTGTACAGCCACACCCCAACACATGCACCCTCCGCACAATACACCACACGACCACACACACTTGTCCGTGATGCCAGTCAGCTCTGTCTCACCACACAGAGCAGCACCAAACACATCCCCTGATACAGCGTATCAGTAGCACCATCCCAAACCTATCAGTATGCCATCCCTACACCATGGCCCCCCCCCCGGCATTGTGGCACAGCAACCCCCCAATAACAAACCCTCTGCTGGCACGCCCCAACCCAACAGCGTGGCCCATCACCAGATCATAGCATCCCAGTGGCCTCTCCAATCCTAGCAGATGCCCCACCCAACAATTGTGAACCCCTCCATGAATGGGTGCACTCAGTGCATGACATCATCGTCGTTCACCTGCCACCCCCACCAGCAACCACACACAGTGGCCCTACCACAGTGCTGTCCACACCACACAGATTCCCCGTGATAACGGCCTGCGCATGATGGACACCGCCATGCACTCCCCATGTCCATCCTGTTCAGCAGTGTGTACATGGTCATCTCTACCAGCGGAATGTGCCCTGGACAAGGGCATTACATGCCACATGACCTCTCAGTGTCTCTGGTTGTGCCTCTGGTCATGTGCCAGGATGCCTGTCATCCACCTCCGGCATTGTGCACTGCTGTTGGTCCACTTGCACGGGCACCTGACATCACACAGTGATATTATCGACCATGGCACATGAGGTGATCACCCTGCATACCTTTCCTGTGGACAGCAGCATATTTCCCCTTGTATGATCCAAACAACGGAACCTCATCTCCAATTGACCAATCATCCTCTCAATGATGGACCATGTCTTCTTGTATGCATGGTTGTACACCTCCTCAGCAGTGCTGTGTGGCTCCAGGTACAGTGTCATCAGGTACGGCGGTAGTGGGTAACTGCTATCACCTATGAAGGGGAGAGAAGACATACACTTAGGTGCCTGTTGCATGGGCAGACAAGGTGCCACACATGATGCCCATGTATACTCACCTAACAGCCATCCCTCCTCACCTAACAGCCATCCCTCCTCACCTAACAGCCATCCCTCCATCCACCCGGTACACAGCAGGGCTCTGAGTTGTGATCCATCCCGGATGTTCGAATCATGACATAACCCGGGGTACTTGGTGGACACATTAGTGAATATGCTATCTGCATTGCATACAACCTGGCAGTTCACGCTGCAGGATCACGTTCTGTTCCTGTATGCCTCCTCATTCACAGATGGTGCCACCCTATATGGGTGCAGTCTATTGCACTGAGTACGTTTGGCATGCTACACATAGCACAGAATTCCTGTTTAGTGGCATGCACATCAGACACGGACACAGAGAACCTGACGTGCACCTGCACATGGGCCAGATGGGCATCCATCACCTGCACCAGCGCCTGAGGCACAGAGGACTGACTGATGCCGATGACATTGCCTGACACCCTCTGGAATGATCCTGTTGCATAGTATGACAGGGCACATAACACCCTGGTCTCAACGGACATCACCCTGGACTGCCTTGTTTGTGGTGCAGCCTGGTCGCGGATCATGTCACACACCTGTGTGATTGTGCCCTAGTTGAACCTGAATCGCTCGATGCACTGTGTGTCTCACATCATGTACATGTCTAGTTATGGTCTGAGAACCCTTGGCCATGGGCCCCTGTGCCTCCTCTGCTCCTGCTCCTCCCTAGACCAGGACCACATTCATCAGGAAGGTAGGACACATCCTCTCACACTGCTACGGGTACCTGCCTACTTGTACGTGTATGGATCTCAGCACTTTATGCAATCCATGACCATAGCCCACCTGTGTACCTTTAAGGGGGGCCCCCTCATGTATGATGATGGTGCCTGTTTGTGCATCATGTGGACACTTCATCAGGTGGAAGGTAAGAGGTGGCTGCTGCTATGGAGGGTGAATACCTTTCTGTGCTACAGGTCAGTCATGCAGAGATGTACCCCAGAAAGCTCTGGCAGGTGTCAGAGGACACCTACCTGGAGGGGGAAACATCAGGATGCTGGAGGTCCTTGTCAAGGTAGGTACCTGGCCAGCAGGGTGCAGTGTTGGGCAGTGTGGTGTGTGTGTTCTCCATGGTGCTGATGGATGTTTCCTCTTGTTGCTCACACAGGAACGCCTAGGGCTACAAGATGCGATGGTCCTCATCAAGGAGGAGGAGCGACCAGATAGGGCAGTCTGCACCATTCAAACACTCCAAGTCGACAACGCTGACACCTGGAGAACCAGTACGTCCTTGCCTTTTGGGTGGGGCCGACTGACATTTGGTATAATACCCACAATGGGGAGAAATGGAGGGTGGAGGCACCATCCAAGGTAGAAACAGCATCCTGTGGCATACCTGTGCCATCATCTGTTGCCATTTGTGCCCCTTGTGTGTTCCCCTGCCAAGCCTTCCTCAGTTATTTTTCCTTCTGCAGTGCTACAGGGGACCTTTACATAGACTGGTGCTGCTCCCATGGCCATGGACAGCCACCACACCAGCAGGGGACAGTGGGGACTCCCAGGAGGAGGAGGAGGAGGTATAGGATGCATCATTTTGATGGATGCATCCAGGTGTGCAGTGAGGGCATGGTGCCTCATCTGTTGGGTGGACATTTGGTGTGACCATGATACGTGGACTTTTAGTTTTGTTTTCTGGTACACTGTTTTAGTTTGCTACGATGATCCTGGGTGGCTGTCGCCATCTACCACAATTTGTACCTGCTGCAAGCTTTTCTTAAAGGTTATTTGTACATATCCCAGTGTGGTTATTGTCTCCTGGGCAGCAGTTCACCCGCTGGTGTAGATGGGGTATGGCGGGAGGGCCTGTAGCCTGGGAGGCTCTCAGGCAGGGGGAGCCATGTAAGTTGGTAGAATGTAGGTCCTGCACAGGGGGCCCATTTGTGGGTGTCCCACATGTATGCCCTGTGTGGGGTGGGTGGGGTTCCCATGCAGGTGCCTCTAGTGGCGGCAGTTCAGCATTGCCATGGGGATGACCGCCTGGACTGGGCGCTGTGTCATACAAGTCATTCACACCCCTATGTGACTGTGGTATGGCTGGGTTTTCCCTGTCGTGGCCCTTGACGTGCGTCCCTTGTGTGTGCTTATGGCGGTGCTTGTCACAGGTGATACCCATCTGTCCCATGCGCCGATGTCATGGCCTGTCTGGGCACCACTGCCCCATATCTCCCTGTTCTTCAGGGATGCCTGTGCTCTGCAGGGTGTGCTGCCATCTACAGGTATGCCTCGCACACACATGTATGGGTCTGGGGGTCATGCGGCCCTTGGGTACCCAGGGTTGGTGGTGACATCAGTATGGGACTCTAGGGGTTGCCATCATGCCTCTCCACTGTCCCCACCTGTCTGGGGTGTCCCTATTTGGCCCCACACATTTCCTCTTTCCTTTGCCCCCTGTACTTCATGAGCCTGGGCACTGTGATTAGACTGTGTGACATGTTGTCAGGCTGTACAGTTCCAGCCATCCTGTTCCACAGGTCCTGCATCTGACGCTTCCCCTCTTCAGCTATTGGTGGTTCCTCATCACACCTACTTTTGCAGTGTGTCCCTGCTTGTGGGTCTGTTCTTCTGCTGTTTTGGGCCCTGTCCCTGTGTATATGGCTGGCAGTTGTGGGATGTGCTTTGCATGGGGTACTGGGTTCTGCCGTGTCGGTCTGGATGCATGGCTGCCTAACACTCTGTGCAGCCACTTATGTCAGCCCTCTACCTGGCATACGTATACGCACCTACTGCCATATGCCAGGCTGTCATACCTAGCTTTATGCATGCATGTTTAGGGGTGCTGTGAATGCTGCTACATGGCCATGCCCCCATGTATGTGCCTCGCACAGAGACTACACAGGTGCATGCAGGCTGCCTTTGCATGCCCTCGCACACACTTCATACATGCCTTTCAGTCGTGCCATATGTGGAAACTGTACATAGGCCCTTATGCACACATGTTGTGCACCTCCGTGCACTCTGCACAGCCTTTGTGAATAGGGCCCAATACTAGTATTCAGAATGTTACAGGAATATCTCAGTTGAGTTATTCTCAATACTAGTATTCAGAATACTACTGGCATAGCCCTGCTGCATCACTCTGAATACTAGAATTCAGAATATTACTGGAATATCCCAGCTGTGTTACTCTCAATGGCTCCTATGCATAAAGGTGGTTTGCGTAAGAGCCATTGATCCACAGTGCCTAGGTAATCCTAAGACACTGAGCTATGCATTGGGGGTCCCAAGGACCCCCAGAGGCATGCACAGAAGGAGTGTGCATCTCTGCCTCACTAGATCCCCTGGATGTTTATGCAGCTACATGTGTGGATGGTCCAGGGGCATGTCAGGGGGTGCACCTGCTTTCTGCACCATTCACAAAGGTTTGGAGCACTGGGCGAAGGGGTGCAGGATACAGCAGCAGGGACTCTGCTGTATCCATTGCATGCCCTCCAGAAATATCCCACAGGCTTTGGGACATCACCCCCCCCCCACAGTGTTGCCCCAGTCCTCTGGTTAGAAAGAGCAGGCTGGGGCATCCAGTTAGGCATTGACCTGTCTTAAAACTTTAGCCTCCTGCAGCCTTCCAGAATCCCCTGCTGATCCACTCTGGGACTCAGGACAGGCATCCAATTGGATGCCTGCCTGTGTCTCTCAAACCACCCACAGCAGCATTTTGGGGGGGTCAGAACCATGGACAGGCACTGGACTGTGGCACATGTATGTGTATGCTGGCCACTGTGCACCTGTCTGTGGGTGTAGAGCCTCATGCCTAGGGTATGTGCCTCTTGCACGTACCCTGCACCACTTACTGCATAGCCACCAACACTAGTATTCAGAATACTACTAGAATATTCCAACTGCCTTATTCTCAATACTAGTATTTGGAAATTACAGGAATATCCCAGCTGGGTTGATCTCAATGGACTCTGTGCACGGGCCTGCACATCACATATGTGTGGCACATATGTTTCCTTAAGACAATATGCTGCACAATGGTGGTCCCTTCATAGCCACATGGCAGTCCTGAAAGGGGCACAGGCCCCTTCCACACCAGGTCCCCTGTCGGGTTGCAGCATGGCACATGTGGTGTGACTGGAAGAGGGTTGACTTCCATGCTATTCACAAAGGCATGGTGGGATGAAAGTTGTGCCATAGGCACCCTGCCTATGCTCCCTCCATCCTGCAGATGGCAACCTGGTGAGGTAAACGGCCACCCTGACACTGCAGCCCCAGCCTTTCAACATGTTGCAAGGACTGCGAGCTATTGGCTAGCACTTGCTGGTGGTGTAGCAGTGTAATATCTTCAGTAGCAATGCAGTATCTAATGTGGCAATGTTGTATCAAAGTTGGCAATGTAGTATCTAACATGAAAATGTTATATTTAAACCGGAAATATTGTAGTTAAAGGTGACATGCAAATATACACAGCAGCCTTCTCCCATCCCGAAATACCTTTCAGTGCTGCTGCCGGGGTCATGGGCTGCTATGATGAACATTTTCAGAGCAATAGTTATATTTTAAAACTCTGTCAAAACTTAGCTCTGAACCTGGAAGGGCCGTGTGGGTCCCAGTTGAGCACGCATAAGTTCTCAAGGGAATTCCACCCACTTAGTGACATGGATAGCACCACTGCTCTCGATGTAGCATCAGTGGCTGGCGCTTAATATACTTATTTTATTGCTTCCATGGGGGTCTTGATGCCTAACATAATACAGCAACACCTGGACCAGCTGTTACTGTAAGAATTATGTTAAGCATCAAGACCCCCATGGAAGCAATAAAATAAGTATATTAATCTTCAGCTACTGCTGCTCATTCAGAGCACTGATGCTATCCATGTCACTAAATGGGTGAAATACCCATGAGAACTTATGCATGCTCAATCGGGACCCACATGGTGCTTCCACGTTCAGAGCTAAGTTTTGGAAGAGTTTTAAAATATAACTATTGCTCTGAAAATGTTCATCATAGCAGCCCCCGACTCCAGCAGCAGTATTGAAAGGTATGTGGGGATGGGAGCGAGCTGCTGCGTATCTTTGTATGTCACCTTTAATGCAGAAATGTGGTATCTAATGTGGCAGTGTAGTATTTAATGCAGCAATGTAGTATCTAATGTGGCAGTTTAGTATCTAGTGTGACAATGTAGTACATAACATGGCAATGTACTATCTAATGTGACAATGTAGAATCTAATGTGACAATGAAGTATATAATGTGGTAATGTAGTATCTAATGTGACAATATAGTATCTAATCTGATAATGTAGCAACTAATGAGGCAATGTGATGGTGAAGGAGGCCCTTACTATGGTCAAGAAAATACTAGGTAAGACCAGACTGGGCAGTGATGGGATAGACATGAAACTTCTATCCCTCACCCTGGACATTAATATAGTACCAGTTACCATGCTGTACAATAAGTCCCTGGCCCAATTCCTGGTGGTTTGGAAGCAGGCCCTAGTTATGCCAGTGCACAAAGAAGGTGACAAGTCTCTGGTAGCCAACTACAGACCCATCTCGATCCTCTCCCCCTGTCCAAGGCACTGGAAAAGATTGTGGCAGGTCAACTCATTGACTACCTCAATAAGTATTATCTGCTATGCTCCAACCAGCATGGCTTCAGACAAAATCACAGTACCACCACTGCCCTGCTGGACTACATGAACTATGCACGTAAGGCCCTGGATGAAGGCAAACTGGTGGGGTATGTCTTTATTGACCTCACCAAAGCCTTCAATACAGCCAACCACCTCCTGTTACTGACTCAACTGCAAAACATGGGTGTGGCACCCAATGCCCTTTGATGGTTCCAAGACTACCTGTTACAGAAAAATCAATGTGTCAAAATTGGGCAAACAGTATCCAATGCAAGAGAGGTATCATTAGGGGTACCCTTAGGATCAATACTGGGACCCCTACTCTTCAGCCTGTTCTTAAATGACCTTCCCACAGCCTGCGACACCAAACTCATACTATATGCAGATGATGCTGTGCTCCTGAGCAGCAGCATGTATCAGGCTGCCCTACAGTCTGAGCTGCAGAACTCCTTCTCCAAACTCAAGGACTGATTCTGTAGTCATAAGCTGCTACTAAACTACAAGACGACCAAGGCCATGTTTATGCTTATGTCCAGCATACACAACAAAAATAAGCACCACTCCCTCATCATCTCCAACTCATGCAGTGAGCCACTGGAACAAGTTCACTTGTTCAAGTACCTGGGAGTCATAGATGATACCCTCACATTTGCACACCATATTGACTCTTTGGTCAAGACAGTCAATACCATGATTGGTGTCCTGTACAGGCACAGCCAACACATCTTTCCAGGGGCCATCTGCCTCTCAGTCCACAGTTCCATTATATCTACTGTTGAATATGGACTAATGGTCTATGGGGCGGCAATGGATATAATTGTCAAGAGGGTTCAGACAGCGCTCAACAAAGCCTGCAGACTCACCCTGGATGCTGAGCATGGCACTCACACATGTACTCTGTACGAACGTGCAAACTGGCTGTCATTAAGAAACAGGGTCAAAATCCAGACTTGCATCCTATTGGGTAAAACACCACCTTGTGTAGGCAATTTGATCAAGGCAGCCAACTTGCTACAGGTCACCAGAGGGAGGACTAGAGGGGCCTTGGCTATCCCCTTCTGTTGCACCTCACTTGGGCAACATGCATTTGCCTACCAGGCCCCCCGTGGATGAATGAACTCTCTGGCACCTCTTGGCCACCAGTTGTCTGGCACAATTCAAAACTGACCTCAAACAGCACCTAATAACACTCTAAGTGCACCTGCCCCTGAGTCCAGCAACTCCTGCTCTCTCTGTCCCCCAGCAAACATTAGGCAGGCCTCAGATACCCCTCTCCCTCTGTCCCTTCTCATGACTTGCCTCAGTAATAAGTCTGCGTCATGATCCTTTGGCACCCACCGCCCCACCCTCCCACTACTCACAGTCCCGTGAGTTCCCCTAACAGTCACTACTAATGCAGGCTGCCTCACCATGCCCCCTCACACCCCACCATTTACTTTAGCATGTCTTCTCCGCTCAGCCTCCCCTCACCCTACCATTTATCCCTATTCCTTAGCACCCTTCTTCCCCACCCTTCACCTCCACCACATTACATACCTCTCTCTCGTACCTCCTTTCTTTACCCCACTGCCAGTTATCCCCATCCCTCTGAAATACTGACAAGGCACTCTGTGGCTGCTTACCCCCCCCCACCCTCAAAGTGTTCTTCTTGTTATTTTAACTTGCACTTATGTTTTGAGTTATTCTGTAAGTTCTGAATCCAAGCTATATTGTCCATTGCAATATACAGTACCTTTGCTTTCTCCTGTTGTTCTTTGTTTTGCAATCTGTGACGTGGAACCTTTGTAAAAGAGCTTGCCCTCAAAGGTCTTTTCTGAATCACTAAATAATAAAATGTAGTATCTAATGTGACAATATAGTATCTAGTCTGATAATGTAGCAACCAATGTGGCAATGTAGTATCTAATGTGGCAATGTAGTATGTAATGTGCGAATATAGTATATAACATGGCAATGTAGTATCTAATGTGACAATATAGTATCTAGTCTGATAATATAGCAACTAATGTGGCAATGTAGTATATAATGTGACAATGTAGTATATAATGTGCAAATATAGTATATAACATGGCAATGTAGTATCTAATGTGACAATGTAGTATATAATGTGCAAATATAGTATATAACATGACAATGAAGTATCTAATGTGACAATATAGTATCTAGTCTGATAATGTAGCAACTAATGTGGCAATGTAATATCTAATGTGGCAATGTAGTATATAATGTGCAAATATAGTATATAACATGGCAATGTAGTATCTAATGTGACAATATAGTATCTAATCTGCCGGCCCGGTGGCGCTGAGCTTTGAGGCATTGGACGCCACACCTCATGCTTTGGCGGCGACCTGGATTCGGGAACGGACTCGGGTTGCCATGGGTCAGCAGGGGGAGGGAGAATCGAGCATCCCAGTGGATGCTCTCCTCCCTCAGGGTGGGTTACTGGGGACACAGCAGCGTCTGACACTCCTGTAGAGAGTGCCAGTAGAAGCACAGGTCCTTGAAGGGAATGGTGGCTCTGATATTTCGAAGTCGGGGAGGGGGGATGTTGTACAGTGCATGAGAGAATGATGTGTACCTGCACGTCGTCCCTCTGGACGCAAGTCCTAAAGGTGCCGGTGTCCTAAGGGGGCTGGGAACTAAGGGAGAAAATCAGGGAAAAATGGAAAAACCCTGGCCCTATGAGGCATGATGAGGCTAGGGGATGGGACACCTTGGGGGATTGCCCTGGTGGATGGAGTAGGAAGAGGTACAAAGCCTCCTCTGAAAGCCATAGGAGCCGACAAGTATAAAAAAATATATATATAGTATCTAGTCTGATAAGGTAGCAACTAATGTGACAATGTAGTATCTAATGTGGCAATGTAGTATCTAATGTGACAGTATAGTATCTAATGTGCAAATGTAGTATATAACATGACAATGTAGTATCTACTGTGACAATACAGTATCTAGTTTGATAATGTAGCAACTAATGTGGCAATGTAGTATCTAATCTGATAATGTAGCAATTAATGTGGTAATGTAGTATATAATGAGGCAATGTAGTATCTAATGTGACAATGTAGTATCTAGTCTGATAATGTAGGAACTAACGTGGCAATGTAGTATCTAATGTGACAATATAGTATCTAATGTGTAGATGTAGTATATAACATGGCAATGCAGTATCTAATGTAGCAATGTAGTATATAACATGGCAATGTAGTATCTAATGTGACAATACAGTATCTAGTCGGATAATGTAGCAACTAATGTGGTAATGTAGTATCTAATGTGGCAATGTAGTATTTAATGTGGCAATGTAGTATTTAATCTGATAATGTAGCAATTAAAGTAGCAATGTAGTATTTAATGTGGTGATATAGTAGCTAATGTGACAATATAGTATGTAGTCTGCTAATGTAGCAACTAATGTGGCAAAGTAGTATCTAATGTAAATATAGAATCTAATGTGCAAATGTAGTATATAACATGGCAATGTAGTATCTAATGTTGCAATGTAGTATATAACTTGGCAATGTAGTATCTAATGTTGCAATGTAGTATATAAATAACATGGTAATGTAGTATCTAATATGGCAAGTAAAGAATAAGACACAACGAGGTGTGGTTTATGGCCTGATAAGAGCATGCCTGCATAATGAGGAACAGGGCACTTGCACCGAGTGCCTTTAGCACCTGGGAAGTGCTTCTATCAGGCCATAAACCACATCTTGGGGTGTCTTATTCTGCTTATAAAATGGGTCCCCATTAAAAAAGTAATTTAAAAAAATGCACATAAAAGGTATACAAAGAGTAACAAATATGATATTAGTAGGAAAAAAAACAGAAAGGAGTCCTTGTCATTGTCTTGGAATGGAGATGTCACTAGAGGGCATTGGTATCTGTCTGTCTCTCTAGACCCCCCCCCCACAAACACATACCGACTCAAAACCCTCTACAACATGATTTATATATATTTATTAATATTTCTTAGTTTGCCTTTGTTTGCTGCCCTGTTTTGTGATGCTACATTTCAATTTCACTGAAATTTTGAATGGGAGCAAGGGTGTTGACCTTCTGTCCGTCCCCCCACCTAACACATACACAAAACTCCTCTGCAATATGACCATTTAACTTTTTTCCCAACAAATGTTTTACTTTACAGCACAAAACCATGGCTCCACTTAGAGCACTCGTGCCTGAAGTAACAGTCTTCAGAACAGCAAACCAGCATAGTGCAACAGGCAGTTCAGGGGAAAAAAAAAGAAATGTACTCTATTACAAAAGCAGCTAAAATTTCATGCTTACAAGTGAAGCCATCTTTCAGGCAGTGCATAAGCAGAATATTAGAGACTGCTCAAGAAAAATGGCAGTAACACAGTTTCACTTTGAGGGAGTGGGAGTGAGCATGTCCCATGTTGGCTGCCTTATTTAGTGGTTTTCTCTACTAACACCTTCTGGAACTCTGCTGCAGCAATCACTCTCACATACATGCCACTCTGTGAAAGTTTTCTGGGCTGATGATATCTCGACTCTGAAGAAGCCAGAACTGCTGCATGTGTTCCTGTGGATGGTCGTGCGGGAATGGGGGGGGGGGGGTTACTGACATTAAGGGCTGGAGAGCCTATGCTTCAGCCAGAATTGAAACAACTTTGTGGTAGGCATGAATCTTTGCCTGTGCTGCATCCAGGTTGGCTAAAGAAGTACCAGTTGGCACAATATGCACTGATAAGGACACGGCCACCGGTACCTCTTAGCCAGTCACGATGCAGAAAACTCCTAACCAATTTTATAATGTAGTACATAACATTGCAATGTAGTATCTAATGTGGCAATGTAGTATATAACATGGCAATGTAGTATCTAATGTTGCAATGTAGTATCTAATGTAGCAATGTAGTATGTAATCTGACAATGTAGTTTTCACAGATTCGCTCAGCCAGTCAGTCCTCTACTCCCACAGTGCCAACCTCTGAGCATATGGTTTGTGTACAGTGAACAGAACAAGGTAACCCTCTTGTCTGTTTTGTGGGTTCAAGTCACCTTAGTCTCAAGCTCTGGAGGAATTCAAACTGATAACCTCTTGTTAGCGTACCCAATTATCAGGCTCAGATAATTCTGTCTTCGGGGGGGGCAGATATCTTTGCCTATGGGCACCCAACCAGGTCTTTCAAATGAACCCTTAGAACTCTATGCAAGACTTTAGAGAACTCTATCCATTTCCCAGTTTGGTATACAATAAGCTCATCCACAGTGTTACTTATAACCTTTAAAAGCTCCTCTTAAAATAAAAATAAACGTCAATGCACTCCAGGCAGTTTCCGTTGTAAAATATGTCTTTACTTTAAAATATCAAAACAGAACAATAATTACAGAACAAATATATCCCAACACATACAGCCTTAAAACAAACAGGTAAAAGTGCAGTTCCTACAATACATACATTCAGACTGGTCTAATCTGATGCTTACTTTCTTTCAGTGCTTTGATGGTCTCTCTTCTCTTAGTCAGAAATATTGTCTTGTGTATCTCTGTCAAGGTTCTCTCAGCAATTAAACACAGTTCTGAGCTGGCCTTCTCTGAGGTCACCAAACTCCGCCTTGGTGTAACAAAAATCTATATTTTATATAACACAGGATGTCTAAATAAAATATAAAAAAAACATAATAGGTGACCTCATTGACTTTCCTCTCCTCAGGTTAACCAGACAAAACTGGTTTGTGCTCTGCTACACATACATCTCAAACGTTTCTTTGATCAAAGTCACTGTATTCAAAGCAAAAGTGTATTTGCCTCTTTAATCCCATCTGGGCCTTGGAATCTACACCTCAAAGGTCTCTCTGATGTAATTCAAGGGTTCCCTGGGAATGTATATTTGGCCTTCCAAATTCATCTGGGTCCTCCCTATCCCAAACATCAACCTCTCTTCAATGTCCATTCTGGCTTCTCTCTGACACCCCTCCCTCTCAAGTTCTTCCTGACAACTATTGCAAGTCAAAGGATTTTCCCTGAGGGAATTATGAATGGCTAATCTTATTTCCTGGGACGAAAGCTAATTGACAAGGTAATTGCACCCAGATATCTGCAGTTTAGCTATGTCCTGTCCTTTGAACTTATCCCTGGGGGGTCTTGATGTGTCAGTTCCAGTAAGACAGCATTTTCCTGTGACACAGTCATCATACATTAATTTCTTATTTTTACAACAAAAAAATTATACAGGGATAAGAATCAGTGGTCCAAGTGTGACAATTCCTCCTCACCTAGACTGAATTTGGGGGCTCTATCCCCTACATGTGATGAGCTTCCTAAATCAGTTCATTCCTCATACACATGGGACAAACCATCTGAGTTCTGATTCTTGGCTCCGGCCCTATGTACAATTTTCAAATCATACCCTTGTAAAGCAAGACTCCATCTGAGCAGTCTGCCATTGTTTTTCCCCATCTGCGTCAACAAAACCAGGGGGTTGTGGTCAGTCTGCACCACAAAAGGCTGCCCATACAAGTATGGCTTCAACTTCTTTAGGGCCCACACTTTGGCAAGACACTCCTTTTCCACAGTGGAGTATGCTTGCTCCCTGGGAAGCAGTTTTTTACTCAGGTAGGCAATGGGGTGGTCTCTCCCTTCACTGGATGTCTGGCTAAGTACTGCCCCAATACCCACGTCTGAGGAATCCTTCTGAACTATAAAAGTTTTGCTATAGTCTGGACTTGTCAAAACAAAAGCACTGCACAGTGCCTCCTTTAGTTTGGAAAAGGCATCCTTACAGGCTGGACCCCAGGTAATTTTCTTGGGCATCCATTTCTTTGTCAGGTCAGATAGAGGAGCAGCCAGGGCACTGTAATTTGGTACAAATTTTCGATAGTACCCCGCTGTCCCAAGAAAACTACTGACCTGCTTCTGAGTTTCTGGTCTGGGCCATGCCTGTGTTACCTCTATCTTGATTTGGTTAGGACGGAGCTCTCCCCGGCCTACCACATGCCCGAAGTATGCCACTTCTCCCATGGCCACCTGGCACTTCTCGGCTTTGACAGTGAGCCCGGTCCTCTGTATTCTGCCCAGCACTTCCCTAACATGAGAAAGGTGTTCCTCCCAGCTGGTACTGAAGATGGCAGTGTCATCCAGGTATGCCATGCGTACTCCTCAGCACCATTTAACACTGGGTTCAAAAACCTTTGGAAAGTGTCCGGGGTGTTCTTCATTCTGAAAGGCATTACTTTGAACTCAAATAATCCTATCGGAGTGATGAAGGCTGACCTCTCCCTAGCTCTGTCCATCAATTCTGCCTGCCAATACCCCTTTGTCAGGTCAATGGTCATAAGGTAGGTTGCCCCCCCAACTTGTCCAGGAGTTAGTCTGTCTGGGGCATCAGATGGGTGTCTGACATCGTGACTGCATTCATTCCACAATAGTCCACACAGAAATGGGTCGAGCCTTCCGGCTTGCGTACAAGGACTACAGGTGAGGCCCAGGGACTGTGGGATCTATGGATTGCCCCTAAATCCAGCATCTCCTCCTCTTCCCTCCTAATGTCCTTTTGGACATCCTCTGACACCCGATATGCTGTCTGCCGTATGGGCGTCTGTGTCCCTGTCTGCACATCGTGTGTTGCTAAGGGGGTTAGTCCAGGTTTGGCACTAAACAAGGGGGCAAAGTCTGCTAAAACCTCCCTCACTTTCTGGTTCTGGTCCAGGTTCAGCTGGGGAGACAATTTTACCGCCTCCACAAAGGACTTCTGCTTACTTTCCTCCAGCAAGTCCAGAAGGGGGTCTCCTTCATCATTCCCCTCCCCATGACTACACACTGCAAACACCATGTCAGCCCTATTTGCATATGGCTTCATCATGTTAACATGATACATCCTTTCTGTCTGTCTACAGTCAGGTAACTCCACAATGTAGTTTACATCATTTACCTTCCCTAACCACTTTGTATGGTCCTGCTCACTCAGCTTGCAGCTTGTCTTTCCAGACTGGAATAAGGACCATGACTTCCTGACCCACCATGTACGAGTGAGCTCTGGCTCTGCGGTCGTACAGTACTTTTTGTTTCTGTTGGGCAGCTGCTAGGTTGGTCTGGGCTGTGCCCATAAGCTCCTTCAGCCTTTCCCTAAACCGTAGGACATAATCCACAATGGGAGCTCCCTGGGTGGCTTGCTTGCCTTAACAGTCCTCCCGGATCAAGTCTAGGGGCCCATGTACCCAGCGTCCATACAAGAGCTCGAAGGGAGAAAATCCTGTTGACTCTTGGGGCACCTACCTGTATGCAAACAACAGGTGGGGAAGGTATTTCTCCCAGTCCCTCCCATGCTGTTCAGCAGATGCCCAGAGCATTGACTTTAGGGTACCATTGAAGTGTTCCACAAGCCCATTGGCTTGTGGGTGATACGGTGTCATGCATCTCTGCACCACTCCACACTTCTTCCATAAACATTTCATTAGGTCTGACATGAAGGAACCCCCTCAATCGGTGACTACCTCCTGTGAAAACCCAACACGGGAGAAAATCCCAAGCAAGGTATCTGCCACTTTGTCTGTCCTCAGAGAGGATAGGGTGACTGCTTCTGGGTACCAGGTGCCATAATCCACCACAGTCAGGATGAATCTCTTCCGAGGAGCTGGGGGTATTTAAAGGGCCCACAATATCCATTCCCACCCTCTGGAATGGCTCCTCCACTATGGGCAAGGGGATCAGGGCTGCTTGGGTTTTCTTGCCCGCCTTCCCTATTTCTTGGCACCAGTGACAAGACCTGCAATACTCCTTCACCTGCTGGGTGAAGTTAGGCCAGTAGAAATTCTGGGCCAACCGCTGCATTGTGCATGCAATTCACAGATGACCAGACAAGGGAATATCATGGGCAACCTTGAGCAACTGCTCACGATATCCCTGGGGAACGACAAGCTGCCTGCCTAGCATCCCTCCCTCTGTCTGTACTGCCTGTGTATACATAAGTCCATTTTCACAGTAAACCTTATGTCTGCTGTCACCTCCCTGTGTGCCCTCTGAGACTGCCCAAGCCCTCAGCTTCTCTAAACTAGGGTCACCCCTCTGAGCAGCTGCAAACCCTTCACACCTCCCAAGGCATGGGACTGGTCCCCTTCAGTCACTAAACTAGGATCCCTAGCAGTAGCGTTAGGGCCCTCAGGATCACTGTCAGTCCCAACCCTCTGCCAAGAGGTCACCCCTCCCTCTTTAGAGTAACCCTCTGTAGCAATTTGGTTAATTGTTACTGGGGATATTTCTACCCTCTTTTTATCAGTCTCCCCCTCTTAAGACACAGACTGGGGAACCAGCCTCTCAGTATCTTCCCCAATGGCTTCTGGGGGGCTCAGGGAACTACAGTTTTCCCCTGGCTGCTTGGCTATGGGTAACTGCACATACCACCCCCTGTAGGAGATTGTTACCCAGGATCATATCCACTGCTAATGTGTTGGCTACAGCCACCTGTTGCACAGTTCCCCCTGTTTCACCCCAGTCAAGGAGAACACTAGCGAGTGGCACTGTTTTCTCTTCACCAGTAAACCCTTGTACAGTTACGTATTTATTGGGTATAAGCTGACCAGGCTGTACCAGATCCCCCTCTACCAATGTCAGGGATACCCCTGCATCTGTATGCCATTTACCATTACTGGGTGCACATGTTCCCTCATGTTCACTGCCATGCTTCCAGGGACACATAAACAACCCACTTCCTTTCTGGTACTACTTTGTGTATTACTGCTTGCCCATCTTGGACACTGTCTGGCAATGTGCCCAGTTTCTCTACATAACCAACAAACATTTCTTACTTCAGAGAAATCTTTTCTTTGAAACCTGGGGTTAACTGGTTTTGGTGGAGGCAGTGAGGGTTTTAGCTGCCCTGAAGGTGTGCTTTTCCCTTTCTGTGCTGTCACACTCACCCCATTCACTCTCAAAGCAGGCCTGCTCTTGGCATAGCAGTCCAATAGTTCAGCAGCCTCTTGCACTGTTTTTGGATCTCGGTCCTCTAGCCAGGTTTTTAACTCTGCTGGGCATGCCTAATAAAACTGTTCTAATAAAATCACATTTTCAATTTTATCAACAGTGTTTGCCTCAATTCCTTCCCACCAACGTTTTAAAAACTGACGTTGTTTAATGGCTAGCTCCTCATAGCTCATATCAGAGCTTCTCCTGAGCTTACAGAATTTAGCTCTGTATGATTCAGCAGTTAATTCAAACTTTTTTAACAGTGCAGCTTTTAACTTGCTGTAATCATCACTGTCTCCATTGTTCATTGCTCATTTGACCCAATGCATCCCAAGCTTTTCTGGTAAGTAGCGGGGGATAGCTGGAAACTCCAGGACTCTCTAGAAATTTTAGCCTGAATGCAAACTTTTTCAAAAGAATTTAAAAAGGCATCCATGTCCTCCCCTTCCTTAAACTTGGCTATTAATTTGGAGTTCAATTTGTAACCCAGTCCTACAGTTCCAGTTAAACCCAAGCCACTTACCTGCCCTAGTACCGCTGGTTGGAGTCGTAGCTTCTCCAGTTCGCATTGCCACTGGCGCTCCTCTCTCCTCTGCCTCTTTGCATTCTTGCTCTCTTCTCCTCTGCCTCACACTGGCGCTCACATTCTTCACACAGTCTGCCTCCCTCTGTTGTCGCTCTGCCTCATGATCCGCCTCTCTCAGTTGTCGCTCTGCCTCATGGTCCGCCTCCCTCTGTTGTCACTCTGCCTCCACTTCCATTCTGCACAACTCAATTTGCAGTTTGAGTACCTCTGGATTCAGGATACTGGTGACCATCCCCTGCTGCTGTGGCCCTTCACTGACAGTGGCCCTGCTGTCCTCCACATTGGCTCGGAACCCCTCACTGGCTGCTAGTTCTGCCACACTCGAGGTTTGGTCCCTTTCAGTCACAGTGTGTGACTCACTGCTCTGGGTATCTGCTACCATCAGGGCCTCTATGAGGGTCTGCTTACTGGCTTTCACCCCAAACATGACTCCCCTGTCCCCATACAACTGCTTTAAGAAATCTACAGTGTGCCTGCTGTAGTCGGAAGCCATTTTCTTCTTCCCTCACTACTAATATTATTCTGACTGGCACTTCAGAGAAAAAAATAAAATTGGTGGGAACTTAACTGTAAGTCAAGGGATATAGTTCTGTTTCCTTTTGAAATAAAACACTGCCTTTCTTTTTTCCAAGTGAGCTAAATGGTCTCAAGCCGACACACTGTACAATGAATCTTATACCACCAAATTTTTTATGCCACTGTTGACAACCAATCTGTCACAAACTCACTCAGCCAGTCAGTCCTCTACTCCCAAAGTGCCAACCTCTGAGCATATGGTTTGTGTACAGTGAACAGAACAAGGTAACCCTCTTGTCTGTTTTGTGGGTTCAAGTCACCTTAGTCTCAAGCTCTGGAGGGATTCACACTAATAACCTCTTGTTAGCATACCCAATTATCAGGCTCAGATAATTCTGTCTTCGGGGGGCCAGATATCTTTGCCTACCGGTACCCAACCAGGTCTTTCAAATGAACCCTTAGAACTCTATGCAAGACTTTAGAGAACTCTATCCATTTCCCAGTTTGGTATACAATAAGCTCATACACAGTGTTACTTATAACCTTTAAAAGCTCCATTTAAAATAAAAAATAACGTCAATGCACTCCAGCCAGTTTCCTTTGTAAAATATATCTTTAGTTTAAAATATCAAAGCAGAACAATAATTACAGAACAAATATGTCCCAACACATACAGCCTTAAAACAAACAGATAAAAGTGCAGTTCTTACAATACATACATTCAGGCTGGTCTAATCTAATATATGGTTACTTTCTTTCAGTGCTTTGATGGTCTCTCTTCTCTTAGTCAGAAATATTGTCTTGTGTATCTCTGTCAAGGTTCTCTCAGCAACTAAACACCGTTCTGAGCCGGCCTTCTCTGAGTTCACCAAACTCCGCCTTGGTGTAACAAAAATCTATATTTTTTATAACACAGGATGTCTAAATAAAATATTTAAAAAAACATAATAGGTGACCTCACTGACTTTCCTCTCCTCAGGTTAACCAGACAAAACTGGTTTGTGCCCTGCTACACATACATCTCAAACGTTTCTTTGATCTAAGTTACAGTATTCAAAGCAAAAGTGTATTTGCCTCTTTAATCCCATCTGGGCCTTGGAATCTACACCTCAAAGGTCTCTCTGACGTAATTCAAGGGTTCCCCGGGAATGTATATTTGGCCTTCCAAATTCGTCTGGGTCCTCCCTATCACAAACATCAACCTCTCTTCAATGTCCATTCTGGCTTCTCTCTGACACCCCTTCCTCTCAAGTTCTTCCTGATAACTATTGCAAGTCAAAGGATTTTCCTTGAGGGAATTATAAATGGCTAATCTTATTTACTGGGATGAAAGCAAATTGACAAGGTAATTGCACCCCAGATATCTGCAGTTTAGCTATGTCCTGTCCTTTGAACTTATCCCTGGGGGGTCTTGATGTGTCAGTTCCAGTAAGACAGCATTTTCCTGTGACACAGTCATCATACATTAATTTCTTATTTTTACAACAAAAAATTATACAGGGATCAGAATCAGTGGTCTAAGTGTGACAGTAGTAACTAATGTGGCAATGTAGTGTTTAACATGCAAATGTAGTATATAACATGGCAATGTAGTATTTAATGTGACGATTTCTGATCTAAGTGGGAATGTAGTATATAACATGGCAATGTATAATCTAATGTAACAATGTAGTATATAACATGGCAATGTAGTATCTAATGTAGCAATGTAGTATATAACATGGCAATGTAGTATCTAATGTAGCAATGTAGTATATAACATGGCAATGTAGTATTTAATGTGACAATTTCCTATCTAATGTGGAAATGTAGTATCCACTGTAATGTTGCAATGTAGTATATAACATGGTAATGTAGAATCTAATGTAGCAATGTAGTATCTAATGTAGTAATGTAATATATAACATTGCAATGTTGTATCTAATGTAGCAATGTAATATATAACATTGCAATGTTGTATCTAATGTGACAATGTAGTATGTAGTGTGGCAGTGCAGTATCCAATATAACAATGTATTATATAACATGGCAATGCAGTATTTAATGTAGCAATGTAGTATCTCATGTAGCAATGTAGCATCTAACATGGCAATATAGTATCTAATGTGGCAACTGGATCTGAACTTTAGTCACAGCCCCCAGTTACAGTGTGGGCCAAATCAACACGCAGTTACCAAGTTCACCAAAAGAGCATAGCCTAACAGAAGCTCTAAGACTGTGGATGTACCTCCTGCCCCATCTTCCATCCCAAACCATACATCATGTCTCTGAAATGGGCATTAATAGCACTGATCCATCAGCTGCCTGAGGCTCTAAGTCATGTTGGTGAAAGATGGACATACACGAGCAGAATCAAATCATCAAACCTATGAATGATGCCCTACCCTTTCCATGAGACAAGAAGCTGTAAGTAATAATGGGCCTTCAAAATAGCTGTCAGCCAGCCTTTTACAGCCCATTCATCAGGAGCAGAATGTGCAAGGGAAGGAAAGAAGAGAGACAGCAGAGGAACATTCCGTAACCTATTAACCTTTGAGAGGGCCCCAGGTGTCAGATCGAAGTCCAATCCACTCTATAAAACAAGATTTTCATGAGGCAAGATCATCACTCCTGTTTTAATATTTTTTGAGATTTGAGAACACATTAAAAAAATGTGTCCAATGTCATTCCTGTCTCAATGATTTTTGCCTAAACTTCTCACAGTGACTATGTTCCTGAGGTCCTCTGCTCTCAATTTGCCAGTACATAAAATTAAACATAAAACTATATATAAGCAATTTTATTTATCTTCTGTTTTTCAGACTTTTTACATATCTCAAAGCTGGTTGGCGATGGAGGAGGCCTACTGCTGTGGGGTGCAGGGTCACCTGGAATGGAGGGAGGGCAGGCCACACTGAGAGGCAGCATAGGGGAAAAGGGTTTGAGACAGGAAGGGGAGGTGAGTGATGGATGGAAGATAGTGGGCACTGCTGGTGGTAGTGGTAAAGGGTCACAATGGACCCAGGCAGTCGGGGAGCAACTCTCAAGCAGGGGACATAAGAAGACAGCAGGCTAGGGGGATTCTGGTCTCAAACAGGTATGCGCCACTGGTAGACACAATGGTGGTAGGATTATCAGAGGGGTAGGGGGAGTGGTGGGTGGGAATCAAAAGGAGCCAGAAGGCAAAAGTGAGGGGGCAGGGGAGCCAGATCATGTGAAGGCAGAAGGGACAACAGAGGATGTGAGAAAGGCAGTAGGGTGGATGCAGTCAGGGATGGGGGGGGAAGGGAGGTGCAATGACAGAACCCAGGTGGAACAGGGCATCAAGGGTCAGAGTGGGGACACAGGATTCTAAATGTAGAGTGGATGGGTGAGGGGGACAAAGGTGGGCAGAGGGAAACCAAGGGCAGCTTTAGACTTGAGGATCACACAGAAAAGAGGATGGAAGAGGCTACATACTCATCGAGGCTAGAAGGAGAATTGATGGCAGGGGACAGGCACATTGTGGGACGGGGATTGGAGAGCCAGGGCAGGGGATAAAAGGGTAGTGTTAAATACCAACAAGGAAGGTGAGGGGGAGCTGCAGTGGCTGAAGAGGGGAGGGCTTAAGGCGTGAAATCAGCAGGGGTGGTAGTGAGGGACAGGAGGGTGGAACAGATGCCAGCAGCTCAGGGAAGTAAATCTGTCAGGCAGGTAGACCAGAAGGGAAAAAGGGGCAAGGTACTACTGATCAGAAACTCTATCATAAAGGGTATCAAGTTGGGGGGGGCAGGAGTAGTGCAGTTTGGGTGAAGTGCCTGCCGGGAATGATGGCGCTGGAGGTAATCCACCATATTCCCTCATGGGGTAGGGAAAAGGATGAGAAATCGCATCTAGTGTTCCGTCTGGTGACTAACGATCCGGAAGGGAATAGTCTCCTGGAAGTGCAGGCGAGATTTAGGGCTCTGGCTAGGTTTTGCAATGATCTCTGCTTCAAATCTATAGCCTTCTCTGAGGTGTTGCCAGTGCCCAGAGCCAGTACAGAGAGAAAATAAAGGATAAGGGAATTCAGTAACTGGTTGGGTAGGTGGTGTAAGCAGATGGGGTATAGGCTGGTGGGGGACTGGGGGAGCAATGTGGGATGATGACAGTCTCTTTACCCCTGACAGGCTGCACCTTAATAGAGCAGGGGAAGCCATACTAAAATGTAGGCTAGGGGAGTTCTTTGAAAGAGCACATGGGTTAAACTAAACATGGGGGCTGGGAGTAAAACCACAAACAACTACAGCTGAGGAGGGGTGCTCTAGGCCCCCCCCAAGGAAGGGATGATGTACTAGGTTCTGGCAGGCCCTTAGGCAGGGAAAGGGAAGGAGAATTATGGTGGAGTGATTTAGTGGTCAATGCCAGGAGCATAGCAAATAAGATGGAGGAACTAGTAGCCATCATAGTGCACGAGGGACTGGACATAATTGCGATCATGGAGACATGGTGGTCAAACAATCACATGTGGGAGATGGCTATCCCTGGCTAGAGATTGTTCAGGAGGAACAGGCAGACAAGAAGGGGGGGATGGCAACATACATCAGGGAGGACAGAAGGAAGGAGACAAGGAGGTTTATAGGGAAATGAGGCAGGCAGGGAAGGTAATAAGGAGGGCAAAGGCCAACACTGAGGAAAAAATAGTGAAACAGGCCAAGGGGGGGTGAAACATTCTTTAAATATGTAAGAGAAAGGAAGAAGACTGGGTAGGGGGTTGCAAGGCTATGGGGAGAAGGCGAAAAGCCACTGGAAAGGGATGGGGGAAAAGCAGAGGAACTAAATAGATACTTTTGCTCAGTATTTATGAAGAAGGGAGTGGGAAGGGACCCTGAGCTAAGGAGGAAGGGAGGGGAGGGGGCACGGGAGTGGACACAAGTCCCTTCATTGTGGGGAGGGTACGAGAGGAGCTTGGAAGACTGAAGGTGGACAAGGCCATGGGTCCGGACAGGCTGCATCTGAGAGTGATACGGGAACTAAGAGAGGAACTGGCTGCCCCTTTGGCAAGGCTGTTCAACCTGTCTCTGGACTCTGGTAGGGTGCCAGAGGACTGGAAGGTGGTGACCGTGGTACCGATGCACAAGGGAGGGGGGCAGGGAGTTGAGGGGAAAACTACCACCCGGTCAGTCTCACAGCAGTGGTGGGGAAGGTCATGGAGACACATCAGAGAGACGGTGATGGACTACTTGGAGGAAAATGGGCTGATGGACGACAGACAGCATGGGTTCTCAAGAGGGAAATCATGTCAGACCAGTTTGATTGAATTCTTTGGCTGGGTGACACAGGTAATCGACCAGGGGGTGGGGCAGTGGACATAGCCTACCTGGACTTCAACAAAGCTTTCGACACCGTACCTCACAGAAGACTGGTCAACAAGCTGGACAGTATGGGGGTAGGGAACAAAACTGTTAGATGGGTACAAAACTGGTTGACGGACAGAACCCAGAGGGTGGTAGTAAATGGCGATCACTCCAGGACTGGGAGGGTGACAGGCGGGGTTCCCCAGGGGTCAGTCCTAGGACCACTTCTTTTCAATATCTACATCAGCGATATAGCAGTAAGACTGAAGGGAAGGGTGGCCCTCTTTATAATAATAATAATAATCTTTATTTATATAATGCTCTTCAGGAAGTATCAGAGCGCTGCACAATAAACAACAATTAAAACCATAAACTATTAAAATACATTATTCAATGTATACCACAATTCAATAATAAAAAAAACAGTTACAAGACAGCACCAAAAGCAAGCTCAAATAAATAAGTTTTTAAGGCAATCTTGAAGCTCTCCACAGCCAGGCACTTTTGTATCCAATGAGGCAGAGAATTCCACAGGGTAGGGGCCACAAATAAAAAGGCACTTGAACCAGATGTCTTTAATCGTATCCTGGGAATCTCCAACAATCCCTCATCAGTCGAATGGAGTGGATGGAGGGAGCAATAAGAATACAGGAGATCTTGCAGATAGCTCGATCCCAGTCCGTGTAGGGCTTTATAGGTCAGCAAGCCAACCTTGAAGGTGATCCGCCACTGAACTGGCAGCCAGTGTGGTTCGCGCAGCACTAGCGTAATATGACTGGATCAAGATGATCCAGACAACAGCTAGGCCACAGCATTCTGCACCAGCTGCAAGTGATGGATATCAACCCCTGGAAGCCCTAGGTAAAGGGAGTTACAGTAGTCCAGGCATGAATCACAAAGGCGTGGATAAAAGTTGGAAGGTCACCAGATGGAACCAGGTGTTTAATCCAGGTGATGTTCCTCAGATGAAAAAAAGAGGACTTAACCATGGCTGACACCTGAGAATGAAGTGTCAGACCATCGTCAAGTATTACCCCCAGATTTCGCACCCATTTAGAGGTTGGTAAGTGGGACCTCCCCCCCGAGCCAAAGCCCTGAGGGGCAACCCATCCCCAACACCTCTATCTGGTGACCAGGATCCACCACCAACACCTCAGTCTTGTTGGAATTCAGTTTCAGCCAGCTGGTATTCATCCAATCCTGGATTTCTGCCAGGCAGTTGTTAAAGACTGAGAGCGCACTGTCCTGGTCAAGTGCAAAGGACAGGAAGAGCTGTGTATCATCTGCATAACACTGAAACCTCAGCTCATACCATCTCACAGTGTCTAATGGCAGCATATACACCACGAACAACATGGGGGACAGCACGGAACCCTGCAGCACCCCACAAGGCAGAGAGAATGCCTCAGAGGAATAAACCCCCAAGACCACCCTCTGTGATCTGCCAGTGAGGAATGAATGGAACCAACTGAGGACCATACCAGACAGGCCACAGATGGCATGCAGGTATTCCAGCAGCACCCCATGGTCCATGGTGTCAAATGCTGAGGAGAGATCCAGAAATACCAAGATGGTACAGGATCTCTGGTCTCTCGCGATCAGGAGATCATTGAGCACCTGAATCAGAGTGGTCTCAGTACTATGCCTTTTATGAAATCCAGACTGGAGAGGATCGTAGATGTCATGGATGGTAAGATGGTTCTCCAACTGTGGTGCCATGCCTTCTCAATAACTTTCCCCACAAAGGGAAGATTAGAGATCAGTCAGTAGTTAGCGGGGCAGTCTGGGTCAAGTGAAGATTTCTTGAGAACGGGAGTCACCACTGCTTCCTTCAGGGAGCAAGGAAACTCACCTGTCTCCAGTGAACATCAGACTATCTCTGCAAGGACCAGGCCGATGATTTCAATACAGCCTAGTAACAGGTGAGTAGGGCCCGGATCCAAACTACAACAAGTTGGGCACATATCCCTGAGAATCCACATGACATCCTCGATTACCAGCCAGTTGAACTCCATCCAGCAAAACCACAGCATAGGACATTCATCCAACCTCCACCCCCCCACCAAGAGAACGAGCCAAACAAACTCGAACTTGCAGACAGGCTGGATTGCACAATCTGCTCACGGTATGAAAGAGCTTAGCTGGTCGATTCTGAGCTGCAGAAATCTCCCTGGACAGGAATTCTGCTTTCTTATGGGAGATTGCCAACTGATAGTCTTTAAAATGTACCATCAGTCTAAGTCTGTTGGCATCCAGGCCAGTTCTCCAACAGCTACGTTCCAACCTTCGCCCCTCTTGCCTCAACTCCCTCAAGGCCCCATCAAACCAAGGGGACCAAGGATGGAGGATGAGAGGGTGAACCTGAACAGGAGCCAAGGCATCCAGAGCCCCCTCCACAGCCCAATTATAGGGTTGTAGAAGGTTCTTGGGACCCTCGCTTGTACCCGCTAATCTTGATAGGTCCAGTTAAGCCAAAAGACCATCTGGAGTCACTCCCCAAAAAGGGCAGTATTCGGCTATCTCCACAGGGGCAGGTCTATAAGGGGGAGAAAAGAAACTGAACCTTATGGGATGGTGATCAGACCATCTGACCAGTTCCACTGCCAAGTCGGAGGTTTACATCCCGAGGAGGAAAATCAGATCCAACGAGTGGCCTTAAATGTGAGTCGCAGTAGCAACTTCCTATATGAAGCCCAACGAGACCATAAGTTGGAGGAAGTCCTGACCAAATAGTGAGAGTTCGTCGTCGACCCAGGCATTGAAGTCACCCAACATCATCAGTCTGGGGAACTCCAATACCATATCAACAATGAAGTCTGTGACTTCCTGCAGGAACAACTTCTCAGCTCCAGTTGGACGGTAAATGAGAATGATCCTGCAACCCATACCTGTGGCCATGACACAATTGAAGGATCTGATTCCCTCAACTGGCACATCCACAAGACTCGATTTTGATTTAAAACAAATTGCTACACCCCCACACCCTACGATCCAATCTCACATGGTGTATCACTGAGAAACCATCCGGAATCGCTGCCACCAAAATAGGGCCAGCATTCTCATCCAGCCAGGTTTCAGTGATGCAAGCCAGATCTGCTGACCCAACAAGATTGGCTATAATAGCTGTCTTGTTCTTGATGGATCTGGCATTGCACAACACTGTGTGAGTTGAATGAGATACTGGGACCAGCTGAGCTACCGGCCCTCTTAACATGGAGCCCTTGGGTATGGGTATCAGACAAGGCGAACCTCGCTCAGGATTCCATTTCACCCCAGGGCATCTCCTAGTTCTCACTTTGCAGATGATATGGAAATCTGTACTAGGGTGGACTCTGCAGAGGGTTTTGAGGACATAAGGCAGGACTTGAGGGCACTGGAGGGGTGGGCAGAGACCTGGCAACTTAACTCAGTATCAAAAGTGTGTAGTCTTGCACGCACACAGGCTTCCGGTAGGGTACACACTTTGAGGGGAGGTCAGAGTCACGGAGCAGGACAGGGATCTGGGTATAGTGGTGACTAATAACCTCAAGGCGGGAAATCAGTGTAGCAGGGTGGCAGGGAAAGCATACAGGATGCTGGCATGTATAGGCAGGTGAATCACTAACAGAAGGAGGGGAGTCCTGATGCCCCTGTACCAAGCCATGGTAAGGCGGCACCTCGAGTATGGAGTCCAGTTCTGCAGGCCATACCTGCGCAAAGACATACATATGATTGAAAGGGTACAGAGAAGAGTGAAAAAGATGATTCAGGGGATGAAGGGCAAATTATATGAACAGAGATGTAGGGAATTGGGACTGTATACATTGGAGACTAGAAAGGAAATGGGGGACATGATAGAGACCTTTAAATATGTCAAAGGGATAAACAGTGTATGTTCAGGACATTTATTTCACAGGAAGGAAGGTACTGAGGAGCTCTGCCTGTTTTCATTGGAGGAGAGGAGAGACGGGGGGACATGATTGAGGTCTTCAGGTACTTCAAGGGAATAAATAGGGTAAACATGGAGGGTATCTTTAGACTAAAGTAGGGAGGTATCACCAGAGGGCATGGTTTGAAGTTGGAAGATGGAAGGGCGAGGGGGGAAAAGAGGAGGAGGTTTTTCACTGAAAGGGTGGTGGACCCTTGGAATGCACTGCCTAGCAAGCTGGTTCAGAGATCCACAGTGGAGGGCTTCAAGAGGGGGTGGGACAGACACAGAAAGTGGATGTATCAGAGGATCATCTGGCCCAGGGGGGTGGAGATGGATGATAGGGGTTTCTGGAACACGATGGGGGGGAGGGCCTCGGCACCCAACTAGGGATCTGAGGTTCGAGCAGACTTGATAGACCGTAAGGCCTAATCTGCTGGCAATTAGTATGTTAGTATGTACTAAAATGAGAATGCATGGGTTGAGACTACAGGGAGGAAACTACAAAAGCAATGTGAAGGGACAGTTCTTCACTGAGAGGGTGATGGAGGCATGGAATAAGATTCCGAGAGGAGGGTGTGAAGTCTGAAACAGTGTCGGGCTTCAAGAGAGCATGGGACATGCACATGGGGGCTACAGGGTGGGGGATGGGGGCTCGCAGAGGGAGGAAGGAATAGTGGAAGGGGGGGAAGGGGCAGACTAGATGGGCCAGGTGTCCTTTTGTGCCATCAGGTTCTATGATGATTCTATGATTTGGACAGTAGATCGCGAGAAAATATTTTTACAAATCGAAAAGACACATAGGGCCACATATTCAAAACTTATGTTAAGTGGTGCACAAAGTCTTGTGGTCTCATACTAATGTGTGTGGAGCACTAATGGTTGTATAATGGAAACAAGATCTTTCCAATATAGTTCCCGTCAGTGCAGAGGACACCAAAGTTGTAACAGTTTCCTTTGTGCAAAAGTGGGTCCTGGTGAGCCATGCAAAGCCACCATACCAAAGGACAGTTTGCCAGGCAGAAACACTATAAGATATACATGCTAATCTGCAATATTTAAACATAACATGCAAGTGACCCCACTCAAAATGAGGGGTGCCTGAAGGTACTTGCCTTCTTATTATAGGCCTCATTAGTGGGTGTTTGCTTAGTGCAGCTGCCATGGTCTGTGAATGCCAGCCTTCTGTGCTTGCCTTGTCTCTCAGGGTATGATATGAGACCCCCTCCATCTCCCTGTCAGACTTTTCCCTGGCTCTAGTGGTACCTCCTGTCTGCTAACCAGCCCTGTTTATATTTCAACTTAATCTTTCCCTGGTAGTCCGTGACACCTCCTTCCCATGCCCCAGTCTCATATCTATTTAAATCTTAGTCATTCCCTGATGTCAGTGGCACCCTCCTCCCTCACTCGATCTCAGTACTTGTGTTTTAAGAATTGCCTAGCATCAGTGGCACACATCTCCCTCCTTGATCCCCCAGTGGCAATTTCCCTAGTGTCCAATGACACCCCCTCCCTCCCTGATACTCAAGTGATAATTTCTTTGGTGTCCAATGACACCCACTCCATCCCCGATCCCGTAGTGAAGATGTCCCTAGTGCTGAGTGGTACCTTCCCCAATCCCCAATGATAATTTATCTAGTGTCAAAGGGCACCTCCTCTTAGGGTTGTCAGAACCCTCTGAAGTTCTGGGTTCTAGTTCTAGTCTAGAACTTTTGAAAAAGTTCTAGGGTTCTAATCTTTTTTAGAACTTTTTAGAACTCGAACCCCATTTTTTAATTGTGCTGCCAGTAATGAAGATAGTAATGAAATATATGTAAAGGAAAAACTGTTTAATACAAGGGGGAGAGAAATGATAATGTGTGACATTGATAGGAATACAACTCGGTTTATCTATGGTTTCTTCTGTTTGCTAAAGCCAGCAACTTAATAAGTAACAGGCCCACCCACCCACCCATATATGTTAAAGTGTTCCTGCTGCAGCAAAATTAAGTTCCTTAGTGAAAGAAAAAGGTGCATTAGCCATTCATGTACTCAGTTATATATACTCATCGTCATGAATTATTAGAAAAAAAACTGATATTACCTGATTTCAGCTATTTGCTGCTTTGTGTTTTAAATGAGTAAATCAAAAGTTGCTATGTTTAAAGAAAGCTTTTATAACAAAGTCAAGCCAAGGTACTGCAGCCGCAGCACATGGAACTGTTGCAAAACATATTATGTCATAACGTAGTCAGTCAAGACATTTGAATAAAAAAAATATGCCAGTCATTGTTGCTGGCAAAAAATGCATGCAATTTTCTAAGATAATGCATACATATACCAACATTCTTGTTCGCAAATTGAAGTAATACATACAACTTTCTAAGATGATGCATTTTTCAAGCTGATGTGTCAATGAAATCTGTATTTCAGTCACATAAATAAAAAAAGTGGTTTCCTTACCACATACTAACTTAAGGAACATTTAATGTAGCTGCAGCAGTTGGCATGTGATGTTTAAGGGACAGTGTCTGTCAACCCTATTATGTATCAAATTATCACTACTTGTAAAGCAAAAACACTTTATGATAGGTCACATTCTGTGAAAACTGCTGATGCAGATTTTCTTTTATTTCTGATTCCTTTATTCCTTTTTACGTTCGCTTGCGCGCATGCGCAAGGAACGTTTTGGGAGAGTAGCACACTTTGGAGGTGTGCCTCTCCTGTTAATCCACTGCTCCGTTGAGCAGGCGTGTGATCCCTGCACCAATGGGTGCGGGGCTGTGTATGACAGCGGTGGTCTTCGCTTAAAGAAAACATCGCTGTCACATACACAGCACTGGTAGGCCTCACACCCCCCAAAGCTTTGGTGCCTGTTGGGAGCCCACCTCAGCATGGCAAATGTCCTGCGTCCCTCTGACGACGGGGGTGCCCATTACCCCATCAGCTCCACGTCCCCCCCAAAGGCCCCCAGCCTTTGGTGCCACGCTGGGAGCCCACCCCAGCATGGCAAACGTCCCATGTCGCCTGCCAATGGGGGTGCCTAATCTCATTGGCTCCACGTCCCCAAATGATGCTGGGAGCCCACCCCAGTGTGGCAAACGTCCTGCGGAGTCTTTTTTTTTTTTTGTTACCTAGAAATAAAAACGGTCCCATGGCACTTCTCCCTGAACCCCTTCCCACAACCTGCACCCACCCACTGCGCACCCTGCCTCCCCACGCTCCCCCTCACCCCATACTTACCTCCAGAGCTTGGCGCGACGATCTTCGGTGGACCGGGAACACGTCTGCACTCTTCAAAGCCAACCACGAACTGAGGAAATGCCGGTAAGTTGTACAATGGGCTAGATAGGGGGTTTTCAACTTTATTGCATATCTCAGGCATTTTTTGGAATTTGTGCACCAAATTTTCCACATGGGGTTTTTGGGACCCCTTCTCATGAATGATGTCACTGTCATGGCGTTATTCAGTCTTAAGGGTGATTTCAGTAGTCATCAAGAAATCACTGTGTGAAATCACCCTTTGGGCCTGAATAACACCATGACAGTGACATCATTCATGAGAAGGGGTCCCAAAACCCCATGTTGAAAATTTGGCAAAATTCCAAAATGACTGTTTTACTAGCGTGCTATGCAGTTCCTACAAGCTTGTAAGTTCGGCGACTTTTCAATATTTTCTACTCCAGATTTTCACTGCCATTTTATCACACCTCTTATGAGCAGTACAGCTGTCATTTTTCACATCCTGCCCAAAATTGTTTTCACCCATGTAGCGCACAATGGCACAGTCGGTGTGCGAAATCAATGTATGGGACATGTTAAGAAAATCACCATGACACTGTTCATTAGCAGAGGTCTTAAAATGGCTATGTTGAAAATTTGGTGCAAAATTCCTAAAAATGACTGTTTTACGAGCGTGTGTTGCGCAGTTCCTATGCACGCTCGTAGGTTTGCAAATTTTCAATATTTCCACTCCAGATTTTCAACATTGGCATTTTACCACACCTTCTTATGAGCAGTACAGCTGTCATTTTTCACATCTCACCCAAAATGTTTCCGCCCATGTAGCGCACAATGGCGCAGTTGGTGTGTGAAATCAATGTATGGGACACATTAAGAAAATCACAGTGACACTGTTCATGAGCAGAGGTCTTAAAATGGCTATGTTGAAAATTTGGTGAAAAAATTCCTAAAAATGACTGTTTTATGAGCGTGCGTTGCGCAGTTCCTGTGCACGCTCGTACGTTTGTGAATTTTCAATATTTTCACTCCAGATTTTCAACATTGCCATTTTACCACACCTCCTCATGAGCAGTACAACTGTCATTTTTCACATCCTTCCCAAAACATTTCCGCCCGTGTAGCGCACAATGGCGCAGTCGGTGTGCGAACTCAATGTATGGGACACTTGAAGAAAATCACAGTGACATTGATCATGAGCAGAGGTCTTAAAATGGTTGTGTTGAAAATTTGGTGAAAAAATTCCTAAAAATGACTGTTTTACGATTCTGCGTTGCGCAGTTCCTACGCACGCTCCTAAGTTTGCAAATTTTCAATATTTTCACTCCAGATTTTCAATATTGCCATTTTACCACACCTCCTTATGAGCAATGCAGCTATCATTTTTCATCTTGCCCAAAACGTGTTTCCGTCCATGTAGCGCACAATGGCACAGTCGGTGTGCGAACTCAGTGTATGGGACACATTAAGAAAATCACAGTGTCACTGTTCATGAGCAGAGATCTTAAAATGGCTATGTTGAAAATTTGGTGAAAAAATTCCTAAAAATAACTGTTTTACAAGCGTCACGTTGTGCAGTTCCTACACGCTCTGTAAGTTTACCACTTTTCAATATTTTCACCTGTTTCAACATGCCATTTACCACACCTCACGATAGCAGCACAGCTGTCATTTTTCACATCCTGCCCAAAACATGCTTCCGCTTCATGTAGTGCACAATGGTGCAGTCGGTGTGCTAAATCAATGTATGGGAACAGTAAGAAAATCACAGGACACTGTTCATTAGCAGAGGTTTTAAAATGGCTATATTGAAAATTTGGTGAAAATTAAAATGACTGTTTTATTTAGTGTAGCTGACAGTCCCCACGCACACTCGAGGTTTTTTTCAATTTTCAATATTTCCACCCAGATTTTCAACATTGCTATTTTACCACCTCCTTATGAGCAGTACAGCTGTCATTTTTCACATCCTGCCCAAAACGTGTTTTCGCCCATGTAGCGCACAATGGCGCAGTCAGTGTGCGAACTCAATGTATGGGACACATTAAGAAAATCACAGTGACACTGTTCATGAGCAGAGGTCTTAAAATGGCTATGTTGAAAATTTGGTGAAAAATTCCTAAAATGACTGTTTTATGAGCGTGTGCTAGCAGTTCCTCACGCATCTAGAGTTCGCAATTTTCAATATTTGCACTCCAATGACTTCCAAATACCTAAACAGCACATAGAAGCAAGCAACATTCAGCATTGACAAATGCTTTGTTTATTTTTGCATCGCTTGCATGCATGTGCAAGGAACGCTTTGGGACAGTACGACTTTTTGAAGGTGTGTGACCCTCCTGTCCAATGCAGTGCTCAGTGTAACGTGCAACCCTACTGCACCAATGGATGGCTTAGTTGTTATGACAGCAGTTTGGCTGCAGTGGTCTTCAGTTAAAGAAAAGCACCACTGCAATTAACGGTGATAAAGTGTGTATTTAGCATATTGACGCCACCCTTTTCCCTCTGGCTGCTAATAAATCCTCCCACTTCCTCCCTCTGCTGCCGCTCACCCTGCTCCCTTGTTATTGCCCCACCAAACACATTGTTGTGTGCAGACGGAGTGCACAGTCCCCATTGTCTCCAGGCCCCCAACAACACTCCAGGTGACATGCTGGGAGCTCACCCCAGCATGCCCATTGTCCTGTAAATGGGAAAACTGTCCACAACATCTTTTGTTTTTAAAACCTGTGAAAACAGAAACCATCCTCGCTGTGTCTTGTGCCCTCCCGAACCCACCTACCTCTGCATACTCCACCTCCTCACCCTTTACTTACCTCCGAGCTTGGCGCAATGATCTTCAGTGGAGGGGAACATGTCTGCACCCTTGAAAGTAGAACGTAAACTGAAGAAATGACGGTAAGCTGTATAATGGCATAAATGTTTTTTTCAAACTTAGGTGGCTATCTCGGCACATTTTGCAAATTTGGCACCACATTTTCAACAGGGGTTCTTGGGATACCACTCATGAATTCAGTTACTGTCATGTGACTTATTCGTCCCCAAAGGTGATTTCATGGTCACTGCATAAAATCACCTTTTGGGATTGATTAACTAAACAACAGTGTCACTGTTAATGAGGTGGGTTCCAAAATCCTATGTTGCAAATTTGTGAAAAAAATGTCAAAAATGACTGCATTATTTAGCGCAGTATTGCGCAGTTTCCACGCACACTCAACTTCCCTAATTTGAAATATTTTCACCCAGATTTTCAACACTGGTATTTTTTCATTCCTTATGAACAGTACACAGCTGACATTTTCACATCCTGCCCGAACTGTGTTTTTGCACATGTGGAGTATAACGGTGTGGTCGCTGTGGGAAATCAACGCTCAGGACAGATTAACAAAATAACAGTGGGACTGTTCATCAGCAGAGGTCTCAAATGCTTTTATGAGGTGGGGGTAACAAAAAGGTCATGCTGAAAATTTATTGTGCAAATACCAGCAATCGCACAGGGCATTAGGGTAAAGCACCATACGGGCCAAACACCACTGCAAATACCTGCAAGTGAACGTTTGGCATTGACAAATGCTTGTTTTAAAGGGGACAGGACACTTGTGCTAGGTGGCAGCAGTTTACAATGTATTTAATAAGAAAAAAATATATATATACAGTATATATTATATCTATAGTAGGTTCCACAGTGGGCAATCGGTGTAGCCCTCCCATACCATCAGTCTGTCATCATCTTTTTCCTCACCATCCCCAGCCGATCACAAATCTGTAAATGAAAGGACTAAAACAACACCCACCTTTCACCCCAGCACCCATTCCACTTTTCTTCCACCACCCTCATCTATGCAGTACCCTTACACCCATGTGTTAAAACCAACCCAAAACCCTCACCCCCTCAAGCACGTATTCCACCCTCCTCCCTCACCCAAATGTTTAAATTACCCCCACTTAGTCATGAACTACCATTCATGTCACCGCTTCTCCGTCCCTCACCCATGTTAAAACCCACTCCCCCAACCATCACCCATGTACTAACAACTATGCCACGTTTCTCCCTCCTGCATCCATGTTAAAATCAACCCCAACCCTCACCCATGCACTAGCATCCATGCCACCTTTCTCCCTCTTGCATCCATGTTAAACCAACCTCCAGCCCTTTCCCACCTTCCAGCACTCATTCTACCCTCCTCCCCCTCTCAAATGCTAAAACTACCACATGCTTACTCAAAAAAAATGAAACTCTTGCCTCCAAATGAGCCATACTTAACTGTTCCTTAATAAATACTTATGTGAAAAACTGTCTTTTCAATTGCTTTCTTCTTATGGGTAATATTCTGTACAGTCCTCTTCATGGAACCAGTAATTTGAGAGTTGTTGCTATTATGCCATGGTCTGTGTACAACAGAATGTTAAACACGAGCTATTGTTGTATGAGACCTATGCTTATAGAATATGTGCTCAACCATGACATAGGTAAAACTCCAGATGACTGTTTCCCGGAAGAGACTTGTAACAGGATGCTGCCCACAGAAATATAACAATACAAAATACAGTTGTTCCCATAATTTTTTATTCAGTAAGATAAGTTACATATGGATCATTTTGGTTTATGGCTAACATTTCTGTAATTGAAAAAATAATAAACAGCTACCAATTAGAACTCATTATTTTGCCCTCTTTAAAATTGAAAAATAGACCGCCCCCGGTCCCAGCCCATACTGATGCACCACAAAGTCACAGAAGGTAAATCCAAAAATATATGTTTGCACTTTAACTATAAATAATATGATACAGAAATGATTGACATGACAGTGTCCCTTCTATGCCAAATTTGGGCCTGTGCCCACAGATGTTAAAATTGCCCTGTATATAAAACTTGTTGACTTTAGACCCTAGCTACAAAGCAGTTTACCATGAAATGGTGAAAGTTTTGGGGGGTATATAGTCCAAGGTAGTAAGAAAGGAGAGAGATAACCAAAGTCATCACAGTCTGTAAAAGTTTCCTTTTTCGTTCAGAGAGACTCTGTCCCACACAGTATTTACCAGCCACCACCATCCGAGTTGTCATCACCATCAACATCCACAACATCAATCACTTCAGCATCAGTTTGTATACTCTTGTAGGGATACGAAAATCTTGACTTATTAACTTTAATAAAAGTTAGCGTTGTACATTTTCTGGCAGCAACCTATTTCTGGTGTCTGTCACAATATTGCCAGCTGTACTAAACATGCGTTCTGAAGAGCCACTTGTTGCAGGACAACCAAGATATTTATAGCTTCATCATACAGCTCTGTCCAAATCGACTTTTTTGATCTTCAGTATTCAAAAGGGCATGCATCAATAGGAATAGGCAGTTCTTGCAGGTAACTGTCTACCATGATGGACAGAGACTGCTCAGAAGAGGAATCAGCATAAGCTGGTATGGCAGCAATTTGGGAAAGGTTTTCACAGATTTAGCTTGCTACTAAGGGTTGAAGAAGTGGCAGTTGTGGAACAACTACTGTTAATGTTGGTGACTTTTCCAGTTCTGTATCCTTTGTGAAGATGAACCTGCATGTTGTGGTGATGACAACCTGAGGGTACTGTGCGTGTCTGTGTTTGACTCTGTGAGTGCTGCAGCTCATCTAGCAACAGACATTTGTACTGCTCTATATCACCTGTTTTTGGAAGATGTATAGCCTTGAACCTGGGATCTAAGAGAGTTGCAAGGATGTAGTGTTTTGATTTCGTCATTGCAACTAATTTGTCATTGGTTTTGAAGCATGCGCTCATTCTCTTTACGAGATTCCCATGATACAGGCGACATGTTGTCTGAGCTTCAGATCTGTCTTTTTCTATTTGTAGATTTAGAACACTAAGATGATGTGAAATCAGCATTATGAGTGGGATAACCTGACTCACAGATGCACCTTCAGAAGACATGTCCCTTGTGGCTCTCTCAAAAGGAGCTAGGATGCAGCACACTGTCTCCATTAATTTCCACTGCAGCACAGACAGCATAATGCCATCTCCAATAATGTAACTGGAGCAGTACTCATGTACAGCTTGCTTTTGCTCCAAGAAGCGATGCAGCATATAAAGCGTTGAGTTCCAACGAGTGGAAACATTTTGAATCAGCTTTTGCTGGGGCAGTTTGTGTTTTTTTTGCAGTTCAGACAATGTCTGTATAGCCTTGGTTGAATGTGAAAAGTGAGTCACAACTTTTTTGCAAACGGCAATCATATCATCCACTTGTGTTTCATTGCTGAGAAATCCTGTGACAATTAAATGTAAGCAATGTGCAAAGCAAGAAGCATGCAGAAATCCTCCATCCTGTACTGCTTTCAAGATGTTGGCTCCATTGTCACTTACTATGAAGCCACATTTTAGACCGTGAGAATAAACCCATTGTCAAGGAGGTCATTTAGTTCCTGCAAAATGTTTGCAGCTGTATGACTTTGCCCAAACTTCTTTATATGCAGCAGCGCCATCTTCTGGGGTGTCTTTGTTTTTGAAGAACCACAAGAAAACGTGACCCTATGAGGGATAAGGGACATGTAATCTATGTTTTGAGTGCTGGTCCACATATCTGTTGTGACATGAATAACCCCACCATCTGCAGTTTTAAGTGCAAGCATCACTGTCATTTTTAAAGCCTGATAAATGTTTGGTATTTCAACATAGGAAAAGTACCTTCAATGAGGAACATTGTAATGAGGATCTGCTAGTTTCAAGAGCTCCGTAAAATCCTCATGATCTACCAAAGAGTATGGGAGAAGGGCCCCAGCTAACAGTTCACCAATTCTGTGATTAAGATGAAGGGTCTTTGGATGATTTTTATTAAAGGTATTCTTCCTTTCAAATGCCTGAGACAGTATTAGCTGTTTACAACATGTCCCTGCTGGTTTATTATACACTGTGCTTCGATGGGCAGATGGATGCTGAGATGGTGGACTAGGACTTATACATTCAGTGCCATCACTGGATGTGCAACTGGTACTAATGGTGCTGGCACTGGTGGTAACAGTGATCCTAGGGCTGGCAGTGGTTCTGTCAGCATCAAGTTCAGACAATTCAGTATCCATTTCAGATTCCTGACCCTTCTCACGTGCGGTCTGGTTGATGGAAGACATGGGTTTTGGACGATCAAGCAAAACTGAATGCTTTTTCAGATGGCGTTTAAGAGCTGTAGTGTCAAGGCATGACACAACTTTACCATGGCTTACACTCTGTTTACACAGAGAACAGATTGCTCTGCATGGATCAGTTTTACTGACAGAGAAATAATTCCACACCTCAGATGTGACAGATTTTGTTCGAGTGCTAGGAAGATAGCTTAAGACTGTTTGCATCTTTTCACCTGTCCTAACAGAACCCGGGACATGCTCCTTGGTGCTAGAAGAGTGGGCAGAAGACTCTGATGGATTTTCATTGCTGGCCGACACGGAAGTGGTGGATTCAATGGATATGTCCTTTTCATTGCCTACAGTGCTGGATGTATTTGCAAGTGCACTACCTGATTCATTGTCAGCAGACTTGCTCATTTCACTTTGTTGAGGAAGTAATGATACATCGCAAGACACAACAGTGTCAGACTGAGACAAAGAGCTACTGCCTGATTCAGAGAGGGACTCGCTGTCACTTGCATTATTACTGCTAGCCACAGGGATTTTAACAGTATGAACGACATACCTTATAGTGCCTCTCCGTGTGACCCCAGCAGCTGCACAGGTTTTCTTAAAAGGTCCCCCTTTACCATACTTCGCTGTTGCTCTTTTGCTGTTCATTGAATTTTTATCTTTTGTGGTCAGACCATCACCCTGCTGCTGTGTGCCACCACACAACTGGCCACTGGGCTTCACACAGTAACACACAATGGGTAAGGTACAGTGCAGTCAAGGGGCACACAGCAGCAGGGTGATGGGCTGACCACAAGAGACGGAGTTACATACACTAACCAAAGAAAGAGATTTTTCTGTCTCTCCTCCCAATGAGGAAATACATTTTTAGGCTTCTGTCATGTATTTAAGGATAATGCCACCACACAACTGGCCATTGGGCTTCACATGGTAACACACACTGGGTAAGATACAGAGTAGTGCAGTCAAGGGGCACACAGCAGCAGGGTGATGGACTGACCACAAGAGATGGAGTTACATACAGTAACCGAAGAAAGATTTTTCTGTCTCTCCTCCCAACCGGGAAATATATTTTTAGGCTTCTGTCATGTATTTAAGGATAATGCCACCACACAACTGGCCACTGGGCTTCACATGGTAACACACACTGGGTAAGGAACAGTACGGTAAAGGGGCGCACAGCAGCACGGTGATGAGCTGACCACAAGAGACGGAGTTACATGCACAACCCAAGGAAAGTGATTTTTCTGTCTGTCTTCCGAACAGGGAAATATATGTTTAGGCTTCTGTCATGTATTTAAGGATAATGTCACCACACAACTGGCCACTGGACTTCGCACGGTAACACACATTGGGTAAGGTACAGTGCAGTCAAGGGGCGCACAGCAGCAGAGTGATGGACTGACCACAAGAGACAGAGTTATACACATAAACCGAAGAAAGAGATGCCACCACAAAACTGGCCACTGGGCTTCACATGGTAACACACACCGGGTAATAGCCAGGTAAGTGCAGTCAAATGGCACAGGCAGCAGCAGGGTGACTTGCTAGCCACCTCACAGAAGATGCAATGGAGATTTTTTTTAGGCAGAAAGTTTACTGAAGCCCCCTCCCTCCCAGCACAGTCCTGGCTGAGAGAACCGTGTCTTCCTTCCAGACAATTTTTGGTTGGGACTGGGACCAAATTATTTTTTCCTTTTTGTGGGCTTAGAACATCAAGTTTCACATGATCAGTAAGTGTTTTAATTCAACCTCTTTTTTCCCCAAAATAAAACACCCCTCCTCCAGCCAGGGAGCTCTCCCAAGAATGCCACAGGCCACAAGTCACAATTGTGATTTGCAAAGAAAATGTGTTTAATTCAGCAAGCAACTTTAGGTATGTGTGATTGAGCACTAGCACACAGGCAGTCTCCAGGCAGCAGTCTGCAAGTTAACTAATTCCCGACCCTGAGTCCTCCCGACAGTACTGAGTCCCAACCGTTTAGCTCCTTTCTCGGTTCCCGCCCTAGTTTCTTTCCTCAGTTCCCGATCCCGAGATTCCCGACTCCCCCCTTCCTTTTCCCCACCTGCCCATTAACTTTTATTTTTAATTTTAAGGCACATACAGACTCGTACAGGACTGGGTTTAATAACAAAAACAGTCACTCGTGTCACCACACGCACAACTGAACTGAGAGCACATAGGCGCTGCGGCTCCTCCTTCTCCACTACAAGACTAAATGGCAATGGAGCCACAGCTGCGCTGAAGACTTCAGCAGGATCCCTCAACTTGCAAGACTGACTCGAGTTGCACTACCACCACCACCTAACTGCATAGCAGATGGTCAGGTGGTACAGTTATACTAGCATGACAAACTGACAACAGTTGCCCCCCAAAAATAACACTGATGGGAGGGGGAGCGAACTGAGCTGCATTATTCTGCTGGTGCCAACATTGGGAATGGGAGGGACGCAAAGCAAAAGCACACAGAAGTGAGAAGATTCATGGATGATTTGAACCCTTTTGCGTACCCTGCAGTGTTCGAGTTCTAAATTAGAACTCGAACACCAGGGTTCGAGGAGGGTTCGAATCTTTCTCGAACTAGTTCTGACAACACTACCTCCTCTACCCCTTTTCTGGTCCTGCTACCAATATCTCTAATGTCTAGTGGCAACTCCCACACCACAATGCCCCCTGCCCCCCTGGTCCAAGCAGTGATGGCAGCCAACACGTACCTAACACTCATCTCTATAGCAGGCCACTGTCTGGCTCATGCAAGTCCCTATACAAGCAAGTATAACTTTACAGTACTTGTTGGACATGACTAAAAATTAGCTGATGTGATAACACAGTCTTAAGTGGAGGAAGGCCATCTAGAAAACACACAACTGACCCTTCCAGCTCCACTGCTAGACTTCTACAATACAGCAACAACTCAAAGTATGGCCCACAGTAAAGTAGATGTGGTACTTCTAACTGAATCATATAGGAAATTCCTAGATAGGAAATGTTTATGCCACATGAAAAAACTGATAAAGATAATGTCCAAATACAGAAAGAGCAAGACAATTTGTATCAGACCCTTACTTCAGCAATCCAAAGCACATAGTTACTGCCACAGAAACAAATTAACTTAACCAACCAGAGGGCCGGATCATTTAAGAAGTGAAAGAATGGGTGTCGCTGACAACCAAGCAGTTCCCATCAACAAGGATAGTACTGTCCCTTTTAATACCAAGATGGGACGTGCACAGCAGCATGCTACACAACATCAGCTCCAGAATGGTGAAGGCCTTTGCAACCATACAGAATGTGCATATAGCACACTATACATAGAAATATAGATACATAGATGTTGATGGCAGTAATAGGGTCTAAGGCCATTCTAGTCTGCCTACCCTACCTCAGTTTGGATGTCACAGTTCACGAGGTCACGCACTGTTTTGTCATCCCCCCACTACACTACTCCTGTGGCCATTACCAGTTCTATGTGTCTCTCCCACTCCTCTTTGAACTCCTCCACTGATTTAGTACAGACAACTTCCCTTGGCGGTTCAAGTTTGGTTTGTTGCTTGGCTATTTAAGCCTGTACAGTTTTAAAAAGGTACAAAAAACATTCAGGCAGTACATTGTTCAAAACATTTATCATAAAACCTAAGGACATTATTTCAATTTACACACTGGGCCATAACAAAATCTTGGTGTGAGAAATTCCCAGTTCATTAGTAAATATCAATGATATGAAACCATATTATTTTCCATGCTAAGGTTTGGGTCTTGCTAGCTACACTCCGAGGATACACGATAGCGCCTATACACAACGAGGAGTATAAACTACTCATAAAATGAAATAGGAGTTTTTAACATTGAGTCAAGAATGAAAAAGATTTTCAAAGGCCATTACATAAACAATAACATACAGACAGCCTCAGTCATTTTGTTAAGGGGCAATGCACAGGCAGTATCACCCCACCGTACCTTAATGGTTAATCCCAAACAGTTCAGGATTTTATCTAAAAGATAGCCTTAACTACCATATATTGAGTGATACCAAAGATTTAGCAACTTATGTCAAGACAATCTTGTCTGAAGATGCTAAAAGACAAATCATGATATTGTCTGCCATTTCATACATATTTGCAAGAATTTTGCCTAGCCATTTGCTCTTTTGTTTTTGTGTAACTGACAAAAAAGGACTACGTGGTTAACCATGGCAGCTTTATTTAAGTCACAACTATATGACAGTGAATGAGGTTTTGGTCTTTTTCGTACATATAATAAATTACTGCTTTGAAAAACCTCTAATGTATACTTTGTTAATATTTTCCTCCTTTAGGATTGGTTGAGATGGAAAGATAGGGTTTCTATAATGCTTTTGCTTAACAGCAGCACCCCACTTATACACATTAGTATACCGTATTAATACCAATTACTGTTGAACTGCAGTCGAGTGGCTCAGTAGGTAGTACACTCGCCTCTGAGGCCGGGAGATCAGAGGGCTGTGGGTTCAGTTCCCACATCTGGCACTTGGGTTAATATCCCAGTACTGACACAGTAGTGCAGCATGAGAGGGGTGCTGCAGTTCTGAGGTGCCGTCTTTCGGATGAGACGTTAAACCGAGGTCCCATCTGCCTGGATTGGTGGTGGTTCAGGTGGATGTTAAAGATCCCATGGCACTTATCAAAAGAGTAGGGGAATTTCCCCGGTGTCCTGGCCAAATTTCCCTCATTCACTAAAAATACCACCAACAGCTTAATCTGGTTCAAGGTCAGTTGGCATTCATCTGTATCCCCCTCTCCCGGGTCGTGCCTGAAAATAGGCAGGATTTGTCTAGTGCACTTACCTGGTCAACAAAAACTAAATAAATAATAAATAAATATCACAATATCTTTGCTTCATGATTGCACTGACATGCAATCTGGAGACACGCTAAACATCCCATAAATATTGACCTAATCCTCAAGAATATATGACTATTTTGACAAAGTCCAAGAAGGGAACATTTATTTCTTTTAGACAATAATTCAATTGTTTCTGAAAACAAAGATTACGTAAATGATAATCTGGTAGATTTGTGATATTTAGATAAAATATTGTTGTTCTTTCATGAATTATTGTTTTTAGAAAGTATTGTCCTAACTCTGCTCTCAGAAATTGTGCTCTAACAAATCTAGGAAATGCCAAAATGTATCCCGTACAACTTATTCAGTATAACGTATTCAGTACAACGTCTCTAGAGCATCTGTGTTTAAGCCTCCAGATTTCAGCACCACAAAGTATACTGGATTTCATCTTTGCATTTGTTTCAATGAATGTTCCAGCTGTTGAGTTTCCACCGTGCATGTTATCGAATCCCCTAAAAGCCCTTGTTGTTTCAGCCATATTATTTTTGATATTATCGATATGAAGATGCCACTAAGTTTGATGAAAATTGTAAAATGAGATAATCATATTGTAACACAGTTTCAATTCTTGTGTGGTTAATAAAAATGGAAGAATTTTGTTCATTTCTAGAGTTTGAGAACATTAACATTTTCATTTTTTCTTTGCTTTTTTCTGTATAGCTTTTTTCCTCCCTGTGGCAGGTGAGCAGGCTCTCAGCCCCGTCCCTGGCCCCTGTGACTGACGCGTGCCTCTCTCAACCCAAAGGGGCTAAGTTCCTTAAGAATTTCCTCCTGTGGTGGGGCCAGGAGGGGAGCATCATCCTCCCCCTTGATACACAGTCCCAATTGCCACTGGCAGTCAAGCAGCAGAAATGGCCCCTTGGAGAGGGTAGGGCTTCATGAAGCCCACCTTCCCCAATTTTTCATGTTCTCCCTCCTATCCCTGCCATGGTAACACATCAGTACACACCCATGGGGGCACGCAAGTCCTGACAAACTGTGGCCCCACCCTTCAAGCCACTCACTGACCTGCACAAGCACTGGGCCTCTACTCGATGACTGTCATGGGCCAAGATGGCTAGCCGCCCCTTCCAGGGAGGGGAGAGCAGATCCCTTGGATGCTCAATCCTCCCCCACCCTGCTGACCCCCAGCAACCCATGCTCATTCCTGAACATGAGTCACCGGCATGGCAGGAGGTGAGGTGTTCAATGCCTCAACCCTCCACACCACTGGTTCAGTGTAATTTTTCTTTATTAATAGTTAGGTATAATTGTTCGCAGAGCATGACAAAGTGTGGCAGTTTGTTTCTCCTTTCTACCATCATTTCTGTAAAAAAAATTCTTGTTATTCTTCTATCAGCCCCCTTCCCCCAGCTTAATCGAGTTCCCTTGGTACCTGTGTGTCCACTCTGTGTGAATAACTCTCTGCTGTATATCTTGTTTATTGCATATTATAAAAAGGGTCTGAGAAATGGAGCTTTCTGATTGGCTGCAAACATTCTAACAGCCTTATGTTAATCTTTTATTAACATACATGTAGAGCTTAACCATATGCTGAACAAGATTTAACACTGTTTAAAAACATTTTTTATTATAATAGCAATAAGGCACTCCCAGGGATTATGTTACTGGTCAGTTAATCAACCTCTAGGGGCATGTGGCACTTGGCTACACCTCGTGCCACAGTACACCCCTAGAAGGTGATTAACAGACCATTAACATAACCCGTAGTCATGCCTTATTGCTTAAAAGATACCCGTACTTCTCTATTATATTATAATTAATGGGTTTAATTTTTTTCTATGGGAAACCCATAGCGTAGTTTGAGGTAATAAAGGAGTGTTTATTACGGCAAACACATGCTGGGTTTCCCTCACTCTGAGCATGCCCAGCCACAGCTGCCACTATGACTCAGCGGTAAGTAAAACCTTTAAAAAAAAAGAAACAAACGGCTGCACAAAGTATTTTAAAGTGCAGCCTAGCAAGTGAAAAAAAAAAACCTTTCTAGCAGCCGCATCCAACCACTGACCCTGCTGAAACCCGATCGGATGGTGAATGCACAGTGATGCCTTCTATTTATTTTATATAATTGCCATGGTGGAAAAAAAATGAAACCCAACAATTATATAAAATAAAATATGAGATGGTGTGCAAACTCAAATTTTACACACACCCTCATTGTTGGATGTCGAGATAAACCCCTCGAGCCTGCTCTCAAGGTTTGCGGCATCCAAATACATTGGGGGTAAATTTTGATTACATACCAATTCTTGCTACTTTATCTGATATATTACATCCCCCTTCTTCTTGCCTCCAGGGTGTTCATGCTGTGGGACTGCTAACCTCTGGGTAGGACTACCCTTGTTTCTACTACCCTCCTCTGCACTAACTCCATTCTGCCCCTGTCTTTCCTGAACTGTGGGCTGCAGAACTGCATGCAGTACTCCAAATGTGGTCAAACTCTGGATCTGTATAAGGGCAGGATCACCTCCCTCCTCCTACTGCTGATTCCCCTTTCCTGCGTGCAACAACCTTTTGTAGTAGGGGCACTGTTGTCACTGTAGTACCCAGCAGAAGGAAAAGGTGCCTGTGAATCACACTCTGGTGTTTTAGGAGGTAGGAGGAGATTAAGAGGTAGTGTATTCAAGCGCTCTTTAGATGGGGGACATTGTTGGCCTGGGGTATAGGGAAGGGTCCAGTAGAAGTGATTAGAGGAGCAGGTCCTCTTAGGGGTGTAGGAGACCCCTATTTTCCAGGTGCTCTATGGCTGGGTGCCCGTTGGCACAGTGGGGATTCAGCCCAGTATCTCTCAGTAGGTGCAGTTTGAGTGAGGTCATGAAGGCACCGCCAGCATCTATTATTGGGTCTCAAGATTCTGGATGGTGCTGCAGGGGCAGGAAGTCACTTTAAATGCATTAAGGTGTTGCATTAAATTTTGACTGACATACCTTTGACCATTTCTCTCTATATATGCTCTCTAATGACCCAAACTTTTTCCTCGCAGTCTACTATTCTGCAGACTATTGTATCCTCAGTAAAGAGGCAGACCTTCCCCATGACCCCTATCTAAGTGTCACAGATGAAGAAGTTAAAGATGACTGGTCTGAAGACCAATCCCTGTGGCACCCCACTGGTGACCTCCCTGACCTTTGTGTTCTCTCCATTCAGGACAATTATCTGGATTCTTCCTCTCTGACTATCCCCTCTCTTGATTCGCATTTCTCCCATATGCATCAGAAGAAGGCATCTACAAATGGCGGCCAGGGTTCATGGAATCAGGAGGGCAGAGGTGAGCTGGGAGAGGGGTGGACAACATTTTACAAATGGCAGCAGGGGTTCAAAGAACTGGGCAGCAGAGGTGAGCTAGGAGTGGAGTTTGACAATGTTTTATAAACAGTGGCAGGGGTTCACAGAATCAGGAGGGCAGAGATGAGCTGGGAGGGGATAGACAACATATTACAAATGGCAGCAGGGTTTCAAAGAACTGGGCAGTAGCAGTGAGCTGGGAGTGGAGTTTGACAATGTTTTACAAATGGCAGCAGGCGTTCACAGAATTAGGAGGGCAGAGGTGAGCTGGGAGTGGAGTTGGACAATGTTTTACAAATGGCAGCTGGGGTTCACAGAATCAGGAGAGCGGAGATGAGCTGGGAGGCGGATAGACAACATATTACAAATGGCAGCAGGGTTTCAAAGAATTGGGCAGCAGCGGTGAGTTGGGAGTGGAGTTTGACAATGTTTTACAAACAATGGCATGGGTTCACAGAATCAGGAGGGCAGAGGTGAGCTGGGAGTGGGGTTGGACAATGTTTTACAAATGACAGAAGGGGTTCACTGAACTAGAGAGCAGAGATGATCTGGGAGTGGGATTGGATGATGTTTTACAAATGGCAGCAGGGAGTCACATAATCAGGAGGGCAGAGATGAACTGGGAGAAGGGTTGGACGATATTTTACAAATGGCAGCAGGGGTCTACAGAATCGGAGGGCAGAGGTGAGCTGGAAGGTTGGACAATGTTTTACAAACAACAGCAGGGGTTTAGAGAACTGGGTGGCAGAAGTGATCTGGATGTGGGGTTGGACAATATTTTACAAATGGCAGCAGGGGTTCACAGAATCAGGAGGGCAGAGGTGAGCTGGGAGTGGAGTTGGACAATGTTTTACAAATGGCAGCAGGGGTTCACAGAATTAGGAGGGCAGAGGTGAGCTGGGAGTGGAGTTGGACAATGTTTTACAAATGGCAGCAAGGGTTCACTGAACTGAGAGCAGAGATGATCTGGGAGTGGGATTGGATGATGTTTTACAAATGGCAGCAGGGAGTCACATAATCAGGAGGGCAGAGATGAACTGGGAGAAGGGTTGGACGATATTTTACAAATGGCAGCAGGGGTCTACAGAATCGGAGGGCAGAGGTGAGCTGGAAGGTTGGACAATGTTTTACAAACAACAGCAGGGGTTTAGAGAACTGGGTGGCAGAAGTGATCTGGACGTGGGGTTGGACAATATTTTACAAATGGCAGCAGGGGTTCACAGAATCAGCAGGGCAGAAGTGAGCTGGCAGCAGGCTTGGACAATGTTTTAAAATGGTGGGAGGGGCTCAAAGAATCATGCAGCAGATGAGAGCTGGTCATTGGGTTTGGACAATGTTTTACAAAGGGTGGAAGGAGTTCACAAAATTAGGTGGGCACAGGTGAGCTGGGAGCGGAGTTAGGCAATGTTCTGCAAAGATCAGCTTAACTAGTAATAGGGAAGGAAATGGCAAAGCAGGGGGTGGCGGGGGGGGGGAAGCGAGTCAGGCAGTGCTGGCTGCACATCACTAAAATGGCAAAACTCAGCACGCTGACTGCAGAGCTGAAACTGCTTTGAAAAGTGTGCTTCCCGGTCCAGACCTGCATTACAGGGCAAAGTTACCATAATTTGCACCTGTCTCTTTTCTGGCCTTCTCATTGAATGAAAGCCTAACACACCTGCAGAACTTGCTTTCTCCACTAAAGCCATCCCATTATGTTATATTTACATTGTACAAACATAAAAACAACTCCATATGAGAACAGTGTTTTCTAGAGCTATTAATCAGAGTAGTAGATTTCCAGCCTCTGAATGATGAAGTGAAACTCTGTATACTGTGGGGAAAGGAACAATGTAGCAGAACCAGCTGCAAACTACACAGCATCCAAGCAGAGTATGTCTGAGGTATTAACTGTGGCAATACCTGTATATCTTGTCATGCCAGTAAGCTAAACTTTGTATACTGCTGCGAAAGGGACAATGTAGCAGAAATAAAGCATCTCGTTACCAGCTTTGAAATACAACATAGGTTTATTAAGTGCAGTACATAGTAGCATGTTTTTATCTTAGATATAGTATACATTTTGGCAATATCTATATATTCTGTCATGCTTATAAATTTAGTTAGATTTAACTGGGAGAGAGAGAGAGAGAGAAAGAAAAAGAATGACAGGCAGAGCGAGAGAGAGAGAGAGAGAGAGAGAAAGAGAGAGGACAGAGAGAGACAGAGGCAGAAAGAGAGTGACAGAGAGGGAGAGACGGGGGAGAAAGAGAGAGAGAAAGAGAGAGAAATCTACAGTAAGTGCATTGCAGTATACATAAGGCAATTCTAGTGGGGGTTAGGAAGAAGTAGGCTGTAGGTTAAGTAAGATCTGCAGCTTATCCATTAGGTTGGAAAATGGGCAGACTAGGTGGGCCAAGCAGCCCTTATCTGCCGTCAAAGTCTATGTTTCTGTGTATATGCCTGAGTTATAAACTGCGGCAATACCTGTATATCGTGTCATGCCAGTAAGCTAAACTTTGTATACTGCTGGGGGAAAGGGACAATGTAGCAGAACTATAGCATCCTGCCACCAGCTTTAAAATACAACATACAGTAGATGTATTCATTTAAGTGTATTGTAGGTATGTTTATGTCTTATGAGTAGTTTGATGCATAAATTTTGGTGATACCTGTATATCTTGGCATGCAATAAAGCTATTTCTGAATTTTAAATCTGAGAGAGGAAGTGTCTAAATAAATGTAACAATACCTGACAATCTGAGGCCACCCCCTGCCCCAGTATTATTTACATTTGTTCAGTAATATTATATATGCTATATGCTGTATGCGTTTGATTCTATGTAAGATGCCATTCTTGTGTGTATTAATGTTATTAGTCCATATTAGATTTGGCAATACTGAAGTAGTATTATAGGTATGTCATTAAGGCCACTATACATTGAAATGGGGAGGGCAAGAGAGAGGGAGGAGAAAGTGTTGGAAAGAGGGAGGATGGGAGGGAGGGAGAGAGAAAGGAAGAGAATATGAGTAAATGTTAGATTTGAGGCTTCTTATGAAGGGACAAAAAGGAAAGGGAAAAACTGCAACCGTGGAGCAGTAGTGCCGAGGTCAAGGGCAGATAATTTTGAACTGTGAAGGGATGACCCGCACCTACTTGAGACTTGCAGTTGATGTACAATGGAAAGGAACGAAAAGGAAACATTTTACCTTAGTAGCTCTTCTTTATTCTTGTAAAAATGCACAGAAATGTGCAAAAATTCAGAGCAGTATACATATGCCATTTATGGCAAATGCCACATACTAGAACCCCCCCCCTTTCCTGCTGTCCTCACCACCTGACACATTTCATGGAAGGGCAGTTTTTCAAAGGCTAGTGGACGCATTGCACATCGCCCCTTGCATCTGTACATTCTTATACAGTACTTCTGAAAAACATGTACATTAAAAGGGCCAGTGCTCAACATAAATGTTCTGGTGCTCAACATGGAATTAAATACATACCATAAATACATACAGGCATTATTAAAAACAATCTAAGTTAAGATTCAGCATGTATATACGCCTAGTATATCTGGTCATTATCAGTAATGCACACTATTTCCCATTCATAAGGCCAACCCACTGAGTGCTTCCCACTGCTCCCAGAGTATACTGGGACAGTTCCACATGCAATTCTGTGGCCTGCTGTTACAACAATGTTTACAGGAAAATGGTAGTTTACTCACCTGGTAAAGGTGATTGTGGGGGTATTCATCTCTGAGGCACTCCACACTCCTTACACATGGGTTGTGTCCACCTGATAGGTTACTTGATGCACATGTGACTTCAAAGAAGTCCGACCTCCTTTCCCTGTGATGCTGCCTCTCCAGGATCAGTTTGAATTCTTCTAAAGCTGTACTTAATTTGTAACCAATAACTCTTGACTTGTTAGTAGGCAACACAATGTTTTCTGATATGTATCTTAGCATGTTAAATAAATTACAATAGAGGCATGTGTTATGTTTTACCAAAAAATTCTGTGGCCCATGAGGGTCCTCTCTTTATTTCTTATTCATACAAATCTAAATTTTCCGGCCAGTGTCAGTGGCTCAGTAGGTAGACCACTCGCCTCTGAGGCCGGGAGATCAGAGGGCTGTGGGTTCAGTTCCCACATCTGGTACTTGGGTTAATATCCTAGGACTGACACTGTAGTGCAGCACGAGAGGGGTGCTGCACTTCTGAGGTGCCGTCTTTTGGATAAGATGTTAAACCGAGGTCCCATCTGCCTGGATTGGTGGTAGTTCAGGTGGATGTTAAAGATCCCATGGCACTTATCGAAAAGAGTAAGGGAATTTTATTGAGAAAAATTGGACTTCATTACAGAAATACATACAAAAGAAAATACAAATACAATACACAGGCATAGAAACAGAAAACAATAATAAAACAACAAGTCATCCCAAGTTCCAAAATTCACTATTAAACCATAAATGATGAAAGTGCATTCTTGAATTGCTTGAAAAGTCAGACATTTGCACTGCAAGTACTGCATTCCCAACATTTTTTTACAATTTTCTGAGGTAATATCCACTTCTGCTGAAAGACCAACAGGCACCTAGCCTGCCATAAAAAATACCTTATCAAAACTAAAACAATATACACAGTTTCAGCATTATATTTTTTGTTCAAGGCCAAATTAGTCCCGAACATAAGTTCTACATATGTCAAGTTAGAAAAGAGAGGTTCAGCCCAGACAACAGCAATAGTGCCCCAAAAGTCAAGTGCAAAGCTACACTCAAGGAATAAAGGCTGTTGAGATTCAACAATAGAAGCACATGACCCCCTAGGACAATATCTATCATCCAGCGTTTTATGTTTATGGTTTCCCTTAACACTGAGTCTGCCATAATTACCTAGCCACTCCGTGTCCCATACATACGGTGGTATTCTGGGGTTCAAAAGTTGTTTCACTATCCAGGCCTGTCGATCAGGAGGACAGAATGGGAATTCCACGAGAACCTGAGCTCCCTGCCTCCAGATTCCTTCATATAAAGCCTTCCTGCTTTTTATACAGAAATCATGAGGTGTAAAACCCCAAGACATAGCCAATTTCACAGCCTCCAAACCATAGGCCGGAAGTCTGGGGACTTTGGCTAACAATCCCTTCTTTCCCTGTTCAAAAGGGTAAGACAAGGCAGAAGCCAAGAAAAAATAAAAGGCTTCCAACCTTTCTCACCAGGCTTTAAAGCCCAACCAAAATTATAACTCAAAAAAATACTATAAAAGAAAGCCACAGGATTTAACATCCCTACCCCTCCCTCACCAAGAGGCCTATAGGTCAAACCTCGTTTATTAGGGTTCAACCGAGATCCCCAAAATCCCTGAAAAACAAACACTATACAATTTGGTAAATAATTTCATGGGTGGGGAAAAAATGTAACATAGATACAAAACAAGCATTTGTCAATGCCAAATGTTTGCTTGCTGGCATTGGTAGTATAGGAGTTACAGAGCTGCATAATAGGAATGGCAGTGAAGTATTGAACTGAAACCAACCCCACCATCACCCTGCAGATACTGACAGGCATTGGGGTGTGCCTTTGGGTCATCAGGCATAACGGCCATGCCATTTCCCACCCACACCCTACACTGCAGACGCAACAAGTGTCACGGTGTGCTGCTTGGGGTCTTTGGGTTCTTATGCGCATCTCTATTCCCATCAGGAAATACGTGGATGGGTGCTGTATAGAGAATGGGGTGAACTTTGGGACGAAGAGTCCAAGGCACACCTCGATGCCTCTCACTGCCTGCAGGGTGTGGAATGGTATGAGCATTACAGGCAAGAATCCCAAGTCACACCCCTGATGCCTGTCATTCTCTACAGGGTGGGGCGTTATGGTCGGAAACCCCAATGCTTCAGGCATTCATTGGTATTTTCACTCCAAATTTTGAACATGGTTTTTTTGTGACCCCCACCTCATGAACAGTAGCAATATCAGTTTGTTAGCCTAAAGCTGCTTTTGCACAGCGACTATGGCATTTAGCACCACAGGTGCAAAAACACATTCCGAACAGGATGTGAAAAATGACAGTTGTACTGTTCATGGGGAGGTGTAAAAAATGGCAATGTTGAAAATCTGCAGTGAAAATATTAAAAAAATTGGCAAAGTCACGAGCGTGCATAGAAACTGTGCAACACACACCCGTAATGTAAGTAGTTTGGGGATTTTTTACAGCAGACTGTGAACACAGGCATTTTGGGACCTCCAATCATTGAACAGAGTCACTGTGATTTTCTTTATCTGTCCCGAACAATGATTTCCCACAGCGACCACGCATTTCTGTGCTGAAAGTGTGAAAACACATTTCGGCCATGTTGTGAAAAATGACAGCTGTACTGTTCATAAGGAAGTGTGGAAAAATGCCACTGGTGAAAATCTGGACTGAAAATATTACAAATTCATAAACTTACAAGGGTGTGTGGAAACTGTGCAATGCTCACTCGTAACACAGTCATTTTATGGACTTTTGTCACCAAAGTTTCAACACAGCCATTTTAAGACTTCTGCTCATGAACAGTGTCACTGTGATTTTCTTAATCTGTCCCAAACATTGCTTTCCATTACCCGACTGCACTATTATGCGCCACATGTGCGGAAACACATTTTGGGTAGATGTGAAAATGGCAGCTGTACTGCTCATAAGGAAGTGTAATAGAATGGCAATGTTGAAAATCTGGTGTGCAAATATTAAAAATTCACAAACTTGCGAGCGTGTGTAGGAACTGCGCAACGTGCGCTCCTAAAACAGTAATTTTGGGGATTTTTTCACCAAATTTTCAACATAGCCATTTTAAGACCTCTGCTCATGAACAGTGTCACTGTGATTTTCTTAATCTGTCCCAAACATTGATTGCGCACACCGACTGCGCCATTGTGCGCTACATGCAGGTAAACACATTTTGGGTGACACGTGAAAAATGACAGCTGTACTGCTCATAAGGAGGTGTGGTAAAATGGCAATGTTGAAAATCTGGAGTGCAAATATTAAAAATTCACGAATTTATGAGTGAGCGTAGGAACTGCGCAACGCACGCTCGAAAAACAGTCATTTTTAGGAATTTTTTCACCAGATTTTCAACATAGCCATTTTAAGATCTCTGCTCATGAACAGTGTCACTTGATTTTCTCAATGTGTCCCATACATTGATTTCGCACACCGACTGCGCCATTGTGCTCTACATGCACGGAAACACATTTTGGGTGAGATGTGAAAAATGACAGCTGTACTGCTCATAAAGAGGTGTAGTAAAATGGCAATGTTGAAAATCCGGAGTGCAAATATTAAAAATTTGCGAACTTACGAGCGTCCGTAGGAACTGGCAAAGCAAGGCAAGGAAAGCCACAGGATTTAACATCCCTACCCCTCCCTCACCAAGAGGCCTATAGGTCAAACCTCGTTCAATAGGGTTCAACAGAGATCCCCAAAATCCCTGAAAAAAATAAAAAAATACACTATACAATTTGGTAAATAATTTCATGGGTGGGGGAAAAACGTAACATAGACACAAAACAAGCATTTGTCAATGCTGAATGCTTGCTTGCTGGCATTGGCATTGATAGTGTAGGAGTTACACAGCTGCATAATAGGAACAGCAGTGAAGTACTTAACTGAAGCCAACCCCACCACCACCCTGCAGAGACTGACAGGCACTGGGGTGTGCCTTTGGGTCATCAGGCATAATGGCCATGCCATTTCACCACACCCTACCCTGCAGACACCGACAAGTGTCAACAACCCCAACTAACAGTTCTGGGGAACTAACAAGATCCCCAGATGGAGATAACAAACTATAAATAACCCTGGACTCAACCCTACCCTTACATTCTTTAAAAGGATCTAATCCACCTTTGGGTAACTTAGTCCCAAACCTAGCTTCTTGCCCCAAAGATCTGGCCCTATCATACTGCAAATCCCTCATCTGATGACTGAGGACAGAAATCTGCCTGCTATAATCTCGAGTAGAGCTATCCGAAATTGAAATTAGATTCTGCAGCGGCTGACATAATGCCAAATACTTCTTATATCTGCTAGTATGGTCATCAGCAGCTTTTTTCTGTAGGACCTGTCTCCACTGAACCTTAGTGTCTTCCTACCACTCCAAAACGTCCTCATAGAGATCAGCAGCAGACAATCAAGCCGCCCATTCCCACCTCCATATTTTTGGGACTTTGGGGTCCCTAAGCATAGAATCATTAAGTCTCCACCTATTCTTTTTATAACATGGAACATTAGACCAAGAGATCGTAACCCATAGGCAGCATGGTCAGAGAATTCACTCCCAACAGTTTTGCAGTCAAATACATTAAGAGTATTAGAAAGAAACATATATAGGATAGTGCATGAGTAACAGTTAACAACAGGGCTATTCTTTCACCGAGTTGGTGCTACGATGACAGATTACCTCGAGAGTGCAGCTCGAGAGGTAATTAGTCGTCATAGTACCAACGAGGTGAAAGAACAGCCCTGCCATTAAATGGTACGCGTGCACTGTTCTGTATAGTGTATAGTGGAACGTCGTTGCCTCAAAAAAAAAAAATTACTACATCTTTCTTTTAAAACAAGACTAACTGTCAGATTGCTGCTCAAGGATTATGTGACGTCCGCACTGCAGCAGAACGAAAAGTTGTTCTGCTGTCCTGCGGACGTCACTTTTTGGTTCTGCTGCGCTGCGGACATCACTAGTGTAGCAGAACATTTTGAGAGCACTAGATTTCAGTGAACAACGACGTTCCACTATACACTATAAAATCTATCCTGGTTCTACACTCACCCCTGAAATAAGTAAACCCACCCCTAGGATGCCGAACCCTATAGGTATCCTGAAGATTAGCAGTGGAAATCACATTTTTAAGGACAATGGAGTCACTGAAAAGCTTAGAGGTCTGAAGCCCCCTATCTGCCTGATGTAATCCACAATTAAAATCTCCAGCCCAAATAATCAGTCTAGAGTTATGTAAAAAGGGTTGTACTAATTTAAAAAGGACAGCCCTCTGTGCCTTAGTCTGAGGAGCATATAGTGCAATCAACTGAAATATTTCAGAATGAAAGGATATATCAAGCAACAATGCTCTCCCTGGATGAATATTCACAAGTCTGGACACTTTAAGGGCAGAATTAGAAAACAAAATACCCACTCCATCACATTTGTCCACACCAGAAGACCAAAAGGAAGATCCATGGGGCCAAGCCTTAGAGGCTTGATGGAGTTCCTGATTGGTTTTTAACCTGGTATCAACCAAACAGGTAATGTCGCAATGCATATCCTGTAAAAAGAGCATGACACCCCCAAGCTTCCTTTCTCCCTTAATACTATTGATGTTTAAAGAGAAAACTGTCAAGGAATCCATAGGAAAAAACTAGAGTGACTTACTCCTTCAGCACTGCCTAGTCCTTTTAGCTATTGGGTCCGTATCACCACCCCCCTCCATGTCCGTATTAGAAAGGACAGATGAAGTATCAGTTTCTTCATCCACAGAATCCCTATCCATAATATCAGAGGACAGTACAGCAAATTTATTTCCAGATTTCCAAGTCCTAACTCCAGAAACCTTACCCCGTCCAGAAACAGCCAACCCCTTCCTGTTCCTCTTCTGCTGCACAGTGATAAAGGCAGACTGCTCTGTATCTGGCGGGGCCTGGTGCAAGGGAGGGGGAGGCATTACACTAAGATCCTCAGATACAGAAGCAGTCTGGTTAGGGCCCTTATCCTCCCTAGTGTCTACATACTCCTGCACGGTCACCACTTCCCCTTGGGGTAAATCTTCCTCCCTCACATCCCCCGACCCAGAGGTCTCCTTCTGTTGGGGTGGATGTAAAGCCTCCATGCCAACCCATAAATGATGTTCTGCAATTCTTCTAGCCTGCTGTTGCTGAGCAAGATTAATCAGGCCTTCATGAGAGGGACAGTCATCCCTATTATGCGAGGCCCAAGGGCATCGACCATATGCATGACCTGTAAGCTCACATAGGTCACACTTGAATAAATTTAAAAACAAGAACTTGAATTATGACCAAACTCCAAACAATAACTGCACTTAACAGTATCGCAAGGAGAGCTCAAGTGTGCCTGAGAGCCACACTTGAAGCAAGACCTAGGCTGACCTGCACAAAAAATCAGCCCCTTATCCCTCCCAAGGTAAAAAAACTGGGCAAGTGATTGGGGCCTGAGTTTGTGGAATACAACTTCACTCTAACTTTCCACCCACCATCCCAAATCTGCTCACTATCCAAAGTAGGAGTTGGTCTATTCAAAACCTCACAACATTGTTTCAACCAGAATAAAATATATTCAATGTTCACCCCTTCATTTTTAAACATAATGGTTATGTTTCTGACAGCTGGTTTTGTCAAAGGAAGAACATAAAAGGGAGACCAAGTGGGTGAATTTTTACAGGTGGCATACTGTGCCCAAAAGCGATCCAGGCTGGACACATTTTTAAAGCTAACATCATAGTTAGCGTTCCCCAAACTTATCAATGCAAAAATCTCAGATGAAAAGAACTGCATCGAACCTTTAAGTAAGGTTTTTGCGATATAGACCCTATCAGGGTTTTTTTTCCAGCCCTCCTTGGTACAAGAAACGCACAGCATTGCATCTTGGGGCAGGCTTGCCCTTGTTATTAAATAATCCAGTGAGTTTAAAGCCCACAGGCTTACCAGGATTAGTACCTGTCTCTTGTAGCAACAAAGGGTCAGGACCCAATTGGACAGGTACCACAGGAACAGTGTCCTCTCCCACTACCTGAGCTGGCAAGGCCAAAGTAGAAGTATTAACATCAGAGTCCATGTCACACTTATTAGAAATATTACCCCGGGGCAAGTTGGAGCTCTTAAGTGAAGAAGTCTCGATGACCACCGGTGCTGCAGCGTTCTTTAACATGTTAATGTAGGAGGGGTCTTGCGAATCAGGTGACCAAGAACCACCATCCATCTGTTCCCAACTGGCCTTTTTCAGAGCCGTTTCAGGAGACCATGCCGGCTCACCCTGAGAGTCGGCAAGTTCCGAACCTCGATCCCTGGCAGACAAGTCAGGAGGCAGCAAATCAGCAAAAATCCTGCCTGGCTGCTTACTCCACCCAGGATTTTGTGAGCGAGATGAAAAAGAAAACACAGGACCGCCATTAGTGTTTCCTGATTCTGGTACCTTATTCTTCAAAGTAGTCACTTGGGCACCACCAAGATAACTATTCCGGGTATTCGATTGAACCGGCAGGGGCTGTAGGCACACAGGCCAGAACCCGTCAAACTGCCAGCCCCAGAACCAAGATGTAATGCTGCTGTGGACAACGGAGTGACGGAATCCTGTGGCGCACCATCACTCACAGGTCCAGCCACATCAACAGTCCAGCTGGAAGCAACTGAAGGGGAAACTGTATCAACAAGCTCAGTGTCTACCGGGAGAGCTGCAAGCACCCTAATTAAGTAAGTCCATTTTCTGTAGTAATGTAGACCTTTCAGCTAGCAAACATGCCTTGTCACCACCAGGTAAGAGCACCGGCTTGTGCTCAGAGTGCAATAATACAGCAGGAACATCAGCTTCAACAATGCTGAGATCAATGATTTCAGCCACAGAACAAGCTTCCTCAACAGCCTCTTGTGCTGACAGCACAGGAGAGGAGGTCCACTTTCCTGCACCTTCTGCATCCATCTTCTCCAACGTCTCACATGGACTGGCCATCGCAATGCAGACAGCCAAGGGTCCCCCTATAGGAAGAGTAGGGGAATTTCCCTGGTGTCCTGGCCAGATTTCCCTCATTCATTAAAAATACCACCAACAGCTTAATCTGGTTCAAGGTCAGTTGGCATTCATCTGTATCCCCCTTCCCCGGGCCGTGCCTGAAGGCAGGATTTGTCTAGTGCACTTACCCAGTCAACAAAAACTAAGTAAATAAATAAATACATTTCTTATTTGTACAAATCTAACATTTCCAGCCCATACGGCATGCTGATTGTTACATCTTAAAGCTCATCTTTGAGTCCTTTGTCTCTGACTGACTACCTGGGTGGGTTGTGGAGTGCCTCAGAGATGTATACCCCCACAACCACCTTTACCAGGTGAGTAAACTACCATTGTGGGGGATAATCTCTGAGGCACTCCACACTTCAAACACATGGGTTTCGATGTAAAAAGCAGTACCCTAGTGAGAAAGGTGGGTAGTCAGTCCATTATGTAATGTTCAACAACGCTACTTAAGTAAAGTTAGTTTTTGCTTCCAGGGCTACATCTACTCTGTAGTGTTTAGTGAATGTGTGTGTCGATGCCCATGTAGAGGCAGTACACATTTTCTTTATTGTGGCCATGTTTCTCTCAGCCCATGATGTGGCTATTGCTGTAGTGGAATGGCCTTGATTTTTTTTTTTTTTTTTGGTGATGGTGCATGATTTGAGGCCTTTTGCGCCTCTGTGATGGGAGACTTAAGCCAATATGTGCCATATGTCTGCCGTTCTTGTGATGTAAGTTTACATTAGTCTCATCATGGCTAGCAGATGATGTTGAGGGTCCCTATCTACCTTGTCTGAGGCATATAGACAGGTATTTTGATATCCTGCGTGGTGTGAAAAAGTGTTCATATTTTAGGTAGAAAGGAAGGCATCAACTTTTAGTTGATCTTGTCCTCATGAAATACCAGACAAGGCAGTCTGTGGGATAATGCTTGTAGTTTGCTTATGTATCTAGCTGAACATATAGTGACCATAAGGGTTAAGTGTTGGCCCTTTGAGTGGTAGTGACTGTAGAGGTTCAGATGGTGAGTTGGTCATTGCCCTGGGTACTAAGCTGAGGTCCCAGGGAGTGGTCCATTATTTTATCTTAGGATGTAGGTTGGATCGATTGCTGCCACTTGCACTGTTAGGGATGCTGGAGATAGTCCTTTATCCAGGCCTTGCTGAAGGATGAGAAGCATGTTAGAGGTTGTATTTATTTATTTATTTTTATTATTTATGTATTTATTTTTTCCCTTTTCTTCTCACCATCTGTGGAATAATCTCGAATGTCTCTGATATTTTGAGGTAATGGGGTTTCAGTCTCTCCTTTTCAGGAGACAGGCTGTTAGTTTGAGATTGTTCGGACTGAGGTGACATACTAAGTTGATCTTGTCCTCCTGGTGAGAATATCTTCCCTGAATGGTAGTATCCATGGGTGGTCTAGTGCCATTGTCACTATCATGGCAAACCATGTTCTCCTGGGCCAATGAGGGGTGATGATTATCACTCAGGTTCTGGGACTGCATATCTTATTCAGAACCTATAATATCGGTGGAAAGATGTAGGTTACCTGGAATGACCATGTGGCTGATAATGCATCCACTCCCATGGATCTGTGATCCCTGAAGTGGGAGTAGAATCTGGGGCACTGATTGTTCTTGTTGGTGGCCATCAAGTTTATTTCTATTGGTCCTCAATGTCTGTTGATCATTTGGAATATGTTGGAATGAATCTTCCACTATCCCAGATGTATTAACTGGTAACTTAGCCAATCTGCGGTGGTATTCAGCCTGCTTGCCAAATGTGTGGCTGAAATGCTTAACATGTTTTTTGTGTCCATGGAATGAGTCTTGAACCTCTCTTTGCATGGCTCTGCTCTTTGTTCCTCCTTGTCTGTTGATATAGGAGATGATAACCTGATTGTCCAAGCTCATGAGGCAATTTCCATTTTTCCTAACTAGCCTTGTGAATTGCAGTGGCACACAGGACAGTGCCCTGATTTCTGGAATGTTTATGGCCATTTTTTTTTTAACTCTTGCATATACCACTTTTCTAGGCTTCCCAGTGGAGTGGCCACTATGTAAAGGCTATTCAAGGATGTATGGCATTATTATCAGGCAAATGGCATGGGCAGTCTGCCATTAAGATGTGGGGATTAGCTTGGGTAGTGGGGTAGGAGTTGATGTGACAAACCCCACCTTCATCATTGTACTTTGCACTAATGGCTGCATTTGATCAGGCAAACACCATGTGGATGTTAGCATTTGTGTAACCACCTCCACCTCTGTTTCTAGATCACAGTGTGTTACTGAATCTGGCTGTGGTGAGTGGGTTTCTGGCCCTGCCAGTACCTGACTTTATTTCACATGGTGTTTTACACTAGTTGTGCATGCATCGGTTGATTATTTTGGTGTGGAATTGTTGCTGTGTCTAAATGCTGCTCAGCGGAGGATTTGGGATTGCAGGTGGCAGATTTGTTTGTGCCTTGCCTTTTGCATTTTCATTTGTGTCCTCCCCAGTGTCCTCCTGGTCAGATGGCTTTGGTGCATCTTCTGCATCTGATGCACACAATATGCTTAGTTGTTTTGGGGCTAGCGGCACATTGCGTTGGCTGTCACTCCTTGTTTTGGCTATTGTAGTAAGTTGATAAAGGATACATATAGAGAGTGGAGTTGGGGGGATTAGATATATTGTTTTATTTTATTATTTCCCCTAATTTGTTTTTCCCCTGCACAGTAATCAATAATGTTCTGCACTGTACAGGCTATTGTTGTGCCTGTCCCTATAAATGTGGTTAGAGTGAGTGAGGGACTCAGTGTTATGCTGTCTTGCCCACAGCTGTGGTAATAGTGCTGCCCCCAATGTATTTACCCCATTATTAATTGATTTTCAAAATCATTGCCTGTATATTTAATTATTCGCATTGTGGTCTGCTGTTGCAGATCGGTTGGTGCTTTTAAGTAATGTCTTCTGTGCTGGTTGGATATTTGTGAGTGTAGCTGAGCTCTTCACAAGATGGCGGCAGTAACTGTCAGTGAAGCTACACTGTCTGGTGACCGCCTACACCCTTAGTCCCACATAGAAAAGGGGGGATTGGAGAGCTTTTCTGAGATCACAGCAGCAAGTCTCGTTATGATATTTCTCGCAGCTGCCAATCTGGATAGGCAAGTTAGGTTAGTCCCTCAATGCTCTTCCTCCTCATGAAACCTACTTTGTTAGTGGTGTTTCAGGCGGGTAGATGATACAGGAGTATCCTCTACCTTTTGATAGAACAGGTGGTGAGTTTAAAAGACATAATGTGCCATAAAAACCAATTGCAAGCACATCATTTTGAGGTGAGGCACAGAGGGGCTGAGAAAATGCTTCAGAGACTGTTGTGTAATTATGTCTTGAGTGAGCGCTTCAGGTGCTACTATGTTTGTAATGGGAAACTGTGGCACATTACTTAGTATTTTAGCAATCTGGGATGCTGGCAGGGTACTCCCGATGTTCTAAGGTGGCCATTTGCTCATTTAATAGTGGATAGACTCTGGAGCCACTGGCAGGGGCTCCAGGTCATCAGGCACCTTAGTAAAGTGGTATGCATGTTCTGAACAGCATGTAGGGGAACTCAAGAGTATACCATTTAAGGAATGAGAGCCTTTAATTATTTTGTAGCCCCTGATGTACTGAGCTCCTGGGATCACTGGTAGGGGCTTCCAGGTAATTGTGGCTGTGGAATCTATTTGGTCATCTGTGAAAGATCTTAGACAATAAATGGCTCTGTTAGTATCCTTTAAATTTTGCATCCTTTAAAAATGTCAAAAATGTGATAATTTTTTTTATGAAATTAATGGGGCTAAGTCATGAATTTGCATTAGTATGCATTACTTTGTTGCACACAGTACATAGTAGTGGCTCCTTAGTTAATGTGACTATGCCTTTAAGAGAAGGAAAAAAACCATGGATATCAGTAAAATAAATGCCTATTAAAGTTCACTATTTCCCAAATAGTTACTTTATTGTAATCAAACCTCCTTGTATGTTGACCCAATATAATACAGTACTGTGTTTTATTTATTTATTTTTTTCCCATTTTGTATGCCTTGGTATTCTTTGGGATAATGTAGGCATGTGCTTTTAAGAGGGAGGAGGTGGGCAGGATGTCTTAGCTAATCCTTTCCTTGGGTGCGGTAAGCTGAGTGAGGAATCATCTACATTGATGCTATGAAATAGGACACAGTTTGGGGCAGAAGCTTTTTTTTTTTTGTTCTGTTAAACATGTCTCTTCAGTTCTCCCTCATGGTCAGTGTTAAAAGTTAGGGGACTAAGGTTGAGAAGCTGTACAATTTCTAGCTCCATTCTCCATTGCAAGATATGTTGGATTTAGTCAAATCTTGTGTGTTTATCTTCCTCTGAGATGGTGGCCAAGATCTCGCGAGAGTTGGGAGCCAGTCAGCTTGCAGCTGTCATGTAGCAGGAGATTTGCAAACTATGAAGAAGCATGGGGGATGGTCATGCTGCTAGGAGCTTTTTGAGTAGCCATAAAATAACATTTGGGTGGCTCCATTTTGGTCCCTAGGGCTTCCTTTTCTCTGAGGGAGTGTTTTTGGACAGAAGATAGCATGAAATGGTCGCATGTGATTTTATTTTATGCCACTGAATTTCAGGAATGACTGAATCCAGCTCAGGCATTTTAAGCACCATCCAATGCAAGGAAACTTTTCCTGGTGATTTTGTGAGTACCTTTTTACAAGTTAGTGATGCTAGTGGGTCACCACATTTTTGCTGGTGATTAATGCAACTCAGGAACCACTGGCAGGGGAACCAGGTTGATTATTTATTATATAACCTCCTATAAATCATTGCATAAATTCTGTGTTCATTTATGTGGGTCAGATATTGCTTTTAGCTCCTGTCACCGCTAGCAGGGTTGTTCCGGTAGCTATTAATCCCTATGCTTGTATGATGCGATAATGTTCATAATTTGAATACTGTGCTAGCAATTTCTCAGCTAATAGTTTCCTAGACAACCTACGCTAGTAGAAGCCGCAGTGCTAACATCTCTAAGAATGCTGGTTTTGCAATTTTAAACAGTTGCATATCTGCTGAAACATACTCTGGAGCTGCTGTGCTGAAATATTTTACAGTACATCTAAACACAGGTACTGCTACCAGGGGTACCAGGTTTATTTTGCAATAATATCATCATTTATTGTCTGCCCCCAAGGATAATCAGTTACTGTGCCTAGACATTCAGTCACTGTGTAGTTGAGTCAGGATCTTGCTAGGGAGAGGAAACATGGGTCAACCAGAATCTCTTTGGATGGGCTAGCTGCAAATGGACTGCACACCAGAGAAGCAGGCTTTCTTCTCCCAAAATGAGGGGTGTAAGGTAGGAGCAATATTGTTTTGCAGAAATCCACTCACGGATTACAAGGCAGCAGAGTAGCAGGAGTCATAGGGGGTTCTCTGCCCAGTACTATGCAGTAGTGGGTGCAGGAACTACACTGGGACCACTAGAAGGGGTCACAGAAGTCTGCTCATATTTCTTTTCTCCTATCATCTTAGACTCGCTAGCAGAGAGTCCAAGGAATAACCATGGAAGTATTTTGAAATGTTTTTATTTTTATTTATTGTCCTGAAAGTATTGCTGCTTGGTGTGCAGTGCAGAATAGGGTTAGGAGCTGTGAATTGGGAAGCAAGTAACAGATTACAAGGTATGATCTATACCTTAGATTGGGTACATTACAAGCTTCTTTTGGCACATTGTAGTACAATGTTGCCTGCTTCCTGAGATAGCTAACTATTAGTCTTAAATAGTGATGCAAACACATCGTACGGACTACAAGCTAGCTAGCTGATACTGCTGAATATAATTTTCTTGTATTAGCGTAGTGTCTTACCTTTTCCTTATATGTGAAATGTTGATTTTCTAGGGAGCTGATTTTGTGTGCAGCAACCTGTACCGATGCACTTTGAGAACTGATCCTGGAGAGGCAGTATCACAGGAAAAGGGGGTCGGACTTCTTTGAAGTCACATGTGCATCAAGCAACCTATCAGGTGGACACAATCCATGTGTAAGGAGTGTGAAGTGCCTCAGAGATTATCCCCCACAATTACAGTATTATAGAACGGGTGCCACTTCCAGCCTATCATTTAGGTCTGGTGCAGCTATTACACCCATGGAAAAGATCCAGTACTGTTCTCTCTCTTTAGCAAAATCCTGTCATAGTACACCCCCCAACACACACACATACTTCTGAATGGTTTCTCAATTGTTCTTTTCCTGTAAACATTAGTATAATAGGAGGTCCCTCTTGAAATGAAAACTTGTTTTGTGTTTCATTTGACCCTAGGTGCCTCCTGTCTGTACAGTAATGCATGTAACAAATATTGTAGATCTTACTGAAGATCAGCACTGCTTCATCAATTGACTTATTTTTTTATTTAATTTTTGCATTTCTTTGCACAGAATTGCACCCGAGGCTGTTTCAGTTTACTCTAGGAGCTGCAGAAAGTGCTCAGTGGGTTGGCATTAAGGATGGGAAATAATGTGCATCACTCAGGGACTCTTTTTTATTTGGAGTCCTTGGCAATTCAGGTTTTGAGCATATGCTATCTTTTTACTACTCATAAACTTTGTGTCCAAATCAGACTTGATGGAGCCACAAAACGTAATGATGTGATGATTTGTTCATATATTTCCCATGTTTTAATCATGGCTAGCCCCACGGGATAAGACACAAGATATGTGAAAGGTGATGACTTAAAGATAATGGTAGTTTACTTACGTGGTAAAGGTGAGTATGCATGAGTATATCCATGGCATAAAGTCCTTACCTTAGGGTTATGATGTCCTCCTGATAGGCAGCTAGATGCACATGTGGTCGGAGGATCAAATTTCAGTTTGTCTTAACCAAACCTTACCTTGTCTGCTCAAACCAGTTCAACTTTTCCCAAGCTGCACCACTGACAGAGACTAAAAACAGAGACCATGGACCATTAATGTTTCGTAATAAGCTTTAAGTAGTATTTGGTGATCATGATTACAACAGATCTGTCAGTAGAATGTTTGCATGATTGTATAACACGTAAATAGCACTGGCGATAAATGGATTAACTTCTTTCCCTGTGTCTATGGGCTCAATTTTGCAAGGTTGCCGCAGGACTTGCATCAAGCCCTACGGCAACCACAGTGTCTGCTGCAGCTGTGCTGAAGAGTTTGCTGCAACATGCATCAGATTTTAGTACATTTGCAACATTTTACTCAATTTACGGGAGCTTGCACCAAAGCTTTTGTGCAACCCCCATAAAATAGGTCCCTTACAGACACAAAGTTGGACCAGGGGGGAGCTGGTCTGACTCCCTGCGTTCAGTGCAAGGGACTTGTGGCAAGGCTTTTGCAGCAGGTGGCTTGCAAAATTGCACTTGCTGCAATGTTTGACACGTCACCACTTGCATCCACCTCACTGTCACAAGTCCCTTGCGGTGATGTAAACCCTTTGTAAAATCGAGCCCAATGAGTCGCTCTCCTAGAGGTGGGCATAAAAGCACCATGGATGTACTCTTACATAATCACCTTTACCAGGTGAGTAAACTACCATTATGTTTTGAGAATATCCATGGTACTAAGTCCTTACCTTAGGGTTGACTAATAAGCAGTACCTCATCATTGAGTGGGGGAGAGCATCTATTGTGACATGATGTTGTTGTGGCCGCTGCCAGAACCCTTCTGGTGAATGATGTACCATTTGGGCCACAAGTGTCCAACCTGCAGTGTTTAGTGAATGTGTGGATTGATGGCCAGGTTGCAGTCACACAGATTTCTGCTGCTGAGGCCTGCTTTCATTCTGCCCAGGGTGTTGACACTGCTCTACTGGAGTGGCTTTGAGTTTATATGGAGGCTCTAGGTGGGCCTGTTTATAGGCTCATTCAATGGTCCTCTTGATCCAGGAAGCAATAGTGTTCTTGGAAGCTAACTTTCCTTTCTTGTGACCCTGTGCGATCATGAATAATCTGTTTTGCGGAAAAGCTCTGTTCTCAGTAGGTACACTTGTAGGGTCTTCTTTATGTCTAAAGTGAATAGGAGCTTGTCATCATTCTTCATTTGGCTGTCAAAGAAGGAGGATAGTACCAGTGCTTGACTTGAGTGGAACTGGGAGTCGACTTTTGGGATGAAAGCCAGTACCATTCTTAGTGTGACCCCTTCTTCACGAAAGCGTATGAATGGTTCCCTAGGGGCAGCAGTTCTCAATTCTGCATGCTGAACATATTGAGACCAGGAAGGTCTTTAGGGTTGACCAGTATAAGTCTACCTCATGAACTGATTCAAATGGATGCCCTTTTAGTGAGTTCAGTACCAGTGACAAGTCCCAAAGCACTATCAAGTTTCTCTCTCTCGACTAGGTTTGAAGCCACCTTGAGGAACCTCAGTACATCTGGTTATTTGCTCAGTAGAGTATTGCCAATTCTGCCCATGGCTGCTCCTATTGCAGAGAGTTGGACCTGTAGGGATGCAGGAGACAATCCTTCATCCAGACCTTGTTGCAGATACAGAGGAATCTGTGGGATGTCTACTTCCTTGTGTTGAAACCTGCTGAGTGGCACCATCTACTGAAAATTTGCCATTGTCTATTGTAGGTGGAAGTAGTTCAGGATCTCCTGGATTGCATCATAATTTTTATGACTATTTCAAGGTAACCTTGCCTTAGCAGTCTCTCCCTTTCAACAGTCAAGCCATGAGTTGAAGCTTTCTCAGATTTGGATGGCATATTGGGCCTTGTGTTAGTAGGTCTTGTCTGTTGGGTAGTCTCCAGAAGTCTAGTGCCATTGCTATTACTGTCATGAGCCAGGGTCTCCTATGCCAACGTGGTGTGATCACTGTGATTTATTTTTTTCACTTGCCTGGCTCCCACTGCTTTCAGAGGAGGCCTCATAACTCCTTCTACTATGTCTACCAGGGCAATCCCCAAGGCATCCCATCCCCAGTTTCGTATTGCTTGTAGGGCTGGAGTGTTTTTGCATTTCTTTCCCCAGTTTTTCTCCCAACTTCTGGGATGCCGTCACGAAGGACATACATCCAGACTAGGCATCATGCTGATGCACGCAGTCTGTCAAGAGCCTAACAGTGTCCCCCCTCCCTGACTCCGCAAGGCAGAGCCTCCAGTGCCCCAAAATCCCGTGCTTCCACCGGCCTCAGGAGCATCAGCATGTGAAGCACCCCCAGTATCCCACCCCTGAAGGAGGAGAGCATCCACTGGGATGCTCAATCCTCCTTCGCCCCGCCACCCCCTGGCAACCCAAGTCTGTTCCTGAACTGGTCACCAGCTTGTGCCTGAGGTGTATGCATCCAGTGTTTCAAATAAACAGCACTACTCGGGCTGGCCTGGACCATTATAATTTTATGTGAAATAACTAGATCTTGTTAGACCTGTGTTATGAGTGGCAATCAAGGAAATATTATGCTGTGAACGCCTGCTTGTCCATGGCTGAGATAGTGCGTCCACCCCTGCTGCTTGGCAGTCTCTGAATCTCAAAAAATATATTGGTAGTTGTGTATTTTGACTGGTCACATTAGGTCAATGGTGAGTGGGTCCCAGCATCACTGAATAATTTGGAATACCTCTGTGTATAGTCTCCACTTGCCTGGGTGTATCTGCTGCCTGCTGAGCCAGTCTGCAGTAGTGTCCAGTTTTCCTGATAGGTGCACAGCTGTAATGTGCTGAAGATTGTTCATGGCCCAAGACATGATTCTGTTGGCTTCTCAGAGGAGTTGTAGGCTTCTCATGCCCCCTTGCTTGGTGATGTATGCTACTGTTGCTCTGTTGTCTGATCTTATTAGTACGGATGAGCCTTTGATGTATTTTTGGAATGTGCATAGTGTGTTATAGACTGCCTTCATTTCTAGTATGTTTACTGGAAGCTTTGCTTCTGGTCCTGACCATCTCCCTTGGGCTGTTCAGTATTGGAGCGCAACGCCCCACCCCAGGAGGCTTGCGTCCGTGTCTATTATCCATTGGTAGTGGATTTCGTTTGGCATCCCTGTCTATAAATTGTTTGAGTTTTCAGTATCACAAGATATCAGCACTGGGGATTGGGCATCTACAATAACAGTGACCCAATCCCCAGCACATGTCTCCAGGGCTACTGTAGGGTAGGGCAGCTGGATGGGGTGGGGTTGGCGAATATAGCGAAGGAATGTCACTATACATAAGTGCAGGGGGAGCGAGGGCACACACAGCGAGGGGCAGGAGGGAATGTGAGGGCTGGTGCCATGGTGGGTTGCTGAGCCAACCCCATGGCATGGTGAGTGGGTTGGAGGTGTTGGTCAGTAGGGTACTAGGTTTGGGTCCAGGTGCTGGTGTATTTTTGTTGTGTCCAGCACGAACCTTTTTGTTTTAATGTTTTCACCTCCCTCCAACATGCACCCCCCCCGGAGTTGAGAATCCTTAAGTAGGAGGTGCGGGGGGTAAAAAATGAAGTCCCTGGCGCCATTTTGCTGTGCGCCGCAGTGTCAGAGTGGCAAAATTAATTTTCGTCACTCTTGACTTTTTAATAATGGCGATCGCCTTTAGGCTTTCACTGTTATCACATGTAACCAAGTTTTCCCACCACCTTAGGGAATGGGAAACTTTGTCTGTTAGAGTCACCTTATCGATTAGGTTATTCTGTATCATTGGGCCTGCTTTGATAGCGAGTACTGGGAGAAGCCTCAAGTGCCACCTTGCCCATTGTACTAGATCTATACACAGGATGCCATTATACCAAGAACTTGAACTACCTGTGCTGTGAAGGCACTTGATTGTCTGCAAAGCTGTTTTGCCAGTTCTTTCATGTTGCCTCTTCTCCTTTGGGCAGGTTTTACTGTTCCTTCAGCTGTGTTTATGTCCGCTCCCAGGTGTTCTATGCTTTGTGACAGAAGCAGTGATCGCTTGTCCTTGTTGACCACCCAGCTATCATCCTGCAGTGGCCTGATCACTGTCTTTGTGTCTTTGAGTGACTGTGTTGGTGTTTCTTTGCTCTGATGAGCTAGGCTTCTATGTAGGGGATCACATGAATTCCTTGTTCCCGTAGCTGTGCTGCTATGACATCTGACATTTTTGTGAATACTCTCAGTGCAGATGCTAGACCGAATAGTGGCGATTGATATTGGTAATGTTGTCTCAGTATGCAAAACCTGAGGGACTTGTAATGGGATGGATGTATGGGCATGTGCAAGTAGGCATCCTTTAATTCTAATGATGTTAAGAAATCTCCCAGCCTGATGCATTCGAGCATTGATCGGATTGTTTCTGTCTTGGATTTTTGGTATTGTATGTGTTTGTTGAGGAATTTCAAGTCAAGGACTGGTCTGAGGCCCCCCGGTTTCTTCAGAACCATGAAAAAGATGAAGTACATGCCTTTGCCTGTTCGCTTGGTGGTACTGGTCGAATGGCCCAGTTTGCTACCAGGTTCTTTAGGGTGGATGTGACCTGTTGTGGCAAAGCCTTTCTTTTTGCTATGGGGAAGACTACCAGTCTATCTCTTGAGGGGTTTCTTTCTAATTCTATTGCGTAGCCTTCGGAGGCTACTTCTTTGACCCATTTTTTTGTTTGTCGTGGCCCATATGTGACTGAAGAGTTGCAATCTGCCCCTTACTGGGCATGATTGGTTGATAACGGGTGAGACTAGTGGTGGTGTTGGTGGCCAGTGGTAGTCATTATTTGCTTTGATGACTGCCCTTGCATGTTGCATTAAATTTTCCCCTGTATTGACTCCCCTGCCTTGGAATGATGATGAGTAGTGGTAGTGGAGGATGAAATGTGGTTTGAAGTTACCTTGGCTACCTCTGCCCTAAAACGAATGGTTCTTTCTCCTGTGGTAGCTTCCTCTGCTGGTGTGGGGTCTGTGTGCTGATGGGAGGTAGCTCAAACTGGGGTCTTACTTGGCTAGCTCCTTCCTTTCTCACCTCTACTTAAGGAATTCTTGAAAGCCTTCACCAAAAAGGAGTCATCCTTTGAATGGCAGCTTTTGCAGCCTGGCCTTCGAGTCTGATTCTGTATCCCACAGTTTAGCCATAGGTGGTATCTGGCTCTACTGACCACTGCAGATGCACTACCATTTAGTCTAAGAGCATCGACTGCCATATCACCCATATATTTAGCTGCCTGCAGTGAGGAGTCCATGAGGTCGGCCTCCTTTGACTCTGGAGTCAGTTTCTTGAGGGCGTCCTCTAGCCATGTGATTTGGGCTCTGGCTGCAAATATTGCAGTGGTAGTGGCTCGTGCCACCACTGCTACCATCTTGCATATCTTTTTCAGCATTTCTTCCAGCTACTTGTCCATTAGGCCTGTTAGTGCTGTTGTACTGTCTGCTGGGAATACAGTATTCTTGCTGGGGGTCGCAATGTCAGGATTGATTAATGGTGCCAAGCACCAGTTCTATAGTATTTCAGTTTGTACGGAATACATGTGGTCAAGTAATTTGCATTCAGGTATTCTGGCTGGATCCTTTGCTTCGCATTTCTTAGTCACCATATCTATTATGGCAGAACATATGGGGAAGAAGTCCTCTTTCTTCTGCTTCTGTTTAATCATGGGGTTAAGTTTAGTATCTGATGGGGGAGAGGGAGGCTTGAACCCCATCGCTGATTGATTGTCTTGACCAGCTCAGAAACTGCCGCAAAGGGGCCTAGTTTAGATTTCAGGGAGGTCTCTTCCTTAGTGGAAGACTCCTGTTCCTGTTCTGAGTCTGAATTAGGTTCGACTCAGTTGTCTTCCTGATCTCCCTTATGGTTAGTTTGATTTGATTCATTTTGGTTTGTCTCCGATGATGATTCAGAACTGTCTCTGTTATTGCCTGAGGTGTGAGTGGTGTTAGGGGAGATGTATTTAGGTGGCTTAGAGGCCAACAAAGCCTCCAGGCATTCCATGAGTTTTAAATGCAAAGGGTCCTAGGGTAATCACAAATGTTCTTAGTACAGTATAGGGCAGAGCATGGTTGTTTGTGATAAAAGTTCTAGAAAAAAATGTTTGTATGACTGCTTTGGCTAAAAATAGCCCAACACAAAAGTTATTCTTTCAGGTTCTTTTTTCTTTTATTCAAATAACATGGCCCCAAAGTTTTGCCACATTCAGCTTCTTCTGGAGAACTGTAATCAATTGCTAAATCATATTTCTGTCAAGGCAGATCCTGCCAAAGCAATCTCAAAAATTTTTTCGAGCCTGTTAGCAGTGCTCTCGATAATGGTTTACCCGTGGATGTAGTATTTTTGGATTACAAAAAGGCTTTTGATACTGCTTCACATGGGGTTTTAATTAAACACTTGATTAGGATCAAACTACATCCCAACTTTATTAAATGGATAGACTCTTGGTTAACAGATAGAGAACAGTGTGTCACTATCAAAGGACAATCATCTACCTCAACTAAAGTTACCAGTGGCGTGCCCCAGGGATCAGTCCTGGGGCCTGTATTATTCAATATTTTGATATCAACTATGCAGATCTCCAGTGGTATCTGGATAAATAAGTATGCAGATGATAGTAAAATTAGTTGTATCACAAATGATACACAATCAGTTCAGGCCTTACAAAATAATATTGATCAACTATCGTCGTGGGCTAAACTTAACAAAATGACCTTTAACAGCACCAAGTGTAAAGTAATGCATTTTGGAAAAAATAATAAGTTAATCCAATATACTTTGAATAATACTCCATTACAAGCAGTCACAACTAAACTAGATTTGGGTGTTACTATTGCTAATGATTTAAAATTCAATGCTCATATAAATAAAACAATAAAAAAAATTTATGGTATCACAGCATGCATTTGGAAACATATCAAAAGTCGCACTGCAGATGTCATAATACCTCTTTTTTCCAGCATGTTAAGATCACATATTAATTGTTCTGCCCCCTTCTGAGGCCCAATATCTAAGGGTACAAAAACAATGATGAAACAAGTACAAAGAAGAATGACTAAAATATTCATAATTTACATAATTATACATACAAAGAAAGATTGACCACCCTAGACCTCTTTCTTCTAGAATATAGATAGCTAAGGGGTGGGCATTGCTTAACGTACAGGGCGTTTAAAGATAATGCTCTATTGGAATCCTTGTGTTTTCAAAGAAAACAAAAAAACACAAGATTTCATAAATTAAAACTTCAGACAAATATTAATCATATTACCAAAAGAATAATTTTGTTACACAAAGAATACCTCTGATTTGGAATTCATTGCCTGAGTCTGTCGTGACCAGTGCTAATATTGCGCAATTTAAAAACAACTTGGATGAATACATGGGTACTAGAACATTCTTATTCTGCCATTAGGTTTTAGTGGCAATGAGTTCATCAAGGGTTCTGCCCTCAAACTTTTATACTGCTATGAACCTATGAATTGATTACAGTTCCCCAGAAGAAGCCAAATACAGTGAAATGTTGGGACCATGTTATTTGAATAAAAGAAAAAAAGAACGTGAAAGAATACATTTTGTTTTGGGCTATTCCATGAGTTTTAGCATGAAGGACTGTTGCTGCTGCAATATTGCCTTAGTGGAGGGCTGTGTTTGCTTAATTAGGGCCAATGGTTTCATCTGCCACTCCATGCTGTTGGAGTTGTCCCGTTCTGACCTGCAGTCCTCCCTCAATGAGGACTAGTCTATGACCGAGTTCAGCTCTTCTATATCACACCCAGAAAACTGTGGTCCATTCCTGTTGACTACTAGGTGGACCTTGCAGGCTGTGCATTTCTTGGTCTTTGCCATCTGCAACAAAAATAGCAATACAGAAATGGTTAGTCTGGCATGTGTGCCATGGGGGTTGCAAAAAAAAATTATATATATATATATATATATATATAGCCAAAAAACTGCGATAATACTCCAGGTAGGGATAAAGCCACAAATGTAGAAAAATGTTGCATTAGGGTTTTCAAAGCTAACACCCCACACCCACCCTGCAGACACCAACAGATGTTGGGGGTGTGCCTTGGGGTCATTGGCCCTAACACTCACCCCATTCCATAAATAAATAAGCTGAGATACAGTATAGGAGAATGGGGTGAGCATTAGGGTCAATGACTCCAAGGCGCACCCCCGACGTAAGTTGCCGTGTGCAGGGTGGGTGTGGGGTGTTAGTTTTGAAAACCTTAATGCCACATTTCCCTACTTTTGTGGCTTCATCCCTAACTAGAGCATTAACGCACTTTTTTGCAATTTATTTCCCTACTTTCTGAGATAGCATAATCATATCCTTATTTGCCTTTGGGAGCACAGGGCTCTCTGGGCCCTGCACTCCCATCCCTCCATTGATGCATATATGTGTGTAGCTGTGGAAGCACAGGGCACTCCGGGCCCTGCACTTCCATTTATAAGACAACAGTGGCCAAATTGTCAGTATAGCCATCTAATTAGCCCACCTCATGTACCCAGTATAGAACATTTTCAAATCCCTGCCAAAATGTAATTCTGCACAACTGCAACACCATTCCACACTAAAGGTGCAAAAATACATTTTTGGCCAGGATTTGAAAAATAACAGCTGTGACATACTGTACAATAGGTGGGGTAATTAGATGGCTATGCTGAAAATCTGGGCAGAAAATTTTGAAAATTTCCAAAGTTACGAGCGTGTATAGTGACATTGCAATGAATGGTCACAACTTTGGAATGTTCGCACATTTTGACCCAAAATTGTTAGCAAAGCTATCTTATTACCCCAACTCATGTACCCAGTACAGAACATTTTCAAATCCCTGCCAAACCGTAATTCTGCTCAACTGCAATGCCATTCCGCAGCCACAGGTGTGACAACACATTTTGGGCAGGATTTGAAAAATGACAGCTGTGACAAATATGAGGTGGGGTAATAAGGAGTCTATGTTAAAAATATGGGGCTAAATCTTTTACAATTTCCAAAGTTATGAGCGAGCATAAAAAATTGCAACGAATGGTCATAACTTCGGAATTTTTTTAAATTTTGACCCCAACTTTTCAACATAGTCTTCTTATGACCTCTCCTCAAAAACCCTATAGCTGAAAGTGTTCAAATCCATGCCAAAATGTCATTCTGCACCACAGATGCAAAAACACGTTTGAGATAGGATATGAAAAATGACAGCTGTACTGCTCATGAGGTGGTGTGAAAAATTGACTATTGAAAATTTGGAGTCAAAATATTGAAAATTACCAAAGTTATGCGTGTGCATAGGAAGTTTTCAACACACATGCCTAACTTGGACATTTTTAGGATTTTCTCACCAAATTTTTAACATGGCTTTTTTGGGACCTCACCTCATGAACACTGGTGGTAAAATTTTGTTATTCAGTCCTGAAAGGTGATTTCACACAGTGACTGCAAAATCACCTTCCGGGCCCAATTAACGAAATGACAGTTGCAGTGTTCATGAGGTGGGGTCCCAAAAAGGCCATGTTGAACATTTGGTGCCAAAAATCCAAAAAATGGCAAAGATATCAACATAAGTTTGAAACTCAACTGAAATACATTATACATTATACAGCACTTGATTCCTCAGTTTGCAGTCTGGCTTTAAAAAGAGTGCAGATGTGTCCTGGTCCACAGAAGATGACAGCGTTCGACCTCTGATGGTAAGTATAGGGTAGGGGGTGTGGGGTGGTGAGTGCTCAGTGGGAGGGGGATGCGGGGATGACGAGGGACCATTTTCTGTTTTTCAGGTTAAGAAAAGGACATATGGGGACTGTTTTATTTTTTTTTAGGTAACAACAAACAATATTAAAAGTATTTTGAGACACTGGGAGTAGGCTCCCAGTGTCTCACACTGCTGGGAGGGGGGAACCTGTAATGTTAACATGGGGATTGGGCTCCCTTGATGTCAGCAATTATCATTAGAACAACAGCCGGGGAGCAGGGAAGGGCATATGACACCATTGGTGGACATCCCAGTGTTGGATTATTGTAACTATAAAAAGAGTAAAGAAGGGGAGAGCGATCGGCGGGTGGGGGTGCCACTAGACACCAGGGAAAAGGATGGCTCACAGCTGACTCTGCGGCCAGCAACACAAGTTCCAGCTGTGGCTGCAGAAGTCAAGAAAATCCCACTGTCCTCATACAGAGAATGTGGGGGAAATGCTCCTCTTGCTAAACTGGGCACAGTGGATTTTTGGTGCCCAGAAAAGGTGTTTTTGGGACACATTTTAAAAAAAAAAACATCAGAATCTAGTGAAATAAGTACTGTTTAGCTAGTTTCTGATATTTGTTTTTTGAAATTCCACATTTTTTGTGTATTTTCCCACACTTGTTAGTGTGGCAAGTTAGCCAACTGCCAGTCATTATTTCTGTCATATTTTTTTATTTGATTTTCTGTATGTTAAATGCCACAAGAAAGTGCCCACTGTTACTGAAAGGTCACAGGAAGAGAGAAAAGGTCTTGCAAAATATGTGACACTCTTATGTGATCCAGGAAAACAGCTACTAGCCAGGAAGCTAAAAATTACATTTTCAAAGGGGATGGAAGTCCCTGGTTAGCTAATTGGTGTAATAAAGTCTCAGGATGAGATAAGCCATCTCCCCTGTTGTAAACCTTTAAGATCAACAGGAGAAATGGTTTTAGACAGGAGGTATCAGCAAGGTTACCACAGCCTGATTATATGTTTTTAGTAGTGCCAGAAAGTGGTGATATGAGGAAATAAATAATAATTTCTTAAAATCTGGAAATAGCAAGAGTGACATCTACTGGCTTAAAAGTTAGGACCAGACCAGGACTTTTTACAGACTGCCAGAGGGACTATAAATACCCCTTGTGAACAGAACCTCATTGCAATGCACTTTGGACACGATTCTAACAAGACATAGAACAACCTACCAGTGGCTGAAAGGAAGAAAGGATTTTTAGACTTCTTATTCTTGCGGACTACAATTTACTACGAACATTAAGGTAGAACTTTAGATAACAGTTATAGTGCATTTTTCATGTATATTTTCCACTTTTATTTGTGTTATTCTGTGACCCAAATTTTCTAAATCTTTTAGTTGTAACTGTATGATTATTAATTATTTTAGTAAAAACATTTGTTTTTAAGAAACCTGCCGGGAGTGAGATTTTTCATGTTGTGTATGGTTGTGGGTCATGTAATAATCAGGGTCCCGATTTTTCTGCAGCACATCGGAGCAAAGTTCTGCGGCAGGGTTCTCATTTGCTGCAGAACTTCTGCGGCACTCAGCATCAATTTCTGCGGCAATTCTGCGGCACATTTTTACTCTTAATTCTTTTCCTTTTTTTGTTTTTTTTTGCACAATCTGACACAATGCACACCATAACACAGTCATTTTAAGGGGCGTTTGTCACCAAATTTTCAACATAGCCAGTTTAAGACCTCTGCTCATGAACAGTATCACTGTGATTTTATTACTCTGTCCGGAACATTGATTTCGCACACCGACCGCACCATTGTGTGCTACATGTGCAAAAACACAGTTTGGGTGAAATGTGAAAAATGAAAGTTGTACGGTTCATAAGGAAGTGTGGTAAAATGGCAGTACTGAAAATCTGGAGGGAAAATATTAAAAATGCTCGAAGTTACGAGCGTGCTAGGAACTGAGCAACGCACGCTAGTAACACAGTCATTTTATGGGTGTTTGTCACCAAATTTTCAACATAGCCAGTGTAAGACCTCTGCTCATGAACAGTATCACTGTGATTTTATTAATCTGTCCAGAAAATTGATTTCGCCGCACACCGACCGTGCCATTGTGCGCTACATGTGCGAAAACATATTTTGGATGAAATGTGAAAAATGACAGTTGCACTGTTCATAAGGAGGTGTGGTAAAATGGCAATACTGAAAATCTGGAGTGAAAATATTAAAACTGCTCGAAGTTACGAGCGTGTGTAGGAACTGCGCAATGCACGCTTGTAAAACAGTCGTTTTGGGGAATAATTTCACCAAATTTTCAACATAGGGTTTTTAGGAACCTACCTCATGAACTGTGACACTGTCATTTCGTTAATCATTCCGGAAAGGTGGTTCTGCGCAGTGACTGCGGAATCACCTTTCAGGACCGATTAATGAAATAACAGTGTCACAGTTCATGAGGTAGAAGACTTGGTTTGCTGGCCAAGGCACCTAGCTTCACCTGAGCTCTTTCCTTCTAAGACTGCTTGAAAGGCAGAGTAGAGAAACTTACCAGAGCAAGGGAAAAGGATTAAGACTTAGTTTGGCTAAGCAGATTTACTGTGTGGTGGCGTTTTTATTTTTTACTCACAGGGATTGCTACTGTTTGTTGCTAACATTTCATTGCTTTATTTTTCTCTGATTCAAATTGTTGTTGCTGGTATACCTTCTTCTGCATTATTACAAGGTGTGCCTACAGGGTGTGCTAACAGATTACTGCTGTAATCTTCTGATTCAAATTGTCTTTTGCAAGGTATATCTTCTGTTACTGCTTTATTTTCTCTGGAGCAAAGTGTTTCTTACAGCGATATCTTCTCTGAAATTATTACAGGTGGTGCTTATAGGTTTTACAGTTTTATCTAACATTAGGATAAGCTTTCAGGGTTACTGCATTTGTTGTTGACTGATTGTTTCTGCTCTTACCTCCTTGTTCTTTCGTCCGTGGTTCTTCTTTTTAGGCAGGGAAGGGCCCAACCACCCACCCCATCCCCAACCACCCACGCTACACTCCTTTTTATAGGGTACTACAGTTGTGACATTTCCTGTGGCAGAGCAGGAAGGGGGATCAGTGGGTCCTCCACAAGGTGATCTCATTTACAGGGGCACTAGTAATTTAACTTGTATAACAAGTTAAACAAAGCACAATTAAACCATTACTTGCATTTTTTTCCTTCTAATTACTCTGACTAGGTTACAAACCCAGCAACTTATTTGGAATGGATTTCATTAACTGCAGGTACTGTGGAACAATTTTCAGAAGGACAGTCTTACAGGATTTAGGACACTGTCCTACATGCTGGGCCTTTGGAGATCTTAGGGCTCAGCTCCGGCAGCATGGCAGAGATTGCACGCCTCAAATTTCATATTGAAGAGGAAATACATTATAAGAACCACCCGCCATTTCCCCAGCATCCAACAGAAAAACCTCGACCGCAGAGGTATTTTGGTCCAGGAGGTTGGCAGGGGGTTAGAAGGAGCAAATCAAGTGCCCCATCACTCTCTGCCTCCAACACATTACCTCCAAAAACCATATAAACACTACAAACAGGTATCTGCCTCTATCTCTGAAATCAAATAAAGAGGCAGAAGACACTGCAGAGCAGGACACTGCGGCACAGGAGCTCAGTACAACAAACTCACCCAAATCAGGAACCAAAACAAAACAAGCACAAAGGAAATCCAAAAAACTTCTGATCATAGGAGACTCCATGATTCGGGGAGTTGATACCCATCTCCAGCCAGGGGTGATGGTCAGATGTCTCCCAGGTACATCAGCATGGAGAGACACTGACCGCATTGCTAAAATTGTTCACAAAGCAGGAGAAAACATTGATGTCCTAGTACACATAGGGACTAATGATCTTGCCAGCCGGTCAGTTGTGGAGACCAAGGAACACCTGACTAGGCTGGGTGACAAACTATCATCTATTTCGTCCGGCATCTCCTTCTCTGAGATCCTGCCAGTCTGGGAGAGGGGAGCAGATGGACGGAAGGTCAGAAGAAGGGAGATAGGGGAGCTAAACACGTGGCTCAGGGCTGGTGCCAGGAAAAGGACACAGATTTGTAGGGAATTGGCAACAGTTCTGGGAGCGAAAGTTCTTTAAATTTGATGGACTGCTCTGACTAAAGAGGGAGTCAGTGCATTGGGGCAGAAGTTTGACGTCTTTTCAGAATATTTAAACTAGCAAATGGGGAGAGGGGTGCAGCACCCCATACGTCGAATGGGAAGAACACCCCTCCCCCCTCAGCTAGTGTTCAAACAGGAATTCATCATGTTTTCCGTTCATTTGCATCACCAGGTAAGAAAAAAGGTTTGTCTCCCCATCCCGGCACAGGGTAATGCCAAACTTCACCCAACAACTAACACCAAAATCTGGCCAATGGAAAATCATGTACTATTAAATGCTCACAGCCTGGAAATAAGATCCCAGACCTGCAGGTAATAATGTCAGAGGCTAAACTGGACATAGTAGCAATTAGTGAGACGTGGTTTACCAGTAACCACACTTGGGAGACTTCAGTACCTGGCTATGTATTGTTCAGAAGAGACCGAGGTGCAAAAGGGGAGGTGGCCCTGTATGTTAATGAAAATATCAAGCTACAGAAATTCAGAATACACATAAGGAGCCAGAAGAACTGTGGGTCACCCTGGAAACAGGAAATGGGACAGCCATAAGAACTGGGGTTGTCTACAGGCCCCAGACCAGAGGGAGGACATAGACACATTACTGTTAGAAGATATACAAAACATGACAGCTAAAGGGAGGTTCTGATAATGGGAGACTTCAACATGCCGGATACAGATTGGTCAATACCAGCAGGAACATCTGCCAGAACTAGACTCATAGTGGATTCCCTGCAGGGAGGGCCTCAAACAACTGGTACAGCAACCCACAAGAGACAGGGCTATCCTAGATCTAGTACTGACTAACAAAGAAGGGATCACAGATCTCCAGGTAGAAGGTCACATGGGGCCAGTGACCATCACATGGTATGGTTCAATTTGGCTACTACATCTAAATCATCCCATTCCAAGGCAAAATATGGGACTTCAGAGGAGCTGACTTTGATAAGATGGCCAACAGAGTTAAGCTAGCCCTGGCAAAAAGAAACACAGGTGAGGGGTGCAGGCAAAGTGGGCAAGCATTAGGATGCAATACTTGAAGCAACATCCCATTGTGTTAGACAGAAAAGGAAGTGCAAAGAAGAAGGAAACCACTTTGGTTCTCAAATACAGTAGCAGAAAGGTCAGAGCCAAAAGGCTGGCCTTCAGGAAATATAAGGGAACACAGCGGGATGAAGATGAGGCATGCCAAACTGCCCTAAGGGAAGCAGGTAAGGCAGTAAGGCAGGCAAAGTCCCAAACTGAGGAAACACTAGCACGAACAGTAAAAGAAGGTGACAAGACTTTCTATAGATACATTAGTGAAAGGAGAAAGTCCAGAGGGGTATTGCTAAGCTTAATGGAGAAAGGGAGCATGTGAGGAGGAGGACCCTGTAAAGGCATCTATCCTAAATAGATACTTTTGCTCAGTATTTACTGAAGAGAAGGTAGGGCAGGGCCTGACTCAGCACATCATGGACACAGGGGAGAGGGAGGTGAGCACTACTCCTTCACAAAGAAAGGGTCCTACAAGAGCTTGCTAAGCTCAGGGTGGATAAGGCAATGGGACCTGATGGCATACATCCCAGGGTACTTAAGGAGCTATAGGAGGAACTAGCAGAGCTATTAGCAGAATTGTTTAGTGAGTCTCTGAGCACAGGAGAGGTCCCAGAAGACTGGAGAAGGGCTCATGTGATCCCGCTCCACAAGAGTGGTAGCAGGGAGGAGGTGGGGAACTACAGACCGGTCAGTCTTACCTCAGTAGTGGGCAAGATTATGGAGGCACTCCTTAAGGAAAGGATAGTGCAACACCTGGAATCCATAGGGCACAGGATCCAAGACAGCATGGGTTTACAAAGGAAGGTCCTGTCAAACTAATCTCATAGATTTCTTTGACTGGGTAACCAGAGTGGTGGACCAAGGGGAGCAGTTGATGTCCTACCTTGACTTCAGCAAAGCTTTGACACTGTTCCACATAGAAGATTGATAAATAAGCTGGGTAGGCTCAGGGTGGGTCAGAAGTTGGTCAACTGGGTGGCAAACTGGTTGACGGGCAGAAAACAGAGAGTGGTGGTAAATGGTATACAGTCAGAAGAGATGCAAGTCACAAGTGGGGTACCTCAGGGATCAGTCCTGGGGCCAGTCCTCTTCAACATCTTCATTAGTGACCTTGCAGATGGACTAGAGGGTAAGGCTTGTCTGTTTGCAGATGACACCAAGATCTGCAACAGAGTAGATGATCCAGATGGGGTGGGCAGAATGAGAAGAGATCTGGATAAACTAGCAGAATGGTCAGAAGAGTGGCAACTGGGATTTAATGCAAAGAAGTGAAAAATCATGCACATAGGGAAGAGAAACCCTGAAGCCACCTATAGGCTGGGAGGGGAGTTGCTAGCAGTCACAAAGGAAGAAAGAGACTTGGCATCATCATCATCACTGATGACCTAAAATCATCAAGCAGACCTCTAAAGCAGTAGGTAAGGCTAGGGGTGTTAGGGTGTATTAGTAGGAGTATCACAAGTCGTAGAGGGAGTAATAATCCTCTGTACAAGACACTGGTTAGGCCCCATCTGGAGTACTGCATTCAGTATTGAGGCCACACCTTACAAGGACATTAACCAAATGGAGGCAGTCCAGAGAGGGGCAACTAAAATGGTGAGGACTGCATCAGAAGACATATGAGGACAGATTAACGGAGCTCAATATGTATACCCTTGAGCAAAGGAGGGAGAGAGGATATGATCGAGGCATTCAAACACCTTAAGGGCATAAACAAGGTGAAAGAGTCTAACATGTTTAAATATAAGAAAAATAGCAGGACAAGAGGACACAGCATGAGATTAGAGGAGGCCGATTAAGGGGAATGTGAAATTCTTTTGCAGAAAAGTTGGTGGATGCATGGAATGACTTACCACAAGAAGTGGTGGCTATGAATACAGTGCAGGGCTTCAAACAGGCATGGGATAGGCATAAGGGAGCAATACAAATGACTATGAATAGATAGGCCACTGACAGAGCAAAGGCCGATGGCACATTTATAAGGTAGAAAAAGAAAAGGGCAGACTGGATGGGCCTTGCGGTCCTTATCTGCCGTCAACTTCTATGTTTCTATGTTTCTATGAGGTGGGGCCCCAAAAACCCCATGTTGAAAATTTGGTGAAAAAATTCCCAGAAATGGCTGAGATATGCACTAACGTTAAAAAAAAAATCTATTTATGCCATTATACAGCTTACCGGCATTTCTTCAGTTCGAGGTCGGCTTTGAAGAGTGCAGACATGTTCCCAGTCCACAGAAGATCATCGCGCTGAGCTCCGGAAGTAAGTATGGGTTGAGGTGGGGGTGAGGTGAGGGTGTGGGGAGGTGGGTACACAGAGGGTGGGTGCGGATTGGGGAGGGGGCAAGAATCACCGATGGAAGGTTTTTCAGGGTGTTTGGAAGCTTCACACAAGGAGGACTTTTGCCACACTGGGTGGGCTCCCAGCATGGCACCAGGCAGCTTGGGGGTCGATGAAGCAGATGGGAGATTGGGCACCCCGCTGTAAAGGAGGTTTTAGCCACGCTTGGGTGGGCTCTCAGCGTGGCAGAAACATTTGGGGGAGGGCAGTGAACCGACGGGTGGATTAGGTACCCCGCTCAGCAATGAGGATTTGCCATGCTGGGGTGGGCTCCCAGCATGGCATACTAATATTTCAGAGGGGCATGTTTGTTCCGAGGCGCAGAATTCCCAAGGGTGACGGCAAAATTCAGATATTTCATGTTTGCCGCACTCATGGAATCACGGAACACTTGAGGCCGTGGTAATAACATCTGTGACTAAGCTGTTTTTGCTAAGGGGTGTCACCATAAACTACCACTTGAACAAGAGTCTGTACAGGGAAATCTGGGTAAAGATAGGGAGAATATGAAAGTGTCAAGGAATAGTCTGTAGGGATTTGAACCATGTTATTGCATGCCTATGGGAGAACATACGAGCATACGAAATTGGCAGCAGATGCAGGTCTTTTGGTCTATCTAGTCTGCTCGAGTGTGCAACACTTCAGTCCATTGGACTGCAGCTGCCCCCATATGCCCTCCTCCCATCTCGTGTCCCTCCTGGTTTGTATCCTCCCCTTGAATCTGTCCCACCACTCTTGAAGCCCCCAACACTCTGCAGTGATATGACTTCCTCTGGCAGTGTTCCACCCTGCCACCGCCCTTTCTATGAAATACTGCCTCCTCAGTTCCCTCTTGAACCTGCCCCTTTCCAACTTCATAGAGTGTCCCCTGGTTTCCCTTATGCCCTTTAGATTGAACATGCACCTGGTGTCTACTCTATTCAAACCCTTCAGGTACATGAAGGTCTCAATCATATCCCCTCTCTCTCTTCTTTCCTCCAGGGTATACATATTGAGCTCTTTCAGTCTCTCCTCATATGATCTATCCCCACCCCAGGATCATTTTAGTTGTCATGGACTGTACCCCCTCCAGTAGTTTGATGTCCTTTTTCAAGTAGGGGCACCAGAATTGCACGAAGTACTCTAGGTGCAGTCTCACCAGGGACCTGTACGGGGCAAGATGACCTCCCCACTCCTAGAAGTATGCCCCCTTGCCATGCACCCTAGCATCCTGTTTGCCTTCACTGCTGCCTTCCTGCACTGAGCAGAGTGGTTCATCTTCTTGGTTACCAGCACTCCCAGATCCTTCTCCTCCTTGGATTTTGTTAACGGGACACCCTCCAGCCAGTAATTGTGTCCTGGGTTCTTGCCTCCTAAAAGCATCACTTTACGCTTCTTGGCATTGAAACCAAGTTGCCAAGTGTGAGACCATTCCTTCAATTTTGCCAAATCCTCCTGAAGTACTTTTGCTCCCTCCCCCCCATCTACCTCGGCACAAATCTTTGTGTCATCTGCGAAGAGACTGATCTTGCTCTTAATCCCTACTGCAATGTTGGGTATGGAAATGTTAAACAGAACTGGTCCCAGCACTGAGCCCTTTGGTACACCACTTGTTACTGCCCTGGGTTCAGATGCCTCCCCTCCTCCTACTACTACCTTCTGCTGTCTACCCTGCAGCCAGTTCTTGACCAAGCTGACCATTTTCCTCCCTGATCCCAGACTCTTCAACTTGCAGGTCAGCCTACCGCATGGCACCGAGTCAAAGGCCTTGCTGAAATCCAGGTAGAGGACATCCACCACAGGGCCCCTGTCCAGTGCCCTCGTAACCCAGTCATAAAAATCAACCAAGTTTCTCTGGCAGTATCTGCCTGAGACAAACCCATGCTGCCTGCTGTCTGGAGGTTGTTATCCTCAAGAAATTGCACCAGCCTTTTCTTGAGGATTGTCTCCATCAGTTTTCCCACAATTGCAGTAAGGCTCACTGGTCTGTAGTTCCCTGGTTCATCCTTGGGCTCACTCTTATGGAGAGGTACCACATGTGCTTCCCTCCAGTCCCTGGGCATGCAACCTGAGTTCAGAGAGGTACTGAACAGGTCTGTCAATGGCCCTGCCAGGACCTCTGCCAACTCTCTCAGCACCCTGGAGTGGACTCTGTCTGGGCCAGATGTCTTGTCCCCCTTCAGGGACTTAAGGCCCCCCTCACCCTTTCCACCATGATTTCCCCATCTGTGGTTGCTTCTCCCGCACCATCTCCCACCTCACTATTCCTTTCAGATACAAACCCACCCCTCTCCTTGGTGAAGACTGAACAGAAGTAGTCATTAAGTACTTCTGCCTGCTCAGCCCCCTGTTCTACCCACCCACTTCCCCTCCTGATCCTAACAATTTGATCCTTGCTCTTCCTTTTCTCTCTGATATATCTGAAGAAATCCTTTTCTCCTCCTTTGATCCCCTGTGCTAACCTCTGTTCCCTAGCTGCCTTTGCTGCCCTTTCCACTCTGCTCACTTCTCTGGATTTCTTCACATACTCTTATTTGTCTTCTGCACTGTTGGATCACTTGTAGGTCCAAAATGCATTCCTCTTTTCTCTCACCTTCTCCACTACCTCTCTATTCATCCAACTAGGTTTCTTGGTCCTGGCTTTCTTGCTCTGGCTCTTGTTGCAAGTTTTAGTGGCTTCAGCCAGTCCTGTCTTGATGACTGCCCATTTTTGTTCTGTGTCCATTTCGGAGTGGATGCTTGCCATACGACTTTCCAGTATGTTTCCCATCCTGCCAAAGTCCAGCCTTTTGAAGTCCGGGACCCTAGTTTTTGTAGTGGCTACTTCCCTACCCAGGTTGATTGAGAACCACACTGCCCGGTGGTCACTGCTTGCCAGAGGTTCCTCCACCTTTACATCTCTGACCTTTTTCCCATTTTCCAGTACCAGGTCTAGTACATTCCACTTCCTCTTTGGCTCCATTACCCTCTGGGTAAGGAAGCCATCCTGGAATGATTCCAGGAGGATCTGCTCCCTGGTGCAATTGGTTGCTGGGATGCTCCAATCCACCCCAATAGATTAAAATCCCCCCCGCCACTGTGTTCCCTTAGCCACTATGCCTCCTTATCTTCTCCCCCAGTTCCCTGTCAATGTCCTCCTTCTGGGCCGGAGGTCTACAAATAACCCCCAGACAGATCTTGGTCCCTTTCTGGCTGTACAATTATAGCCAGATTACTTCCGACCTGCCCTCCTCCCCTTCCTCCCTATTACATCTGATCCCTTCCCTTACGTAAATGCCCCCCCAGCATTCCCTTTATCTCTATCCCTCCAGAATAGTTTATACCCTGGGATGGTTAGGTTCCAGTCATGGTGCCTGGTTGTCCACATCTCAGTAATGGCAGCTATGTCCACCCGTGATCTGCCATGAATGTCTGCAACTCTGCCAACTTATTTCCCAGGCTCCTAGCATTTAGTGAAATCATTCTCCACACTGCTCCTATCCTTCCTTCTTCCTTACCCTTCACTCCAACCCCTATTTCACCTAAGGTCGTATCTATCCCTGTGGTGGGGGGAGGTCCATGGGACCCCCTCTCCTAGTGATTTCCAGCTCCAATGCCTCCCCCACCTAGTTTAAATGATACCTCTCATTGATGAAATCCCCCAGCTTCTGCTTCGACACCTGTGAACCCGTCCTGCTGAGATGTAACCTGTCCCCTGCATAAATATCTGTGTTATCCCATGTGCTACCCCAGTCCCCCACCAAACCATACCCCCCTGGTCCCACACCATTCCCTTAGCCACTTGCTGAAGTCATTGATTCTTCTCTTCCTGTCTGTACTAGCCCTTGGCACTGGCAGGACTTCTGAGAATGCTACCATTGTTCCCACTTCCCTGAAGCTGTCTTGTATCTCCTCTATCCTTCTCCCTTCCAGATCATTTGTTCCCAGGTACACCACAATGTGCAGCTTCCCCCCACCTTCCCCACATATCTGCCCATATGCTGCCCCACTCTACTCACTGTCATGCTTGGCATGCACTCTACCCAGATGTTACTTTTTCTGACATCCCCACCCCACCACCTTATACCCTTAAGTATAGAATCCCCTAGAATTATGACTCTCTGACACTTTTCCTGCTTATCCTCTTGTTGCACTCCACTCCCCTGTCCCCCAACCTGAGAGGTCCTCTCATCCCCCCTGTCTCGGCCCCTTGCCTCCCCTAACCTTTTCCATGTCCTCTCTCCCCTCACAACTATCACCGGGCTACTGACCTCCACCTCTGAACTATTTTCCATCTGTGGAACCTCTCCTTTGCACTGACTTTTTGCTCCATCCACCATGCTACCACCTCCTCTGCTATTACTTCCCTGTGTCTTCCCTGAAATGTGTCCCTCCCCCACTTGGACTCCCCTCCTCTCAATATCCTTAGCCTTCCCCGGGCTGCCTACCACTTCTCCCTTCATCCTGTCTCCTTGCTCCTTCCTTCCCTCCAGAGAGACTGCATAACCATCACCTCGTTGCCCCCCTTGTCAATGTGTCTTCTTGGTGTACTGCCTACTGCCTCCCCACTGTATTTCTTTTCCTCTGTAGTGTCTTCTCCCTGCTCCTTCACTTTAGCTTCCCTCCTTTCTGCTACCTGGTCTTCTGGACTAGCCAACACTGAGAATCTGTTTGCAGTACTAATCTCCTTTCCTTGAATGAGTCCAGTCCTAATTCCCACAGGCTGATATCTTTGCTCCGACCCAGTCTTAGTCATGCACCTGTGCCTAACCCTCCTCCAGTCATCACTTCTTTCCCTCAGCTGCATCTGACTGTATGGCCCTCCTGCTGTCCCACCTAGTTCCCCCTTATTTTTGCCTGTTTTGAGCTCTTTTGGATACCTCATTAGTTTCCCCTCCTTGCTATGTTCCCCCTATTCTGTCTCCTCCATGCCTCCACTTCCCTCCTCAACCACCCTATTTTCTGCCTGAGCTGGCCCACCTGCCAACACACCCTACAACCCCCTGACCTCCAAGTCACTCCCAGGAATATGGCTCTTCCACATCCTTGGCAACATACAACCCTTCCCATCTCCCACCCTACTTGACTGTCCCTGCACATCCTCGACTCCCTTATCCTGGTCCTACCCCACTCCATGGAACCCTTTCCCCATCTTGGACTTCCCATGTCTGTACAGGAAATATGCGGCCTTCCCAGTTAGGCTCTTCCCTGTCTACCAGCATGACCCGCTGCATGCTGTACTCCCTGCTGATGCCCTGTAGATGCTACTCAAGATGCTACACTCCTGCTTTGTGGCACTCAAGCTTTGGGGTTACTCAAGCTTCTGGACCACTTGGTCCTCTTTGAAATATAAATGGATCTCAGCCCTGCTATTGGCTGATCCAAGACATGTGACCACCCCTCCCCTCCTGTGTAGTTCTCAACCTCTCCCTCACTCAGTTAAATGCCCCCTCCTCCCAGCCACAACAAAATCATTTGTTTTGCAGATACACTGTTTAATTCCCACAGCACACATTGCAATCTCATTAAATGCTACCTCAAGCCTAAAAGAAAAGATACAGCACAGAGAATGTACTTATCTTCTAGCTCCAGCTTCCTGCCTCCCTCTGCAGAGTTTCATCTCCAACTCCAAGACAAAATCAGGGTCACAAGGCTACCCTGAAGAGATTGTAATGCCTGGATCTTCCCCCTTTATGTAACAACCAAGAAAGGGTTCTCATTTGGCTACAAGACTCAAGACTGATATTGTACCCTTATCCAGAGTAAAGAGGGAGCCCTGGGGCCTCATGGTGGGTGTTCATTCATGACCTCAGTGAGCATTTTATAAGGATGCAGGATGGTATCCCTGTTTTCCCCCTCCTTGTCACAAATTGCACTTAGGGTGGGCACTGTGAGCTCAGTGGACCCGACCCTCGGGAGTGGGTTCATGACAGTTAGTTCGTGGAAATAATCGACAAAATGGTGGTTGGCACAGCACTAAAAAATGTGTGGTGCCCTACCATTTCAGTGGCATGATAGCAGAAAGATGGATTTTCGGCATCAAATATTTACTTTCGCCACCAAACATTATCCGAAAAAAACTGCTGTGCATGTGCAAGTCAGAAAACAATAAAATTTAAACCCTTATAACTCTGGAAACCCTTCATATTTTTTCATGGACCTGTCAAAGTCAGTGCCTTGGGACATGACATGTGTCCCCTGCAAGTTTGGGGCAACAATTCCTTTCCATGTAGGCTGTAGACGAGACCAAAAACAAAAAAAAAAATGTTAAGTATAGGAAAAAATGTTGCTTTTTCTTGAAATGAGCTGCCATCACAAAAATTATCACACAGCAAGTCCTTGCCTCCTACACATAAAAACGTTCAGCTCATTTTGTCAAACAGGGCCAAAGTTATTAAAATGCAACATTTTAAGTTTAACATTAAACAGGCTACTCAGCCATGACTATACCAATGCTATCGCACCACTATAATATCTATCTATATTTATCTATATATATGTGTGTGTGTATATATATATTTTTTTTTTTTTTTTTTAAGGGATACACAACCCTCGTACTGGAAATATTGTTGATATTTCTGTTCAAGTGCCAATTGACCCAGTAACATTGTGAGTGGCAAAGCCATGAGTGACGTCATTGGGTCAATTGGCATGAGAACAAAAAATATCGACAATATTTCCAGCAGGGAGGTTGTGTATTCCATTTATGCCATACCACCAAAAAGTGAAAAACAAAATGTAGTTTCTTGCCATTTTTTGCCAATTATAAAAAATCTAGAATATATATATATAAATGAAATATCACTCATTTTGTAGATATTTTTGTCCTGATCAACTTTCGTGCTCAAACTACAATGCTGTCTTTTTTTATTTTAAAGTTATATGCATTTGTTTGTTGCAAAAAGTGAAAAATAAAATTTTATTTTCTGCTGTTTTTTGCTAATTATAAAAAAACTACGTTATCCATAAATGAAACGCCACTCATTTGGTAGATATTTTTGTGCTGAACAAATTTCGTGCTCACAGTGCCACGTTATCATTTTTTGCTTTAAAGTTATTCACATTTGTTTCCCCAAAAGTTGAAAAATAATAGCACTTTTGCTGTTTTTTGCTAACTAAAACAAAAACTAAGTTAGCAAAAAATGAAACAGCACTCATTTTGCAGATATTTTTGTGCTGAACAACTTTCGTGCTCACAGTACCATGCTATCATTTTTTTGTTTTAAAGTTATTCGCATTTGAATACAGTTAGTACTGTTACTGAGGTTGAATATGCAAATGAGCCAATGCGGACCTGCTATAGGTATATTTGGACCTAGAGTAAAAATATTTTTTATATTTTCACTGTAGGTCTCTAGCAAGCAAAAATACCACTGACATTTGGCTAGAAATATACTCACTCATGGGATATCAAGAATTCAGTGACTGCTCATGAAGATATTTATGCTTATCTCACTCCCACCCATGTCATATTATATATATATATATATATATATAACATATATTCAGTGTGATAAATGTGTTTGTCTGACTCACTGTATATAAATTTATACAGTGACCATTTATACACACAGTTACTATGTCACAAATCTCTTTAAAATTAATTTAGATTGTTCGGCCTCAGAAGCAGCACTAACCATATTCAAATGGGAATAACTTTAAAACAAAAAAATATAGCATGGTACTATGAGCACGAAAATTGTTCTGCACAAAATTATCTACAAAATGAGTGGTGTTTCATGTATAAATACCTTATAGATTTATAAATGGGATGAGAGCTGGGCCTCACAACCCATGGCACACCCCGGTGCTTGTCAGTCTGTAGTGGAGGGTGTTGAGGGTCAGGGGCTCAACCCTAATGTCTCATTTCCTCACTTTCATTGCTTTAACTCTAACTGATACATCACATGAAGTTTTTTGCAATGAATTTCCTTACTTTTTGAAAAACTGTAATATAAGTACCAAATAGCATGTGTTGGTGGGAGTGCAGGGCCCAAACTAAGCTGCCCGTTTCTGCATAATGATATGCATCTGTGGGAGCGTAGGCCCTCTGGGCCCTGCACTCCTGCTTACGCATAGCTACAGAGCCATACAGCAGCCCTATAGGGCAAGGAACCCTTGTAACACTAATTTGCTGATATCTTGGGAACCGTAACAGCTAGAAAAAAAAATTCAAGTGTCATTGTAATCATGACAGTGAGATGTCCATGCAACATACATTAACTGAATCTATATCTCACATCATTTATGAGTTAGGGGCACCGAAAAGCGCAATGGACGCTACAATGTTATCCAATGGGGAAAATCTCAACTTCGTGATGGCATATCCATGGAACCACTTAATTCCTCAACACCTAAACAGCAGAATTCACACCTGTAGGGCATCCCCTCAATACCCTAAAAATGTCAAGTAAGACGACCAAACCATCCACTAGCAGTTGCAATGGTAAAGTTTTAAAATCCTAGTCTGGGAGGTAGCAAAATCCTTGACCATGAGGTCTCAGACTAGGATTTTGACAACTCGCAAACTAGGATCATTAGCAAGTCATGGTCAAAGAATTCGTACATTTTAAAAAAGCTATTTTTTTACCAAAATGAGCCAAACCTTAGGCATGGCTTTGTAGAGGGGGTCGCCCTGAACAAAACCAATGCATCATTTGGTCCAAAAGTCACCAGTGGAGAAAGCTGCAACATTTTGTTTTGAGGAAAAACTGAAAAACAAGATGGCGGCTCACAGACAAAGGATTTTCTGGTGGACCAGGATCCTAGTCTGTGAGCTACAAAATCCTCAACCATGAGCCCAATCTTTGTCTGAAAAAAACCCATATAAATCTTGGAGTGAACTGAGCTTGCTCAGAACCGGAAAATTCAAAATGTTATAACTTTGAAATGGATTAATATTTGATTACCAAACCAATGCCGGATTATTCCTTTACCCAACTTCTTTCTATGTTCTAAATTTCAGACCAGAAAACTGCACAGTATGGTCGCTGTGCCATGGGCAAAAATTGTGTCAAAAGTGGGGAAAAATGCATTTTTTAGCATTTTGCTGCACAGAAACCGTAAGTCTGACTGAAATGCAACTTGGTAAATCAAGAGATCTACCATACCAGACCGCACTTTCCAAATTTTGTGCAAATCCGTTGAATGGTTGCAAAGTTATTAACGTGCAAAATTGAGGTTTAACATTAAAGTGCCTACTCAACCCTAACTATAGGGGAGCTGCCACGCCCCTATTATATATATATATATATATATATATATATATATATATATATATATATATATATATATATATATATATATATATATATATATATATATATATATATATATATATATATATATATATATATATATACATACACACACACACACACACACACACACACACACACACACACACACACATATATATATATACATATATATAGTGAAGCTCGCTAGGATTAACCCCAATTCTGCAGCATACTGCAGTAGAGTTACTGCAGTAAACAATGCAATTTCAATGGGAGTTAATCTCTTTTGTCATACAGGAAACTGTGACACGCTTACTTGCTAAAAGATCAAAAACTGGTGGATGGCGTTCAAAGAAGAGTAACCCACATGATTTCAAGGTTGAAAGGGATGACATACACCGAGAGGCGTAGCACCCTTAAGATACAGGCCTTTAAATGAGAAGACAGAGGGGTGATCTTCTAATCATGCATAATGTTTTGAGAGGTGAAGATCTATTAAAACAGTTTAACATAAACAAGTTGCCAAGACCTACGTGCCTTGGATCACATAATACACAATTGCAGGTACAATAGGTTCTAACAGATAAGAGGGATAATTACTTTACAGTACATGCATGTAGATTGTGGAACACTTTACCACAAGAAAGTACAGTTATGTAAGAATGTACCGTAACAGTAGATCTCCGAGAGAGGCTCTTGCAGTAGGTAATTACCATTAGAACTAGAGCTGTGAGGCACTAGGACCACACAGAAAACTTTAACAAGCAGTGTCTTGTGAGGGACCCGCCCACCCAATGTCACATGACGGACATCAGTGTGACACTATATAGTGCACGGTCCCCATGCCCGCCCTCCATTTCTCCTGCTGGAAATCAAAGAAGGTGTGACAGGAGAAAGCAGTGGGCTCCTGGAGCCAAAAGAAAGGCTAGAAAGAAATAGCCACAGAAGCGGGGGAAGGTGGAAGGGAAAAGGTTATCTACTACAAGAGCCTCTCTCAAAGATCTACTGGAAAATGGGGTCAGCCATCTGCACAGGTGTTCCACAGACCATCAGCCCAGGAGGAAGAAACAGATAGGGAGTTGATTCTAGCCATCCAAAGTATGGCAGACAAGGGGGAGGTGGTGCTGGTTGGAGACTTCAATATTCCAGATGTGGGATGGAGCATCCCAGCAACAACATTAACCAGGAGCAGATTTATCCTGGACTCTCTTCAAGGTGTCTTTCTTAAGCAACTGGTCATGGAACCAACTTGGCAGAAGGCAATACTGGACCTCATACTCACAAACGGGGACAGTGTGATTGGGGTAACAGTGGGGGAGCACCTGGGGAACAGTGACCACCGGTCACTGTGGTTTAAAATTAAAGGAGGAACAGAACCAAACCGCACAAAAACACATATCCTGGATTTTAGGAGGGCAGACTTTGGGAAAATGGGGACATGTTTGAAAGAGGCACTAATGGGAATGGGGAGGGAATCAGGGGTGGAGGAACAGTGGGCAATATTTAAAACAGGGATTACAAGAGCAACAGAATTATGCATTAAGCACATTAGCAAGGGGAAAAGGAGAAGGAAGCCATCATGGTTTTCCAAGGAGGTATGAGAAAGTGAAAGCCAAAAAGATTGCATTCCGACAATACAAAGAGACACAGGCAGAAGAGGGTAGGGAGAAGTATCAGGAGAAGCAAAGGGAGGTCAGTAAGGGAAGCCAAATCTCAGACAGAAGAGCGCATCACAAAATCAGTGGGTAGAGGGGACAAAACCTTTTACAGGTATATAAGTGAGAAAAAAAGGCAAAGGGAGGGATAGTGAGACTGAAGGGGGAGGACAGGGGCCGCATGGAGGATGACAATAGTAAACCTGACATACTGAACAGATATTTCTGCTCAGTCTTTATTGAGGAAAAGGAGGGCAATGGGCCTGAAGGGAGTACAAGGGGTGGGAATGGTGCAGGAATGGACACAAGTCCCTTTACATGGGAAATGGTCCTAAAGGAACTGGAAGGAATAAGAGTCAATAAAGCAATGAGACCAGATGGAGTACACCCCAGAGTCCTAAAGGAACTAAGAGAGGTGGTGGCTGAACCTCTGGCAATCCTGTTTAGCCGATCACTGGAAACAGGTTGAGGTACCCAAAGACTGGAGGACAGCAGATGTATTCCCCTTTACAGAAGCGGGAACAAAGAGGAAGCAGAGAACTACAGACCAATCAGCCTGACCTTGGTAGTGGGGAAGATCATGGAAGCACTACTGAAGGAGAGATTGGTGGAACATCTGGTTGCCAACAGAATACAGGACTCAAGGCAGCATGGTTTCACCGGGGGGAGGTCATGCCAGACCAACCTCACTGAATTTTTAGACTGGGTGACACGGGGGAGTGGATCAGGGAAGGCAGTTGAAGTGGCCCATCTGGACTTCAGCAAGGCCTTTGACACTGTGCCACACAGAAGGCTACTAAATAAATGGGAATATGGGAGTGGGCAGGACAGTAGTGCACTGGGTGGGTAATTGGCTAGACAGCAGGACACAGAGGGTGGTGGTAAATGGCTGTCACTCCACAGAGGGAACAGTGACCAGTGGGGTACCACAGGGATCAGTGCTGGGACCAGCCCTATTCAATGTCTTCATCAGTGACATTATGCAGGACCTAGAAGGCAGAATTTCCATGTTTGCTGATGACATGAAGCTCTGTTAACAGAGTGGACATGCCAGAGGGTGTAAACAGACTGAGGAGGGACCTGCAGAAGCTTGAAGAATGGTCAAGGGTTTGGCAGTTGAAATTCAACGCAAAGAAGTGCAAAATAATGCATATGGGGCACAAAAACCCTGGAACAACATATCAGTTGGGGGGTGAGGATATAGCATGCACCAAGCAAGAAAGGGACCTTGGGCTTATCATCTCTGATGACCTCAGGGTAGGGAAACAGGCAACAAGGCAGCAGGTAAAGCAAATAGGATGCTAGGATGCATAGGCAGGGGCATCACCAGTAGGAAAAGGACAGTCATAATTCCACTATACAAGACACTAGTGAGGCCCCACCTGGAGTACAGTGTACAGTTCTGGAGACCTTACCTATGTAAGGACATAGACAGGGTAGAGAAGGTTCAGAGGAGGGCAACAAAGATGGTAAAGGGATTGCATCACAAGTCCTATGAGGACAGACTGAAGTATTTGAATATGTACTCCCTGGAGGAGAGGAGGGAGAGAGATGGGATATGATAGAGACATACAAGTACCTTACAGGGAGAAACAGGGTGCAAGAATACACTATTTTCCAATGAAAAAGATGTTCCAGGACTAGAGGGCATGGGATGAAGTTGGAGGAATTGTGATTCGGAGGAAATGTGAGGAAGAATTTCTTCACAGAAAGATGGTGGACAAGTGGAACACCCTGCCAGAGGAAGTGGTGGGGGCTGAAACAACCATGGGATTTAAGAATGCATGGCACTGCTCCAGTTTCGCTGGCCATGTGGATGCTTCTGTGCCCTAACTGCCGTTGGAAAGTCATTCTGCGGTGTGCGGACCCGGTGTGCTGAAAGATCAGGCTCAACCTGGTAGTGCCCCCTGCTTCAAATGGTGGGTGTCCATCTGCAGGTGCAAAGGTGTCTTTGCCTTTACATGTGTGAGTGGGAGCGGACAAGGCGCGCTCCTGTTCACACCGGGGCACTGCTCTGCTCAAGCAGACACCTCAAGTCTGTTGTATGTGGTGGTGGGGTGCGCACACAGGTGAGGGCTGGCACAGAGAGTGCATGTGCAAGAGGCAGGTGCTACACTGAATGTGCCGGAATGCAGGGTGCTGCTCAGGTGGGTTGCTTGTCTTTGCATGGATGGGCGCGCGCCCGCACTGTAACCATGGACAAGAGGATGGCCCACAGTGGAAGACAGAAGCATCCTTAAGTCAGAGAATCTGTCTGAAGGGGAGGAGCCTGGCATGCGACAGGCATGGTGAGGGTGGTCGTGAGGGCCCCCGAGAGTCTTTGCCTCCCCCAGATCGAATTGGAAGCCAGCGTCTGCTGGAGCCAGTGGTCATGAGGGCCCCCAAGAGTCCTACCTTCCCCCAGATCAAATCAGAAGCTGGCAACTGCTGCAGGTAAGATAACATCAGATATTCGTAAGCCCAGGAGGCCATTTGCCGAACGCTACAGCCGCGTGTGTAGGACAAAGGAATTGGTGCTTCTTTGCGCCTTTTTTCAAATATTACTGGTCAGCAGAGCAATGGAGATAGTTTTCCATGTTGCAAACCTCATAAAGGAAGCAGCTCATTTACCATCTCACAGTGTTACTTTAATGGGTTAACCTGAGTGGACCTGTGTTTCACCCAGCCTTGGTGGTTACCGTAATTGCAATTTTAGTTGCAGATTTGGGACTCATAAGCATTCTTATTCTAACAACTCTTGTCCTGTAAAGCATATGCAATGGATGAAATGAATGAACCAGGGTTATCAATGAAGTCTTGCATTTAATATGCAGTTGGCAAATTGAATCATAGTGCTATTTAAACAAGCTATTTAAATAGTGTTAACACAGAAACCAACTTGTTAGTAACAGCGCAGCAGTCCCTCCCGAATGGTGTTTGCTATTTTGATTATATAACAACCCTTTCTGGTAAGCAAGCCTAAAGCCAGCCCCCTACCAGGTGGAACTCGAGTAATCCGAGCATAAGTGCAGCAGCCCCTCTTTGTCCTACCTGATATAACTCTGCCCGTTTTTGTCTCCTTTCACAGTCGGTGGTCGTGAGGGCCCCTGAGAGTCCTGCCCTCCCCCAGATCAAATCGGAAGCCAGCGTCTGCTGCAGGTACGATAACATCAGATATTCATAAGCCCAGGAGGCCATTTGCTGAATGCTACAGCTGTCTGTGTAGGACCCCGCTGGTGTTCTGCGCCGGCTCCCCACCACCACCACCACCCTCCTTGGTGAGCACCGCCTTTTATACGTGGTGCACAGTGCGCGGGGTGAATTAACCTATCAGCTCATTCCCTCATCGGCAGGTTATACTAACTGGACACTAGTGGCTGCCCGAACACTCTCCCCAGCTGCCTAAACCCATTGTCTCATCATGCTGCCTCTGCAAATCACTTTACTGTGCCTACTCTTCCCTCTAACCTCCCTCCCACCAGCCACCTACCCCGAATCTCCTTTTTCACCCACTAAAGGCTACTCATGGGCTACCTCTCCCCCACATCACACTACCTACAGCCCTGGCCCATCCCCTCATGCCACTCCAATCAACTGGAATATAGGCACAACCCTCCTGCCACCTTCCTTCCACACTGGGCTGTCAGTCCTACACCCATTGCCTCCAAAAAACTGTTCACCAGCCACACATCAGCAAGGCGAGAAATGTGACACTCTTAGTAAAACACCTAATACCACTACTACTACTACTACTCATAGCAGGGAATGTTGAATCAAATCCTGGGCCACCTGCCCTCCAAACAACCTCACCTCCCCAACTATCCAATTACCACAGGGGCTTAAAATTATGCATTTTAACATATGCAGCCTCCTGAACAAAATCACCCCCTCCAACCATACATCCTCTCCCTATGCCCTGATATCCTTATTATCTCTGAACCTTGGCTGAAACCCCATAACTTGGATGCCGAAGTATCCATCCCTGGCTATTCCCTCACTCGTCATGACCATCCGGGCAAAAAGAAGGGTGGGGGCATTGCCATGTTCATCTCCTCTAAGCTACAATTCGCACCAGTCCAACTCCCCAACTCAACGCACCCTATAGACTCCCTCCTACTCAGATTATCACTCCCTCATACTATCCCCTTATATATAGCAGGGTCCTACTGCTCTCCAGACACCCCCCTGAGTACCATCATTGAACATGTAGGCACCCTAAAATTGCTCGCTTCTGGGGGTGAACTATACATACTTGGGGATTTCAACATCAACTGGTTATCTAATACTAATTCTAAGCTCAAAAACCAGGTGACTGCACTAAACTTCTCCCAGCAAATCACCGAACCCACTCACTTAAACCATAAATCTCTTAACCACTCTGTCCTCGACTGGGCCCTCACCACACATCCCCATCGGGTGCTAGAAGCTGGTACCCTACTCGATTCCCTCAGTGACCACCACATGACTTACACAGTATGGAAAATATTCAAACCCCAGGCACCGCCCCCTCGAATACCACTCACTAGGGCTTACAAATCACTAGACCTTGCTGCACTCATAATCGACCTGTCTAACACTGATTGGCCATTTATTCAACATGCTTCTTCCATTGACTCGGCCCTGGGGTTTTTCAGATCCAATTTTCTCGCCATCTGGGACTACTACACACCTCTCAGAAGAGCCCCTGTAAGGGGCGCCCACCTACCTTGGGTAAATGCTCATATTATAGATCAACTCCATGCCAGGGACATGGCCTGGCAATCTTACAAGGCATCTGGGACACAGGCAGCCCTCCAACACTACCGCACACTCCGCAACGTAAGCACTGGGTAATTCACCAGGCCAAAGCAAACTACTTTAAGGTCTCTTTCCACTCAAACCTCAACCACCCAGCAAAATTCTGGAAGTCCTTAAAATCTCTGATCTCTTCCCCCTCCCAGCCACCCACCCCTGCCCTTAATGTAAATGGCTCCTTGGTAACGGACTCTGATGAGGTGGTCTTTGCTTTCAACACATTCTTCACTAACTGTGCCTCCTCCCTTCTTTCCACAAACATGCACCCCCCACCACGATCCCAGATCCACCCTTTCAACCCCCACCCCGATCCCCCTGCTTCTCATTTCGCCTGGTCTCCCCAGCCGAAGTGCTAGCTGCCCTCCGCACACTCAACCCTAACAAAGGTAAATGCCCCTCCGGCCTTGACTCCAAGATACTATACCTATCTGCCCCAGCCATTGCCACCCCACTGGCCTCCCTCTACAACCTCTCCTTCTCTCTTGCCAAGATCCTGGCAGTATGGAAACATGCCACAGTCATCCTTCTCCCTAAAGGTGGCGACCCCTCCTCACCGGGCAGTTACCGCCCTATCTCCCTTCTACCAATTCTAGCCCAAGTCCAGGAACAACTTGTTTTCTCTCAACTATCCGCCTTCCTCGACTCCTCCTCCTTTCTCTCACCCTATCAGGCTGGCTTCCAGAATTGCACTCCACAATCACCTCCTTACTACGGTTAACAAACGACATCCTCACTGGCATGGATAATGGGCAAGTCACCTCAGCCATCTTCATTGACCTAGCTAAAGCCTTCGACACGGTCTCCCACCCACTCCTGTTATCTAAACTCACCCTAGCAGGTCTCTCGGGGGAGGCTACCAGCTGGTTCCACTGTTACCAAGAAGGGAGGCAACAAGCAGTTAGAATTGGCTCATACACCTCTGCCCCACTACATGTCACAATAGGTGTGCCACAAGGCTTGGTCCTTGGCCCAATACTCTTCTCTATCTTTCTAAATGACCTGCCCTCCGTGTGCCCTCTTTCGTCCATTCACATGTATGCTGACGATATGCTACAGGTCCCTCCCCCACTGTAGTGTCATCCAAACTCCAGGAGGATTTTAATGCAATCCAACTCTGGTTCCGCTCTAACCAGCTATTTCTCAACCCAAAGAAAACTGTCTCACTCACCTTCGGGACCAGGCAAAGGCTCTCCCGGGTCCACACATTCCCTTCCTTCCACACCTTAGATGGGACCCTCTTTGAGACCTGCACCTCATTCAGATACCTCGGGATCTGGCTAGACCAGCACCTAGACTTCTCAGCCCACATTGACTCTATCCACAAAAAACTTCACCCAAAACTGGGAGCCCTTTACCAGAATAGAGGTTACATTTCCCTGCCAACCCGAAAAGAAATTGTTCAGAAAATGATATTCCCACTTTTTGATTATGGAGACATAGTTTGTAGCTCGGCCCCCCAAGTCCTCCCTTGCCAGGCTGGACCCTCTCTTCCATTCCTTCTGCTGTTTTGCCCTGGACCGCTCACCCACAACTCACCACTGTGATCTCTATAGATCCTTAGACCTTTCTTCCTTACAGGACTGGAGAATGGCACATTGTGCCAAGATAACAGCAAAATACTGGTCCCAGTCCCTCCCCCCATACCTTGCTAATACCCTAGCTGCCCAAACCCTTTCATCCTACACCCTATGTAATCTCGACTGTAGGCTACTCACCCTCCCATGCATGTCCTCCGCCCACGGTCAGCGTGCATTCAAGTACCGAATGCCTTACCTGTGGAACGCCCTCCCAGCTGAGATTAGACACTCCTCCTCCTCTCTGCAGCTCAACCTCCTCCTCAAACAGCATTTTCGCCACCACCTGCATGTGCAGCCAGCCCCATAAGGTATCCGAGTACTTGAATGTCTGACTACGTGTGTGTGCATATTAGTTATGACATGTTAACAATGCTATTACTGCTGCACTTAAGCCTCAGTGTGTGCTCTAGCTGCACAGTTTATCTTCCCCTGCCAAGAGGCAGGTGTATCTTGTACAATGTGATTCTCTCTTGACCTTGCATTTGTGTTGCGGCTTGTAATGTATGTTGCACTGTATACTGTCTATCCTAAATCCCCCTCCCCCAGGACGCATCTGGAATCGGGCATTGCACCACTCAGTATGCCTTCCTGGTAAAATGCTTAAATAAATAAATAAATGGGATGGACATAAGGGAATTCTGGAGGTCAGGGGTAAGGGGCAATAGACTTCTAGAAAAACGTAAAGGAAACTTACAAGCTCGAATGGGCAGGCTGGGTGAGCCATAGGCCCTTACCTGCTGACAGTGTCTATGTATCTATGTACTGTTATGGTAAGTTATTACTTAACTGTACTATCTTACTGCGAGAGGGCTCTTGCAGTAGGTAATAACCATTAGGACTGAGTTCCAAGCAGTGTAATTCAGACAAAGGCTGAAGCATAGGAGACAGGAAAAGTCTGCAGTAGGTACCAGATTAAGCCAGGAGCCCCTGAAGGATGGCTAGTCGAAAGTCTGCCCTATGCCTAGAGGCAATGTCCAGACTGTAGTGTTTGGTAAAGGTGTGAATAGAGCTCCAAGTGGCTGCCGCACAAATGTCTGTGGCAGAAACATTCTTGAAACAAGCAGTAGATGCAGCCATGCTGCTGACTGAATGTCCCTCGACTTCCCCGGAAGGGGCTTGTTATACTTCTGATAACAAAACAAAATGCAGTTTGCTAACCATTTGGATAAACACTGTTTGGAAACTGCTGCACCCTCTCTCTTGGGTGCAAAGGAAACAAAAAGCTGATCTGTTTTACAGACTGACTTCATCCGGTTCATATAACGCAAGGTTCTGTGCACATCGAGTGTGTAGAATGGCCTCCCCTTGATTAGAATGCTCATGGTAATACACTGGCAAGTGTATAGCCTGATTCGAAGTGAATTCAGACACCACCTTAGGCAGAAACTTAGGATTTGTATGCAGAGTCACCCGGTCTCTGTGGAAAATCAATAAGGCTCCTTACACATCAGGGCCTGAAGCTCGGAAATTCTTCGAACCGAAGTAATGGCAACTAATAACAGCACTTTCCAGGAAAGGTAGCACAGGTTGCAACTCATGGCTAGTTCAAAGGGATGCAAAGTTAGTTTCTCGAGGATGAAATTTAAATCCCACGGAGGAACAGGGTTCCAAACTAGGGGTTTCAGATGGAGAATTCCTTTCAAAAAAGTTTTGGAAACATTCAACTGTGCCATAAAGTCTTGCCATCCTCCGGATTGCAATAGGCAGAAATGGCAGCAAGTGGACCTTCAGTGAACAATAGCTAAGGCCAAGGTCAGAAAGATGCAGCAGGTATTCCATGACCTGTGGGACAGGGCATGAAAAAGGGTCCCATCTTCTGTTGGTTGCCCAGATGGAGAATGTCTTCCGTTTCACAACACATGTGGTTCTTGTGGATGGCTTTCAGGCCTCCACAAGGACTTGGGCTACTCTTGAAGAGACTCCAAAGTATGTGATAGCTACGTCAGCAGGTGCCACACATGAAGGTGAAGGGGCTTGAAGGCCAGATGGACCAGCTTGCCCTGGTCCTGAGTCAGCAGATTCTGGTAGAGGGGCAGGGGAACAGAAGGTTCCACTCTCAACTACTGAAGCAGAGGAAACCACACTTAGCGAGACCAGTAAGGAGCTATGAGGATCATGCCGGCTCCTTCTTGCTGTAGAAGTACCCTCTGCAACAGTGGAAAGAGAGGGAAGGTGTACAAGAACCTCCCTGTCTAGCAGAGAGACAGCACGTCTCACCAGAAAATGCCATGCCCAGGAACGAGCAAGTAGAAACTGGGTGGTTTTGCAGTGAATGGGGAGGCAAACAGATCGAGATCTGGGTGACCTCATTGACCGAAGATATCTTCGACTACTTACTGCCTCAGTTCCCACTCATGTGTCCTTGTCTGAGTGCAGCTGAGGATGTCTGCCAGGACATTTTGAATGCCTGGGACATGCACTGCCATGAGCTGCAGGCTGTGCTGTATCACCCAGTGCCACACATGCATTACTTCCCTGCACAGTGGATATGACTGCATGCCTCCCTGTTTGTTCAGGTACCAGACCATGCACATGTTGCTCGTCTATACCAGTAGAGGCTCAGGAAGGAGTAGGTGCTGAAAAGCCTGAAGGGCATATAGTACAGCCCGCATCTCCTGCACACCGATATGCAGAGATAGCTCCTGCTGAGAACAGGATCCCTGTGTTCTGTGGTTGCCCAGATGGGTGCACCAGCCCTGACCTAAAGCATCCGTTGTCAGGGTCTGAGGTGGAGGGAGCATCTGAAAAGGAACCCCGCTAGTGAGACTGGACAGATCCTGCCACCACAGGAGATCCCGATGCATGGGGCTTGACACCAGAATCATGTGATCCTGATCAACTGCTTTCTGGTCCTACTGGACCCAGACAGTCCACTGTGTAATCCACATGTGGAGCCTGGCTAGGGGGACAGAGGGAAATAGCCACTGCCGTCAGGCCCAGAAGGCGTAAGACCAAATGGGCCAAGGTTCATTGGCTGGCTGCCACTTGGCTAGCCTGCTGATGCAAGGTTTCCGCCCAGTTCAAATGGAGGAAAGCTTGACCCTGAGCAGTATCCAGCACTGCCCCAATAAATTAAAGGCATTGTGAAGGAACACGGTGAGATTTACAGTAATTCACCGTGATCCCCACTTGCCTGAACAGATTCAGGGTAGTAGTCGGAGAGGCCACCAGACTGTCCCTCGACGGTGCTGACAGGAGCCAGTCATCGAGGCACGGGAAGACATAAATTCCCTGGTGATACAGAACCACCACCGCCACTGATAGACTCTTGGAAAACACACTGGATGCCGAGGAGAGGCCAAAGGGGAGCGTTTTGAACTGGAAGTGTTCCCCTTGAAAAATAAAGTGCAGGAAGTAGCAGTGGAAGGGATAAAATAGGGATATGCAGATATGCATACTGCATATCCAAAGCAGAAAGATAATGACCCTGGTGCAGAAGAGGCAGCAGACTTGGTAGGGTCAGCATGCGAAACCTCTTGTACTCTATGTACAGGTTTAGCGTTCTGAGGTCCAGTACTGGACGGAGGTCCCCTGTCCTTTTGGGGACCAGGAAGAAGTGAGAGTAATATCCCTTTCCTTCCTGGATCTGAGGAACAGACTCAATAGCTGACTTTGTCAGAAGAGCTCGGATCTCTTCCCTTATGAGAAGAATGTGGCCTGTGGCCTATTGGGTAGTGAAAGAGAATGGAAGGATTTCTGGGTGGTCTCTTTGAGAATTCGATAGTATGGCCTTGAGCAATGAGCTGAAGGACCCATGTGTCTTAACTGATCGACTTCCACCCAGCCAAGTGGTTGGCAAATCTGCCCCCTACTGGTTTCTCCGGAGCTGGTGGTGGAGGCTGGGGGCCCTGCCACATGTCTGGAGGTGGGGAGTGGGGAAGAGCCATCCGGCAGCCCTTTGAAGCTTGGCTGAGGGGGTGGCTCATGCCAACGGAGCCCGACGTTTGTTCTGATGTCTGGCTGGCTATTGCCTAGTCTGGTGCTGTTGCTGGTGACAAAATGGCTGTTTTGACTTGGTGTTAGAGCAATACATAGACTGGATAAGCGCAGTGCCTTGCCCTGTCCTGGAGCTCAGTGATTATATCCTTGACGTCGCCCCTGAAAAGGTCTGGTTCCCTGAAAGGGGCATCCTGGATGGCCAACTGGACATCTTGGGCCAATCCAGATACCCTCAGCCAGGAGGCTGATAGCCATGGTGGTACTCTGGGTAGAGGAATCTATCACATCATATGTCACTCTTAGGGAACCCTGGCAGGAGCTTTCCGCAGTCTTGACAGTCTGGGAAATTTTGGTTTTAGCCTCAGAATCAGGTAAAGACTCAAATTCCGATTTCAACTGTCCCAGGATAGATTTCGGATATACAATCATGCGTGCCAGGTAGTTCAAAGCTCTGAGGGCCAGAGTTGAGGAGGAATAAACCTTGCAACCAAACTGGTTTATTTGCTGTGACTCCTTGTCTGGAGGAGAGGTGCTCAAGTGTTTACAGTAGGCTTAGCCATTCAGTCATGAGCCACCTTAATGACCACCGAGTCTGCTTTAGGGTGAGAACTAAGATGGTCTTTACCCTCAGAGGCTCGATACAGTTTATTGGTCTTCTTGGTGACTGCGACCACCGACGAAGGTTGCTGCTAGACCGTGGAGGCCAGGTCCTCATTGGTCTATCCACAGAGGAATGAGCAGAGGGGACAGCTCAGGCATAGCCAGGTGTTCCGCCTGCCTCTTGTGCTGGGGATCCTGATCCTCCGTCTTCCACCCATTTGCCTCCTGAATCTTCTGAAGGATCTCAGGAAAGGAGGGGTCTTCTGGAGGGGACTTGGGAGACTCTTTGGGCTTTGGATCCACTGGAGAGGGGAGTCTCAAAAACCTGAGGTGGAGGAGTCTGCGGTGTCTGAATCCGAGTCTGATGACGGACTTCCATCTGGAGGCAGACCCCTTGGGAGCAGGATCTCCTGCAGTGAGACCGTGAGGTCCCTGCTTACACTGGCTACCATGGTAGGATGTGAGGTCTGTCCCATGGTAGAGGGTCGAGACTCCACTGGAGAGGGAGATCTCAGCATAAGGTCCGTGCAGCCCAGCGTGGAAGCCGTGGCTGGTAACTGCTGATCCAGTCCTGAGACCAACTGCATCCTGGTTTCAAACCACCAAGACTGTAATGGCTCCCTAAAGTCCACCTGAGGCTGAGGTAGTGGAGGGGGCAGAGGGGGGGGGCTGATAGATGGACAAGTATCCTGGGAAGATAAACCCTGGTGCCATATAGCTCGGCATTGGGTAATGGTAACCCAGCGCTCCATAGGGCGAATAGTCCGGTGTTGAATACCCCTGCATGGGGTATCCTGGCATGTGATACCCTGGCAGCAGGCATCTTGGTGGAGGATAGTGAGGCACAGGGTAGCCTGGCATTGGGTGGACTGGTGAAGAGCCCAATGGCAGAGCCAAGGGACCAGCCGGAAGTCCTGATGGCAAGTAACCTGGCATCGGACCTGATGGAGGAGCCAAAGGTCATATCGGGGGCTTTGGCGCTGGGTAGCCAGGCATAGACCTTGTAAGGGGGCCTAAAGGACCTGATGGGGGCCCTGACAGAGGGTTAGAAGGGCCTGGTAATGTCAAGTCAGATGCCAGAAAGTCCAAAGGAGGTTCCAGCATCAGCCCCAAGGGGGCTGGCCCTGACAGGGGAGCCTGTGGAGTAGGGGACCCCAGTTCTCGCGAGAGGACCGGCATCAGGCATTCCGGTTCTGACTCCGCATGTGCCAGAGAGCCAGAAGACACCACCAGGGGAGGTGGCGAAGGAGGATCCTGAGAGGGAGAACCCTCTGGGGAGGTCTGTGACTGAAGCGGCAGCGTGCGCTGATCCAAAGGATTGTGCCAGGTCTGTTATCGGGGCCAGATGGAAGCGCTGTTGCAGGGTGGATGCCAGAGGAACTGGCAAGCGACTTATCAGCTGAGGCCAGGCATTCATCAGAGGTGCTGACGACTGACTTATCAGCTGCACCATCAGACTTAGAACCCAGGGTTTTGAGGGGCTGAAGGGTGGAGGAGCTCTCCGACAGATCAGAGGCACCCAACTGAACTGTGACCAGCTCAGGTGGGGGGACAAAGGGCTGCTCCCCGCAAGGAGGGGCAGGCTTGGTTGGAGGAGTGGTACCCACAGCAATGGAAGTCCACTCATCAGCTGCAGTCCCCGAAGGAGACTGTGAGTGGGAAGGAGACCAATCGCAGTCCCGGTGCTTCTCCTTGTCCTTGTTCTTCTTATGGGAATCCAAAGAACCCCCGGGGAGGAGGACAATTCCCACAGCTTCTGCAGCTTCTTCTGCATGGAAGTCATCCTTAATTTAAGAATGTAGGCTTCCAGGGCCTGTTGGCGGTGATTCCGTGTGGCCTGGTTGAAATTCTGGCAGGCCTCTCAGTCCTCGGTCTTCTGCTCAGGTCCCAGGCGGAAGAGGCAGTGGGAATGTCCGTCCTTATAAGTGAGCTGAGTGCCGCAGGAATCGCAATTCTTCTTATGCTACTTGGAAGGCACTGGAGAAGACAAGAATAAAAAAGTAATATTTTTCAACAATTTATAGAAAGAAATAAAAGTGATGAAATACTCATTTGAAAATGGCAGTCGACTGAAGCAGCATTCTCGGTGAGGTTGGACATGTGCAGGTCGACAGCGGAAACGAACTGGAGGGTGGGCATGGGGACCACCCACCAAATAGTGTCACGCTGACAGCCATCACGTGATGTCAGGTGGGCAGTCCCCCACCAGACACTGCTAGCTAAAGATTTCTATGTGGTCCTAGTGCCTGACATCTCTAGTCCTAATGGTTATTACCTACTGCAAGCGCCCTCTCGAAGTTAGATCTGGTTGATATTGAAGATTTTTGTAAATTTAATTCAGAAATTGACAAATGGTTATTTAGCTCATAACTAATACATCCACTAGGAGTGGAAGGTAGCCTTGATGGGCCTAGTGCCTTCCTTCTACCTAAGCATCATGAGAATCATGGGATGAACAGATTTAGCTCCTGGAGGTCCAGATTAGGCTGGAGATCCCCTGTGCATTTGGGCACCAGGAAGAAATGAGAATAGAACACTCTGCCCTGTTGAGTCTCTGGGAGGGTTCTATGTCCCTGTTTTGCAACAAAGAGTGAATTTCCTCCCAAAGTACTGGAGTGTTGTCTGGAGGGTAAGAGGACCAAACTGGGTTTTTTCTGGAGGCCACTCTAGAAGTTCCAGAATGTGGCCACTTTCTATGATCTGCAGAACCCAGGCATCTCTGGTGATTTCCTTCCACTTGTCCACGTGTAGGGAGAAGTGACCCGTACCACCACCTCCTTTCTGAAGGGAAGGGATTGGGCAAGAAGTCAGGCTGAACCAGCCAGGGTGGCCAGGGGTGCTCCTTCTCCTTTGGGGGTTTGTCCTGTGGTGGAGGAGGGTGTGGGCAGGAGCTGCCCGGTGCTTAGCCGGGGCTTGCTGGAGGGCCTGGGTCTATGTATAGACCGATAAAAAAGCATTCACTAACTACTATTTGGATGGTTATTGTGGTATATGGAGTGGATCAACTGCAGGGCGTAGCAGGAGGCTTGCAGTTGAGACAGTATGTCCTGCACATCTGAGCCAAATAGCTTGCAAACCCTAAAGGGGACATTCAGGAAGGACAATTGGACATCCTGAGCAAAGTCAGACACTGTCAGCCAAGAGTGTCTACAAAGACAAATGCCCACCATGGCAGCCCTAGCTAAAGCATCTGTGGCCTTGAAGGAGGCCCTAAGGAGGTGAGTACCAACGTCGGACCTGGCTTTAAGAGACTGCAGCAGCTACTGTTTCAGGGGATCCTCTGGGAGGGCCTGGGAAACATAGAAACATACAATTTGACGGCAGATAAGGACCGCTTGGCACACCCAGTCTGCCCATTTCCCTACCTACTGGATAAGCTGCAGATCCTAGTTAACCAGCAGCCTACTTCTTCTTACCCCCAACCCCCAGAATTGCCTTATGACTGTCCCATGCATGCTTGAATTCCACCACTGATTTTGACTATACAACCTCCTCCTGAAGGCCGTTCCATGCATCCACAACCCTCTCTGTGAAAAAAATACTTCCCTAAATTACCTCTGAGCTGCCCCTCCTCTATCTTCAAATTGTGCCCTCTTGTTCTTGCACACCTCTTTTTTTGAAAGATGCTACCCTCTTGGACTTTGTTGATTCCCTTGAGGTACTTGAAAGTTTCTATCATGTCCCCTCCCTCCTCCTTTCCTCGAGGCTATACATATTAAGCTCCTTAAGTCTCTATATGTCTTCCGGTGCAGACCCTGCACCATTTTAGTTGCCCTCCTCTGGACAGCTTCCATCCTGTCTATGTTCTTTAGGAGATTGGGTCTCCAGAACTGCACATAGTACTCCAGATGGGGTCTCACCAGCTGTCTGTACAGAGGGATAATAACTTCCTGTTTTCTACTGGTGATGCCTCTCCTATGCATCCCAGTATCTCCTCAGCCCTCCTTGCTGCCCTCTCACATTGCTTGCCCACCTTTAGGTCATCTGATATGACTACCCCAGGTCCTTTCCATTTTGTTGTTGTTAGTATCTCACCCCATTGTGTACTCTTCCCTGGGTTTTTGTTTCCAGGTGCATTACCTTGCATCTTAGCATTGAATCTAAGCTGCCATACATTTGACCATTCCTCTAACCTTGCCAAGTCCCTTCTCATCCTTTCCACCCCACCCTGTGCATCAACTCTGTTGCAGATCTTAGTGTCATCTGCAAAGAGACATACTTTTCCTTCCAGTCCTTCTGCAATGCCACTTATAGCGGGTTTTGGTACTGGACCATATGGGCAATGTAATTTAACACCATAATGGCCAGTGTGATAGATGCAAATGTTCTGTTGCCAATGTAATCAAGCCTCCATGACTCCTTATCCGGGAGCAAGGAACTGAGGTTTTCTGGCTTCTTGGTGCAATCGTGGGCAGCACTGATGACCACCGAATCCACTTGAGCCTGATCAGTGAAGAAAGGCCTTCCTGATGGAGCCTGGTATAGTTTGTCTGCCTTCTTAGGCACAGCAGGTATCAAACTTGGTCAATGCCAGGCTGCAATGGTGTCATCTTCAAAGGGCTCAAGTAAAGGTGGGATGACCAGAGGAGGGACATCCAGAAGCTTTAAATAAGTGGCCAGTCGATGTCGAGCACCATCTTGTTTCTTAGTGTTGAAGCCCATGGCCGACTGTAATTGTTTCATGACTGAGACAAGGGAGGGGTCATCCGGGGTTACCACAGAGTATAGATCGGGGTCTCCTTGCCATCAGACAATACTGTGGAGGAGGAGTTGTAAGGAGTAGCTCCTACATCATTGCCCTTGTTGAATTCAGCTGGAGAGTTGAAGTCTGGACAGCACTCATCCTTGTCCCCCAAGTCCTGAGGGGAGAACGAGGGCCCAGTGTTCTGGGGTGTGGGCCATGGCCCTGCTGGAGAGGCAGGGGGCCATTGGGGGATAGGCTTTGGGGAGGAACAAGCTTAGCCTGCATGAAATCCCATAATGTGGTAAGCATAGCGTGGAAGTCCATTGCTAACAGTGTCAGACCCATCAGCGTCGGTTAGGGAGATGGTCGGTGCCAGGGTTGGTGCTGGAGTCAGCACTGGGGAGGGTGGCCGTAAAGGCTGGGGCCTGCATGGGGGCTCCTTGGCATGGGTTGGCATCAGGGATGGCAACAGCAACCAAGGCTCAGGCCAGGGTGACTCTGGAGAAAACAGAGGCTCCTGGCCCAAGACAATGACTGAAGAAATGGCTGTGGTCATCAGCAGGGGTATTGGCCATTACCTGGCAACCGTTGACATTGAGCCCATTGATGATGAGCTAGCATAGCCACCTTAATGAGTGCCCATGGAAAATAAGGGCATGAACAGCAGGAGATGTGAAGTCGGTTGGCAGCCAGAACCCTGGAACTGCCAATGGTAGTCCTGCAGGGGAAAGGTCATGCGAGGCGGGGGGACCCCTGATGATGAGTACAGCCCAGTTGGTACATGAAGTGGTGACTGGAATCGAGACAAGGAGGACTGGGTTCTGACCTTTGGACTGTCCTTATCTTAATGTTTCTGCTCCCCCATGGATTTTTCCCAGGCCTTGGAAGGCTGTGAACCCGCAGATGTCGAGGAGGAAGCAGAGGAACTTCGAGCATGAAGCTCCTTCTCAATTGGGGTGACCTTCTGCTTTCGCAGAAAAGTTTTGAAGGTCTGCTCTTGGTGCTTCCTGGTGGCCTGGATGAAGCTGCAGCAGATCACACAAGCCTGGGTGTCGTGTTTTGGGCCTAGGCAGCAGATGCAAGCCTTGTGGTCATCCTTCTCAGAGATCTTCTGACTGCAGACACACTTTTTGAAGTGGTTCCCGGAGATGGTTTTTGGCATAAATGGAGTGGGAAATCACTTTATTGCTAATGTGATACAGACTAGGGAGAGAAAACAAAAAAGTGAAGGTTTGAGGAAGAAATTTGGTGAAATGGCAGTTGACTGAAGCTGGCAGATCTCTGTGAAGTCCAAGTGATGGTCAATGGTGGGAAAAGAACTGAGGGGGGGAGTGCGGGGGCTGCCCATTCTTCTTATGGGATTGGCCGACGTCGACATATAATGTCGAATTGGGCGGCCCTCTGGTAGACTGCTAGCTAGAAAAACTTCTGTGTGGTGCTAGTACCTGGCAGCTATAGTTCCATAGGTATGGCCTACTGCAAGAGATATCCCCAGATGTATGTATGTGTATATATGTATGTATATATATATATATATATGTATGTATATGTATATATATATATATATATATATATATATATATATATATATATATATATATATATATATATATATATATATATATATATATATATATATATATATATATATATATATATATATATATATATATATATATATATATATATATATATATATATATATATATATATATATATATATATATATATTCATTGCAAAACTTCACTAATGCATCAGTTAGGTTGTTATTAAAGTGAAGAAAGCAGGGAAATGCGGCATTAGGGCTTCCAAATCTAATGCCTAACCCCCAACCAGGGTCTGCCTTGGGGTCATCGGTCCTAACGCTCACCCACCCCCGTCCTGTAAACACTGACAGGTGTCGGGGCCGTGCCTTGGGGTCATTGGCCCTAACACTGACCCTATTCCACAAGTAAATAAGCTGGGATGGGCACAGCATAGGAGAATGGGGTGAGCATTAGGGCCGATGACCCCAAGGCACACCCCATTTCGGAGTGGGACCACTGTCTGTGGACCATTATTTTTCTATTTACAGGTGGGTCTGTATGCGATCGGGGACTGGGGTGGGTCCGCTACACTACGGAAATTGTTGTATTATGGGGTGGGTTTGTATGTGATCTGGAACTGGGGTGGGTACTGCACACCATTCAACAGACTAATAAACTGCTCATTGACCATAGTAAAGTTCTATGAAGTAATGAGAAATAAAAGGGAATGAGCCATCCCCAAAAATAGAAAAAGACTTCAACAGTGTTTAGTTATGACTGCATCTGATAGGATACCAACTGACAAATGTAGCACAACATGCTTATGGTGAATTATGAAAAAAATAGATTTTTTCAAATAAAAGCTTTTTCTTATAAAAATACTTTTCCGAGATGTCAGTAGCAGAATAAGCATAGCAAAAACTACAGTAGGAATGAAGATAAAAAAATGTTTTATTCAGTTGACCTACTCAGGAAAATAATCAAACGGCACAATTCTTTAACCTTGTAAGTCCAAAATCAAAAGCGCACAAATGTACGTGCTATGCTTTAGAATTTAAATTTGTTTTCATTTTCACTCCTTCAATTGCAATGCAGGCTTCCTGCAGCAGTATGAACCTGCCTGCGAAAACAAGCTGCCTCCCTGGGGAAACAAGGTGCCTCCCCACAAAAACAAGCTTGTTTTCGCACAGCACACCGATTTTGTCACTGAAATTAAAAATGTACTAACTTTTGAATGGCTTACTATTTTTTTCACCAAACCTTCAAAAAGCACATCTGTGAGACAAAATCTTTGAACCCTGAAAATTTCAAACCACAACCAAAAGCAACTTCTGAGAAATGGCTGTCAAAAGAAACTGAAAAATAACATTTAAAAAAAGCAGAGAATTTTTGTGTTTTCACCACTCTGTATCTCAAAACCCACTAAAGGGATTGATGAGAGATTTGGCATGTCAAGAGATCTTCCCTAGTCGAAAAGTGTGCCAAATTTCTTGCAAATCCCTTGAACAGTTGCAAAGTTATTAAAGTGCAAAGTTTGAGGTTTAACATTAAACTGCCCGTCCAACTCTAACTATACTGGTGCTACTGTGTCAGTATAATATATATAGCCAAGCCGAGCATCTATGAGCCCATGCTTCCACCATTGGCCACCGCGTGAGGAGCCATGGAGGAGGTTTGCCAGTCGTAGGTGCAATCCATTTCAATTAATTAAATATTTAAATCAAAATAGTAATCAATGCTTTTGGCAGGCTGTGTCAATGCACTCCTTCTGTGTTGTGTTATGGGTGCCATTTCCCAAGGTGTCCCTTCATTAATCTCAAGTGTTTGAGTGGCAGGGGTGCTGAGGGAGGCTTGGTGCTATATCTACTCTTGCGCGTACTGTTTGCCATGCCCAAAATGGTGGCTATGTAACAGTGCACATGTGCGATGGCAGATGGGTGCGCATAAGGCTGCCATCCCCAAGATGGTGGTGAGGAGAACAGTGCACATGTGCAGCATAGACATCACCAACTCTAGTAAAGTCCATGAACCTGCGGAGAAGGTGGCATCCATACAAAGAAGGGAGCGCCACGCGGGCTCAGGTGCCATGATGAATGAGTTGGGACAACACTGCCATGTGCAGGTTGAGTAGGGGAGCTGGAATTGCATCGTCAGATTGTAAGCTATCAGTGGACTCTCCTCTGAAAGTCTTGCCTAATAACGTTAAGAGACATGCAGCCTGATGTAGGATGCCTTGAAGTAGCCCGATGAGGCAGCTGAATTGTGTTGATACTCATCTGGGGGCTGTGCTTGTAATTGTTTTAATCATTCTCTCCAGATATGTCCCATTGATTTGTACAGGTCACTGTGGGTCATTCAACAAGGGACCCAAGGAAACCCCCATGGCGAGCTCCTAACAAAACAAGTAATTTAGGGGGCCATGGTGGTGAACTGGGAGTTCACCAAGTTCAACCGTAGCCACTCTGTCAGGGGCTGCACAAACTAAAGGGGGGTTTCATATATATATATATATACACATATACATATACATATACATATATATATATATATATATACATATATATATATATATATATATATACATATATATATATATATACACATATATATATATATATATATATACATATATATATATATATATATATATATATATATATATATATATATATACATATATATATATATATATATATATATACATACATACATATATACATATATATATACATATATATATATACATATCATATATATACATATATATATACATATATATATATATATATATATATATACATATATATATACATATATACATACATACACACACACACACATATATACACACACAACACACACACATATACACACACACACATACATATCTATATATAGGCAAAGAACCTCTGTGCTCAGAAACACTGAGGCAATGGATTACCGAGTAGGGTCATTTGGCGAAGAAGTTTCAAAGAAATACAAAATCACACATGCTCCCACAATGCAAAGCATCATGGACTGTATATGCAAATCACCACAGAATATTATGCTGTGCGTGATTTTGTATTTCTTTGAAACTTGGCTTCCAGCCAAATGCCCTTTGGGGTAACCATTGTCCGGTGCTTGCACACAGAGGTTCTTTGTCTTTAAATTGTTTTTGTTTTAATTGGGTTCACCACAACATAACCCAGACAGACCATCTTAGGGTAGCTGGTTCATTCCACTGGGGTGTCAGACAGATGAGGCATACTGATGAATCCTGGTAGGATGAAACACGTGTCTATGTCTTCTGTTGGCACCCTTTGCAAACTGTGTGAGAGGCCTTTCGGCACCATGCATTTCTGCTTAAAGTTGAACCAGCATAATATTCTGTGATGATTTGCATATGCAGTCCATGATGCTTTGCATTGCGGAGGCATGTGTGATTATATATATATATATATATATATATATATATGTATTAGCTGCATGGTAGTGCAGCTATAGTTAGGGTTGGCCGGCCACACCCAAAGTTTTGCAGTTTAATAACTTTGCAGTCTTACAACAGATGTACAATAGATTTGCCTGACATTTTACATGGACAGTGAGTCACCATAGATATCTGGATCTGGCAAGTTGCATTACGGTTAGATAAGCGGTTGTGGAGCTGCAGAGCACCAAAATACGTGCAACAATGGTTTTTTTTTGTGCGTTTCTTTGCTCGGAGCTACAGCCCAAACGATTTGGTCATCTGGTCTGAAATCTTCAGCAAAGATGCAGTCTGGGTCACTGATGTGTCTTTTGAAGATTTGGTGAGGGTGTGGGGTGCTAGGTGCGGCTTTCAACCCTAACATCGAATTTCCTCACTTTTGGTGCTGTGGAACAACCCTAACTGATACATTAAACAGAGTTTTTTCCATGAATTTCTCTTCTTTTTGAGAATGAGGACTATAAATAGTGAATGGAATGTGGTGGTGGGAGCACGGGCCCTTTGGGCCCCACGTTCCCACCATGTGATTTTTTTGTCACATAGTAACGGTAAGTGCACCACAAATGCAAGCACAAATGGTTACGCACAAGGTGACGCAAACATAAATGGTAATGCAAACGGTAATTTAAATGCAAGCGCAAAGTGATGCCAAAGCGAACAGTGATGCAAACGGAGATGCAAATGCAAACGCATACGGAAACACAACTGATAATGCACACAGTCACGGTACTGCAATTGGAAACATAAATGGTAATGGTAACAGCAACAATAATGCCAAAGAAAACAGAAATGCAAACGCAAGCGCGTACGGAAACGCAAACTGTACCGTGCATGTTGATGGTACCACAATTGTAAACACAAATGGTAATGGTAACAGCAACAATAACGCCAAAAGAAACAGAAATGCAAACACAAGCGCATACAGAAATTCAAACCGTAACATGCACGGTCACAGTACCACAATTGTAAACACAAATGGTAATGGTAACAGCAACAATAACGCCAAAGGAAACAGAAAAGGAAATGCAAATGCAAGCATGTGCAGAAACAAAAACTGTAACACACACAGTCACGGTACTGCAATTGGAAATGCAAATGGCAACGGTAACAGCAACAATAATGCCAAAAGAAACAGAAATGGACAAGCAAACGCAAGCGCATACAGAAACGCAAACTGTAACATGCATGGTTATGGTACCGCAATTGGAAATGCAAAATAGTAACGGTAACAGCAACAATAACGCCAAAGGAAACAGAAACGCAAATGCGTATGGAAATGCAAACTGTAATGCGCACAGTCACGGTAACGCAATTGGAAATGGTAATGGTAGCAGCGACGACGCAAAATGAAAGACAAACAAACACAAACGCAAATGGAAGGGCTGCTGCAAACGCAAATGATAAGGCGCACGGTGGCGCAAATCGAAATGCAAACAAAAGCAGTAGTGGAGATGCAAATAGTAACAGTAACGCAAATGCAAGTGCAAATTAAAACACAAAAGGTAACGCACATGGTGGCGTACATGGGAACGCTAACATATATGGGTACGGAAACGCAAGTGGAAATGCTAAGTGTAACAGTAAGTGGAGTGCACACCCTGTTTTCCCCAACAGCTGCATAGAGAAACACAGTGACTACAAAGAATGTATGCATAATAAAGGGCCCCAGACCAGAAAAGGAGCACTTGGAATACTAAATTGCTTATATCTCACGAACTGTACGACGCACAAAAAAATTAAAATTTCATACGATTCATGACTTTCTTGGCTAGTTTTGTACTTAGCCCTATAGTGGGGGGCTAAGCATTTTTCCGACGAAAAGTCCGTTATCTCACACCGTTTCCGAGATATGGGCCCCGAAAGGCACGGTGGACGTCGCAGTGTTAGTCTATGGGAAAAAGCATCAATTGCAGAGTACTGTAACTTTGCATCCCTACAATATATTTTCACCAAACCACCATAAGGCACATCTGTGGGATGTTGTTTTTTTCCCTCCAAATTCCAGCCCAAAAGACCAAACCGTTCTTTTGCAGCAGGGTGGCAAACAATTCCTGTTGTTTTGGCCGTAGTGTTGCAAAGCAGTGTCATGATTTGTGACACTCTCACAAAAAAAATCACGAAGGTGTCACAAGTGCGACACTACTTTGCGACACTACAGATTACAAAAATTTGAAAACCATTAACACCCCAAAAAAGACATGGCTAGCATCCTTAGGGCTCGACTAGGTGAACACGAAAAGAATTGTGTCCCTAGAGGGTCCCAAATTTAAATACCAATCATTTCTGTTACCAGTAACTGAAAAAAAAAATGTCTGACTCACAACACTACAGGGGGTCATTTGCGACACTAAAACCTGCAGTTGTGACACTGTCAAACTTGTTAAATTTTCCCATTGACTATAATGGGAAACTTGTTTTTTTGAATAACTTTTGAACCGTTTAATATTTTTTCACAAAATCTTTGAAAGGCACATCAGAGTCTCTGGCTGCATGTTCCCTGAAGATTTTGGACCAGTCGAGCAAACCGTGCGACCTATAGGCATGAGCAAAGAATGTGCAAAATAGCGTAAATGTGCTATGGAATGTTGCTTAATAACTCCACAACCGTATATCCGACTGGCATGACACTTGGCAAATCCCAAGATATATGCTAATGCTCCATGCCTGCCAAATTTCAGGCACATCTGTCATACAGTGACAAAGTTATTAAGGTGCACAATTTCACCATTTAACCTAAATGGAAAATTAACTCAACTATAGTGGAATACACTGTGCTACTATAATATATACACACACACACACACACATATATAGAGATATATATATATATATATATATATTTAAAAGTTTTACCAGGAAAGCATACTGAGCAGACTACTGCTCGATTCCAGATGTGACCTGGGGGGCCGGGAGCAAGGGAGTAGACACAGGGTATAAATACATATTTGAGTACAATCAGCAATGCATAAGTACAGGACATATTATGTACCGAAATAGAGGTAGAGAATTAGATGCAGACAGCTTAGACAATGCCTAAAGAATATTGGGAGATTCAGTTACACATGATATCAGTGGAGACAACACAGAGTATACAACAACAGTATGTAACAAACGGCAAAAGTTTAGGTACAGCAACAGTCTGTACAGAGCTAGATTAGGAAGTGATCCAAACATAGCCTACTCATGGCCAGTTGGGATTAGCCAGGTGGAGTGAGATGGACAGCTTAGATAGCCTGGCTAGAGCTAGCTGCACAGTGACAGTGGGGACTACTGTCCCTAACTAGGGTCCCTGACTAGCCATGGTTCAGAGTAAGCAGTCTAGGTGCATGGGCAAGAGCAACAGAAATGGTCTTGAGGAGGAAGCTGAGTTTGTTGGCATAATTGGTTTGCCAAATGGCCAGTGGGGAGAGAATTCCATAGCTTGGGCACACAATATGAGAAAGCCGCCTGTCCTGAAGTGGAGGTCCTACGTGGGATGTTCAAAGAATGGGTGTCAAAATTTCTATGGGAGTGCGAAGGTGGGGAGGGGGTATGGACAGGGCATTGAAGAGGTACAGAGGTAGAGACTGGGTCCAGAACTTGGCCATGAGCCTGGCACAGTGAGGCATCCTCCTATCCTGCAGTGAAGGGAGGTGTAAGTTCTGATAGAGGGAGCAGTGATGTGTACTGGGGGGGGACAGTCAAGGGCAAAACCACAGAAGGAGTGGAAAAGGGTGTCCAGTCTGGTTAAGGTAGTCTTATGAGCAACACAATAGATTGCATCATCATAGTCAAAGATAGGGAGGATCATTTTCTGTGCAGTCTCCCACCTGGCAGGAAGCGGATGCAGCCGTGGTTCCGGTACTAGGCCCTGAGCTTGGGGTGTAGCTTCTTGTGGAGTACATCAGCTTGTACATATATGCAGACCTAGGAAGCAGCTCAACTGTAGCCACTGAGCAGAGGCTGCAGGAAGTAATAAATGGTCTTAATGAATACTCAATCACAACTGCTGTAGCTGAGGCTATAGGAGCGTAGGGGCAAAGTAACAGAGAAGGCAAATCCCTGTACATCAGTCCACGGGACACCAAGTTTAAAATGGCTATGTTGCATGCAGAATACATTTTAGCAATTTTCCCTATCTGCACGAGCAAGACATCTAGCTTAGACTTACTAGTAGCAGTGTGAAGATCACCTGCATGCGAAGGAGCCTTCCTACATATCCATTATTAAGTGCTTTGCACTAACAATCTTATAATATGGTCACTGAAGCTGACCTAGGTCTCTGATAAGCAGCTGAGGTTAAGTTAAGTGAGAGGTATTGCTTACCTTGGTCAATGAGATTTTAAATGTGAATTCTGTTAGGCGCTATCACAGGGCTAGTAAGAGTGCTGCAGCCTGATCAGATGCACATACTGTTAAGAACTGGTTTGAGCAGGAAGGTAAGTGCTAGTTAAGGCAAACTAAAATGTGATCCTCCGACCACATGTGCTTCTAGCAACCTATCAGGTGGATATAATAACCCTAAGGTAAGGACTTAGTGCCATGGATGTACTTAAAACATAATGACTGGATAAACTAGGCACATATACACGCTGAGTCTTGTCCTAGATTTTTTTAATAATGTCTGTTTATTGTATGTATTTAATATGTTTTTCAGAAGTACTGTGTCTTTAAGAATTTACAGATATAAGGGGTAATGTGCAATGTGTCCACTAACCTTTGAAAAAGCACCCTTGTATGAAACGAGTCAGGTGGCAAGGACAGCAGGAGAGAGGGGGTTCCAGTACGTGACGTTTGGCATGAAATCACATCTGTATACTGCTCTGGATTTTGAAGTTTTTCACATTTCTGCACAGTTTTACATGAATAAACAAGAGCTACCAAGTTAAACCATTTCCTTTTCATTCCTTTCAACTGCACGTCAACAGCGAGTCTTAAGTAGGTGCTGGTCATCCCTTCTCATCCTAAGGGATACAGGGATATGGGGAGCCATTAGATCGGTAGTGATGTAAATCAACATAAAATGACATACTTTTTTGACCAGTCTTTTGTTTCTTGTTCCCTTAATGTCTTGTGAACTAATAATTGTTCATTAGTTTACTAAAAAAGCAGGCTGTTGGCCTAGTGGTGCCCCGGCAGTGACATGTGTGGCCCAGTGGTACCAAAGCAGTGACCTGTGTAGAGCAGTGGTGCCACGGCAGTGATGTGTGTGGGCCAGTGTTGCCACGGCAGTGATTTGTGAGGCCCAGTGATGCCATGGCAGCAACTTGTACAGCACAGTGGTGCCATGGCAGTGACTTGCGTGGTCCAGTGGTGCTGTGCCAGTAATTTGAGGGTGACACATAATGTCGGCGAGTCCACAAGTCGGTGAGGGAATTACGGTGAGTCCGAAATGGCCACATAAGTTTTACCCCCTATCCAAGGTACTACCTTGGAGTTGGTTATTCAAGTAAAGGGGGTGCGCCCCCCAGAAAAAAAAAACAATCACCATTTGTGTTCTTGTCATAATTGCTTTGCAGTTCTGGACTCACCCTTCCAGAATCGCTATTATCACATAGAACCAATTTGAGAAGCCCAGCGGTGTTGTAGCAGTGACTTTCGCTGCCCAATGATGTCACAGCAGTGACTTGTGCGGTGCACTGCACTGTGAAAATGACTCGTGCATCACAGTGGTGATATGGCAGTGATTTGTGTGGCCCAGTGGTGCCACAACAGTGACCTGTGTGGCCCAGTGGTGCTCCAGCAGTGACTTGTGTGGCTCAGTGAAGTTATAGCAATGGCTTCTGTACCCCAGTGGTGGTGCAGCAGTGACTTGTGTGGCCCCCGTGGTACCACACCAGTGACTTGTGCAGTGTAGTGGTGCCAAGGTAGTGACTTGTGTGGCCCAGTAATGCTGCAGCAGTGACTTGTGTGGTTCAGTGGTGCCATGGACTCGTGTGGCCCAGTGATACTGCACCAGTGACTTGTATGGCCCCGTGGTGCCACTCCAGTAACTTGTGCAGTGCAGTGGTGCCGCACCAGTGACCTGTGCTATGCAGTGGTGTCACTGCAGTGACTTGTGTCCCTCGGTGGTTCCACAGCAGTGACTTGTGTGGCCCAGTGAAGCCCCCTCTAGTGAACTGTGCAACTCTCTGTCAGACCAGAGTTTGCATGCAGTCCCCAGAATCCCCAGCTGACGCAAGCAGGTTTCCTGGCACTTCATAGGGGAGACACAGTGCTTAGCTCTTGTGGATATAGGAGCATGAGTCACCCCAGCATTTAAGCAAACCCTGCCAGACGAACATGGAACATCACTAACATCAGCTGCGAAGGGTGTGTTCCTCCTGCCTCCGGATGAGAGGAAGCATGCTGCCAAAATGTCAGCATGGCTCAGTTGGTAGAACATCTACCTCTGGGCCAAAAGGTCATGGGTTCTAGTCCTACACTGGGACTTGAGCTCATACCATAAATGCTGGCACTTGAGTGCAGTACTAAGGGGATGCTGCACCATCAGGGTGTGCCGTCCTTTGGATGAGACGTTAAACTGAGATCCTGTCTGCCCATCTCGAGTGCTGTCCTGGGGGGTGTCTAGGTGGAAGTAAAAGAATCCAAGACACTTTTCTCAAGAGTATAGAAATTGTTTGTTAAGAAAACACAAAAGCAAAAACCTATATACAATAATACAAGCAAAACATATTGGACAACATTATCAACATGAGAAATAAAGAAAGAGAAAATATTAACACTAAGATAGTAAGAAAAACAAGCATTTATCAGTGCCGAATGTTTGCTTGCTGGCATTGGCATTGGTAGTGTAGGAGTTGGATAGATGTATAATAGGAATAGCAGTGAAGTATTGAACTGAAGCCAACCCCACCACCACCCTGCAGAGACTGACAGGCATTGGGGTGTGCCTTTGGGTCGTCAGGTATAATGACCATGCCATTTCACCACACCCTACCCTGCAGACTCCGACAAGTGTCACGGTGTACCTTGGGGTCTTTGGGCCTTATGCTCACCCCACTCCATAAGGAAATACGGTGAGATGGGTGCAGTATAGGAGAATGGGGTGAACTTTGGGGCCGAAGAGTCCAAGGCATGCCTCGATGCCCGTCACTGGCTGCAGGGTGTGGGTGGGGGTGGAATGGCATGAGCAGTACAGGCGGCAATCCCAAGTCACATCCCTGATGCCTGTCAGTCTCTACAGGGTGGGGTGTCGTGGTTGGAAACCCTAACGCCCCAGGCGTTCGCTAGTATTTTCATTTCAAATTTTCAACAAGGGTTTTTTGTGACCCCCACCTCATGAACAGTGGCAATATCAGTTTGTTAGCCGAAAGCTGATTTTGCACAGTGACTATGCCATTTGGCACCACAGTTGCAAAAACACATTCTGAACAGGATGTGAAAAATGACAGCTGTACTGCTCACGGGGAGGTGTAAAAAAATGGCAATGTTGCAAATCTGGAGTGAAAATATAAAAAAACTGAAGTCACGAGCGTGTGTAGAAACTGCGCAACGCACACCCATAATGTAATTAGTTTGGAGATATTTTACAGCATATTGTCAATGCAGGCATTTCGGGACCTCCGCTCATGAACAGTGTCACTGTGATTTTTTTAATCTGTCCCGAACACTGATTTCCCACAGCGACCACGCATTTCTGCGCCGGAAGTGCGAAAACACATTTCGGCCAGGGTGTGAAAAATGACAGCTGTACTGTTCATAAGGAGGTGTGTAAAAATGCCAGTGTTGAAAATCTGGACTGAAAATAGTACAAATTCGTGAACTTACGAAGGTGCGAGGAAACTGCGCAATGCACGCTCATAACACAGTCATTTTATGGACTTCTGTCACCAGATTTTCAACATAGCCATTTTATGACCTCTGCTCATGAACAGTGTTACTCTGATTTTCTTAATCTATCCCTAACATTGATTTTGCATACCAACCACGCCATTGGGTGCTACATGCGCGAAAACACATTTTGGGCAAGACATAAAAAATGACAGCTGTACTGCTCATAAAGAGGTGTAGTAAAATGGCAATGTTGAAAATCTGGAGTGAAAATATTGAAAATTCACAAACTTACAAACGTGCATAGGAACTGCGCAGTTACAAGCGTGTGTAGGAACTGCGCAACGCACAATCGTAAAACAGTTATTTTGGGGAATTATTTCACCAAATTTTCAACATAGGGTTTTAGGGGGGGACCTACATCATGAACTGTGAGACTGTTTTGTTACTTGGTCCTGAAAGGTGGTCCCGCACAGTGACCACGAAATCACCTTTCGGGACTGAATAACAAAATGAAAGTGTCAAAATTCATGAGGTAGGCCCCCCCAAAACACTATGTTAAAAGTTTGGTACAAAAATTCCACAAAATGGCCAAGATATGCACCAAAGTTGAAGAAAACTATTTATGCCATTATACAGTTTACCGGCATTTCTTCAGTTTGTGGTCGGCTTTGAAGAGTGCAGACGTGTTCCCGCCCACCAAAGATCATCGTGCCAAACTCCAGAGGTAAGTATGGGTCAGGGGGTGGGGAGGTGGATGCAGAGGGTGGGTGCAGGTTGGGGAGGGAGGCAAGACAATCATGAGGACGCTTTTGTTTTCAGGTGCTTTTTTTTCTTTTGAACGACATGATTGTGTCAGGCTAGTTGGCTCCAGCGTGGCACCTAGAAGTCTGTGGGGGAAGAAGTGGGAGCCGATGGGGAATTGGGCACCCCATCAGCCATATGGTGCAGTGGGGGGGGGTGCATGAACACGCTGGGGTGGGCTCCCAGCATGCTACTTGAGTGTTAGGGGAGGGGGGAACTTGAGAACAAGGGAGTTGTCTATGACAGCTGTGTTCAGGATGCAGTGCTGAGTGTAGGCACTTTGAATACTTCCAACGGTACTATGTAAATTACCTGCCGACAGCAGTATGCAAATTGCCTACATGTTACAACCACTGATTGCAGCAATTTTTCGCTTTCACCTGTACGCCACTGCATTTGAATGACTGTCATAGACAGCTCAGACATTCATTGGCACAGTGCGGCCGAGCCTGCAAAAGGGAGCAGGGCGCTGGAAGTTGAGAGAGACACACCTATGAAAACTCGTATGGTGGCACTATGTTTCTTGCTCATGCGTGCAAGCAAACATAAAAATCAGTGTGTAATACATACAAAATTATGCCAAAGTTGGAATAGTTTCTGCCACTTCACACTGAAATACTGCCAGATAAAGGCCCAAAGGCAAGCTGTAATTGTCCTAATCAATTCAGCAGCTGGGGTATATTTTTGCTGCGGAACAAAATGACAGCGAGATGGCATAATGTAAAACTTCTAGGTGGCGAAAATAACTTCTAAAGTGCTGGAATTATACTTGCCACATTCAAGAAGATAAGTTCCCAAAACTAAACTTTCATAAGTAGGGGAGGGTAAGTGAGGTTCTTTCCATTCAGCTGCCAGACTGCTCCAAAAGTCAGTTACGTACAGATCCTGCAGGTGAGACTGAGTTTCAGGCTGCTGGATAGACACTGATGTGGGACAAAAATATTCTTCCCAAAACAGATGCTTATGGGAGTCTTACCACACACCTGACATGGCAACTGAGCCAAAGAAAGAAAATGCAAAGAAGAGAGAGAGAGAGAGAGAGAGAGAGAGAGAGAGAGAGAGAGAGAGATGCTTTGGTAATTTAAAGAGCAGGGGCCCGATTCTCAAAGACTCCGGCATGGCACAAGGTGCTGGCACCACAGAGAATGGCGCAGGGTGCACCTTGCGCTGACAGGTATGGCCTGGAGCAATTCACAAAGGCAGCCTGCGTCAAATGCAGGCTGCCTGCCACAAGTGGGGTGTGCGCCAGCCCTGTGCCCAGACATGGGCTACGACAAGGCACTAGGGGCCCTATGGAAGATGCAAGCTGCTGCTGCCCCACAACTGCAGTTCACAAAGAGGACACAGAGGGAGAATTTCTAAGTCCCCTTAGACCAGCCAGGGCTGGTCTAAGGGGACTTAGAAATAGATCACCTGGGAGAGCCGTCATGTCAGTGGTGCCACATGTCCCACCTCCCCAACCCTGATGTGCCCCACATGTGCCACAGTGCTGCTGGACTCCTATGGCGTGATGTGCATAGGGCATACAGGGCTGAATCCCCTGCCTGGTCCCCGATGTGCCCCGTAACATGTATTGGCATAGCTCTCCCCGTCCAGATCCTGATGCCCCCACCAGTATCAAGCACATGCCACTAACCCTCCCACTGGTGACCGTGGCCCTCACCCAGGCAGGTAATACTCATTCATCTCAGACAGAGCCAGACTGGCACAGCCCTTCTCACACCTCCGCAGCTGGTCCCTGACTGCACGGGACAGTGCAGCAGCCTGTACAGTGTACGCGCTACTATTAGTGCATACACTGCACAGTCCGCCGCACATTCTGGTCAGTCTGGGTCTGGCCACGGAGGTGTGGGGGGGCTGTGCCGGTCCCTAGCTCTGTCTGGGGATGGAGGGGCACTACTTGCTGGGGTGAGGGGGCACTTGACCACTGCTGAGAGAGTACTTGGACTACAACAGGGACATCGGGGATGGGGGGGGACCAGCTGGACATTGCCGCAAGAGGCTTGCGGTAAACCCCTTCCATGCGACTTGTGTTTGATGCATGGGAGGAGCTGCCACATGTAAGGGGACTTAGGCACCTGGACACCTCCTATACCTGAATTAGGTGCAGGGTCCCTGGCACAGGGGGCATCGGCGCAAGCTACTGTTTTCCGCAGCTTGCGCTGGATGCAGCCCCATTTGAGAATCGGGACCTAGGTTTCTAGTCACCCCCCCAACATATACAGCAGTTTATCTACCCCTTAATTGTTTCAAGCATAAAGTTTCATTTTTGGCTTGCTCGGTTAATAGAAAAAACACTCGTAAAAATGCTCCCTGGAGCTGGCAGCCAAAACACTCGTACTTCTTCCATACATGGAGACTCGCCCTCATGCTAGCACGTTTTGTGATGTCAGTACAAGAACAATGTGGGGGCACGCTCCATAGACAATAATGGGGGCAGTTTTTATTGGCTTTTTTTATACTTTTAAGTGCCAGTTTACACAAAGGAAGACCACCACTCAACTAACAAGGACTCCTCATGGATTCTGCACTGGCGACTGGGTACCCTCCTCCACCGGATCCAGTGCAGTGTTTTGGTTGCCAACTCCATGGAGCATTTTTACAAGTGTTTTCTCTATTAACAGAGCATGCCAAAAATGGAACTTTATGCATGAAACAATTAAGAGGCAGATAAGCTGCCATACATGTTGAGTGGAGAGACCTTAAATACTAGAAACCTGCTCTTTAAGTAAGAAAGTATAAACCTATGGGATATAAATACCATTTTGTGTAATGAACAATGCTTCCACCAAACTCGATGAATTTTGAGAGATAAAAAAAAAAAAAGACATGAAGGACACAACTTTCTTTTTTCTCAGTCTTCTATTTGGACAAGTTTTTCTAAAGGAAATACAATATGGAAACAGTTGCTTGTAATAGCAAAACTTTAAGGGAAGTGCTTAATTTTAAATATACATATGGTAAAAGTATAAACATTCTGGAGATGCATGAATATTTAATCCAGATATCTAAAACTTTAATACTACATTGATGTTTTATTTGCTGTATTTGTTACATATTATTGAATGCATTTAAAAATGTAATGTTATAGTTGTGTGTTATTTTAAAATCATCAATAAACAGAGATTCATAAAAAAACTGAGCCAAAGAAGGTCCCACATATGCACTGGGATCCAGGCATTTGTTAATAATCTAGTAACATCATTAGATTTCACCGGTGGGCATTTAAAATTTAAATCCCCACTAAATTTAGAGACCATGATCCCTTGATAGCTCTGTTTCCTTGAATCGGTGTGCATTTGTTTGGGCTTTAATCCCCAGCTGTGTGCTTTATACAAGGCTTGTTGTATATACCGTGGTAGCTGAAAAACTGTTTCTGAACTAGAGATCTTTCACCAGACCACCTTGCATTTGTCAAGAAAAGGTAACACTGCAGACGCCTGGTGGGGAGGAGGGCTGGGGCACTGCATGCCTTGACTCCCACTACACCAGCTACTGAGGTTTGGGAATGGACCAGGGTCGCTCGAGTGTTTGCAGCAGGGGGAAGGAGGAATGAGCACCCAAGACAGCTCTTTTCCTTTGGGGTGGGGGAGGCAGCACATGCCTCTGTCTGTCTGACACCAAGGAAAGGCTAGGTGGCGCAACAAGTGGTTGCTTCTCAGAGGACCAGGCGCAGGTGTTCGAGTATGTGTGGCAGTTTCAAGTTACACATCCATGCCATTGCACATGTGCTGACCTTCAGGAAGTGGACAGAAAACTAGACGAAATCTAGCAGGATAACAGCAGCCTCTCATAGACCCTGCACCTCTGACCAAGCACCCTCCTCCACTGGATCCGGACATCAGGGGGGTACACCCCTCACAGATCTTGTACCAGTGACTGGGCACCATCCTTCACCAGATCCAGACATCCGGAGGGATACAGCCCATCATAGGCCCTACACCTCTGACCTGGCACCCTCCTCCACTGGATCCAGACATCTGGGGGGTACACCCCTCACAGATCCTGTACCAGTGACTGGGCACCCTCCTTCACCAGATCCAGACATCCAGAGGGGTACAGCCCTACACCACTGACCAGACACTCTCCTCCACTGGATCTGGACATTGGGGGGGTACACCCCTCGCAGATCCTGCACCAGTGACCAGGTACCCTCCTCCACCAGATCCAGACAGCTGAAGGGGCACATCCCCTCATAAGCCCCCCACCTCTGACTAAGCACCCTCCTCCACTGGATCTGGACATCAGGGGGGTGTACCCCTCACAGATCCTGCACCGGTGACCGGGCACCCTGCTCCACTGGATTCAGACATCCTGAGGGGGTACAGCCCCTCCTAGGCCCTACACCTCTGAGCAGGCACCCTTCTTCACTGGATCCAGACATCCAGATGGGTACATCACCTTGCAGGTTCCGCACCTCCGACCACACACTCACCTCCACCAAATCTGTGTAACCCCCTGGGACGCTATCCTAAGGGTTACTACCCCTGCCTGCCCGAACTGTAACAGGGTAAGGGGCCCAGATCATTGGCGGGTGCCACCACCCAGAGGTCGGGGTTAGTACAGTCAAAATTGACTTGGTCACAGCCCTCTGGGTTGCTGCAACCCCTCTTTCTTCCCACTAGTGGCCCACAAAGTTTAATTGCAGTGTTCTCACATAAACTCTTACCCCCCCCGGCTCCAACCGCTCAGCTCATTCCGGGGGCCCCCTGAAAAGTAAGGTATGGTTACACAACATTCACTATGCAGTAAGTCACTATTAATACACAAACTAGCTAGTGTGCTTTTGCAAACCGAGCAATCTGACTTATTCAAGGGGAAATAACAAGGACCAGGGGGAATCAGAATGTTGTGCTTACCACTACAAACTATTGCTATTTACCTAGGGCTCTGTGCACAGGCCTAACCTATAAGTTGCTGTCTATGGGTACCCAAGCCCTAAGGGCTAGTTCCTTGATGCAGTTGGTTGGGGCCCTGACACAAACAGCGTTTAATTCCTATGAATATTAGATGGAGCCCAGAAGACTCAGTCAGTGCAGTCAGAAAAAGCAACCTGCAGATCTTGATTTTAACAGAAACCTATGACAGGGAGCTACCCTGCTTTACTACTCACAACTCCAGACGTAAACCGCTCTCACACCACCCACAGGGCTGAGCCTGCACTCCAAATACTTCTCCACACACTTATATGGAAACCGTCAGAGGGGTACCATACCAGGCAGCTGCTCCTATGGCCCAATCGAACGCACAGTTACTCGGGAGTCTCACGGCAGCTTCACTTTCCTGACAGACCGAGCACGATTCAGCAGATTCTCCAGTCCTCTACAGGGTGAGCCTGGTAGGTAGCTGTGTTTTTACACAGCCTCCTCTGACCGCCGCCTCTCAGATTCAGTCCGCTGCTCGCAGGCTATTCAAAAATGGCCAAATCGGGCCTCTCACACACTTCCCACGTGAAAACTCAATGGCGCAGGAGCCCAGAGCTCCTTCCTCGTTCACAGCCACAGCGTCTCTGCCCCTTGACAGCATGGGGCCATCCTCTTTGCTCAGGCGCCACCCGATCCCATTGGCCGGCTATAGGTGCCAGTCACTTAGTCCCACTTTTAGTGGTGCGAGAAAAGGTGTCATGGTCTAGCCTTCACTTCCCACAATTACCAGCTGTATCTCCATTGGTCCTTCAGCTCTCTAGAGAGCTCTCATTCTGGTTGGTCACCAGATACTCCATTTGGGGCAACCCCTACCTCTATTGATCCCTGCAGAATATCCTGGTCCCAAAATGGAGGGGCTCAGCACACACAAGTCCCAGCTGCAGAAGAAGCAGGTTAGACAAACTGTAACCCCCTCCTTCAGTCTAACTAACTATGCCTAAACCGTTACTCCCTTCAACAGGGGCTCCCCCTGTGCATATAGCGACTGCCCCTCAGGAGCGATTCCACTGCAGCTCAGGCGGGATTCGAACAGGGAAGCACCAGTCCCCTCCCATACTAACTCGCTGGAGGCTGCGATCAGGCAGCTCTTAAAGAGACAGTACTGGAGGCTCCAGAAGCACTCACAACCCCCGCATTTTAGCGGCATTTCGCCAGACACCCGTTAGGCAGGGAGCCTTCAGGCAAGCTCCAGGAAGGCTCTAAGGAACCCCCATTTATGAGGGGGTTACATCTGGATATCTGGAAGGGTACATCCCTGAAGGCCCCATCATGGGGGCAAGCCATGAGGGGTGGAGGAGGGGGAAAGTACTTGGGGAAGGTGGATGACAGGACTGGGGGTGGGGCTGAACTGATAGCGGCAGGCCAGCAAGTGGGGAGATAAATAACAGAAAAAGGAAGTTAACACCCATGTCTTTTCCCATGGGGACCTTGCTTTAGTGGCATGAGCAAGGCATCCTGGACATTAGCCTTCCCATAAAACTGGTTCATGCAACTGTCCAAGGCTGTGTGTGGGTGTTGGTGTGCATAATGGCTCCCACTACACATTTACAGTCACTTCACTACGAGTCTCTCATTGCTTGTAAAGTGCTTTGGGATACAGTGTGTCTGAGAAATGCTAAATAAATACTAATTCTTCTGTGTCTTCTTCCTCTTCTTCATGGCAACACCTGATCAGTAGGCTGTGGGGGAGTAGGGGGCAAGGGACAACAATGAAGAAACCCCCCTAAACCAACAAAAATGTTTGTAATGTAGCAATCTCAGACAACTCCCCGTGATGCTCAGACAACTGCCACTGATGATGCTATCTAGTTGGCTTTCTCAGGGTTAAGGGACAGCAGTGTTCTGTCCCATAATAGTATCCTCTGACTGCAAAGGGCTTTTTGTTTTCTGCTGTTCAGATGACAGTGACACTCAGATGGCAGCTGCTGCCTGCTCAGCGAGAGTCGAATCCCAGAGTCACAGCGTGCTGCCTACAACAGGGGAAACACTCACTCTTTCTCCTGCACATCAACAATATGAATCTCTCCATCTCTTCTGGTGGCCGGGTCTCGGTGGCACCAATGGCTGTCTGGCTCCTGTACTTCTCAGCCATGTTACATGCAGCTCCTGAGTTTGCAGGTAGGCATCCAGCTCTCACCGATGGGACAGGCATTCAAGTGAGGAAAGAAAGGGGGTCTCAGTAGGTTAGTGTAGAGAACAGGCTGAGAAACACAGTGTGGAACCCTGCACTACAAAAGCAGTCACGGTAGGTGTGTGTGTGTGGGGGGTTTGCCTGAGGGAGAAAAAAAGCCATCACGCCATGGGAAATGTAAACCTGAGCCACACCTCGATCCAGAGAGTTTAAATAATATTGTGATGATGACACAGTTGGTCTCCGAGGAGAGTGGAACCCCCCACCCACACAGAACCCTCTGATAGTCAACCTAGGAATGGCATGGGCTCAGTGATGTGAAGTCATGCAAAGGCTATCCATCACAGCCTGAGATTACATGTGACTGTGGGCAAGGCAGTACACACACACACACACACACACACACACACACACACACACACACACACATATACATATGCGCGCGCACACACACACACACACACACACACACACACACACACACACAGACGCATGCACGAAGAAAAATAAATGTTGCATCTCAGATTGACTAGCCTGTAAATATGTTGTACAAGTGGGTGAAAGCAGGACTCCAATGAAAATGAGATGTCTCTTAGCTGTGCTTTCCTGGAGAAATACACTGTAAAATGGGTAAAAGCAGGACCCCACTGACATCAAGATATTGGGTCTCTGCTGGGCTATCCTGGGTCAATGCAGTGTGAAAAATAGGTAAAAGAAGGACCCCACTGAAAATCAAATATTGGGTTGGCAGTATAGCTTAGAAGTTAGAGTAACAAGCTGTGAATGAGCTTGGTACATCCAAAATACCTGGGTTTGGTTCCCACAACCTCCATCTGCATACTGCGTGACCCTAAACAAGTCACTTAACTCCTCCAGAGCTCCCAGTATGCCCCCAAAAACAGGCCTTGTGCCTAGTGAGCCTTATCCGATTACCAAAGAATTAACAGCGAAAAAGTTATTGTATATCAGCTGGGCCATCCTGGCTAAATACAATGCTACAATGGGTAAAAGCAGGACCCTACTGAAAATGAGATGCTACATCTCTACTGGATTATCCTGGTTAAATGCAGACTAAAAATGTGTAAAAGCAGGACCCCACTGAAAATTAGATAATGTATCTTAGTTGGGCTAGCCTGGGTAAATACAGTGCAACAATGGGTAAAAGTAGGACCCTACTGAAAATGAGATATTGCTTTTCAGCAGAGATACTGTGTGTAAAATACATTGTAACAACTGGGTACTGTTTTTTCACATTGAAGAAGCTGGTTATAATTTGTCGTTATAACCTACAGATTATCATGGCAAGCATGTACCAGCTTCTCCACTGCATAGCGCGCATTCCCTCAACTGCCATGGAATACATAAACTGAAACTGCTTTCAACTATTGTATCAGACTTTATTTTTATTGAAAACTCACCTCTGAAAGTCATCCTTTCAGCAACCTGCTATCCAGAAAGAGTATCCAAAAACAGAAAAATCAGTTTAGCTTCGTGGTGACCTCTGAAATACACTCCTGATTTGAATATCACTGTGGCAACATAGGATTGGAGCTGAACCAATTTTCTAATATTCAGCATAAGTTCTAGTTTCTGGAACTTTCTAAATGTTAGCAACAATAGTTTCTAGTAAAGTAAAATGGAACAAATAAAATAGACACAGAGCTTGCTTTTCACTACTTTCTGCCCATAACAGTAGCTGGAAAAACAGTCCCCAGCAATTACAACTGAAAATAAGACATTGCATCTCAGCTGGACTAGCCTGGGTAAATACATCATTAAAATAATAAAAGCAGGACCCTACTGAAAACAAGATATTGCATCTCAGCTGTGTTGTCCTGGAAATACAGTGTGAAAATGGATAAGAGCAGGACCCCACAGAAAATGAGGTATTGCATCTCAGCAGGGCTGTCCCTGCTGCATACAATACTAAAATAGGTTAAAGCAGTACCCCCACTGAAAATGACATATTTTGCATCCCAGCTGGGCTATCCTGGGTAAATACAGTATAAAAATGGAAAAAAGGAAGACCCTGCTGAAAATGAGCTATTGCATTCCCATCTGGGAAAACAAACTGTAAAAGTAAAAGCAGGACCACACTGAAAAATTAGATACTGTAGCTCAGGCAGGCTATCTTGCTAAAATGCACTGAAAAGAATTGTGAAAAAGCAGGACTCCATTAAAATGAGACATTGCATCTCAGTTGGGGTATCATAGGAAAATAAACTAAAAAAAGATTAAATGTAGGAACACACCATAAATGACATATTATAGCCTAAGCTGAGCTATCCTGGGTAAATAAACTGTAAACGTAAAACAGAACCACACAGAAAATGAGATATTGCATCCCGGCTGGGCTCAGTTGTTAGCACATCCGCCTCTGGACCAGAAGGTCATGGGTTCTTGTCCCACACCGGGATTGGACTTGCACCCAAAAATCGCTGGCATCTGAGTGCAGTATTATGGGGTGCTGTATTGCTGGGGTGTGCCGTCCTTCGGATGAGACGTTAAACCGAGGTCCCTTCTGCCCATCCTGGTGTTGTCCTGGTGGGTGTCCAGGTGGAAGTCAAAGAACCCAGAGCACTCTTTGCAAAGAGTAGGGAACATTCCTGGTGTCCTGGCCAACATTCCCCTTCCCATAAACCGGTTCATGCAATTATCCAGGCTGTATGTGGGTGATGATATGCGATATGGCCGCCACCACACATTCAGTTTCTTCACTACCAGTCTAGCATTGCTTGTAAAGCACCTTGGGATGTATGAAAAGTGCTATATAAATGCTGATTTTTCTTCTTCTTCTTCTTCTATCCTGGGTGAAAACTGTGTAAAAATGGAGAAAAGGAATACCCCATGGAAAATGAGATATTGCATCCCAACTGGCCAATCATTTAGCATATCTGTCAAATGTACTTTTCTAGGTACCTCCTATGCTGCTCACCACGAGTCTTTTCTATTTTCTCAATCCTGACCCTTGCCAGGTCTACAGTAGTATTTATAATGCAAAATGCGGTGGACAATCTTTTTTTCTTGCCCATAAACTAAATTAAAACATTTATAAAATAGTCAGATTTTGGTGGAAGAAAATTGTACCACCAAATAAAACTGGAAGATGCCTGGACTATTTAATAGTTAAAAAAAAAAAGTCAGGGTCAAATTTTTGCCCATTTTCATTGCACTGCAGATTTAAATGTTTATTGCTGTTGAATGCAGAACCTGTTTTAACTGGCCAGAGATGTGCAGGAGCCGAATAACTGATCACTATATAACAGCAAAATGAAGACACCCTGTACCCGTAGGAACTCAGACAAGTAGGCAGTGACATGAAGCAGTTATTGTATGCAGGAGCCTGGTACGGCGACGGGGTGTAGGGCAGGAACAAAACACTCAGCAGAGATTGCAGAAGGGCAGACAATGTGCTGCAGGCAGACATCAGACTCACCCATGGTTTTCTATAGTTATTCAGAAGGACTGCAAACAAAGGATTTGTCTACTAAAGTTCAGAATTGGCTTTCTGCTCATGAATAAACCATGTTCTGCCCTGAAGTCATGCTTTACAATACTGCACATGATGCCATACGTCTCAACCTGCCAGCATTGAAAAGTGTAGCACTGATCTTACAATGTCGAGCAAATGGCCAGAACATGTAGCACATTTTTAATTAACTGGATAATAACTAAATAGTGAGTATCATATGTTTAGTGCAAAAACAATGTTTTATATAATGGGAAAATGGGGAGGATCAGATGCCTCTTGGAATGACAGACCAGCTGTACCCAATCTTAGCTCCTTGAAGGATATTGTGCATTTAACCTCGGAGATGGTGTTTTCCGCAGAATCTGTTTCTTTTTTAAAATTCTGGTTCACATTATGTGATTTGTTTCATTTTTACTGGCCTTTTTACTTTTGGTTATTTTTTTACTGGCTGCTAGTAATTTCAATTATTACTGATATACACAACAGTGGGGAATACCATTTTAGAACTGCATGATGTGGTTATGTCCTTGTAAAGAACATAGTTTTGTGGCAAAGTACATCCATGTTCTACTAGAACTCCATAACAGAAAAGGACAAAAAAACAGTGACAATAGTAAAATAGTACTTATTTATTTTATTTATCCAGGGGGCAGTCCAAAGGAGTGCAACAAAAATGATGCAGGGTTTGCATCAAAAGCCCTATGAGGAGAGACTGAGGGATCTCAACATGTACACCTTGGAAGACAGCAGGACAGCAAGAGGGGACATGCTAGAGACCTAAAAGTACCTTACAGGGGTGAACATGGTGCAACAGGGGAGTCTCCCTCAAATGAGAAAGAGCCCCAGAAACAGAAGGCATGCAATGAAGGTGGGGGGTGGGGAGTTTAGAAGGTATGTGAGGGAGTACTACTTCACTGAAAGAGTGGTGGATGCCTGGAATACATAGCCAGTGAAAGTGGTAGAGGTGAAAACAACAGGGGGGCTTTACGCATGCATGGGGTAGACATAGGGTAATATTAGGAAATGGGCAGAGAGGAGGGAAGCTCGACAGAGACCAGGTAGGGTCTGCGGACAGAGTAGGTGGGCCAAGCGGTCATTTTCTGTTGACAAATTCTGTTTTAATCTAGAGCTGAGAAAGGGGTTGAGATTACAGAACACAGCAACTACTGCTCTCCCCCTACAATTGGACTAAGGACCTGCCCAACCTCCTGACACTACTCGACCTTCTAAGCCCAGGCCGTCACATTGCTACTAGTGCATTCCAGCCAATCAGGAGCGTGGACAGGACTCAGTGGGTGGGCACTTTGCCTGTGAATTTCGAACTGCTCAAGCCACTGTTGTTCCTCATGGCTCTACATTTGGACTGCTGCTGAGAAAGGGGTAGAGTGGGCAGAGCACAGCAAATACTGCTCTCCACTACATAGAAACGTAGAAACATAGACTATGAACTCAGATAAGGAACGCTTGGCCCATCTAGTCTGCCCCACTACCATTGGACTAGGGACCTGCCTGACCTCCTGATGCCATTCGGCCTTCTAAGATCAGGCTATCTACTTGCTGCTGTCACACTCCAACCTACTGGAAGCACAGCCAGGACCCAGTGGGCAGGGCTCTCCGTATCCTCTTAAGTCCCGCCCCAAAGCAGTCCTCCTCACTGAGGTTCAGCGCACGGAGGTACATAGCGCAAAGAGCAGTGTCATTGTCACTTGGTGTCTGCGTGTGTCAGCTGTGAGGCAGCAGGTCGGTGGCTACTTTGCACGGTATCTGAAAGTGACTCCAAGACGTTTGCATTCACAGCCTCACTGTTTTAATCTGTGTGTCTTTTGATTTGCACTGCTCATTACTTATCTACTCTGCTTATAGATTTTAACTGCACTCCTGTAACTCAGTGTTACACACTGAAATGCATACTTGCTCTTAATACACTGGATACTCCCTTGCAATCACTCAGCTGCTACCCGCTGCACTGGACTCTTGCTCCTCCCATGTGTACTAGGTAACTAGCCTCCCAGTTTGTGTGTACCCTTATTCCCCCACCTTCCATATTGTGAGTAGCCTTATTCCCCCCACCTCCCACATTGTGTGTAGCATTATTCCCCTATCTCCCAGTTTCTGTGAAGCCTTATCCCCCCACCTCCCACATTGTGAGTAGCCTTATCCCCCACCTCCCACATTGTGTGTAGCCTTATTCCCCACCTTCCATATTGTGAGTAGCCTTATTCCCTCCCACATTGTATGTAGCCTTATTCCCCACCTTCCATATTGTGAGTAGCCTTATTCCCCCACCTCCCACATTGTGTGTAGCCTTATTCCCCACCTTCCATATTGTGAGTAGCCTTATTCCCCACCTTCCATATTGTGAGTAGCCTTATTCCCCACCTTCCATATTGTGAGTAGCCTTATTCCCCCACCTCCCACATTGTGTGTAGCCTTATTCCCCACCTTCCATATTGTGAGTAGCCTTATTCCCCCACCTCCCACATGTGTGTAGCCTTATTCCACAATGACCCAGTTTCTTTGTAGCCTTCTTCCCCCCACCTCCCACATTGTGTGTAACCTTATTCCCAGCACCTAGACATTGTGTGTAGCCTTATTCCCCCACCTTCCATATTATGAGTAGCCTTATTCCCCCCACCTCCCACATTGTGTGTAGCCTTATTCCCACGCCTCCCACTTTGTGTATAGCCTTATTCCCCTTTCTCCCAGTGTGTGTGTAGCCTTATTCCCCTACCTCGCACATTTTGTATAGCCTTATTCCCCTACCACCCACATTGTGCATAGCCTTATTCCCCTACCTCCCAGTTTGTGTGTAGCCTTATTCCCCTACCTCCCAGTGTATGTGTAGCCTTATTCCCCACACCTCCCACATTGTGTATAGCCTTATTCTCCTATCCCCCTGTATCTGTGTAGCCTTATTCCCCCTACCTCCCAGTTTCTGGGTAGCCTTATTCCCCCAACTCCCAGCGTGTGTGTGTAGACTTATTCCCCTACTTCCCAGTGTGTGTGTAACCTTATTGCCCTTCCTCCGAGTTTCTGTGCAGCCGTATTCCCCCTACCCCCCACATTGTGTTTAGCCTTATTCCCCTACCTCCCAGCATGGATATAGCCTTATATCCCTACCTCCACGTTTCTGTGTAGCCTTATTCTCCCCACCTCCTGCATTGTTTATAGCCTTATTCCCCCCCACCTTTCCACACTGTGTATAGCCTTAGTCCCCTACCACCCAGTTTCTGTGCAGCCTTGTTCCCCCCACCTTCCACAGTGTGTATAGCCTTGTTCCCCCTACCTCCCAGTTTCTGTGTAGCCTTATTCCCCTACCTCCCAGTTTCTTTGTAGCCTTATTCCGTCCACCTCCCACATTGTGTATAGCCTTATTTCTCATGCCTCCCAGTTTCTGTGTAGCCTTATTCCCCTTCTTCCCAGTTCCTGTGTAGCTTTATTCCCCCACCTCCCATATTGTGCATAGCCTTGTTCCCCCCTACCTCCAAGTTTCTCTGTAGCCTTATTCCCCCCACATCCCACATTGAGTATAGCCTTGTTACCCCCACCTCCCAGTGTGTGTGTGTAGCCTTATTCTCCCTACCACACAATGTGTGTGTAGTCTTATTCCCCTACCTCCCACATTGTGTGTAGCCTTGTTCCCCCACCTCCCAAATTGTGTATAACCTTATTCCCATCTCCCAGTTTCTGTGTAGCCTTATTCCCCCCACCTCCCACACTGTGTATAGCCTTATTCCTCATGCCTCCCAGTTTCTGTGTAGTCTTATTCCCCTTCTTTCTAGTTCTTGTGTAGCTTTATATTCCCCACCTCCCATATTGTGCATAGCCTTGTTCCCCCCACCTCCCAGTTTCTGTGTAGCCTTATTCCCCTACCTCCCAGTTTCTTTGTAGCCTTATTCCGTCCACCTCCCACATTGTGTATAGCCTTATTCCTCATGCCTCCTAGTTTCTGTGTAGCCTTATTCCCCTTCTTCCCAGTTCCTGTGTAGCTTTATTCCCCACCTCCCATATTGCATAGCCTTGTTCTCACCCAAGTTTCTCTGTAGCCTTATTCCCCCCACATCGAGTATAGCCTTGTTACCCCCACCTCCCAGAGTGTGTGTGTAGCCTTATTCTCCCTACCTCACAATGTATGTGTAGCCGTATTCCCCTACCTCCCACATTGTGTGTAGCCTTATTCCCCCACCTTCCAAATTGTGTATACCCTTATTCCCATCTCCCAGTTTCTGTGTAGCCTTATTCCCCCCACCTCCCACATTGTGTAGAACCTTATTCCCCCCACCTCTCCACATTGTGTGTAGCCTTAGTCCCCTACTTCCCAGCTTTTGTGTAGCCTTCCCCCCCACCTCCCAGTTTTTGTGTAGCCTTATTCCCCTACCTCCAAGTTTCTGTGTAGCCGTATTCCCCTGCCTTCCTGTTTATGTGTAGCCTTATTCCTTTACCTCCCAGTTTCTGTGTAGCCTTATTCCGCCTACCTCCCAGTGTGAGTTTAGCCTTATTACCCCCACCTCCCACAATGTGTATAGCCTTATTCCCCCAACCCCCAAGTTGTGTATATCCTCATTCCCCTATCTACCAGTTTGTGTATAGCCTTATTCCCCTACTTCCCAGTTTCTATGCAGTCTTATTCCCCTACCTCCAACACTGTCTTTTGCCTTATTCCCCTTCCTCCCACATTGTGTGTAGCCTTTTCCCCCCAACATCCCTCATTGTGTATAGCCTTTTTCCCCACCCTCCCAGTTTCTGTGTAGCCTTATTCCTCCTACCTCACACATTGTGTGTAGCCTTATTCCCCCCACCTCCCACATTCTGTGTAGCCTTGTTTCCCCTACCTCTTATTTTCTGTGTAGTCTTATTCCCCTATATCCCAGTGTGTGTGTAGCCTTATTCCCCCACTTCCCACATTGTGTATAGCCTTATTGCCCTACCTCCCAGTTTCTGTGTAGCCTTATTCTCCTACCTCCCAGTGTATGTACATCTTTATTCCCCCCACCTCCCACATTGTGTATAGCCTTACTCCCCCCACCTCCCACATTGTGTATATCTGTATTCCCCTACCTGCTAGTTTGTGTAAAGCCTTATTCCCCTCACCTCCCAGTTTCTGTGTAGCCTTATTCCCCCCACCTCCCACATTGTGTGTAGCCTTATTTCCCTACCTCCCAGTTTCTGGGTAGCCTTATTCCCCCACCTCCCAGTGTGTTTGTAGCCTTATTCCTCTACTTCCCTGTGTGTGTAACCTTATTGCCCTTCCTCCGAGTTTCTGTGCAGTCGTATTCCCCCTACCTCCCACACTGTGTTTAGCCTTATTCCCCTACCTCCCAGCTTGGGTATAGCCTCATATCCCTACCTCCCAGTTTCTGTGTAGCCTTATTCCCCCACCTCCTGGTGTCTGTAGCCTTATTCCTCCACCTCCTAGTGTGTGTGTAGCCTTATTCTCCCCACCTCCCACATTTTTTATAGCTTTATTCCCCTCACCTTTCCACACTGTGTATAGCCTTAGTCCCCTACCACCCAGTTTCTGTGTAGCTTTGTTCCCCCCACCTCCCACAGTGTGTATAGCCTTGTTTCCCCTACCTCCCCGTTTCTGTGTAGCCTTATTCCCCCACCTCCCACATTGTGTATTTTCTCATGAGACCTAGATCTTGATCACCCCAACTGTCTTGCAATTCTCCGCCTCTTGCTATCTCTCTACCCTCACTTGCTGTACTGTCTTTTCTCCCCCCCCCATTGCATATCTGCTGGTATAAAAATATATGTGAATCATTTTGTGGAAATGTCACTGATACTGGGATCCCTTTGTTTAAAACTGTAAATAGTTTTACTGTTGAAATGATTGCAAAAAGCTATTTGAAACACTGGTGGACTACGGCTTACCTATCTACACTGCGGCCGGCCATACCACCAGAATCCAGACCTCAATAAACAAGGCTTGCAGGCCATTGGACTGCTCCCCGCCCCCCGTGTTCGCCTACTGCTGTATTCACAGCAGAAATGGTACTGCCTATATTTTTTGAAGGTAGGCAGGAGACCTCAGTACCACTGAGAGGTAAATATAAGAACCCACACTGCAAGTACTTTGAGCAGGCAGTAGACGTCAGTGCTGCCTTGCATGAATTAAAAGAACCTGTGCTGCCTATCCGGTGCATCCCTCTGCACCCATACTTGCCTGCTGTATTCCACTGCCAACCTGCTCACCTTGGAAGAGTGCCTGTGCTACCAAACCTGCTTACTACGTCCCTGCGGCTTGCATCCCCAATCCGTTGCCACCCGTAGCTCAGTTAAGGCCACCTTTCTGGTGCCCTGTACCAAGACTTCCCTAGCCCAAAGGTCCTTCCACTACCGCGCCCCCACATGGTTCAACTCCCTCCTTCTCTCTGTCTCTGTCACCAAGTCTACCAAAATTGGTCCTTTAAAGTCACTCCAACCACCTCTTTGGCACCAAGCTGTAGTTGTCCTTAATCAATCTAATGTTGGGGTCCTCCCTGCTTGTTGCACATAGCCTTGACAATGTCCATTGGACTGCTCCCCTGTTTTTTTTTTCTTTTCCTCACCCCTGTCCCCCCACCCCTTCCACTTAGGTATTTCCTCGCACGACCAGGGTTGTGACTTCTACTATTGTTATGCTTTTATACGATAGCTATTCACTGCATGTAACTTTATCCTGTAAACCACTGTTATATTGTGTTCTTTTTGTTATCTGTATTGCACCTGTATGTTACCACTGTTGTATCTCACACTGTAACCATGTCTACCCTCCCTTAGATGAGGTGCCTTTGTAAATGAGTCCCTGACTCAAAGGTTGTAAATCCGACTTTCAAAAATAAATAAATAAATGCATAAGTAGGAAATTGCACAACAGAGAGAAAAGGTACTCCACCATCGAAAAGGAATGCCTTGTGACAAAGTGGGTCATGGAGTCCCTTAAGTTTTACTTACTAGGAGATGGCTTTGTACTTGTAACAGATCACAATCTCTCTACTGGCTCAATCAAATGAAGGATAAAAATTCTAGAATCACAGAGTGGTACCTGGCATTACAGCCATTTAAATTTAAAGTGATATACAAATCTGGGAATGAGAATGTCAATGCTTATTTTCTGTCAATATATGGATCAGAAATTGAGAATTCTGAAGGCTGAAAACGTGAGTTGAAATTCTCTGTTTGCTATGCTGCATATGCACAGAACTGTAAAGGTTATGTGCTTATGTTAGATGAGAATTACTAAAAAGCTTTGGAAACCTGTTTTTGTAAAACAGGTTCCCTCTTGGGAGTATGTGACAGAGTTGAATATGGCCCTGTCTCAGCTGTTATGGAGAAAGAGTTTAAATGCAACGATCTGTTCAATTCTCTACTTTTCTGTCTCTTCTCTGGTTGCACAACCATTTTCTCATGAGACCTAGGACTTGGTCACCCAAACGGTCTTGCAATTCACTGCCTTTTGCTGTCTCTCTACCTTTACTTGCTGTTCTGTATTTTCTCCCCCCCCCTGCATATCTGCTGGTATAAAAATATATGTGAATCATTTTGTGGAAATATCACTGGTACTGGGATCCCTTTGTTTAAAACTGTAAATAGTTTTACTGTTGAAATGATTATAAAAAGCTATTTGGAACTCAAAGGGTTAACCTGAAATGCAGTTTTAAGCCTCTTGCAGAGATATAAACAAGAGGCAAGTTCTGGGTCACAGTGTTATTTTTGCTGCACCTGCTGAAACTGACAAGAACACTGTGTGAGAAGCAGAATGTTCTCATAACGAACTCCTGCAAAGACTTGTTATAAAGAGAGCTGCAATGTTTTGCAAGAGACAGAGACAGACTGAAATTTGAAGCTGAGAGGAAAAAGGACTTCACTTTCTATGTTTGTACTGCCACTGTAAATAGTTATTCTGAACAATTTTATTTTTTATTTATTTTACTGTTATTAATAATAAAACACTTGTTGCAAATTTTACAACTGCTCCTGGTTTTCCTATGCTTCCTGACCTGTACCTCGATGACATAGTTCATATCCCCATTACACATTACTAATCCAGAGCCAGCCTTAGACCTTGCGGTGCCCAGGGCAGAGATAAAACACTGGGCCCCCTATAACCAGTAATCGGCAGTCTGGTGTTCGCCTACTGCTGTAGTTACAGCAGAAAGGGTACTGCCTATATTTTTTGGAGGTAGAAAGGAGACCTCAGTGCCACTGAGAAGTAAATAAAAGAACCCACACTGCAAGTATTTTGAGCAGGCAGGAAACGTCAGTGCTGCCTTGCAGGAATTAAAAGAACCTGTGCTGCCTATATTTTAGGGTGGGCAGAAGACCACAGTGCCAGTGAGCAGTAAAAAGCTCTGCAGGGCTGTGCAGCTCCTCCATTATGGGCAACTTAGAGAAAAAGTTCTTCAGGGCTGTGGAGACCCACTACTGTGGTCAGCTGAAAGAAAAAAGCTCATTGTTGCTGTGGGGAGCCACCACAGAAAGCAACTGACAGGAAAAAAAAAAAAACTTTGGGGCTATAGAGACCTACTACAGTGGGCAACTTGAAACAAAAAGCCATTTAGGGCTGTGGAGATATATAAGTAATTGCAATCCCCATGTTTGTAGCTGACTTGTAACCATGGTAGTCATTAGATCCAAATAACTTCCAGGATATAGATAAACATTTGCAGGCCAATGCAGTTTACAATTGTACTGCAGTGAGTCTTGTCTCTGCAACCCATGTGATTCTTCTGGAGAGATTACACACTGCCTCCTGCCACACCCCACAGGCTGGATTTGGCTTACCTGTTTGTTCCGAGACAGCATCTGGACTGGACATGGCTGAGACCACTGAGCACCCAATCTTTGTTCTGAATCTCCCTGAAAGACCCTCTCAAATTCTCAACCCCTTCACCAACACCAACACCAACACCTGTCATCCACTCACCCACCACACACCGAGAGATCGAGATCAACACACTGAAGACTCCCCATCACAAAGCCCAGTCAAGAGTCTGAGGAGGAGAGGGGAGGCCATGGTGCCGGGTCAGTAAAATTATTATTTTTTTTTTCCATGCCAAATGCTGGCGGCCAGGTGCAAATTTGCAGATGGGTCATGCAGTGCTGGCACTTCTGAGAGCGACTACTCCGAGTCAGTGAGACATGCGTCTCAGTCTGGGATGAGAGGCCAATGGTCCTGGATCCGGCCAAGCCCGATTGAAAGCACCTGCTGTGGAGTCTGGTCTCTTGGTCTGAAGGGGAAAGGGAAAGTTTGTCCATGTGTGCAACTCCTGATCATGTGACTTTGCTCGGTGCTCCAACGGTAACCACATGATTAAGTGACTTACTAATGGATGGGGGTGGGGACGGAGGGAGAGGATGCCAGAGATTACCCAGGACAGCAGTGGCATTTGACTTCAGACAGTTGGCATTTGGCTTCAGACAGCATCCAGTCTTTGAAATTGTTTCTGAAAGAAAGATGGGAGGCGGAAGAGCGGGGTGATGTGGGGAGTCTGTTCCATAGGGAGGGGGCAGAGACAGAAAAGGCTTTACTGCCCATGGTAGAGGAGATTTGTGGAGCTTCTGGGGGAGGGGTTGGATGATTCACAGAGGCTCCTAGCTGCCACTCTGCCCATTGAGGAGGGATGAGTATGGGGACAGGTGGCCACCTCTCAGAGTATCATCAACTAAGCAACCAAATGCACAGTCGAACCGTCCTTGCAGTGGGAGTCAACCAAGTGACTGGTACAATACACAATGATGGGTAGAATGGGGGCATGGAGGACAAAGCGACAGATACTATTGTAGACTGAGTTCAGGCTAGAGTGCAGAGCTGAGGATATGAGGGAATAGATAGGAGAGCAGTATTCAAGGAGGGGTAGAAGGTTTCCTTGTGCAAATTGATTTAGGCAGTAGGCAGCACCTAGCTTCTGATTAACTCTGCGTACAGAATTATTGACATGGTCGGAGAACGTAAGGGAGGGGTCCAGGGTGACACTTAAGTATTTGAAACTAGGGACATTTTTTTGGGGGGCAGCAGGTGTGGGTATCATGTAACAGCAGCAAAGTTATTACGGTGAACACACTTGGGTGATTCAATAATGGCGATGACAACAATCACAAAGGGTACAAAACAGCGATTGGGCAATAACGGCGACAACGGTTAAACTAAATTCCCCCTCTATCAGATTGTGACGTGGAGCTGGAATCCTAGAAATGGGGGGGGGTTCAGGGTTGCAGCCCCCATGGGGGGTGCAGGGAGGTGGAGCCCCACTGAGTAACATGGTCACAACTGTGGGTGAGTGGGTAGAACAGTGCAGGATGCAGTGGAGAGTATGGCTGCAAATGTTCACCATTTTGTACCATCAACACCACCATGTACCATTGTGCTAATTGCAGTCTCTCTTCTGCATTCACCCATATTGAGGTCAACCATTAATATTCACCGTGATGACACTGAACCCAGGTGTGGGTACAAGGAGGGAGGAATTTTGCCTTGGAAACCTTTGTGAAGAATGGTTTGGATCTGAATAACATTGCTTTTGTTTTCTTTTCATTTACCAAGAGTCTGTTGGAAAGAAACCAGTTGTGGGCAGCACCATAGTTAAGTGTAAGAGCGGAGGAGATATTTGCGAGAGACTTGTCACTATGGTAAATTACAAGGTCATCCACATAGAGGGGAGCCTCATAAGTGAGGCTCTCAGCTGGGAGTGCGTTAATAAAAATGGAAAAAAATAGGAGGCCAAGGATGGAGCCTTAGGGAACCCCTGTGGATACTGGTAGGGCAGGGGAAGAGGCTGTACTAATTCTAACAGACTGGGATCTGCCTTTGAAACCATGCTGTTGCCTCAGCAGAGCTACCAAGGTGTAGGAGAGTGGAGTGGAGGAGGGAGTGGTCGACGAGGTCAAAGGCCTTAGTCAGCTCCATGAATACAGCACCAGTGACCTTGCCCGTGTCCATGTTTCTGAGGACATCGATAGAGAAATGGGCTAAGGCTGATGTGGTGCTTTGGTGCTTATGGAAGCCGTGCTACTGGGGCACAGCAGATTATACTTTCCAAGATGTTCAGAGAGTTAGAAGTGCCACAATTTTTCCAGTAACTTGCTTAGATGGGGGAGGAGGGATAGGCCAATAATTATCAGGGATAAAGGGGATCGCCTGGTTTGAAAATAGGCACATTAGCATGTTTCCAAGAGTCTGCCATTGTGTATGAGGAGAGGGCAAGGTTAAATATGAAGGTGAGGGGTTCAATGATTGCCAGAGAGATAAGCCTAAGGAATGAGGGAAAAAGTCCATCGTTGCCAGGGCTATCCCTGGCAAGAAAGGACTTCAAGAGCTTGGTGGTAATACCTGGACCGATGGCTCTAAAGTAGAAGTGGCGTGTCAGAGGGGGTGGTGATGGAGAGGGAGTAGTTAGCCTGACTACCAGGGCTAGGGGGTGGCTGGGAGGGTAGTTTGGTAAGATAGGTGGAGAGGTCAGAAAATTCTTTGTTAAAAATCCACACAATCTCAGAGGGATCAGTCAGGGTGCCCGTAGGGGAGGTGAGTTGAGTAACTTGTCTAGGGGTCTTGGGGCTGAGCAAGGACCCAACTGGGGCCCAGAAGTGACACAGACGGCCAAGGTTGTTCTTTTGAAGGTTTAGGCAGAAACTGCGTTTTAGAGATCTGGCAGTTTGTTTACATATGTTGCGTAAGCACCTATAGGTGTTCCAGAGTTGGGGGAAAAGGGATGCTTTATTAGCTTTCCATTTACTGTCTCTCTCTTTCATTAGGGATAGTATCTCTTTGGATATCCATTGAGTGCAGCCCCCTCTCACCCTCTGAATAGTGAAAGTGAAGTGGAGGTCTTGTATCCAAATGAGTGCATTTGTGAGGAAGCTAACTGCATCTGACACATTGTTGATGAGGTAGAAGGCAGACCAGTTCACCGCTCTTACATCCTCTAGGAGATTTGTAGGATACAGGCAGTTAAAATTTCTGAAAGACAGGTACTTCATGGGGGAGGTTGATTTTGGTGGTCAATATGATGTAAGTAGGGAGTGGTCACTTATAGAGTCTGACAAGGTACCTGTCTGTAGGACCATGTCCACCTGATTTGTGGCTATCCAGTTGAGCAGCGAGTGGTTGAGTGTATGGGTATTGTGCCTGGTGGGGGATAGAATGAGTTGCTCAAGGTTGAGTGTTTTCGGGAAGTTAGCATAGTCGAGTTCCTGGGCAATTAACCAATTAAGGTTAAATTCCCCGAGCAATATGGTGTTCCTGGTAGGAGAGAATAGTCCTAGGCTGTCGAGAAGGGTGGAGAATCCAGGGATACCTCCGGTAGGGGATTGAAGCAGCAGTCCAGGTAGAACTTTTTTGAGGAACCCAGGGTCAATTCTGCAAGGAGCCATTTACTGGGGGAGAGTGGATTGGAGCGGCAAACAATGTTGGTGAAGATATATTCCTGGACATACAGTGCTACTCCCCCACCCTTTTTTATGCTGATTGCGCGTATGTACAAGAAACATGTTGCGGCAGCTTGCGGCAGAAACAGGTTGCAGGGGTGGGGCACTGTTGCGGCCAATGACCCCACTTCTTTTGGAGGCTTGGCCCACTTTCCCCAATGGATGGCATGCTGCTGCTGACACTAGTTCAGCCAGTGTGCCACAACCTTGAAACATTTCAGCCGCTGCAATCAGGGGCTGCCCCGTCATTGCAGCGTCAGCCATGCTGCAATGAGGGAGTGACCCATCATTGCAAGGTGGTCTGTTGCCTTCTCCTGACTCAGCTTGCTGACGGGGAGTCCAGTCCCATCGGTTTCTGGTGTCTGCCGAGGGGATGCCCAGTCCCCCTTGGCATCGTGTGCCTTCCTCCTGTTTCTTTGCCGACGGGGGTGCCCAATCCCCATCGGCATGCCCCCCCATTTCTTGTGTGCCGAGGGGGTGCCCAATCCCACTCAGCTCATAAGTTGCCCCCTAGTATGTGCCGACGGAGGTGCCCAATCCCCGTCAGCTCCAGTCCCCCCACCCCAAAATATGTGGGCATGCTGGGAGCCCACCCCAGCATGCCAGAAGTACCTGTGAAATGGAAAACCATCCCAAGAAAGTCATATTTTTTTACCCTGTAAAAGAAACAGTCCTCGCTCTCTGCGCCCCTCCCCGCAAATCCGCCCACCCTCTGTGCGACCCTGCTTCCCCACACCCCCACCCCATTATTACCTGTGAGCCATGCGCGATGATCTTCGTGGACCGGGAACACATCTGCACTCTTCAAAGCCAACCACAAACTGAAGAAACGCTGATAAGCTGTATAATGGCATAAATAGGGTTTTTTCAACTTCGCTGCATATCTCAGGCATTTTTTGGAATTTTTGCACCAAATTTTGAATTTGGGGTTATTGGGACCCCTCCTCATGAATTCAGGCACTGTCATGGAGTTGTTCGGTCCCAAAAGGTGATTTCGCGGTCACTGTGTGGAATCACCTTTCAGGACAGAGTAATGAAACAACAGTGCCAGCGTTCATGAGGTGGGCTGTCAAAAGCCTATGTTGCAAATTTGCTGGAAAAATCGAAAATGACTGTTTTACGAAGTGTCGCTACAAGAGCTGTTACGCACGCCATAACTTTGAGAATTGCTATATTTTCAAGCCTGATTTTCAACATTAGCATTTTTTCACACCTCCTTATGAACAGTACAGCTGTCATTTTTCCCATCCTGGCCGAAATGTGTTTTCACACTTCCGGCACAGAATAGTGCGGTCGCTTTGGGAAATCAGTGTTTGGGACAGATTAAGAAAATAACAGTGACACTGTTTATGAGCAGAGGTCCTAAAATGCCTATGTGGAAAATTTAGTGACGATAGTCCATCAAATGACTGTGTTACAAGTGTGCGGTGCGCAGTACCCATGCACACTTGGAACTTCACAGATTTGTAATATTGTCACGCCAGATTTTCAACACTGGCATTTTTTCACACCTCCTTATGAACAGTACAGTTGTCATTTTTTACATCCTAACTGAAATGTGTTTTTGCACTTCCGGCACAGAATAGCACGGTCGCTGTCAGAAATCAGTGTTCGGGACAGATTAAGAAAATGACAGTGACACTGTTTATGAGTAGAGGTTCTAAAATCCCTATGTTGAAAATTTGGTGATGAAAGTCCATAAAATGACTGTGTTACAAGCGTGCATAGAACTGTTTTCACGCACCCTTGTAACTTCGCAAATTTTGAATAGTTTCACGCCACATTTTCAACACTGGCATTTTTTCACACCTCCTTATGAACAGTACAGCTGTCATTTTTCACATCCTGGCCGAAATACGTTTTTGCACTTCTGACGCAGAATAGCATGGTCGCTGTGGGAAATCAGTGTTTGGGACAGATTAGGATCGAGAGAGTAAGGTGGGGGGTGTGACCGAGCTCAACTGAACTCTGTCGGGACTGCTGCGGATTTCTCTCTGGGCAGAAAAAGACCCCAATGCAGGCAGGAGCCCAGTACAAAAGGACATCATGCAGCACTGGGAGAAACAGAACGAGAGAGCGAGTGAGGGAGGGGAAGTGAGCGAGGTCAACGGAACTCTTTCGGGACTGCTGCGGATTTCTTTGTGGACAGAAAAAGGCGTCAATGCAGGCAGGGGTCTAGTACAAAAGGGCAGTCTGCAACGGTGGGAGAAACAGAACAAGTGAATGAGAGAGGGGGAGTGAGCGAGCTCAATGCAGCTCTATCAGGACTGCTGTTGATTTCTTTGTGGGCAGAAAAGGTGCCAATGCAGGCAGGAGCCCAGTACAAAAGGGGAGCCTGCAGCGCCAGAAGAAACGGAATGAGTAAGTGAGAGACGGAGAGTGAGCAAGCTCAATGGAGCTCTGCTGGGACTGCTGCGGATTTCTCTGTGGGCAGAGAAAGGTGCCAATGGAGGAAGCAGCCCAGTACAAAAGAGCAGCCTGCAGTGCCAGGAGAAACAGAATGAGCGAGTGAGAGATGGGGAGTGAGCGCCCTCAACGGAGCTCTGTCGGGACAGCTGTGAACTTCTTTGTGGGCAGAAAAAGGCACCAACACAGGCAAGAGCCCAGTACAAAAGGGCAGCCTGTAGCATCAGAAGAAACAGAATGAGTGAGTGAGAGAGGGAGACTGAGTGAGCTCAACGGAGTTGTGTCGGGAGTGCTGCAGATTTCTTTGTGGGCAGAAAAAGGCGCCAATGCAAGCAGGAGCCCAGTACAAAAGGGCAGCCTGCAGTGTTGGGAGAAATAGAACAAGTGAGTGAGAGCGTGGGAGTGAGTGAGCTCAGTGGAGCTCTGCCGGGACAGCTGTGAACTTCTTTGTGGGCATAAAAAGGCACCAACACAGGCAAGAGCCCAGTACAAAAGGGCAGCCTGCAGTGCAGGGAGAGAAAAAAAAACAGCGAGAGAGAGGGGGGAGGAGTGAGCTCAACGGAGCTGTGTCGGGACTGCTGCAGATTTCTTTGTGGGCAGAAAAAGGCACCAATGCAAGCAGGAGCCCAGTACAAAAGGGCAGCCTGCAGCGTCGGGAGAAACAGAACAAGTGAGTGAGAGAGCGGGAGTGAGTGAGCTCAGTGGAGCTCTGCCGGGACTTTAGAGTTACCCACCCTCCTGCCCAGAGTCCTCTGTTGTCGTATATTACAGCAGGACCTCTGGAGTGGAGACAAAGCAATGGTTGGATACTTTTCGGATTGCTGTAATAATACAGATTAAGTTTTTTTGTTTATTTCTCTGAGCTAAGTACTGAGCTATAGTGTTATGATTGCTGTAGTAATACATATTTATTTGTTCTGTTTATTTCTCTAACTGAGCTGAGTAGTAAATTTGGTAGAAAAAACAAAAAAATGACTATTTTATGAGCGTGCATTGTGCAGTTGCTACGCACACTCATAACTTTGCGAATTTGCAATATTTTCACTACAGATTTTCAACATTGGTATTTACCCACACCTCCTTATGAACATTACAGCTGTCATTTTTCACATCTTTGCCGAAATGTGTTTTCGCACTTCAGGCGCAGAATGGCACGGTCGCTGTGGGAAATCAGTGTTTGGGACAGATTAAGAAAACCACAGTGACACTGTTCATGAGCAGAGGTCCTAAAATGCCTATGGTGAAAATTTTCTGACGAAAGTCCATAAAATGACTGTGTTTTGCAAGCGTGCATTGTGCAGTTTCCACACACCGTTGTAACTTCGCAAATTATTAATCTTTTCATGCCGGAGTTTCAGCACTGGCATTTTTTTTTTTTTACACCTTCTTATGAACAGTACAGCTGTCATTTTTCACATCCTGGCCGAAATGTGTTTTTGCACTTCAGGCACAGAATAGCGCAGTTGCTTTGGGAAATCAGTGTTTGGGACAGATTAGGATTGAGTGACTGACAGAGGGGGAGTGACCAATCTCAACTGAGCTCTGTCAGGACTGCTATGGATTTCTTTGTGGGCAGAAAGGCGCCTAAAGCAGGCAGGAGCCCAGTACAAAAAGGGCAGTCTGCAGCGGTGGGAGAACAGAATGAGCGTTAGTGAGAAGGGGAGGAGGCAAGCTCAACTGAGCTCTGTTGGGACTCAGTGATTTCTTTTAGGCATAAAAAGCTGCCAACACAGGCAGGAGCCCAGTACAAAAGGGCAGCCTGCAGCACCGGGAGAAACAGAATGAGTGAGTGAAGGAGGGGGAGTAAGTGAGGTCAACGGAGCTCTGTTGGGACTTCTGCGGATTTCGTTGTGGGCAGAATAAGGCATCAATGCAGGCAGGAGCCCAGTACAAAAGGGCATCCTGCAGCGGTGGGAGAAACAGAACGAGCGAGTGAGAGAGGGGGAGTAAGCAATCTCAACTGAGCTCTGTTAGGACTGCTATGGATTTCTTTGTGGGCAGAAAAAGGCGCCAACGCAGGCAGGAGCCCAGTACAAAAGGGCAGCCTACAGCGCTGGGAAAAACAGAATGAGCAAGTGGGGGGGAATGAGCGAGCTCAACAGAGCTCTGTTGGGACTGCTGCAGATTTCTTTGTGGACAGAAAAAGGCATCAATGCAGGCAGGGGCTCAGTACAAAAGGGCAGCCTGCAGCGGTGGGAGAAACAGAACGAGCGAGTGAGAGAGGGGGAGTGAGCAAGCTCAACTGAGCTCTGTTGAGACTGGTGCGGATTTCTTTGTGGGCAGAAAAAGGTGCCAACACAGGCAGAAGCCCAGTACAAAAGGGCAGCCTGCAGCACCGGGAGAAACAGAATGAGTGAGTGAAGGAGAGGGAGTAAGCGAGGTCAACGGAGCTCTGTTGGGACTGCTGCGGATTTCTTTGTGGGCAGAAAAAGGCATCAATGCAGGCAGGAGCCCAGTACAAAAGGGCATCCTGCAGCCGCGGGAGAAACAGAATGAGCAAGTGAGAGAGAGGGAGGAGCGAGCTCAACAGAGCTCTGTCAGGACTGCTGCAGATTTCTTTGTGGGCAGAAAAAGGCACCAACGGTGGCAGGAGACCAGTATAAAAGGGCAGCCTGTAGCGCCAGGGAAACAGAATGAGCTAGTGAGAGAGGGGGGAGTGAGCAACCTCAACGGAGCTCTGTCGGGACAGATGTGAACTTCTTTGTGGGCAGAAAAAGGTGCCAACGCAGGCAGGAGCTCTGTACAAAAGGGCAGCCTGCAGAGTCAGGAGAAACAGAATGAGCGAGTGAGAGAGGAGGCGTGAGCAACCTCAACGGAGCAGTGTCGGGACTGCTGAGGATTTCTTTGTGGGCAGAAAAAGGTGCCAATGCAAGCAGGAGCCCAGTACAAAAGGGCAGCCTGCAGCGTCAGGAGAAATAGAACAAGCGAGTGAGAGTGGGGGAGTGAGCGAGCTCACTGGAGCTCTGTGGGGACTTTACAGTTGCCCACCCTCCGCCCAGGTCCTCTGTGGTCCTATTTTTACAGCATGGTCTCTGGAGGGAGACAAAGCAATGATTGATACTCCAGGATTGCTGTAATAATACAGATTTAGTTGTTTTGTTTCTTTCTCTAACTGAGCTGTGTACTCAGCTATACTGTTATGATTGCTGTAATAATACATATTTATGTGTTCTGTTTCTTTCTCTAACTGAGCTGAGTAATACTTGGAGTGTAATAGGACTTCTAACTGGGCTAAGTGAAACTATATGAGAGCCAAGAACAAAAAGTATGTTAGCTGAAGGGTGAGAAATGGACAAGGAGGCTTTAGGATTGCTACACAAATACAGTATCTAACGGAAGAGATTTGAGACTGAATTACCCTGGTTAACAAGGGGTCGGTGGGGGGGACAGGAATTTGACAAAATAGGGGCCTAAAAGTTGTAGTAGGGTGCAGAACCTGGGAGTAAGAGCCCGTAACATAAGATGGGGCCAATGGGGCAGGTGCCACATGTCAATATGGCAGGTATCAATGGAAGGGTGGGGGCTGTACAGGGGTGGGTAGTGCCATGATCCTGGACTGGGCTTGGATGATGGGGGTATGGGACTGTAGATGACTGGCTAGTTTGAGGGAGGAACTGTGAAGGTTAGGGAGGAGTGTAAGTGACAGAGCAGATGAGTATGGTAGGCATCCTGGGGGGGAAATAGGGATGGCAAAGGGGGGAGGAAGAATAACTAGGACTGAAACCGACCCCAGTATCACAGGAACTAGGAAAAAAGAGAGGAGAAGAGAGGGGGTGCCCGAGGTGAGGGCGGGGGGCCTTCTGATGGGGGAGGAAGTGATGACGAGGAGTACCGGGGAGAACCAAGGGAGAAATCAGATGGCTGTGGGTAGGGAGGGACCGGGGTGGCATGGAGGGGAATGCATAGGAGGGGGAACTGATAGGGGAAGAGATGTAGGAGGGTTATCGACTAGGAATAGATTTGAACCTTTGCTACGGGACAGAGGGGGGAGCAGGAAAATTCTGAAGAGGGGGGAGGACAAGCGGGACATGAGAGGGATGGCAACAGGTAGGGGAAGAGATAGCGAGGACAAAAGGGTAGAAGGGGGCTAGTAAGGAAGGAGGGGTGATGACTGAAGGAGAGAAGGCTACGGAAGGGGGAAGGATGGGAGGCATCAGGGTAGAAGGGAATGGGGTCTGGGAAATCAACAACTATGGGATAGAGAGAGTTGGAAATCAGCAGAGGAGGAGGGAGGTGGACATGGGAAGCCTAGTAGGAAGTAATCAGCCTATGAAGGGGTTCAAAGGGAATGGGAGAAATAAGGCAGAAAAAAAGGGTGAGGCGGAAGTACTGGGGTACAGATACAGAAGTCACAGAGGGTGCAGTTCAGGAGGTAAGGGTCAGGAAGAATGAATACTGGGGTGGTGGAAGGGGTATTCAAGGGAAAGGGGTAAGAGGTGGGGGGTACTCATCTTGGGGGATTCTATACTGAAATGGGTGAGATGGGATGGAAAGGGGAAAAGGCTCAGCCGTATTTGGGTTGAAGCTGTCCCCAGGTTTACTGCAGTGGGGCAGGGCAGGCATTGCTCAAGCAGCGTGCACCAATGGGGCGGAAAAACCTAATGTACTGTTGCATGCGAGTACAAATGACTTGGTGGGGGACACCTTGGAAGTAGTGAGGGGGAGGTTTGAGTACTTGGGCAGGCAGTGTGAGGGGTGGGGAAGTCAGTGGCATTCTTGGAGGTACTGCCGTTACCATGTGAAAGCATGGAGAGGAAGGGTAGTCTTGAGGAGTTTGAGTGGCTGAGGGATTGGTACCACACGAAACATTATGGGTTAAGCGATCAACTGGGGTACGGGTCAGGGAATAGTGACTGTACACGGGGAGAGGGTACACTGGAGCAGGAAGGGGAAGGGCGTATTAAAGGCAGCATTGCTGCTGGGCCACTGGCACTGAGGGTTGGGGTACTGGATGCCACACCTCGTGCCACGTTGGCAACCCAGGTTCAGACACAAGCTTGGCCTGCCAGGGGTTGGCAACAGAGGGATAGCATTGAGCGTCTGGAGGACTGCTGTCCTATCCTGGGGTGGGATCCAGGGACCCACTGCTCTGTAGCAGCCCCTGGTGATGACCACGGGCCCTACTACAGTGGTGTAGTGAATGGTGGTAGACTGTGGCGGATGTTGGCACTCTGTGCCTAAGTGTCATTGCACGGCCGCACTCTGCAAAAGGGAGAAAGCTGGAAATATGCTACGGTCAGGCAGCATGAACTTCCGACCCCCCCTGCTCACACTGAATGGTGCCTCCTCAACCAGATCCTGCTTCGGTGAGTCGATCTGTTAAGCTCCTCACCACCCCACCACGGGGGTAATTCGTGGAGGTGAGCAGGTCGGCCTGATGTCGGGGGCATGGCTGGGGGGTGTCGGTCAGGATGACCAAGCCAACTGTGAGCCTAGTGAGAAAATATGTAAAAAAAAAAAAAAAAGGGCAGGATTAGAAGGGTGTATCTCTACTAAGATGGATTTAAACAAATGGCGGGGGGGCCAAAAGACTGATGTTGGTAGAAAGGTCTGTACAGGGGAGCCTGATGAGCTCACCGCCCTAGATATAGGTAAAGGCAGAGGCGTAGTAACCCTGGAAGGGGGCAGGCAGAGAGGTCTGAGTGTAATACAGAAGGCACCACCACTCAGTAAGAATAAGGAGGAGAAAGGGTGCGGACTACCGGAAGGAGGGACACAGGCCAAGGAGGAGAAGAGTGAGGAGAAAGAGGGGTACGGGTGGAAGGTTGTCTGACTAAATGGATAGAGAACTGGTTACAAGGGAGGGTGCAGAGGGTGGTGGTGGTGGGGTAGCTCTTGGCACCCACAGCAGTGACAAGCAGAGAGCCACGCGGCTCAGTGCTTGGCCCAATGCTATTTGGGCTCTCTATTTCTGATATAGCACACTGAGTGGGGAGCAGGGTTAGTCTGTTCGTATATTATACCAAATCAAAAGCAAATAGTTATAGTAGCAGCCCCCACACACACACACACAATATACACACTCCCCAGAAATGCTATTAAAGTGCAATTCTATTCAAATCAGCTCCATTTTCTTGCTTACTTGGGGTTCAATGCCATCAAGGTAAATCATGTACTTAGGGCATAGGAACCCCAATGCTGGGTATAGGATGGGGGGAGGTACTGATACTCACTAGACATGAAAACGTCCTTGAGGTTATTATATCAGAGGACCTCAAGATGGCAGTACAGTGTGATAAGGCTATGGGCAGGGCAAATTTGATTCTGGTGTGCATAAGGAGTGGCTTCTCCAGTAGGATGAGGGATGTTGTGCTGCCATTGTATCACTCTCTGGTATACCCCCAGTTGGAGTACTGTGTCCAGTTTTAGAGTTCACACTTCAGAAAGGACATAACGTGGAGGTTTTTCAGAGGAGGGCAACTAAAATGGTTCAGGATTTTCATAGGAATCCCTACAAGGAAAGGCTGAAAAATCTCAACATGTACACTCTGGAATAGAGGAGGGCGAGAGGTGACATGATCAAGACCTACAAAGTACCTCACAGGGGTAAAGAGGGTACAGTTGTGGAGTTTCCTTCAAATGAGGACGAGCACCCAAACCAAGGGACATACAATGAAGCTGTGGGGGGGGGGCATTCAGGATAGATGTGAAGAAATATTTCTTTACTGAAAGGGTGGTAGACGCCTTGAACAGACTGCCAGGAGAAGTGGTGGAAGCTAAAATGGTAGGGGGGCATGAAGCATGCATGGGATAAACATAGGGGTATATCAGAAAAAGGGGAAGGAGGGGATCCAGGGAGATCATTAGGGCTATGGAAGTGGAGTAGGTTCAAGTTCATTGCAGGAAAATCCATTAAGCAAGCTCATTCACAAGGAGGTCCAGATGGACACAGGCAGAATAAGACATGCAGTAACATATACAGGCAGGAGTTACAAGTAGGTAGAGAACACTTGGGCAGACTGGGTGGGCTGAGCGGTCCTTTCCTGTTGACAAATTCTGTTTCTATGGCATCATGTGTTAATTCAGGTGCAGTGTTTATTCAAAGTTGGGCCTACCATACATCCAGATGTAAGGTACAGTAAATTACTGAATTAGATGCAGCCCACTTACAGTACAATAAACAGAACCCCAGTGCTTCGAGAAGCCTTTACTCTTCATAAGGCTGCTTAAAGAGCTGGGGTTCTTTTTGCAGTGTCCACACCAGTATGCTGATCTTAAAATCGACACCGCATCTGAATGAGTACTTGATTCTTCCTCACTCCATTTCTTCCCCACTTTGAAAACTGCTTGTCCTGAGTTAGTTTTGGGCTGGCAGTGCCTCGCCTGTGTTGGAAGATGACCAATAAGCGGCACTGAGAGATGTCAGACTTCACGGACTGTGAAGGCAGCAGCTCACGGACAGACATAAGGCAATTCTACTGGGGGGTAGGAGGAAGTAAGCTGTTGATTAACTAGAATCTGCAGCTTATCCATCAGATAGGGAAATGGGCAGACTAGGTGGGCCAAGCGGTCCTTATCTGCCATCAAATTCTATGTTTCTCACCCACCATCTCGGCAAGAAGAAGGCTGAAGCTGTGGCCACTGATGACTGTTCGGGAGTGGGGATGGGGGGACTCAAAGGGGACAGACATAAGGAGATAAAATCATAATAAAAATTGTGAGACTTTCACCAGCTTTCCAAAATGCTTACCAGTAAAAGAACACTCTATGAAATTGTTCAAATGGCAACACAAGCTGGTGAGCCCTCTGTTTGCCATCTGACACCAGGCATCAGCCAGCGTAAAATTGCCTAAAGAAGGCAGTGTGGTCATGTGGTTACTGAAATACTGGAGATTACAGATTTATAAGAACAAAAGAATATCACACAGAAGCTGGTACATGTGCCTATAGCAGCTGTCTCCTGCTTCTCAGTACTTATATTTATACCCTTGAGGTACTTGAATGTTTCTATCATATCCCCTCTTTCCCCTCCTCTCTTCCACTGAGTACATATCGAGGTCCCTTAATTTCTCCTCATAAGTCTTGTGTTGCAAGCTCTGTACCATCTCATTCACCCTTCTCCAACCTGATAATATCCTTACGAAGGTGCAACCTCCAGATCTGCACACAGTACTCCATGTGAAGCCTGACCATGGTTTTATATAATGGCATCACTACTTCCCTCCTTATGCTGGTGATACTCCTGCCTATGCACCCCAACATGTCACTGGCCCTCCCAGCTGCCTTACTACTTTGACATTTTCAGGTCATCTGAAATAAGAACCCCGAGGTTTCTTTCCTTCTTTGTGCCTGTCAGCAACTCCCTTCCCCCATCCTGTACCTTTCCCAAGGGTTTCTGTGTCCCAGGTGCATAATTTTGCACTTTTTTGAATTAAACTTCAGTTGCCAGTCCTCAGACCATTTCTCAAGCTTCCACAGGTCCCTTCTCATTTTCTCCACCTCCTCTGGGGTATCCACTGTGTTACAGATCTTGGTGTAATCTGCAAACAGGCAGCCCTTTCCCTTCAGCCCTTCTGCAATGTCACTAATGAAGACATTGAACAGGACTGGCCGCAGGACCAATCCCTGTGGCACCCCACTGGTCACCCCCTCTCCCCAGACTACGCCCCATTTACCACCACTCTCTGTCTCCTGTCTCTTACCCAGTTTCTAACCCACTTTACCACCCTTTCCCCCATGCCCAGCCTACTCAGCTAGTTTATCAGCCTCCTACATGGGAAGGTGTCAAAGGCTTTGTTTACATCAAGGTAAGCGTTGTCCACTGCCCCACCCTGATTTACTTCCTTTGTCACCCAGTCAAAGAGAGCAACCAGATTTGTCTGACATGACCTCCCCACTGTGAATCCATGTTGCCTACGGTACTGGCCTCCGATGGCTTCTAGATGCCCCACTATCCTTTCTTTAACCAATGTCGCCATGATCTTCCCCACTACTGAAGTAAGGCTGACCAGCCTATAGTTCCCCACCTCCTCTCTACTGCTGGATTTCTATTGAGGGACCACATGTGCCCTCCTCCAATTCTCTGGTACCACCCCTGTGTTGAATGACTCACTGAACATGACTGCCAGAGGTACTGCTATTTCCCTTCACAGTTCTTTTAATATCATTGGGTGTATGCCATCTGGTTCCCTCGCTTTGTCCACCGTTAATTTACTCACCTTCTGCAGGATTCTTCTGCCTATGAATGGACTATTTTCCACCTCTTCACGCCTTTGTAACTGCTGTGTCTCTTGCCCGTCCCCCTCTTCTGTGAATACTGAACAGAAAGACATAGTGGATGTGTTGGTGGGGGGGAGCACATGACAGTTCTTAGGCTTGGTACGTTCACTTCCAAATACATAAACAGCACATATAAGCAATCAACATTCAGCATTGACAAATGCTTGTTCTTCCTGGTCTGTTCAGGTGAAGAAGGGAGTAACCTGGGAGATGGTAAGAGGAGTCAGAGTTGTAAGGTTTCAGCCAGGTATCAGAGAGCCCTAGCAAATAGGGCTTATAGAGGGACACCCAGGCCTCAAGGTCTGGGAACTTGGATAGGAGGCTGCAAACATTTAAATGTACAATTCGTAGACCAATCTACCTTGCCCAGGTGACATTAGAGTGGTCGATAGAGGTGTTAGCAGGGCCAGGGTTGCTTTCAACATCATCAGCAAGGAGAAGAAGGGAAAAAAAAGAGCAGAGATATGGGAACCAGGGGGTGGGCGAGAAGGTGAGGGATTACAGGAAGAGGCCAAGTAGGCATCATTCAGGGTTGGAGAGGAAGGTAAAGAGAGTCAAGCCCAGGGGAGTTAATTATTATAATATAATAAGTGCCAACAATTCTTGAATCTGATTGGCTAACTGGCACCTTTTACCCGTGGTAAATCCTACGATATGCCAATGGGAAAATGTACCAGTCGCCAGTCAGCCACAGCAGGAACCCCTGCAGAAATCACTCCAACTATCACCCAGAACTGGCAAACACGGCAAGATGCTCAGTCACAGTCAGTCTCATTAGAATCAGCCTGTTTAAATCACATAGATGCCCCAAACATCAACGTGTAAAACCGTCATGTCGATTTGCCACTAAACCGCGGTCATCAACAACTCTCAGTGCACCAATTAAAAGAAGTTGAGTAACTCTCAAAATAGTGACAATACCCCCACTGCAGGAAAAACAGTGTTTTAAAACTCTTCCCCATAACTGATCCCAGCTGGCTCACCTGACAAACATTTTTTTTCTCTCCCTCGCGGTCTGTTTTCCCTGTTGGTTGCCTCCGTTTCCATATTCTATAGCGCATAACAGGTTCTCAAACTTCTGGTTTCTTCAGCCTCACTGCTACTTCAATTATTTACTCCTCCTTGAAAAAAATAATAAAATCTCAGGCACCGAAGAAAACCATTACTTCCTCCTGATCATAGGGCCTTATACTACCCCAGAACACAAAGGTTAAAGACGGCGCAGTGTTCCCTCTGTCTCATAGACCCTCTTATAGACACAATTGCAGGCTCTCTCCCAATAAGTAAAAAAAAAAAACAAACAAAAAAAAAAAAACATTAAATAAACACTACATTTCAAATTCACCCTCTCTGATCCCGGAACCACACATTGAACTGCTGCACCACGATGTCGGCCGTCTCCCCCTTCAGCTCCGTTTGTTCACACAGCATCTCCGTAACAACCGACACAGAAAAACTCTGAATATGCACAGTTTATTCGGGTTTGGACATTTTATTTTAAAAAAATTAAAAAAAAAAAAAAAAAAAAAATACTACGATGCCTATCAAATGAGAGTCAGTCACACTGACATCCCCGAAATTCTGCATTCCCACATTGGCCATCTCGCTCTTCAGCTGCATTCATGCTGTGTGCATAGTAACATGGAAAAAAAATGCTGGCTATACACATTTTATTAAAATAAAAAAAAAACTGCCTGCCTGCTAAAGGGGAGACATGCAAAAATATCACCCATCGCTTAGCATCCTCCAAGCTCAAGACCATCTCCCTAACAATACAGAACTATTTTTGTCTGGCGGACCAATACATTCTATTAAAATTGCTGAAAATACAAAACAACTCTTTTATTGGTTTGTTTTTTGTCTCACAAAAATGGGGGCCATTGTATAATCACAATAAACCACTCTAGATGAGTACCTGGGGAGGATAAAATAGGAAAGCGGGGAAGGGAAAATTGTTGTAGTTCATATCCCCCTTTAAACATCACTAATCCCAAGGTTGTAGCATACTCCCAACATATGGAGCAAACTCAAGTTGGTACTTTAGTCCTCCCACCCCAATATTCAGAGGCATCTGAGTTCCAATTGTATTACTTCATTCAGCTCTCTGCTCACATTTACTGTGGGCAAATGCGGCCTTGGCTGATGCCACTGTTACACAAAAACACGCATTCCCCTAGTGTTGTTTTTGATTTGCACACTGAGTTTCATTCTGTCACTGAACTCCCTACATTGTGCTAATCGATCATCCTCCAGTCAACAGACAGGCAAAGTCAGTGTTACTTTTGAGTTCAATGGCGTCAGGGATCCACTGGCAGCAGAACCAATCAGTGGATCTAGTTCATTCAAAATTCGCAACTGGCACCAAGTTCTTAGTAGTGGCCAGGGGATGTTGGGCAGGGTGAGTGCTCTGTATAGGAAAGCCAGTTTCTAACCATTCAGTCTTTCACTGCTCCAGTTTTCCATACTGATTGCTTTTCTCCTTGTCAGCGTGAGTGACTGTGACCACCATTGTTGGCAACACGATGGACAGAAGAACAAGGAACATATGGGGTGGGTGAGCTAATCTCAAGCAGCATTAGGGACAGTGTGCAATTGACTGAGGTAGTGGGCTTGTGTCCTCTCCTGTCCTGACCATCTTCTCCATCTTCTTTTCAGTTTTTATGTTTGCTTGAGCGCATGCGCAAGAAACATGTTGTGACAGCTTGATGGAGTAGCAGGTTGTGGAGGTGCGGCAGTGTTGTGGCCAGGGCCGACACTGCTTTTTGGGGCTTGTCTCTGTGGCACCAATCAATGAGCACGCTGTCTATGACAGCAGCTCAGAAGTGTGCCACCAACTTGAAAGAAATTCGCCGCTGCAATGAGGGAGCACCTCCTCATTGCAGGGCATGCCTTGCCTGGTATAACATTTCAATAAACATGGCGGAGGCTGTTGCCATCCACCTCTCACAGTCCTATGAAAGCTGACATCAGGGGGTGCCCAATCCCCCTGATGGCATGCCCCCTTCCCAGTTTGTTGCCGTGAGGCCCAATCCCGTCGGCATGATGTCTCTGTAGTTTAATTTGTCTGCCGGTGCCCATCCTCAGCATCATTCCCCAAACACAGACCCATTTTCTTGGGCGACGGGATGCCTAATCCCCGTCAGCTCCAGTCCCCGAAAATACCCAGGTGGCACACTGGAAGCCCACCCCAGTGTGCCAAATGTACCTGTAAAAAAGAAAACCTTCCCACAAAGTTTTTTTTTTAACCTGTAAACAAGAAAATGGTCACTCATTGTCTGTGGTGCCCCCCTCCCCAACCCGCACACACCCTCTGCGCACCCCTACATGCCCGCTCCCCTCTTACCCCATATTTACCTCCAGAGCCCCATGCGACGATCTATGGTGGAGCAGGAACACATGTGCAGTCTTCAAAGCCGACCGTGAACTGAAGAAATTCCGGTAAGCTGTATAACGGCATAAATGGGGGTTTTCAACTTAGGTGGCTATCTCAACCATTTTTGTGACTTTTAGCACCAAATTTTCAACATGGGGTTCTTGGGAACCCACCTCATGAACTCAGTCACTATTATTTTGTTACTCGGTCTCGAAAGGTGATTTCGTGGTCACTGTGTATAATCACCTTCCGGGACCGATTAACAAAACAACAGTGTCATTGTTCATAACATGGGCTCCCAAAAATCCTACATTGCAAATTTGGTGAAAAAAATTTCAAAAAATGACTTACGAGCATTCATTGCGCAGTTCCTACACACGCTCGTAACTTCAAGAATTTGTAATATTTTCACTCCAGATTTTCAACATTGCCATTTTTCCACACCTCCTTATGAACAGTACAGTTGTCATGTCTCACATCCTGCCCAAAATGTGTTTTCTCGCATCAGGCGCACAATATCACGGTCGCTGTGCAAAATCAATGTTCGGGACAGATTAAGAAAATCACAGTGACAGTGTTCATAAAGAGAGGTGCCAAAAAGCCCTTGTTGCAAATTTGGTGAACATATTCAAAAAAATGACTGCATTACCAGCGTGCAGTGCATAATTCTCACATGCAGCTCATAACAAGCCAATTTTAATATTTTACTCCAGACCTTCAACATTGTCATTTTTGCCCACTGCCTTATGAATAGTACAGCTGTCCTTTTTCACATCCTGCCTGAAACATATTTACTCACTTGTGGCACACAATGGGCATGGTCACTGTGCAAAATCAACGTTGGGGACAGATTCAGAAAATCACAGTGCCACTGTTCATGAGCGGAGGTCCCAAAATGTCATTGTTGAAAATCTGGTGTAAAAAAAATCCCCAAAATAATTGCATTACGGGGGTGTGCTGTGCAGTTTCCATGCACGCTCATGACTTCACCAATTGTTTTATATTTTTACTCCAGATTTTCAGCATGACCATTTTTTTACACCTCCTCATGAACAGTACAGCTGTCATTTTTAATATCCTGTTTGAAATGTGTTTCATACCTGTGTCGCCAAATGACACAATTGTTGTATAAAATCACCTTTTGGCTAATGAACTGATAGTGTCACTGTTCATGCGGTGGGGTCACAAAAAGCCCATGCTGAAAACTTGGAGTGAAAATACCAAGAAACGCCCAGGGCATTAGGGTATCTGATCATAGCGCCCTACCCTGTAGGGACTGACAGGAGTCAGGGGTGTGACTTGGGATTGTCGACAGTAATGCTCATGCCATTCCACCCCACCCCCACTCCCACCCTGCAGCCAGTGACAGGCATTGAGGTGTGCCTTGGACTCTTTGGCCCCAAAGTTCAACCCATTCTCCTATACTGCACCCATTTCAGTGTATTTCCTTATGGAATGGGGTGAGTGTAAAGTCCAAACACCCCAAGGCACACCTCAACACTTGGTGTCTGCAGGGTGGGATTTGGTGAAATGGTGTGAACGTTATGGGTGACGACCAAAAGGCACATCCCAATGCCTGTACATCTCTGCAGGGTGGGAGTGGGGTTGACGTCAGTTCAATACTTCACTGCCATTCCTATTCTGCATCTATCTAACTCCTGCACTTCCAATGCTAATGCCAGCAAGCAAACATTCGGCATTGACAAATGCTTGTTTTCGACTGAGCCAGTCCGAAAGGTAAGTAACAAATAAGGGCAGTTAAATTAAAGTTAATGGTGGAGTGGGGGTGAGGGTTGAATTGGCAAGCTTTGGCCTGGTCTGGGATAAAGTAACAAGGTAAATAATAAACATATTTTTCAGTGCAATGGGGTGAGAAATTGGCAAGCTGGGCCTGGGATAAGGGAAAACAAATTAAGGTATTTAAAATGAAGGGGGTTGGGTTGTGGGATTAGCAGGACAGGCAAGGGATGGGGAGCGGGAAAAAATTAAAAGTATTTAGTAGGTTGTGGGATTGGCAAGGTGGACTAGGGATAAGGTCAAGAAGGAAACAAAAACATTAAAAAGTATGTTTCAAAGGTCAGTAGGGTGTCAGGGCAAGGTACTATGTAAGGGCAGACTGTACTGACCTTTGGTTTCCTGCCATCAAATTCTAGGTTTCGGGGGGGGTGGACTCATGGAATTTGGAAGCTTGACCTGGGACAAGGAGGAAAAACATAGTTTCAAACAATATTTAAAAATGTAGTAGGTTATGCAATTGACAAGCTGGGCCTGGGAATCTGGGATAAGGTGAAAAATAGATTAAAAGTGTATTTAAAATGTAGGGGGTTGATTGTGGAATTGGCAAACTAGACCTGTGATAAGGAGGAAACCAGAAAATGAATGGTGGAATTGGCATTCTGGGTCTGGCCACCTGGGATTAAAAATAAATAAACAAGTATTTGTCAATGCCGAATGTTGGCTTGCTGGCATTGGCATTGGTAGTGCAGGAGTTAGACAGATGCATCATAGGAATGGCAGTGAAGTATTGAACTGATGCCAACCCACCCCCACCCTGCAGAGAGTGACAAGCATTAGGGTGTCCCTTTGGGTGTTTGGTAGTGAAGTGCGGGAAAACATGTCAGGCAGGATGTGAGAAATGACAGTTGTACAGTTCATAAGGAGGTGTAAAAAAATGCCAGTGTTGAAAATGTGGCATGTAAATATACCAAATTTATGAGTTACTAGGGTGCGTGGGAAATATGCAATGCACACTTGCAACACTGCTATTTTATGGGCATTCGGCACCAAATTTTCAACACAGGTATTTTAGCACCTCTGCTCATGTACAGTGTCACTGTTATTTCCTCAAAGTGTCCCAATAATGATTTCAAGACAGCAACCATACACTATATTCTGCTACCGGAAGTGCGAAAACACATTTTGGGCAGGATATGTGAAATGACGGCTGTACTGTTCATCAAGAGGTGTGAAAATGGCAATGGTGAAAATCCAGACTGAAAATATCACAAATGCACGACGGTACAAGCGTGCGTACAATCTAACAACGCATGCCGTAACACAGTTATTTTATGGAGTATCATCACCAAATTTTCAACATAGCATTTTAGGTCCTCTGCTCATGAACTGTGTCACTCGTCATTTTCATAATCTGTCGAAACACCGATTTCCCACAGCTACCGCGCTTATTGTGCGCTGGAGGTGCGGAACACATTTCGGGCAGGATGGAAATGACAGCCGTACTGTTCACAAGGGGTACAAAATGACAATGCTGAAAATCCGGCAGTAAAATATTGTGAGTTTACGAAGTTACGAGCCTGCATAGCAACTGCGCAACGCACGCTCGTAAAACAGGCATTTGTTGGATTTTTTCCAGCAAATTTGGAACCTAGGCTTTTTAAGAGGCCACCTCATGAACACTGGCACTGTCATTTCATTAATGGGCCCCGGAAGGTGATTTCACGCAGTGACTGCAAAATCATCTTTCGAGGCCGATTAATGCCATGACAGTGACAGAATTCATGAGGAGGGGCCCCAAAAACCCCATGTTGAAAATTTGCTGCAAAAATTCCAAGAAATGCCTGAGATATGCAGCAAAGTTGAAAAAACTCTATTCACTCCATTATACAGCTTACCGGCATTTCCCAGTTCGTGGTCGGCTTTGAAGAGTGCAGACGTGTTCCCGGTCCACTGAAGATCATCGCGCCGGACTCTGGAGGTAAGTATGGGTGGGGTGAGGGGAGCAGGATGCGCAGTGGTGGGTGCAGGAGGGGGCATCGAGACTACGTAGGACGGTTTTGTTTTACAGGGGAAAGAAAACCATCGCGGGACAGTTTTCCTGTTGCAGGGCAATTGGCATGCTGGGTGGGCTCCCAGCGTGCCACCCAACTGTTTTTTTTGGGGTGTCAGTAGTCAACGGGGATTGGGCACCTCACCGGCTCACAACGGGGGAAATAACGCAGACAGGGATTGGGCACCCTGTCGGCAAACAAAGAACGATGGGGGCGCATTTGTTGAGGATTGGGCACCTCGGCATTGAACAATTTGGGGGAAGAGGTGATGCCAATGGGAGTGGGGCTCTCGCCGGGCGCATAAAACACAGCGGGGGCACCAACCGAGGGGATTGGGCACCCCCTCGGCATTCCAGATTGGGGGTATGCCGATGGGGAGTGGGCCCTCGCTGGCACAGTAAAACAGCGGGGGTTACCAACAGGGGGATTGGCCTCCGACATCGACAGCCATGGCTTCACCAACCATGCTGATAATGGCGGCGAAGCACGCGAAGCAAAGGGTCTGATGCGTATGACGAGCTTTGCTCGGATTGCAGCGGACCTTTGCTTAGATGTGCTCGCACCATTATGTATGCATGGTGTGCGCCGCATGCAGGCTGATTGGGGAATGAGGGATGCACCTACTGATGCGCGCCCTGCATTCGCCAAAGCAGCCGTGCCCCCAAATCTGCACTTCTATATAAGTTACTTGCGGCAAAGCCAACATAAAATGGGGGTGGAACTACTATTCTGGGGCTGACCAACTTGGATTTTTGAGATGGGGGAATGGAGTTGAGATTCATGTGCTGTATGTACAGTACTATGAACAAAGTGTGTGTGTGTGTGTGTGTGTGTGTGTGTGTGGTGGGGGGGGGACTGGCAAGCTAGGCCTGGGATAAGGACGGAGGTCTCCTGGGAAGAGCTAGCATAAAAAAGTTGGCAAGCTGGGACTGGCTGCCTAGAATTTTACTGGAGAACTAAGTTTATTATGTCTGTGTGTACCTTAATTAAAACTGTTCTGGTGGGAGGGAGAGACAGAACTGGCAACCTAGGCTGGCTGCCTGCCATTTTTCTTGAGCAATGCAGTATTCGTTTATTTTGATTTATGTGGACAAAATGCTCAAATATTTAGAAGGATGCAATTTGCAAGTATGATGGGCTGGTTGCCTGCCCAGGGATGGAGTGGACCAATAAAGAAAGCATAATTAAAAAAAATAGTGTGTCCAAGGGTATGGAATTGGTAAACTGATCCTGGTCTGTGAGTTTGAGATTATGGAGGAAAATATTTAACTGTGTAGGGGAGGATGGAACAAGCAAGCTAGTCCTGCAGCTGGGATTTCATTTATTTAGTGTTTGTTGGTTGGGAAAGGAGGCCTAGGCAATTCTGCTTATTTTCAGGCTCTTCCAAGGGAGGGGGGAAGAGACGCAGATAGTCTTAAAAACAACTGAAACTGAACCAGATTAAACTGCAGATGGTAGATTTTTTTAGTGAATGGGGCAAAATTTAACTAGGATACTGGGAAAATTCACATACTCTTTTTCTGAATAAGGGGCTAGTGATTAAGGGTCAGGCTACCTCAGTCAGAAACAGGTCTGCAACACCTCTCAAATTGCTTTTACCTTGAAAGGGATTAAGGTGTCATTTTTACGTTGGTTGTACACATGTGCAAACCAACGTATTGTTGCAATACCGGATTTTGGGTGTGTGTCGCTGCCGAGCCCATTGCAGTACACAAAACCAGGGGCTTGTAATGGGCTCTGCAGTTGGCACCAATGACCACTTGGTGTGGTCCTGATGCAATTCTCTGCTAGGTGGGCTGAACAGTCATGCACTTCAAAAGGCCGAAGCCACTCCAATCAGAGAGTGCTTTGGTCCTTTGATTTGCATGACATCCACGTCAGTAAACAGTGAAAGGGGAAGTCTTGCAACAACTGCTTCAAAAAAAATCTCCTTTACAGACCAACAGGCCCCCCATCCTCCTCAGTGTGGGACACTGGGTAGCCCACTCCCAGTGTCCCCAGTGGTCCTTCAGCCCAGTATGGTTCCTCCCTCCTCCCTAGCAGTGTGCCCTCTTCATCTAAGGTTTGCCAAAAACGGGGTGCTGAATCCCCGTGTTGGCAGAAGCCCCCCTCCCCCAACAGTGTGGAACACTGGGTAACCCACTCCCAGTGTCCCTGGTTGTGTACTAAATCCCCATATTATTGTTGTAGAACACTGGGGAGCCCACTCCCAGTGTTCCCAGTATGTCCACCCCAACAGTGTTGCCATGTTCCCCCCTTGTGTTTGCCGACAGTGGGGTGCCCATTCTCCATGTTGGCAGCAGCCCCTTCCCACAACAACGTGGGACACTGGTAGCCCACTCAGTGTCCCCAAATGTTTAATGTACCTGTAAAAAAAGAAAACAGTCCCCCAACGTCTTTTTTTTTTTTAAACCTGGAAAAAGAAAACGGTCCCTCGTCATCTCCCCATGTCCCCCTTCCCACATTACCACCCTCACTCTGCACACCCGAACCCGGAATTGAATCAAAGGTAAGCGCCGTATAATGGCAGTCAATAGGGCTTTCAACTTAAGTTGATAAGTAGAGGCCGCTACCACAAATTACAGCTTGCTCTAGCATCCTCTACTTACACAAACATGATCCTCTACCTACTAGCAGTGCTTACCACTGCCATGCCTCTCACCTCTCTGCCCCACTCAAACAAGCCTTTAAACAACCCAGACCTCTACAATATAATCTCGCCCTCACCCCCTCCTCCACCCCTTCCTACTCCCAAGGACTGGCAGTTCCACACAACCACCAATTCGTGGTTCATAAGCCCCTCAGTCATTCCCTTCTCTTTCCCCATGAGCCTATCAGTCCTAAGTAACCTAGGGGCTGATATCCCTCCCCAGACCCCACATTTCTCCCGTTCCAGTCCTAAACCAAGAATTGCATGGTGTAATGCTATAAGGTATCTCACCCTGCTGCTTCTCATGGCAGGTGATATCGAAACAAACCGGGCCTCGTGTCTGACCTCAACCCCGTAACTCTTCCAAAGGGACTAAGCCTACTCCACCTGAACATCCGCAGCTTACTAAATAAAATCCCAGAGCTGCAAGTCACTACCCAAACCCTCCAACTGGACATTTGCATCATATCCAAGACATGGCTCAAACCTCACCATGCGGATGCCGTAATAGCCATCCCGGGGTATACTGCAAACAGGCAGGACCGCCAAGGACCTAAGAAAGGTGGCAGCATAGCCATGTAAATATCAAATAGGCTTAACTACACCCCTGTCCAAATCACAGGTCTGTCTCCCCAGATAGAAACTAAGCAGATTAAACTCCTGCTGCCACACACTTCCCCGGTATACGTTGCTGGAATTTATTGTGCCCCAACTACTCCTGGAGATACCATCATCAATCACCTAGCCTCCCTAAAAGCTACGGCTGCCACAGGTGAACTCTACATCCTCGGTGACCTAAATCATAACTGGCTAGCACCCACCTGCGCAAAACTATGCAGCAGTGTCAAATCCCTAAACCTCTCCCAATTAATAGAACAACCCACGCACCTAAATCCTACAACACGCAACCACTCCCTCCTGGATTGGGCTCTCACCTCACACCCACACAGAATAATTAAGGCTGGCATCCTTCCTGATCCCTTGAGCGATCACCATATGGTCTACATGACCAGGAAAGTGCACAGACCTACAAACCACCACCCTCCAAGGATAATCCTTACAAGAGCATACAAATCCCTCTGTCTCCACTCCCTTTTAAATGACCTCTCACTTGCCGACTGGTCTTTTATTAAGCCAACACCCTCAATTGACCATGCTTTCGAAATCTTTACAAAGCAGCTCCTTGCCATATGGGACTATCATGCCCCCCTAAGAAAGAAAAGAGTCAGGGAATACCATCTCCCCTCGGTCTCTGCTGACATTATTGGCAAATGTCTTGCTAGAGACCAGGCCTGGAAAAGACATAGGCTATTAAACTCCCCTGCTTCTCTACAATACTACCGCACCCTCCGAAATAATTGCACTAAAGCCATAAGACAGGCAAAAAATAACTATTTCCGAGATGCTCTCACCACTAATCTAAGACACCCCTCCAAATTCTGGAAAACCGTTAAAACCCTGTTCTCTCCCCCTGCCCAGCCACCCTCCCCTACCCTAAACATACAGGACAACATTATATCAGCCCCCAGTGAATTTGCCTCTGCTTTCTACTCCTTCTTCTCCACTAGTGCCAAAACTCTTCTAGACTGCCAACAGCCCCATGCAACCGCATACAACCATCTCGCAATACCCCGCCGACCCCAAGCGTGCCCTCTTTCTCCTTTCGACCGGTCTCCCCAGCTGAAGTTTTAGCCGCCCTACCCTCCCTGGACCCAAGCAAAGGCAAGTGCCCCCTAGGACTGGACGCCAAACTCCTCTTCCTATCAGCTCCCGCAATAGCCACCCCCCTAGCCAACCTCCTAAACCGCTCTTTTTCCATGGCAAAAATTCCAGTAGCCTAGAAGGAAGCAGTAATCATCCCGCTACCAAAAGGAGGTGATCCATCTAAGCCTGGCAATTACCGCTCGATCTCTCTCCTACCGGTTCTGGCCAAGCTTCAAGAGCAGCTAGTCCTCTCCCAACTCACACAGTTCCTCGACTCCACTTCTTTCTTCACACCATTTCAGTCGGGCTTTCGTAAAACTCACTCCACCATCACAGCACTGTTAAGGCTTACAAACGATATTTCCTCAGAAATGGACAAGGGCCACGTCACCTCCGCTATTTTCATTGACTTGGCCAAAGCCTTTGATACTGTGTCCCACTCAAAACTTCTGACAAAATTGCAACACTCAGGCCTCTCTCACCCCGCCACCAACTGGTTCCAAGCCTATCTGACAGGCAGGAAGCAGGGTGTAAAAACTGGCCCTTTTATCTCCACCTTACTACCAGTTAACATGGGGGTTCCCCAGGGTTCAGTCCTGGGCCCCCTGCTCTTCTCCATATTTTTAAATGACCTGCCTCAAGTCTGCTCCAACTCAGCCTTACAAATGTACGTGGATGATACAGTACTGTACACCTCTGGCCCCTCTACCGGTGACACAAACGCTTCTCTTCAACGTGATTTTGATGCCGTTCAAACTTGGCTTTGGTCCAACCAGCTTATCCTAAATGCTAAGAAACCATCTCCATAACTTTTTGTGCCATCTAAACTATCGACTGGCACCCTGATCTTCCATACTCTGGGCCGGATCCAACCTAGAATCCTGCACCTCCTTCAGGTACCTGCTGGTCTGGCTCGATCAACACCTTGATTTCGTGCCCACATTGACTCACTACAGAAAAAACTACACCCTAAATTAGGCGCACTTTACCACAACAAAGGCAACCTTCCTACCTCAGTCAGGAGGGAGCTAGTCCTCAAAATGATCCTCCCCATTTTTGACTATGGTGATGTGGTCTACAGTGCAGCCCCATCATCTACCATGGCCAGCCTGGACCCCTCTTTCATTCTTTCTGCCGTTACGTCCTTGACTGCCCACCTTCCACCCATCACTGTGACCTGTACAGTGCCCTTGCTTTCCATCGCTGGAGTCTTGGCATAAACTACATTGCACAAATCTCATTTTCAAATACTGGTCAAATATCCTCCCCCCCATCTCAGCTGTACACTAGCAACCCAACCCCCCCAGCTTACCCCCTCAGAGGCTCGGATTCAAAACAACTCCAAGTCCCTTTCATGTGCACCTCAAAGGGCCAAATGGCCTTCAAGCATCGGCAGCCCAAACTATGGAATGAGTTACCCGCAGACATCAGGCTCTCCTCCTCCCACTGGCTTCTCAAACCTCATCTGCTTACCCACTTCTCAGATGCATGTAATTGTTACCCACAGACTAATTGTTACCCACAGACTAGTCCCACCACCAGGGGCATCCAATTGGCTCTAAAATAATAACCTAAGCAACTAGCCCAGTTTCCCACTGTGCCAATTTATCTCACTGCTCTACTGCTATCACCCAGTAGTGTATGCCTAACAATTGTCACAACAAACTATGTACTCTGTCCTGTGCACCAAACCTAGTAATTGTATCGGCAATCAAGCTGCACTTGCTGTACCTACAAATCTCGCACTATATAAATCCACTCTCATCTGTTGCAATACCACTGGCAATTTTCTCTCCCTGTTTTTGTATCCACTTTCAGCTGTTTTATATACCATTTCAATTGTAATGTCTATTGAACCTGCTGTCTATCTCACCAATGTACTGTGCATTCTGTATCTATTCTTGACCTATGTAACCCCAGGTCACATCTGGAAACGAGCAGTCCCCGCTCAGTATGCTTATCTGGTAAATCTCTTAAATAAATAAATAAATAAATAAATAAATAAATAAATTTTAGGAATTCTGACCCACATTTTTCAATATGGGGTTCTTGAGATCCCACCTCATGAACACTGACACAGTCATCTCGTTAATTGGTCCGAAAAGTGATTTTCCTGTTGCTGTGCGGAATCACCTTTTGGGACTAAGTAACGAAATGACAGTGCCAGTGTTCGTGAGGTGGGGTCCTAAGAACCTCATGTTGAAAATATGGTGCAAAAAGTCCAAAAAATTACTGTGTTACAAGTGTGCATTGCACAGTTTATACACACTCATAACGTTGCCAGTTTTTAATATTTTCACCCCAGATTTTCAACATTGCCATTTTTCATGCCTCCTCATAAACAGTACAGCTGTCATTTTTTACATCCTGCCCAAAATGTGTTCACACCTGTGGTGCAGAATGGCGCGACTGCTGTGCGAAATCAACTTTCAGGATGGATTCATGAAATCTTAGAAAATGGGCCTGTAAAATCCTGGCTTCTGATTGGCCAGTTCCTTACCCAAAGCCCTGGTCTATCTGACAACAGAGCCCAGTAGATAAAAAGTACTAGCCCCTTCACGTAGTCCTGTATCATTGATTTTCTATTGGCATAAAGTACCCAATAAAATGTAAAATCTCCGCTATTTATTTCTCTTGCTTAGCAAGAGCTACTGGTCCCCAGAACCCCTTAGTGTTTAGTGGAAGCTACTGCTCATTATATTTCTTTTTTATGTAGAGTACTCCCCCCCCCCCCAACACTACTTAGTGAGAAAGAAAGTGGATGGAGTGAAGGAAAGGAAAAGGAAGCCGTTAGTCCGATCAGCTTCATCTAATCGGTGCTGTCGCGGCACACACCTACCATCCGAACGGCCTCCTGGCTGTTGCACTTGAACAAAAGCCAAAAGGACCATAACTGCCCTTACAAACACAAGAATGGAGAGTGTAGATGATCAAAAAGAAAATCATGGAGCAGTGCGTTTTTTTTTTTTTTTGTTTTTTTTTAAGGACAGCGTGAGCATTTCAATAGCAGCTTAACACAGCACTGCTGCTTCCCATCCACATGATCAGTGATGGGACAATCCTGAGATAGCAAGGAGTACACTGACAAACACAGCTACCAGAACATGAGGCTCTCCATAGCAGCCCAACACAGTACTGCTGCTTGCCATACACCAGTGCTTCCTCTGTTTGGTTTTTTTTTTTTAACAGAAATCATATTTCCCAACAAATGAAGTAACTCGTGTGTATTCCTATGTGTGTGTTGGAGGGTGGGGTTAACCAAGATGACCAGTTAAATCCGTGTAGAGGAACTATTTTATTACAAAAGTCATATTAAACTAATTATTTAGTTAACACTTTTTATCAAAATTAATATTGTTCTACTGTGCCCATTTCCTAAAGTGCAATAATACCCTGTGATCGGGCCTCAGCCCCCCACACCCTGGGGTCCGGTGTAGCACAATACGCCCACCCTGTCGGATATTATTGCTTACAGAGTGCCAGCGCTCATGAGGGGAGGTCTCAAAAGGCCCAATGTTGAAAATTTGGTGAAATATTTCCCAAAATTGGCAATGGCTGTTATGAGCATGTGTTGCACAGGTTTACGCACGCGAGTAACTTCGACAATTTTTCATATTTTTACTCCAGATTTTCAACATAGCCATTTTTCACACCTCCTCATGAACAATATACAGTTATCATTTTTCACATCCTGACCAAAACATGTTTTCACACCTGTTGCACAGAATAGTGCAACCACTTTGCGAAATCAACTTTCAGGACAGATTAATGAAATGACAGCGCCAGTGTTCCTAATGTGGGGACCCTAAAAGACCATGTTGAAAATTTGGTGAAAAAAATTACTGAAAATGCCCAAGTTATGTGCATCCATTGAATTTATTCTACACACGCACATAACATTGCAGGATTCAGACCCTGCGCTCCCACAGTAAAATAAGGATACAATTATACTATCTCAAAAAGAAGGGAAATTCATTGCAAAACACTAGGTCAATGCATCAGTTAGGGTTTTTATTAAATTGTCAAAAGCTGTGAAATTCGATGTTAGGGTTCCCACCCAACCACCCACCACCCAGCCTCCTCCCACACACCAACAGGCGTCGGGATGTGCCAGGAGTAGTCAGACTAACTCTCAGCCCATTCTCCTATACTGTACCACGCCAGCTTGTTTACATGGAATGGGATGAGAGTTAGACCTGACGACTCCATGGCGCACTCCCGATGCTTGTTGGTGTGAGTGATGGATGGGGTGGGGTGGAATCCAACATTGAATTTCCCAGCTTTTGATGATCTCATAAAAAAACATAACTGATGCATTAACATACCTTTTTGCAATGTGATCTGCTAGCTGTACTGTAGTAACAAGCAGCACAGTTTCATTCATTAGAAACCGATGCACAGCTGTGGAGGAGAGAGGGTAGTATGCTCTACCGGTGGGTGGCGGTGGCAACTGCCTTCTCCTAATAAGGAGAATTGGGCACCGAGTGCTGGGTGTGGGTGCAGGGGAGCCGATGGATGGATGGAGTCGTCAGGTCACTGCTTGTTGTTGCTGGGGGGGGGATTTCTCTGTATTCTTGGCACTGCTGCCTCTCACTTACATTTGGAGGATTACTCCGTATTCTTGGTCCTGCTGCTACTTATTTAAATTAGTTTATAAGATGGGGCCATCCATGGAGGTGGGTGGGTTCTACCGGTCCCCATTAAAAAAAATTTTCTGCAGAAAAACCAAAAATATTGTGGGTGCTGGGCACATAGGAGGGTGGAATTTAAATAGGTGTTACTGAAAGAAGCTGCTGCCTTGAAAGTACATAAGGCTATGGGATCAGATAAGGTACACTGCAGGGTATAAAGGGAGCTCAGGGAAGTGCCAGCGTTAAAGAAGTAAGCAACATTCAGCATTGACAAATGCTTGTTTATCAGGGACAACCAAAGGTCTGATACCTCTCCACAATTCCTATGCCATTCTGGCAAAGTGTGGTTCCTCTATGGAGGTACCTACAGTGGAGACCAAGGAGGATGCTGGGAACCTCCACAAAGGAGACCCACAAGAGGGTGGCAGGGGACCCTGCAGGGGAAGGAAACAACTCCTGGTGGGGGACTCCATTGTTAGGAAGGTAGAACTGGGCAAGGAAGGGAGGGGTAAGGTGCCTGCCTGGCACCATGGCTTGAGGGACAGGAGCGAATCCTCAGGATTGCCAGAGCAGCTGCACAGGGAGGGAGCTGGATGTCATTGTCCACTTAGGGACAAATGACCTGGCTAAGAAAGGGATTAGAGAAGTGCAAGAAGAGTTTGTGGAATTGGGAGGGCCTTGGTCAAATGTACATGCGGTAACCTTCTGGGAGGTGCTACCCATCTATGGCATAGGAGAGGCTAGGGTGTTCCGTACCATGGGATTCAATCAGTGGTTGAAAAACTGGTGTGGAGCTCAGGGATTTGGCTTCATTGGGGACTGGGGGTCCACCTGGAGTGATGCAAGCCTATACTGGCATGATGGGCTGCATCTGTCTGGGAGGGGAACCAGGATCCTAGGTGATAGGTTTAAATGCTTCATTGGCAAGCTTTTAAACTAGCCAAGGGGGGAGGCACTGGAAAGGAGCAGGAAAATCCTAGCCCCCAAACAATCACAGTAGTAAGTGTGGCAAACACCAACATGGAGGTGTCGATAGGAGAAGGGCAGGGTAAATGGAGAAAGTGACAAAGGCAAGAAGGACAGGGATGGGGCAAAGGGGTAAGGCCATCAGGAAATGGAGGGTAATGAGTACCAATGCTCGTAGTCTGGGCAACAAGCTCCCTGAGCTGGTGGCCTTAATGGAAGAGGGATGCCTGGATATCGAAGCAGTCACAGAAACATGGTACACAGAGAACCATGACTGGGATGTTAACATACCAGGGCACATAACCTACAGGAGAGACAGGCAGGGAGAAGAGGGGAGGAGTAGCTCTCATGTAAAGGAAGGGATAAAAGCAACTGAACAAAAGAGTAAACAGGGAGGAGAGGAGGCACTGTGGGTCACCTTGAGACTGAAAGGCACCACAATCCGCACAGGGGTTGTGTACAGACCCCATGTCAGGGGAAGGAATGGACAAGGATATGATGGAAGGCATTCTTACAATGGCAGAGAAAGGGAGATACTGTTGATGGGAGACCTGAATATGCCAGATGTTAACTGGAGCACATTTGCTGCAGCGACATCCAAGAGCAGGGCCATTCTTGATGCCCTACAGGTGGCAGGCATTAGACAGCTAGTTTGGAACCCACTTCATGAGAGCAATCTTAGACCTCGTACTCTCAAACAGGGGCAGTGAGAGGATCTCAGATCTAGAAGTGGGTTGCCATCTGGGGACAAGTGACCATCAAACAGTGTGGTTCACGTTAAACTCAGCTACAGAGTCAAGCCATACAAAAGTAAGGGTACTGGACTTTAGGAGGGCTGACTTTGGCAAGATAAGGAGAGTGCCTCAGAAAGCACTAGCAAACAGGCTAGAAGGAGGTGTGGAGCAACAATGGGGAATTATCAAAACTGCCATCACAGAGGCAACAAGCCTTTGTGTGAAGCAAATAAACAAATCAAAATGAAAGAAAAAGCCACTATGGTTCTCAAGAGAGGTGGCTGTGAAAGTCAGGAAGAAAAAGATAGCATTCCAGAAGTATAAGAAAACACAGAAGGAGCAGAACAGAGAGCTGTACCAGTTAAGGCAGAAAGAAGCAGGGAGGGAAGTCAGAATAGCAAAGGCCCAAACTGAGGAAAAGATAGCCAACTCAGTTAAGAAGGGGGATAAAACCTTTTATAGGTACATCAGCGAGCGTAGAAAGACAAAGGGAGGGATAGTGAGGCTGAATAGAATGAACGGTGGGTGGGCAGAGGGGGACAGTGAAAAAGCAGGAATACTGAACGAATATTTCTGCTCAGTATTCACAAAAGAGGAAGGGGAAGTGCCTAATCCAATTAACAGAAGCACTCTTGATAGGGGGTCGATCCCAGTCCTTTCACAGAAGAAAGGGTTCTGCAAGAACTCCTAAAACTGAAGGTGGACAAAGCAATGGGTCCTGATGGAATTTACCCAGAATTCTAAAAGAATTAAGGAAGGAACTAGTGAAACCACTGGCTACTCTTTTAATAAATCATGGGAGGATGGTGTGGTACCCAAGGACTGGAGGAAGGCGGATGTGATTCCCTTCACAAAAGTGGGACCAAGACAGAAGCAGGAAACTACAGACCTGTCAGTTTGACCTCTGTGGTAGGGAAAATGATGGAGTTACTTCTGAGGAAAGAATAGTTGAGTACCTAGAGGTCAGTGGAGCACAGGATCCAAGCAGCATGGGTTCTGAGCGGAAGGTCATGTCAGGCGAATCTAATAGATTTCTTTGACTGGGTGACCAAAGTAGTAGACCAGAGAGGGGCTGTGGACATGGCCTACCTAGACTTTAGCAAGGCATTTGACACAGTCCCACACAAAAGATTATTAGTTAAATTAACCAGCCTGGATGGGTCCCAGGGTGGTAGCCTAGGTAAAACATTGGCTGGACAACAGGACACAGAAGGTAATTGTAAGTGAGTCCACTCTGAAGCGCGTTACTAGTGGGGTAACTTGAGGTTCATATTGGGTCCAGTCCTTTTAATGTCTTCATCAGTGGCATTGCAGAGGGACTGAAGGAAAAGTATGCCTTTTGCAGATGACACAAAGATCTGCAACAGGATTGATACACAAGGAGGCATGGAAAGGATGAAAAGGGACTTGCAAGGTTGGAGGAATGGTCAGGACGTGTGGCAGCTAGGATTCAATGCAAAAATTGCAAAACAATGTACCTGGGAAACAAGAACCCAGGGAAGAATACACAATGGGTGGGGAGGTAGTAACAACAAAAAACAGGAAAGGGACCTGGGGGTAATCATATCAGATGACCTTAAGGTTAGCAAGCAATGTGAGAAGGCAGTAGGGAGGGCTGGGGGTATACTGGGATGTATAGGGAGAGGCATCAGCAGCAGAAAACAGGAAGTTGTTATCCCTCTGTACAGACAGTTGGTGAGACCCCATCTGGAATACTGTGTCCAGTTCTGGAGACCCCATCTCCGCAAGGACATAGACAGGATAGAGGCAGTCCAGAGGAGGCAACTAAAATGGTGCAGGAGTCTGCAAGAGAAGCCTTATGAGGAAGACTAAAGGAGCTTAATATGTACCCTTGAGGAAAGAAGGAGAGGGGGACATGATAGAAACTTTCAAGTACCTCAGGAATCAACAAAGTCCAAGAGGGTAGCATCTTTCAGAAAAAACTTGCAAGAACAAGGGTACACAATTTAAAGAAAGAAGGAGGTCGGTTCAGGGCAATGTGAGGAAGTATTATTTCACAGAGAGGGTGGGATGCATGGAACAGCCTTCCTGAGGAAGTTGTGGAGTCTAAAACTGTGGGAGAATTCAAGAATGCATGGGACAGACATAAGGCAATTCTTGTGGGGGGCAGGAAGATATAGGCTGTTGGTTAAATAGGATCTGCGGCCTATCCTGTAGGTAGGGAAATGGGCAGACTAGATGGGCCTAGCGATCCTTATCTGCCGTCAAAGTCTATGTTTCTATGATACTGTTGTGGGTCCAGAACCCACCTAAGTGGCACCTGTGATATGGTAGGTGCATTCTCTGCATAGAGCTGGGTCACTCATGCCTTTTGCCAGAATAAAATGAAGTGTAACCCATATGAGGAGTATGGCCACTTGCACAGATCTTGTCCATGGGCCTCCTACAACAAGTAAGATCCAATGGATCAGGAATAACAAGATTTTTATGTAAACGGAGTGCAACAATTTGGTCCTGGGCATGATTCTAGCATGCAGTCCTGGCCACATGTCCCCATGGAACTTAAACCCAGAACCACGAGGAGGTAAAAAAAACTACAGATCAGAGTACTAAAGACCCTCAGGAGCCAGCTTCTAACCCCAATACTCCTGTTTTGGAAACTTTGGTCCCTGTCCTGAGAGTGCTGGCACAGATTGAAAACACCCCTTAGAACTGGGTGTCATGAACCCACTCCTGAGGGTCAGGTCCACTGAGCTCACAGTGCCCACCCCTAAGTGAAATCCATGACAGGGAGGGGGAAATCAGGGGATACCCTCTTTGTGTCCTTATGTAGTGCTCACTGAGTTCACAACTGAACACTCGTCACAAAGTCCCAGGGTCCCCTCTTTACTCTGGATCAGGGTAAAATACTAGTCTCAAGTCTTGTAGCCAAATATGAACCCTTCTTGTTTGTTACAAAAAGGTGGAAGATCAAGGTGTTGCAACCTCTTCGGGGTAGCATTGTAACCCTGATTCTGCTTTCTCCCACAAGGTGTGCAATAACCTGGTTCAAATCCCCATAGACCCTTCCTTGAGACTTTGGTATTCCCCCTATCTTTACCCAGACTTTCCCTTTTCAGACCCTTGTTTGATTTGGTAGCTTATAATGGCACCCCTTAGCAATAACAGTTTAGTCACAGATTATTACTGATACATCCCACAATGGCACACACAATATAATAATCTCGCTCAGGTAGATTTCTCAAAAACAAATGTTTTCACTAAATAATTAGCAAACATTTACAACTAAAAGGTTTTATCAATTTGGTCACAGGAAAACACAAATAAAAGTGGACAATATACATGAAAATGCACTATAACTGTTATCTAAAGTTCTGCCTTAATGTTCATAGTGAATTGAAAGTTCAGAAGAATAAATAAAGTCTGAAGAATCCTTTCCTTCTCTTGCAACCACTGGCCTTCAGTGTCTGCTGGCAGTTGGTCTTGTCTAGTCAGGAGAGTGTCTAGAATGAAATGCTCCAGGAAAATGAGTGAGAATGACTCTGGTTCAATGCCGTATATAGCTGGAGGAAGCCTGAAAAAAACTGTTTTGTCCCAAGGGTGGCCTTCTCTGTTAGGCCAGTAGAGGTCACTCTTGTGCTTTCCCTAGAGTTTGGGGAGTTATGAATTATTTTCTTATTCAGGTTTGTATATTACAGCTTCCTGGCACATTAATAACGTTTTAGAACTGGTGCCTTTTGAAGTCTCACAGCTTTACAATATAACACTGGTAAGACAATTTTCACACCAGCTTGTCAAGACTGGTTCCTTCCTAGACCCTGGTTTCTCAAGCAACCTGCCTTTTATGTGCAAAGGTTTATGACAGGTGATGGCATTCTGGCACATCCTTGTTGAGCAGCATTTGAAGTAATTTGGCTTCCTTCCCAGCAAGCTCCCCCCTCAGGTCAGAGGAAAGTCAAACATTTTAAAAATCCAGTCTCTCTCTCTCTCTCTCTTGTGTGTGACCCTGTCAACCATTTTCCTTGTGGCAGTTTAAACACACAACACAATATAACAGAATATAACACCATATATCTGTACATCTGACTGGCAGTGGCATCGCTCACTACACCGATTAAAAGCCCTGAAAGCAGTGGTATGCGATAAACCACTGATGGTATCAGAAACTGCCCACAGTATCGATAATGTTATTTCTGAGACTGTAAAAACTGTCACACCATGACATCTTTCACTCTGACCCCTCAGTGTCTAAACTGCTTCTCTGCCTATGCCACCATGCCCACCTAGATACTCAGTAGTCAAGTTCTAGGTCTTGGGGGCCAGGTCTGGCTGCATCCAATGATTTTCTAAACTGACATGTTGGTATTGTGCATGCTACTGTACTGGACAGAACATTCCATACAGATACAACCCTTTGGTCGACCCATCTACGCTGGGTGTTTTTTTATAGTTTTCACCCCTTAAAGTCCTTTCATGTCCCCTTACTATCCTGGTTTTATCCTTGGCATCCAGTCCTACACATTCCCATAAAGCCTTATTTTAGAATGCCCTGTGCACCAAGCACATGTCCCCCATGACTCTTCTGTAATTTAGGGAGTACATTCCAAGTGCTGTAAGTCTTTCCTTGTAGGTGAGATGTTTTATATCAGATACAAGTTTAATCGCCCTTCTCTGGACATTTTCTATTTTCTTTATTTCTCCTTTTTTGTAGGGGGCCCATAGTGGGGTGCAGTAGTGCAGGTGTGGACTCACCAGTGCTACACAGAGTGGCAAAAGCACCTCTCTGTTCCTGCTTTTTATGTTTCAATGGATACATGCCAGAACACTATTTCACTTTTTAGCTATGTTCATACAGGGATTATCAAAAGATACTGTAGCTTATTTTCACCCATACCTCGAGATCTTTTTCGATTTCAGAAGTTACTATTACCTGTCCAATAATATTGTATTCTGCCATAAGATTATTTTTTCCAAAATGCATAATTTTGCACTTAGCAATATTAAACTCCAGTTGTTTTGTTTTTGTCCCTGTAGCTAAGATGTCAATGTTTTCTTGAAATTGAATACTAGCATGTTGGTTTGATATTACTGACCCAAGTTTTATATCAAGAGCAAATTTAATTGTCCAGGAGTTACTATTAAATTGGATTGTTGACACAAATATATTAAACACAGGTGCTAGCACAGAACCCTGAGGGACCCCACTGGACACCATGGCCCACTCTGAATAGTGACCTCTTACACAGACCCTCGGTTTCCTATTGGTCAGCCAAAACCCTATACATGTAATCAGTTTGACATTTATACAAATGTCCTTTAATGATTTGATCAGTTCACTATGTGACACTGTGTCAAATGCCTTTGCAAAATCCACATATAATACATCAGCAGATAAATCTAGATCCATGGCTTGGCTAACTAGTTCAAAAAAATAAAGCAGGTTAGTCAAGCAGGATCTACCCCTCATGAAACCATACTGAGTAGGAACATTTAGTGTGTTAGTTTCCAGGAACAGCTCTATTTTATCCTTGATTATTGCTTTTAATATTTTGCCCACGATGGAGGTCAGGCTAACTGGCCTATAGTTTCTATAATCTGATATTACTCCTTTTTTCGTAGATGGGCACTATATTTGCCACTGTGTAATCACTGACCAATGTATAGTCATCCAAGGATTTCTGAAATATCACTGCCAACGGTTTGGATATCTTGTTTGCCATCTCCTTTAGTAGCCTTGGGTGGAGACTGTCAGGCATGTGATGGTAGCCTTTTCTTTGTTTACACCTGGGATCGTCTTATATATATATATATATATGAATAAGTCAGTTGCAACAGCACTCTGGTTCAAGTTCTCGTCTTTCTATTTTTTTTTTTTCTTCCCATCACACATATAGGCAGACCACCTATATTGTGTTTCTCTCTATCTCTGCATTCCTGTCTTCTGGTTATCTCAGGTGTAAGAGGCAAATATCTGCTCCCTGCTGTCCCAAGAATACATTTTGTGAAACCGGACCCTGAAAAGAAAAGTCAGGAATAAAGTACCCAGAGAACTGCATAGAGTAGCGCTGAGTAATGAAAATGAAACCCCCCCTATGTTTTCCCAAGTACTAGTAGGAGGCTCTATTTGTTTGTTTATATTTGTTTAGGATAAGTAAATTGAATCTCTGGAAAGAAAAAAAAACATTACGAGTTGTTCTCTTGGCTAGCAGTACGAGCTATCGTTTCGCTGACTGCTCACAACGCCAGCTCGACTTGCGGTTTGCGTTCTGCACATAAAACTTTTGGTTTACTTATGTTTCCAACCTCCCAATACTTTTGTTGCTTGAAGTGTAATATTTTGGTTGGGCATTCTCTTTGTACAAGGATAAGGGCTTTGGTAAGTGTAGAAATGTTTGTAGAATGCAGCAATGGGAGCCGCCTTTTTTTTACCTGCAGGTTTGCAAACATTAACGTAGCTTCTTACAAACAGAGAACTTTTCCAAATGTTTAGAGTCATTAAAGAGCATGTATATTTAAAAAATGTATTATTTTGCTGTTTGACAAGGTTTATACAAATGTAATTTAGTAGTATTACCTTGCAGTACAGAAGCACTCGAGAGGCTCAGGAATAGATCACTTCCTCATTGCCTTGCTCTATAGAGCCAGCCGGTCTGTTTTCTTTCCATTTATAGGACAGACACTGGGGAGGCAGAGTTGTATCTGGCAGTTACTCTTTCTTTACTTCTTCTGCATATTATTATTGCATATAATTATGGTATAATGATTTGAATTGCCATTGCTGAAAGATTATGGCTTGTGTATATAAAAACAAGTGTTTGTATCTCTTAATTTGTATTTGAATTATAATAATGGGAGAAGTCTATTGCTTCACATGATGCACAGGTATATAAGAGGACTTTTCCTCTCATTCAGTCAGATAGCTCAGTGAGGAGCAGAGGTTCTCTGTCCTCAGGTACTGCACCACTAGCTTATTTCTAGTGTTTGGATGTTTAAACCCTTCTTTTTATGTTCTGTTTTGATTTTGTCGTCCAAGTCTGCATCTGTTTATTTGAAGTCTGTTTGCCAGAAATAAAATATATACTTTTAGTTGAAGCTACCACTGGCTGTACTCCTCCTTAATCCCACACCTCATAAGGCCCAATGGAGTTTGTTGGATCCAATTTAAGCAATGTAGTCTCGACATAGTTCACAGAGGCTTTAAAATTACTTCCAGTCCTAGATGTTTCTATGTCAAAGTTACTGTCCTCAGCTTTTTTGTACACACTTTGAAAAAAAATTAATTAACTACATTCACCATTTCCTGCATTTTGGATATAGTGGTGTTGTCCTTGAGAATTAGGCCTATCTGAGTTTTGGGTTTTCTTAGATACCCAATGTAATTAAAAACAATTTCTTATTGTCCCTGGTTTTGTATGCCAGTTTTCTTTCAAAGTTTCTTTTTGCTATTTTACATGCTCTCTCTTTTATTTATATCGATCCCATGCTTCCTCTGATGCTATGGCCTTGGCTGTTTTGTACACCATTTTTTGGCTTTTAATGCTCTTTTAACTTTTTGGTGAACCATGGAGGGATTTTACTCATGCTGCTATATTTCCTTCTAACTGGGATACACTTAAAAACTATTTTACTTATAACTGATTTGAATCTGCTCCACATTTCTTCAACATTAAGACCTATAAATTCATTGTTCCATTCCCATTTTTTAAGGATGTTACTTATTTGCTGGTAATCTGCATTTTCGTAGCATATAAGCTTATTTTTTCCAGGATCTAATTTGTTGATTATTGATGTAGATTTCCACCATATTATAGTCGCTGCCTGCAAGTGGCTCTCTTGTAACACATTCTGTTATATCACCTTCCAAATTACTCAACACAAGGTCTAAGGAATGATCACCACATGTATTGCTCTCTGCATGATTTTCTAAATTTAACATATCCATTGTTTCCAGGAACTCATACTCTAGTGGTGAGGAGGCTGTACCATCCTTCCATTTGATGCCTGGATAATTGAAGTCCCTCACAATAATGAGTTTGCTTCTGGGGTCTTGCTATAATGTTCAGGAACTCTTCTGACGTATTGACTGGTAAGGATGGTGGCCTGTAACAAAGTCCCATTATAATTGTTTCCTCATGTGGAGGTAGCAATTTAACCCACAGTTGTTCGTGTTCTGCAATTTTGTATTTGTCAATTGGCTGTACTTTTATGTCGCCTCTTACATAGAGCGCTGTTCCTCCTTTCTTTCTTTTTTCCCTGTCTAGTTGGAATAATTGATATCCATTCGTATTTAATCCCCAGTTCTCATTATGCCACCATGTTTCAGTTATTGCACACAGTGCAATTCTCTCCCAATTTAATATTGTTTCAAGTTCCTCCGTCATATTTCTCAAACTCCTGACATATATTAATAAGGCTTTCTACCTTTCTTTGTTGTTGTTTTTTTGAACTTCTGATACATTGCATTTTCATTAAAAGCTTTCAAATCTCACCCACCTTCCCCCTGCCTGTTAGTTTAAAACCTTGCTGATTGTTCTGTTTATTCTGTCTGCCAAATGTCTGGCCCCTAGTCTGTTCAAGTGTAACCCATCCATTACAAAAAGATTGTGTCCATCTTAAAATCTTTTCCAGTTTTCAGCTAAGACAAACCCCTTCCTGTCGCACCATTTTATTTATTTTGGATTACAATACCTTTGAACCAGTGGTTCTTTTACAAAGCTTTCACATCATGAGGGCAAGTACAGCATACAAAATAGTAACAAGACAAAGCAAATTACACAAGAGATAAACACAAATAGTTGCATGGGACAATGGCCTAAGTCATGGTACAGGAACTCAAGGTAAGCGCAGACAGGAAGGGGCGCAGATTACAAGCAGCCAGAGTGGCATTGTCAAATGAAGGAGAGGAGAGGAGAGAAGTGGAGGGGCAAGGTGGGTGTGAAAGTGGGGGTGTGGCAGAAAGGCAAGGGGTATGGAAGAGAGGTGACCAAAGGAGAAAGCAGGTACAATGGATAGGCATTTGTGAGGGTGTGAGGGGGCAGGGAGGGGGCGTGCTAGTGGGAGAAAGTGTACTTGTTAACAGTGGAGAGGTGATTAAGGAGATTGAGCTAAAAGGGGCCAAGATTCACTAGGTCACATGTGGATGGGGAGAGGTCATTTAGCCAGTGGGGTGCCCTGGATCTAAAGGAGTGTTGAGCCAGAGAGGTATGGCAGAAAGGAACTTGGAAGGCCTGAGCAGTCATGCCTCGAGTGTAGCGGGGGGTTAGAGATATGAGACAGGAGATTTTGTAAGGAAGGCAGGGTGAGGCCTAGGCAGATTTTCTTAGCAAACAGGCAGGTCTGGTACAGTACATGGCCCTTTAGGTTAAGCCAGCCAGCCTAAGCATACAAGTCGCATGCATGAGTAAGTCTGGGTGCTCCGGATTCTAGTATGCAAATTTTGTTGAAGGCAGTGTGAATTAATTTAAGGGTACTGTCAGTGGCTGCACCATAGATAATTAGAACGTAGTCAATAATGGAGAGTAAGGAGCAAGTAATAGCGAGTCAGAAAGTATTGGGGGTGAGACAGTGTCTATGTCTGAAAAGGAGCCCCAGCCTAGTGTTTACCGCCTTAGCAACCTGATCTACATGGGCATAGAATGACATGGTTGTGTCCAGAGTTACTCCTATGTACTTGGGCTGTGCAACCTGTTCCAGGAACACATTGGGGTTGTGGAAGATTTTGAGCTCGTAGTGTCTGTGCGTAGTGTGCATGCTAGCAAAGAGCATGGCTTTAGTTTTTCTGTAGTTTAGAAGAAGTTTGTGTTCTATAAACCACTGCACAATTGAGGAGAAATCGTTTTGTAGTTGTTGATTTAGAGGGAGGGGGGAAGGGTGACTCAAGAAGATGACAGCATCATCCACATAAAGAAGTAGGTTAGTGGAGCATGCTTGGGGGAGAGAGTTTAGAAAAAGACTAAATAGTAGGGAGCCGAGAACTGAACCTTGTGGAACACCTGAATGTACAAGTCGGCTGTCAGAGAGTGATTCTCCTATTTTACTTTCTGAGTCCAGTCAGCTAGATAGCCTTGGAACCAACCAGTAACTTCATCAGAGAGACCTTGGGTTGGGAGTGTGTCAAGTAGTAGGGAGTCGTTCATGGTATCAAATGCTTTAGTGAGGTTGATGTAAATGTCTCCCACTAAATGTCCAACATCTAGCGTGGTATGAATGAAGTTAGAGAAATGTAGCAGATCAGTGGTGGTGCTATGTGTCTTCCAAAACCTATGTTGTTGCAGGCACTGTATTTGGTGTTTCTCGAGGTATTCAGTCAGTTGGTCAGCAATGATTTATTCCAGTACTTTGCGGGGGAGATAGAGGTTGGATGATAGTTAGTGGGTTGGGCTCTGTCACCGCTTTTGAAGATGGAAGTGACCACAGCAGCTTTCCAGTATGGGGGATCTGTCTGAAGCAAAGGGACAGATTTAGAAGTTCAGTGAGGGGTAGTAGGACTGCAGCCAGGGTTGGGCATATAGGTTTGCGGTCCAGGGAGTCATTGCTAGCTCTTGCTTTTCTGAGTGTATGGGCTAGGTATTTTTTTGTTTCCACAGGGGTGATCCTCTTAAAGTAGAATGGGGGGAGGACTGGTATGGAACAGGTGTTACTGGTCTTGGCGTTGCTGGGCAGTGTTACCGGTGTGACAGTGGGTGAGAATGCCACTCAAGTCAGAGAAGGCTATGTTTAGGGCATCAGCAATGCTTTTAGGGTGTTGGAGTGAGGCCCCTCCAGCTTCTATGATGGTGGGCAGTGACTTTCTAGAGGTGTCCATCAATTCTTTGAGGTTGTCCCAGAATTTGGGGCCGTGCGTGCTTATAGCACTGTGATTTAGCTAGTTGAATTTCTCAGGGACAGGCGTGCCTAGCTGTTTTGCATTGTTGCATGTCAGATGGCTTGCCAGAGGCCCTGGGACAATGCCAAAGGTTGTCCCTAGGGCCATTTGTTTGAGAAGGTAACTAGTAATCCAGGGGTTATTTGTAACAGGCACTGTTAAAGGTAGAGATGAAAAATTCAAGTGACTGGTCAATGCTTTGTGTTGTATTGATGGGTGACCAGTCAGTGTTTAGTAGATGAGCTTGAAGGAGCTGCTACTGTCCTTTCTTCAGGACCTATTTACTACTGTTTCTGAGGGGAGTTTAGGGGATCTGTTTGACCAGTAACATAGGACAGTGGAGTGGTCACTGATTACATTGGAGAGGATGGTAGTCTCAGAAATTCTATTTACTGGTTAGCGAGTATCAAATGTATGAGGGAATTACAGCCCGCCCGATGATTGGATCTGGTGGGAGAGGTGACTAATTGGGTAATGTTAAAAGAAGAAAGGGTGTCTCTGTGAGGGGCAGCATCAGAAGCCAGCCAGTTTATATTAAAGTCCCCAAGGGCAATGAATTCAGTGTTGGGGGGAGTTTAGATAGGTAGTCAACAAAGAGAGTAAAGCCTTTCATCTGTTCCTTGGGTGGGATACACACTGAGATAACAGAGAGGGATTTCCTGTTGTGACCTAAGATTAGCTTAATATGGAGGAGTTGGATATTTTTGCTGAAATCCTCTGGTGGTAATGCAAGACCCTGGAGTGTGTCTTTAATGTAGATTGCACACCCTCCCCCCCTTTTACCTATTCTATCCCGTCAAAAGGTGGTGTACCCATTGAGGGATACAGCCAAGTCTGGGACCGAAGGTGTTAACCAGGTTTCAACTACAGATAGTATGTCGGGTTTATGCTGTGCAGTCCTGACCTGGAGATCAGCCAGCTTTGGAAGAAGGCTCCTAATATTTATGGATGCTAGCTTCAAGGCACCAAGGTTGTTGTTACAGTAGTGAGGGGTAAGGGTCAGGCTGGGGTTAGGGTGAATGTTGCTAGCTGGTAGGAGAAGCAGCAGGGTGATCCATGGTAATACTTGACTTAACACTTTTAGCTTGGGGGGGTTTACGTAGCCAGACCCTGACAGCATAGCAAACGTAATTGGTATTAAGAAAGAGGGGTATTAGGGAGAAGGTATTAATGTTTTGTTCTGGAATGTGGAGCTTGGACAGTGGAGTGGCACCGAGATGGGGATCAAGGTTGCCACTCAATGTTTCTGGCCCCACCAGATGAGGTTGTGTTAGTAAGGGGAGGTAAGCCTTATTGGGTGGTGATTATTCTGGGGGGTCAAGGGGAGAGGTGATGATACAGGGTAGCACAAGAGTAACAGTGCTAATGAGAAGCTTCATGATTCAAGGAGCGAGTAACTAGTTGAAATTAGGGGTGTAATAATGTTCTGTTAAGGGCACGGAGAGTGTCATGAGATGGGAGCTCATAGGAGAGGCAAGGGAAAGCCATGCAGCGAGAGAGAGGGTGCTATGAGATAAATGGGGGGGGAGATAACAGAGAGAGGACAAGGGAGTAGGTGCGATTCAGAAGGAGAAGGGAGAAGGTACAGTAAAAACTTGCCAAGATTAAGGGGGAAAGGGCTCTTTAAGGAAGACAGGCTGCGGTTTGCCAAACTGAATGAGTGGTTGGCTCAGACAGGCATGACCATTTGGGCAGAAAGTGGATTTAAATAGTGTCGGGGTGGGGGGGCAGGAGAAAATTCAAGCAATGGCTTGGCTTCTCAGTGGCATACCTTACAGTCGGGCTTGCTGGCAGGTGAGCGTAGCAGGTGGCGGCTGCTGGAGTGAAGCCACACTGCACCGGAGAGGAAAGGAGCAAGATAGTGCATCACCAGGGGCCTCAAACCTAGAGCAGAGAGAAATGGAGAGTGCAGTTAGATACAGGGGAAGTAATCGGTGGACGTGGGGGAGAGAGGGAGCAGAGACAGAGACACAGCAGGTGGGCTAGAGTCAGGAGCAGAACTAAATCGGTGGGAGGGCTTGAACAAGCAGATTCAGGTGGGGGGGCAGACACCAGATTAACAGCCAGAAAGACTTTGCTGAATGGGGCGACTCCAGGTTGCTGGAGGAAGCCAGAAGGAGCAGTGTAAGATGGGAATGGTATATTAAGCGAAAAAGGAGGCATCAGAGTGAGACATAGCTGGGGTTTGATTAGAGAGAGCAGAAAAGGTAGCAGAGTGAGAAATTTAAAAGGCAGAGACTGCAGTATAGTGTAACAATTCAAAATACTATATGGTTACAATTGTTTACAATTGTTGTTACTTAATAGTAGTGGCACAGAAGCAAAAACAGCCTTAATTTTAAACAGTTCTATCAGGTAGCGAGAGTTTAAATAAAGAACTGTGCAATACAGATACAGCACTTGTAACTGTCAGACAAATCAGCTAGTCAGCCAATTTAAAAAGAAATACAGAACAGAATTCAGACAATGCGGCTAGTCCACCAATTTCAGTTACAGCCGAGATCAGCCAGTCGGAATCAGCTGAAGAAGTAGATGTGCCAATCAGAAAGGAGCAGTAGTAAGTGCCAAACAATTCAAGCAATGGCTCAGCTTCTCAGTGGTATACCTTACAGTCGGCCTTGCTGGCAGGTGAGCGTAGCGGGGGGCGGCCACTGGAATAAATCCACGCCACACCGGAGAGGAGTGAGAGAGTGCCCGGTCAGGGGCCTCAAACCTCACAGTCAGGCTTGTTGGCAGGTGAGTGTAGTGGGCAGTGGCCGCTGGAGTAAAGCTGCACTGGAGAGGAGTGAGACAGCACCCATTCAGGGGCCTCAAACCTTACAGTTCGGCTTGCTGGCAGGCGAGTGTAGTGGGTGGCGGCCGCTGGAGTGAAGTCGCACCGCACTGGAGAGGAGTGAGAAAGTGCCCAGTCAGAGGCCTTAAACCTTACAACTGGTCTTGCTGGCAGGCAAGTGTAGTGGGTGGCAGCCACTGGACTTAAGCCGCACCGCATTGGAGAGGAGCGAGAGAGTGCCCGGTCAGGGCATCTCTTCAGCCAACTGTTTAATCTCTTTGTTTCAATTATTCTCATCCTGCCTGCCATTGCAACTGGTAGAATTTCAGAAATATCAACATCACATTTTTTTTAGCTCCATTCCCACCATTTCAAAATTCCTTTGTAATACCTATATCGTTGGTGCCGCTATGTAGTACTACTTAGGGTTCTGTAGAGTTCTCAAGGAAGCCACGTAATTTGTTTTTATATATTTAATACCAGCCCCAGGTAGAATACAGATAGCAGTTCCGTCTTTTCTGTCCGTGTATTTTAAAATGGAATCACCCAACACAACTACGTCCCTTTTAAATGTTTTATTAAGAATTTGCTCTGTGCCTTCAGAATTTTGTATAGTCATATTTAATAATGCCGCACTATTATAACTGGTAGTTGCAGCCTTGTCTTATCTGCTATCATTTACCTCTAGGCAACTACTTCTTGCTCTCCATCATGCTGCTTGTTACCTTCTCTCTTCTCCCCCTCTTAGCTAGCCTCTCCCCTCCCCCCTTATCTACCATTGCCCTCTCCTTCCATTTCCTCCTCCTCCTCCTCCTCCTCCTCCTCCTCCTCCTCCTCCTCCTCCTCCTCCTCCTCCTCCTCCTCCTCCTCCTCCTCCTCCTCCTCCTCCTCCTCCTCCTCCTCCTCCTCCTCCTCCTCCTCCTCCTCCTCCTCCTCCTCCTCCTCCTCCTCCTCCTCCTCCTCCTCCTCCTCCTCCTCCTCCTCCTCCTCCTCCTCCTCCTCCTCCTCCTCCTCCTCCTCCTCCTCCTCCTCCTCCTCCTCCTCCTCCTCCTCCTCCTCCTCCTCCTCCTCCTCCTCCTCCTCCTCCTCCTCCCTTTTCCTCTTTTCTCCCTGCCTCTCCCACACCCCTCTGGCATCCTAGGTTCAGCCTCCTCCCTTCTCCTTGGATCCAGCTTAAAGCACTAAGGGGCCTCAGTCCCCCTCTGTCCCTCATCATCCCACTACCCCTTCCCCATCTCCTTCCTGCTTATAGTAGCTAGTGACACTGAACTCAATCTTCACCCTACCCTGCCATCAACCCCTGCAGTCTCCTCTCCAAAACTGACTTCTGCAGCTGCTCATGGTTAACCTTAAACCAGATGTGCTTGTAATCTTGGATATCCACCAATACCCCGGATATGGCTGTTGCCATACCGGGTTTCTCTATCATCAAACAGGACTGTACAAAGAGGGGTGATGGAGTAGCTACATAACCCTATAATGCAAAGCATCATGGGATGCATATTCCAATCACCATGAACATTAAGACTGGTTCTGCTTTAAGCAGGAGTGCACAGTGCCAAAGGGTTTCTCACACAATCTGCAAAGGCTAAGAACAGAAGACAGGACTTACCAGTGGACTGTATCTGATCATTACCTCCCTCCTATCTCCTCCCTCTCCTGCCTCCTAACCTCTCCGCAGCAATGTTTCTAGTCCATTTTTAGTCTACCCAGGAAATCTAATGCTGGTCAGGTTGCCTTCTTATATCGCTTTCCTAAACTCTGGTTCTTTGTTCTCCTGTCTATCCACTCTACCTCTTCTCTTTTCTCCATTAAGCCTCTTCTTTTTGACTTGTCTACACCACCCTGTAACTGTCCATGACTGATACACTTCCTCCTACTCATTTGTACTGGCCATTTTGTTCTCCCCCAATCTTGGTTGGGATAATTTCTACTTGCCTATCCAAGCTCAGTTTTTATCTACCATATTCACTTTGTTGCACTGTTTTGCCTTGCTATGTTTAGAATCATTATTCTTTGTGTATACTATTAGTATATACTATTATATTTGTATATCTATTGTTATTTATGTTGTTATCTCCATGTGTACTATCTTCCATTCCACCCCCCCCACAGGACACATCTGGAAATGAGCTGTTTTCAGTTCACTGTGTCTTTACTGATAAAACTTTCTGAAACAAATAAATCTGAATCTCAACCCAGCAGAAACGGCACTAGTCCTTATACAGTCTTTTGGATTTGGGTTATTGTGGGCCCAAAATAAGAAAGCAAGCTAAAAATACAAAGTCCTTCAACATGAAAGCACTGAGGTAAGGGTTATCTAAAAAAAGGTATTGGCAAGAAAGCCAGGTTTCAAAGAAATACAAAATCACACATACCCCCATAATGCAAAGTTGGGGGATGTATATGCAAATCATTATGACAATTTAGACTTGTTCTGCTTTAAACGTTAAAGCTATCCCTGCTAAGACATCACAAGTCACTAAAATCCCCACTCTTTAAAATATATATACATACTAGCCATCTGCTCATAGGAATGGGGTTGGGGGACCAAAGTAGGGAATATGCTGTTTCACGTTTTTTGCCCCAACACTCTGTTTCTCTGGTCCAGGTTACTTGCTGAAGGCACTGAAGAATCACACAGCTCAGGCCTGTGATGGTGAACAGATCACAGTGACATGCCCATTCAAAACCTCAATCAGCATTCTGTCTGCATTCTATGGGCGAAAGGTGTCTAGCGAGAATTTGTGCCCAGATCCCACTAAGTCATCCGAAGAAAGCACTGACTGTATGTCTCCAACGGCGATACAGGTATTCTCTTTTTCTTGCTCACTGTATTTGTGTGCTTAACTTTAGAACTTGCAAAAAGGGAAGGCCTGCCAGAGTTGGGCATGGACAGCATAAGCTGACTAAGGGAACTAGTCTCATGTCTGCCTACATGTTTGCATACTTTTATACAGTGAATGTGATATATATTGAGATAGTTAGACAGATAGATAGATAGATAGATAGATAGATAGTTAGACAGATAGATAGATAGATACCGTAGATAGACAAAGAGACAGATAGCTAGACAGATAGATAGATAGACAGATAGATAGCTAGATAGATAGACAGATAGGTAGATAGATAGATAGATAGCTAGATAGAGAGACAGATAGCCAGATAGATAGATAGATACCGTAGATAGACAAAGAGACAGACAGACAGACAGACAGACAGCTAGCTAGATAGATACCGTAGATAGACAGACAGATAGATAGATGGATAGATAGATAGATAGATATATAGATAGATAGATAGATAGATAGATAGATAGATAGATAGATAGATAGACAGACAGACAAATAGATAATAGGGGTGTGGTAGTGCCTCTATAGTTTCAATGTTAAACCCTTAACTTTACACCTTAATAACTTTACTCCCATTCAACAGAAATGCATGACATTGTGCGCACACAATCTGGGGGGCCAGATCTCTAGATTGAGCAAGTTTCATGATGGTCAGATGTCTGGATTCTGAGATCCGGATAGTGCAAGAAATGGAAACATAGGGGTTTGGGCCATTTTTTGCTCCCACCTACAGCACCAACAGTTTGGAGTTTCATTCTGAAATTTTCAGGTTAGAAGGGACTTGCCCTAGAAAGAGGCCCTTTTTTTGTTCGGTGAAAAAATATTAATTTGTTCCCAAGACATAAGGATTTGAAATCTCGGTGTAGGGTGTTTCATTTACAGTATATTTCCGATGCAAGACAAGAATTTCTGGCTCATGAAAGAAGAATCTTCTTCTGTGAGTCAAAATTCTTCTTTTGCGAGAAAAAAATCTTCTTTCATATGGCCGCCATCTTGTTTTTGATTGAAAAAAAAAATTAAATCCATAAAAATTATGTTCTGGAAAAAATGGAGAAAAACAAGCTTGTGGATCTAGCTAAACAGCACCCATTTACCTCATTCTGAAGTTTGCTTTTTGAAAAATTAATCTCAAATATGGTTTTGGAACATCCCTCTAAACCTTTGTGGAAGGCTTAGCAAGGGCTCATTTAAAAGAACTATGGTTTTTTCATGAGCTCAACACTGTGATATCAACAGCGAGACTTTCATGTGTTTTTTACCTGCAGCTGGAGTGCCGCTGCCAGCTTGAATGACAGCAGTGCACTCGCAATCACTGAATCATATGAAAGAACTATAATTCATGGATCAAACAAAATAACTAGGGTCCTTTTATGACCTCAACAGAGGAACTTTCTTGTTTTTTGTATCCAAGCTTGAGTGAGAGCAGTGAGCCGGCGATCACTTGATCTCTAACTCTCTCTCTCTCTTATTCTTGTTTTGGCTTATATATGTATTTATGTATTATAAAATACATCTGACACTTGTGCACATACCCTAGCAGAATTGAGATCATCCATAACAGCATTTTCTAGCTTGTTAATCTTTTCCTCTAACATGTACAATACAATGTTAAACCAAATGTCCTCAGGATGTCTGTCTGTCTATCTATCAATCAATCTACAGTATCTATCTATTGCTGTCTATCTGCAGACAGTATCTGTCTGTATGTATGTCTATCTATCACTGTCCATCTATCTACAGACAGTGTCTATCTACAGTAGCTATCTATCTATCAATTGTATCCATCTATCTATCTATCTATCTACAGACAGTATCTGTCTGTCTATTCCTGTCTATCTATAGACAGTGTCTATCTACAGTATCCATCTATCTGCCTGTCTATCTATCTACAGTATCCAGCTATCTGTCTATCTATAGATACTATCTATCTATCTCTTTATCTATCTATCTATCTTTCTATCTATGTATCTATCATATCCATCTATCTATCTCTCTATCTACCTACCTATCAACAGTATCTATCTGTCTATCTATCTATCAATCTATCTGTCTGTCTAGCTATTTACAGACAGTATGTATCTATCATCTATCTATCCATCTATCACACATACAGTAAGTAATAAGTGGACTGGGGTGCCCACACCTGGTACCGCTTCTTTTGCCCCCTCCCTCTCCAGGTGCTCACTCCCAGTGCTGCCACAGATACTCTCAACACTGGTGTGCCAAATCTTCAGTGTCAGCTTGGCTCTCCCTGAAATAATGAAAATGTCATTTTTTTTTTTTTTTTGCGGACGCTGAAAAAAGAAAACAGGCCATCAACGATCTGACCCCCAGACCCCCACCCACCCGACCCAAAATCCCCACAGCACTCCCCACACCCTCACTCACCTGAACATGTCCCACAATGTAGATCCACTGTCCAATTGAAGAAGACACGTTTTAAGTCCGGTTTAATGTATTTCAATGGTGTTTGAACCTTTATTTACAACTTTGTCATTTTTACGTTCGCTTGAGCACATGCGCAAGGAACATTTTTGGAGAGTAGCACACTTTGGAGGTGTGCCCCTCCCATCCAATGCAGTGCTCCCTTGAGCAGGCGTGGCGGTCCTGCACCAATGGGTGCAGGAGCTCTGTATGACAGCGGTGTTCCTCTGCTTCAAAGCAAAGCACCGCTTCCATACTAACACGCATCCACGCCATCCCCTCGCGTCATCGCTCCCCATGCGTCCACGCCACCCCAAAGCTTTGGTGCCACGCTGAGAGCCCACCCAGCGTGGCAACGTTGTTGCCGATGGGGTGCCAATCCCATCGGCTCCATGGCCCCCAAGCCATCCTGCTGCCACGCTGAGAGCCACCCAGCGTGGCAAACATTGCGTTTTTTGCCGACAGGGTGCCCAATCCCCCATCGGCTCCTCGGCCCCCTACGTAGTTTGCCGGTCAGGTGGTCCAATCCCCGCCGGCCCTCGGCCCCAGCATCTTTCTGCCACACTGGGAGCCCACCCAGCGTGGCAAACGTCCCACATCGCTCTTTTTTTTTTTTTAAACCTGTAAAATAAAAAGCGGTCCCACAGCGCGTCTCCCAGCCCCCACAACCCGCACCACCCAGCCTCCCGACACCCCCCCTCACCCCATACTTACCTCTGGACTCCGGTGTGACGATCTTCGGTGGACCGGGAACACGTCTGCACTCTTCAAATGCGACCGCGAACTGAGGAAATGCCGGTAAGCTGTATAATGGGCTAGATAGGGGGGTTTCAACTTTATTGCATATCTCAGGCATTTTTTGGAATTTTTGCACCAAATTTTCAACATGAGGTTTTTGGGACCCCTTCTCAAGAATGATGTCACTGTCATGGCATTATTCGGGCCCAAAGGGTGATTTCGCAGTCACTGCACAGTCACTGCGTGAAATCACCCTTTGGGCCTGAATAGCGCCATGACAGTGACATCATTCATGAGAAGGGGTCCCAAAAACCCCATGTTGAAAATTTGGTGCAAAATTCCAAATGACTGTTTTACGCTATGCTAGTGCAGTTCCTACAGACGCCGTAGGTTTGCGAATTTTCAATATTTCTACTCCAGATTTTCAACATTGCCATTTTATCACACCTTCTTATGAGTAGTACAGCTGTCATTTTTCACATCTCACCCAAAATGTGTTTCTGCCCATGTAGCGCTATTAGGCGCAGTCGGTGTGCAAAATCAATGTATATGCACACAGTAAGACAATCACAGTGACACTGTTCATTAGCAGAGGTTTTAAAATGCCAATGTTGACAATTTGGTGAAAAAATTCCTAACAATGACTGTTTTATGAGCGTGCATTGCACAGTTCCCACGTACGCTCCTAGCTTTGTGAATTTTCAATATTTCCACTCCAGATTTTCAACATTGCCATTTTACCACACTTCCTTATGAGCAGTACAGCTGTCATTTTTTCACATCCTGCCCAAAACGTGTTTCCGCCTATGTAGCGCACAATGGGGGTAACAAAAAGGTCATGCTGACAGTTTATTGTGCAAATACCAGCAATCGCACAGGGCATTAGGGTAAAGCACCATACATGCCAAACACCACTGCAAATACCTGCAAGCGAACGTTCGGCATTGACAAATGCTTGTTTTATATTTTGACATCAAATTTTCAAAATGGATTTTTTGGGATCCCACTTCACAAGCAGGGTTGGTGGAGTTTTTCAAATCCAGTCCAAATGGTGATTTCATGGTTGCTGTGTCAAATCACCTTTTGAGTGGGATTTGAACATTTTCACCACCTACCGAGTTCATGAGATGGAGTCATAAGAAGGCTGTGTTGAAAAATTGTCCCCCAACCAAGAGGATTACATAAAATTCATGTCAAAAACTACTTTAAATGAGAGAATGAGCCCTATTTATTTATCTATTTATTTACTGAAAACTTCAAAGAATACTTTTGAGCATGAGTGCTCATTTACAAAGGATCCACGTCAAATACTTAGTCAAAAAAACATTACAAGCACAATAAGCAGCTCCAGAGGAAATGCAGTCTAGTCCAGCTCAAAGTACTTAGGGCAGAACAACTACATACAGTTTTGAAAAAATCCATACAGTTCATCATATAAAAAGTCATAGATTATGCAGCGAGAGAAAGCAAATAAAAGTGTTTAACAGTTATAGTCACACTGGACTAAAAAGGCAAAACTGCAACTATCTTTTGAACTGACTAAACTGGGGGAGATTCAGCAGAGTATCAGGCAATTTGTTTAACCAGTTAGCGGCCCTGACAACACAATGACTGCTGCCCAGCTGAGTACACCAGAAAGGGGGCTTAAAGGCATTCCTGGCCATGTGCCTGGTGATGTACTGGCTGGAGACAGCGCAGAAGCAATTTGTTAAAGCAGGGAGTGTTAGGTCCAAGGATACCTTTTCTGTTAGCAAACAGGTCTGGAGCTTTATTCTGCTGAGTAAAAGTAGACAGTTAGTGAGTGAGTAAAGGGTACAACTATGAGTGTGGTTATCTGCACCAAGTACGAAGTGGCACGCCTTATTACAGATCAGTTTCATCCTGTTTAGAACTGTGTCACTGGCAGGTTTAGGCAGAGAGTCCATAATCTATAAGTGACAGAATGGAGCTGGCCAGAATAAGGCATCTAACATCCCTAGTGAGATTGTTCCTGATGTGGTACAGGGCACCCAGTCATGTTAACTATGGCCACCAGATTGTCAGCATGGGGTGCAAAAGATTAGGTGTTATCCGGAGTTAATGCAAGGTAGCTGAAATTATATTCTTATAAGGTATTTGATATTATACAATTCTCTGGACTACTAAGAATTTTGAAAAAACATGGGATCTTTTTTAAATTGGCTAGAACAGAGTTAAGTAAAATGTGAACTACCTTATTTAATAATTCATATTGTGGGTATGTGTGAAAAGTTATGTAAGAATTGTTTTCCTTTTCTTTTAAAATATATAACAAACCAAAACCCCTGATATGGGCAAACGCTTATGTGGAGTTTTGCTTTTAGGCTAGTTTTAGCATACTGGGCCCAATGCACTAATGGGTGCTCCACACCTGTGGCCACGCCACCCCCAGCACTGAGCTGCACAGGGTACATCGAGGGACACAGGCAGGCATCCAACTTGATGCCCATCCTGGGTCTCCCAAAGTGGATTCCCTGCAGCCTGCAAGCAGAGAATCTTGGGAAGGCATGGGACTCTGTATCTGTAAAATTATGGGCAAGCACCTGAACGGCTGCCCCAGCCCTTCCTGTCAGCCCGATGGGCAGGGACAGCAGGGTGGAGGGTGTTCCCATCATGCCACCACTGGTGGGTGTCCATTGGAGGGGGGAGGAGGAGTATACAGGTTAGAGTAGGGTCTCCCCTTGTGTGGCTGTCACACCTGTGCCTGGCACTCTGGGCCTTTGTGAATGGCGCTGACTGTGGGCATACCTCAGACACTCCCCCTGGACCACCACTGCACATGGCTGTATGACCAGCCAGGGGGATCCTGTGAGAAAGGGATTAGTGTCCCTTCCATGCATGTGTGCAGGGGTTCACAGGACACCCATGCATGGAGGAGGCACTTAGACATGCCTATGCGCTGCAGATCTGCACCACGTAGGCATAGTGCATACAGCCCATTGTTTGTAATAATCTGCGATTACAGAATGTAAGTATTGATGTTCATCTTAATGTAATGTGTATGTTGGAAAATTGAATAAAAATTATATATATGTAAAAAGAGAAAGTTATGTTTTAAAATTTGGTGTCAAACTGTTAAAAACCAACAAAGTTATGCATGTTCATTGACATTTTTCTACGTTCTCTCATAACATTGGTAATTTCAATATTATTACCCCAAATTTGCAACATAGCCATTTTTTTCACACCACCTCATTAACATGGCAGCTGTCATTTTTCAAATCCTGGCAAAAGTGTGTTTCCACACCTGTGGCACGAAATGACATTTCAGCAAGGATTTGAACATTTTCACCTACCGGGTTCATGAGGTGGTGTCATAAGAAGACTATGTTGAAAATCTGGTGGAAAAACATGGTAAAATGACCAAGTTATGAGTGAACATTGAAATATTTCACCAGTCACTCATAACTTCAGTAATTTTCAATAAGTTGACTCTAAACGTTCAACATAGTCATTTTTTCACACCACATCATAAACATGATAGTTGTCATTTTTATGTTGGCGCACTTGCGAAGCCAACATCTTGTGGTAGTGCAGATTTGGAGGCGTGGTCACAGTTGGGCGAATGCAGGGCACGCATCAGTAGGTGCGGCCCTCATTCCCCAATCAGCCTGCATGCCGGTGCCACACCATGAATACATAATGTAGTAACCACATCTAAGAAAAGGTCCGCTGCAATCCAAGCAAAGCTCGTCAGATGCAGCGGACCTCCCAACGTGCTCGGCCACACTGTATACATGGCGGCCGGCCAACTGATGACTGGGGTGCCTAATCCCCTGCTGGCTTAGCATGGCTCCACTGTATGTGCCGACGGGATTGCACCCTCGGCATTGTCACAGACGGGGGGTGCCCAGTCCCCTTGGCTCTTGCCCCCCGCTTTCCTCGGCCGACGGGATGCCCAATCCCTGTCAGCATAAATTAACCTCCCTCTTGTATTGTGTGCTGACAAGGGTACCCAATCCCCGTTGGCTGCAGCACCCTCCCAACAGTTAGGGAGCACACTGGGAGTCCATCCCAGCATGCCAAATCGCTGTTAAAACAAAAAAAACACCTGTCCCGCGACAGTGTTTTTTTTTTTGCCATGAACAAAAAATGGTCCTCACTGCCTCTCTGCACCCCGCAACTCCGCACCCACCCTCTGCGCACCCTCCCCTCCCCATCCTCCCACCCCATACTTACCTCCGGAGTCTGGCACGATGATTTTCGCTGGACTGGGAACACATCTGCACTCTTCAAAGCTGACCGCGAACTGAGGAAATGCCAGTAAGCTGTATAATGGAATAAATAGGGTTTTTTCAACTTTGATGCATATCTCAGGCATTTTTGGGAATTTTGGCACCAAATTTTCAACATGGGGTTTTTGGGACCCCTCCTCATGAATTCTTGCACTGTCATGGCATTATTCGGTCCTGAAAGGTGATTTCACAGTCACTGTACGGAATCACCTTTCAGGAGTGAGGAACAAACTGGCAGTGGCAATATTCATGAGGGGGGCTCTCAAAAAGCCTATGTTGCAAATTTGGTGGGAAAATCAAAAAAATTACTGTTTTACAAGCGTGCGTTGCGCAGTTGCAACGCATGCTCATAACTTAGCAAATTTGCAATATTTTCATGCCACATATTCAGCATTGGCATTTTTCCACTCCTTCTTCTGAACCGTACAGCTGTCATTTTTCACATCCTGCCCGAAATGTGTCTTCGCACTTTGGTCACAGAATAGCATGGTCGATGTGGGAAATCAGTGTTTGGGACAAATTACAAAAATGACAGTTACACTGTTCATGAGCAGAGGTCCTAAAATGCCTATTCTGAAAATTTACAGTGATGATATATAACATGACCAATATTCTGGCGTCCGTTGTGCAGTTTGCATGCATGCTCGTAAGTTCGTGAATTTATAATATTTTCACTCCAGATTTTCAACATTGCCATTGTTCTGCACCTCCTTATGAATAGTATAGCTGTCATTTTTCACATCCTGACCAAAATGTGTTTTTGCAGTTCTGGCGTACAACAGCGTGGTTGCTGTGGAAAGTCCATGTTCGAGACACATTATGAAAATGACAGTGACGCTGTTCATTAGCAGAAGCCCTAAAATGCCTATGCTCAAAATTTGGGGCCAAAAGTCCATAAAATTAGTGTTTTATGAGCGTGCGTTGCACACTTTGCACGCACGCACGTGACCGTGCATATGTAATATTTTCACTCCAGATGTTCCAAATTGGCATTTTTTCACACCTCCTTATGAACAGTACAGCTGTCATTTTGCATATCCTGGCTGAAATGTGTTTTCGCATGTCCAGCGCAGAACTGCACAGTCGCTGTGCGAAATCAGTTTTCGGGACAGTTCGAGGAAATGACGATGACACTGTTCATGAGCAAAGATCCTAAAATGCCTATGTTGAAAATTTGGAGCTGAAACTCCATAAAATGACTGTGCTGCAAGCGTGCATTGCGCAGTTTCCACGCAGCCTTGTAACTTCGTAAATTTTTGCAATATTTTCATGCCAGATTTTCACCACTGGCATTTGTGCACACCTCCTTATCAACAGTACAGCTGCCATTTTTCACAGCCTGCCCAAACCACCTTTCTGCAACTGTGGTGCACCATGGCATGCTCGCTCTGGGAAATCACCTTTTGGGACACATTAACAAAAACACAGCACTACTGTTCATGAGGGGAGGTCCCAAAATACCTATGTTAAAAATGTGCCTAAAAAACTCCCACAAATAATTGGGTCGCAGACGTCTGTTGCGCAGTTTGTATGCATGTTCATTGCTTCATCAATATTTCACATTGCCACTCCAGATTTTCAACATTGCAATTTTTTTACACCTCCTCATGAACAAAATACAGCTGTCATTCTCCACATCCTGCCCAAAATTGTGTTTTTGTCCCTCTGTCGCTAAATGGCACAGCTGCTGTGCAAAACCATGTTTCAGCTAATAAAGTGATTATGCCACTTTTCATGAGGTGGCCTGATAAGCAGCCCATGTTGAAAATGTGGAGTGAAACTACCACTACATGCCTACGGAGTTTCCAACTGTAGCACCCCACCCAGTACAGACTGACAGGTGTCAGAGTTGTGACTTGGGATCATCGGATGTAATGCTCATGCCATTCCACCCCCCATTCCCACCCTGCAGCCACTGACAGGCATCGTGGTGTGTCTTGCACTGTTCGGCCACAAACTTCACCCCACGCTCCTATACTGCACCCACATTAGTGTACTTCCTTATGGAATGGGGTAAGTATAATGCCCAAAGACCCCAAAGCACACCACAACACTTGTCAGTGTCTACAGGGTAGGGTGAGGTACAATGTCATGAGCATTATAGCTGACGACCCAAAGGCACACCCCAATGCCTGTCGCTCTCTACAGGGTGCGGGTGGGGTTGGTGTCACTTCAATACTTCACAGCCATTCCTATTATGGATCACTAGCTCTGCCACTGCCAATGCCAATGCCAGCGCGACAACATTCGGCATTGGCAAATGCTTGTTTAAATCCTGGATGAGACGTGTTTTCGCACTTATGATGTGAAATGATGTTTCAGATATTATACTATAAATGCCACATGTCATGTTTATAAGGGGAGACAAAAATGACTATCTTGAAAATTTAGGGACAGCACTTAAAAACAAGCATTTGTCAACGATGAATGTTGATTGCATTGGTCCGCTGAGCTCGCTTACTGCCTCTCAGTCACTCGCTCATTCTGTTTCTCCCAGTGCTGCAGGCTGCTCTTTTGTACTGGGCTCCTGCCTATGTTGGCACGTTTTTCTGCCCACAAAGAAACCTGCAGCAGTCCCAACAGAGCTCCGTTGACCTCACTCACTCCCCCTCTTTCAGTCGCTCATTCCGTTTCTGCTGGCGCTGCAGGCTGCCTTTTTGTACTGGGTTCCTGCCTGCATTACCACATTCTGCCCACAAAGAAATCTGCACCAGTCACAATAGAGCTCCACTGAGCTTGCTCACTCACTCCCGCTCTCACTTGTTCATTCTGTTTCTCCTGCCACTGCAGGCTGCCCTTTTGTATTGTGCCCCTGCGTGCATTGCTGCCTTTTTCTGCCCACAAAGAAATCTGCAGCAGTCCCAACAGGACTCCATTGAGCTCACTCACTCTCCCTCCCTCACTCGCTCATTCTGTGTCTCCCACTGCTGCAGGCTGCCCTTTTGTACTGGGCTCCTGCTTGCATTGGTGGCTTCTACTGCCCACAAAGAAATCTGCAGCAGTCCCGACACAGCTCCGTTGAGGTCGCTCACTCCCCCGGCAAGCGCTCGTTCTGTTTCTACTGGTGCTGCAGACTGGCCTTTTGTACTAGGCTCCTGCCTGAGTTGCCACCTTTTCTTCCCACAAACAAATCCGCGAGCAGTCACGAGACTAACCTCACCTGCCACTCCCCTCTCTCACTCGCTTGTTCCATTTCTGCCGGGCGCTGCAGGCTGCCCTTTTGTACTGGGCCCCTGCCTGCGTTTTCACCCTTTTCTGCCCACAAACAAATCCACAGCAGTCATGATAGAGCTCCATTGAGCTCGCTCACTCCCCCTCTCAGTTGCTCATTCTGTTTGTCCCACCGCTGCAGGCTGCCCTTTTATACTGGGCCCCTGCATGCATTGCTTCCTTTTTCTGCCCACAAAGAAATCCTCAGCAGTCCCAACAGAGCTCCGTTGAGCTCACTCACTCCCTTCCCTCACTCGTTCATTCTGTGTCTCCTGGCACTGCAGGCTGGCCATTTGTACTGGGCTCCTGCCTGCATTGCCATCTTTTTGTGCCCACAAAGAAATCTGCAGCAGTCACCATAGAGCTCCGTTGAGCTTGCTCACTCCCCCATGCTCACTCACTCATTGTGTTTCTCCCAGTGCTGCAGGCTGCCCTTTTGTACTGGGCTCCTGCCTGCATTGCCATCTTTTTGTGCCCACAAAGAAATCTGCAGCAGTCACCATAGAGCTCCGTTGAGCTTGCTCACTTCCCCATGCTCACTCACTCATTGTGTTTCTCCCAGTGCTGCAGGCTGCCCTTTTGTACTGGGCTTCTGTTTGCATTGGCACCTTTTTCTGCCCACAAAGAAATCCACAGCTGTCCCAACAGAGCTCCGTTAAGGTCGCTTACTCCCCCGTCTAACTCACTCATTCTGTTTCTCCTGGCACTGCAGGTTGCCATTTTGTAGTGGGCTCCTGCCTCTGTTGGTGCCTTTTTCTGCCCACAAAGAAATCTGCAGCAGTCCTGACAGAGCTCCGTTGAGCTCGCTCACTCCCCCTCTCTCACTCGCTCGTTCCGTTTCTGCCAGCGCTGCAGACTGCCCTTTTGAACTGGGCTCCTGCTTGAGTTTCCGCCTTCTTCTGCCCACAAAGAAATCCGCAGCAGTCATGATAGAGCTCCATTGAGCTCACTCACTCACTCCCCTCTCTCACTCGTTCATTCCATTTCTCCTGCTGCTGCAGGCTGCCCTTTTATACTGGGCCCCTGCATGCATTGCTTCCTTTTTCTGCCCACAAAGAAATCCTCAGCAGTCCCAACAGGGCTCTGTTGAGCTCACTCACTCCCCTCCTTCACTCACTCGTTCTGTCTCTCCCACTGCTGCAGGCTGCCCTTTTGTACTGGGCTCCTGCCTGCGTTGACTACTTCTTCTGCCCACAAAGAAATCCTCAGCAGTCTCAACAGAGCTCCGTTGAGCTCACTCACTCCCTTCCCTCACTCGTTCATTCTGTGTCTCCTGGCGCTGCAGGCTGCCCTTTTGTACTGGGCTCCTGCCTGCATTGGTGCCTTTTCCTGCCCACAGAGAAATCTGCAGCAGTCCCAACAGAGCTCAGTTGAGCTCGGTCACTCCTCCCCCTCTCACTCGCTCAATCCTAATCTGTTCCAAACACTGATTTCTGACAGTGACTGCGGTATTCTGTGCCGGAAGTGCGAAAACGCATTTCGGCCAGGATGTGAAAAATGACAGCAGTACTGTTCATAAGGAGGAGTGAAAAAAAGCCAGTGTTGAAAATCTGGTGTGAAAATATTACTAATTTGCAAACTTACAAGGCTGCGTGGAAACTGCACAACACACGCTTGTAACACAGACATTTTATGGAGTTTCATAACACAATTTTCAACATAGGCATTTTAGGACCTCTGCTCATGAACAGTGTCAGTGTGACTTTCTTCATGTGTCCCAAACACTGATTTCCCACAGCGACCGTGCTATGGTGTGCCAGAAGAGCAAAAACACATTTCGGCCAGGATGTGAAAAATGACAGCAGCACTAATTATAAGGAGGTGTGGGAAAATGGCAATGTTGAAAATCTGGAGTGAAAATATTGCAAAGTTGCAGAGGTACTAGCATGTGTGGAAACTGCGCAATGCACGTTCGTAACACACTCATTTTATGGATGTTTGTCACCAAATTTTCAACATAGGCATTTTAGGACCTCTGCTAATGAACCATGTCACTGTCATTTCCATAATGTGTCCCGAACATGGATTTCCCACAGTGACTGTGCTATTCTGCGCCGGAACTGCGAAAACACATTTTGGCCAGGATGTGAAAAATTACAGCTATACTGTTCATAAGGAGGTACAGAAGAATTGCAATGTTGAAAATCTGGAGTGAAAATATTGCAAATTAGAAGTTATGTCACGTGCGTATCTATGTAGCACTACGCTACGTCAGAACACTAATTTTGGGATTTTTCCACCAAATTTGCAACATAGGCTTTTTGAGAGCCCACCTCATGAACACTGGCACTGTCATTTCATTAATCAGTCCCGGAAGAGATTCCACTCAGTGACCGCAAAATCACCTTTTGGGGCTGAATAACGCCATGACAGTGGCAGAATTCATGAGTAGGCGTCCAAAAAACCCAATGTTGAAAATTTGGTGTCAAAATTCCCAAAAATGCCTGAGATATGCATCAAAGTTGAAAAAGCCCTATTCATTCCATTATACAGCTTACCGGCATTTCCTTAGTTCGCAGTCGGCTTTGAAGAGTTCCCGGTCCACCGAAGATCGAGTGGGCTCCCCCGTCAGCAAGTCAACTAGCACCAGGGATGGAAGCTGATGGGGATTGGGGTCCCCGTGGGCAAAAACATGCTGCTGTGGTGAGGGGCACATGCTGCCGAGGAGGATTGGGCACCCCCTTGGCACTGGGACCATATTAATATTGTTTGTGAACAGGGCAGCAAGGCACCAACATGTTCACAAACAACATTACAGTAGCAACGTTCTGTCCAGCAATGATGGGTCACTCCCTCATTGCAGCGAATCACTGACGCTGCAATGACGAGGTGGCCCCTGATTGCAAAGGCTGAAGCATTTCAAGGTTGTGGCACGCTGACTGAACTAGTGTCAGCAGCAGCGTGCCATGGCATTGGGGAAAGTGGGCCAAGCCTTTACAGTCTGTGGGGGCATTGGCCACAACAGCGCTGCACCTCCACAACCTGCTTCTGGAAAGCTGCCACAATATGTTTCTTGCCCATGAGTGCAATCAACATAAAAATAATAACTATTAAAAAATGTTGTGTGTAGTGCCAGATGTTACCCCAGCGGGTACTGTTTTGTGATCCCATGCCAGTGAGCTGAGTTTTGGAGGTGATCTCAGTGAGTCAGCTTGATGGGGCAAGGGTGGGGGATGGTCTTGCTATGTTACACCTACTCCCTGCCAGGTAAGGAATGGTGCAGGCTTGCCTGCACAGTCCTAGGTACCATATAGTGAAGACAGTGCTTCTCCTGGCAAACAGCTCTGCACCTCTGCACCTGTGGGTGGCAGAGTTCCCTGTGCATTGACTGAGAAAAGGATACATCGGGCTCTGCGACCACATGGATGCATAGGGTCCCGAGGGCCCTGTGCTTCTGCAGCCCACCAGACAATCCCATGAATTCTTGATATCTGTCACTGCACTTCTATAGATGGATGGAGTCTTCCCTTGGCAGAGGGCCCAAAGGGTCGCATGCGTTCTCGTCTGTTCATTCAGGTCCTTTACAAGGATACGAATTCACCTTCTCCAAAAAAAAAAAAAAAAAATGAAATTTTTGGCAAAAAACTGCATTAACGCACCAGTTAGGGTTCAGCTTAACTCAACAAAAATAGGGAACTGTGGTTTTAAGGAACCCTAATTCCCTAGCGCCCCCCCAACCCAAGCAGCAAAAGGACAACACCACACAAGCAACCACAGACAGCCATCATCAGGTAAGACAAACAACATAAAACTGTTTCCAGATGACTTGGTTGGAAACCCTAACGCCACATTTCACTATTTTTGTTGCGTTAAGCTGAACCCTGTCTGGTATATTAAAGCAGTTTAAAAAAAAATAAGTTTTATGACAGCTACTACTTGTCTGGCCCAAGCAGTGGGGACACTTGTCACTGGCTAGTATTTATTTATTCAGTTTTTATTTACCTGCTAGGTGCACGAGACAAAGACTTTGTCTGTTTTCAGGCACAACCTGGGAATGGTATTCAGTGTTTCAGGATTTATTTATTTATTTATGACTTTGATAACCGGGTGAGTGCACGGATCCCAGGACCGTTTTCAGGCATGATCTGGGCCATAACACATGGCGTAGGGTGACAGTGGAGTACAAGGCAACAGTAATACACATGAAACAGATTTGATACAAGCAACAATAGTAAGCACAATATACAGGTTTGATGCATAGGTCAATTTGAGAACAGTGAATACAAGGTTTCAATATCGGACATGAGGAGATTTGGTACAAAACGAACAAATCGTAGACACAGTATGCAACTGGCTTGATGAGAACTGAGCCATGAACCTTGCATTCCCCAAAAGCAGCAGCTCTAACCATTCAGCTAACAGGAACGCTCCCTTGCAACAGCAGTATTTGTTAATCGGCAAAAAACTTTTATTGTATGCTTTGTTTTTTGTTTTTTTTAGCAAAAATGTATTTCTGACCTTCTGAAATTCATAATCAGTATCTTCTCATTTTCTTTGTATATACCTAGAGGTTAGAGTAACGAGCTGTGCATGAGCTTGGTACTATCACCAGACCTGGGTTTGATTCCCACAATCTCCATTTGCATACTGTGTCACTTAACCTCCCCAGTGCTCTCAGGTCACCCCTGAAAACAGGCACCTGTGCCTAGTGGGCCTTACCTGGTTACCAAAGCTTAAAATAAATAAAAAAACATTTTTACAAGTATTTTTGTAATTAATGGATCAAGACATTAAAGATAGCCACAACTCACAATTTGTAAAAACCTTGAATGTTGAGATTACCTGTTGAATGCACATATTGGATTCGTACTGTGGGTATACAGTATTAGGAGGGTGCGGCTACTTGTTTCTGATAGTAAAGAGCACAGCATCATGCCAGGATATTTAATTTTTTTCACGACATGTGTGGCAAGGGAGTGGGAACTTATAAAAACTTCAAAATCCCACATCCTGGCTCAGGAATGAAAGAAAATTAAAAAAAATGGGCATATTGAAGATTTAGCCAGAAATACACAGCGACACTCCCTGCCTCTAGAACTGCTACAAGCAGGCAGTAGTTAGCACCCCCTGCCTGACCAAAACTGTTGCAGGTAGTCATTAGTGCCCCCCCCCCGCCTGTAGAACTGTTACAGGCAGGCCATAGTGACACCCCCTGCACATAGAACTGTTACAGGTAGACCATAGTGACACCCCCTGCCTGCAGAACTGTTATAGGTAGGACATAGCAATACCCCTGCCTTGTAGAACTGTTACAGGTAACCTGTAGCAACACCCCGGCCCCTGCCTGTAGAACTGTTACTGCCAGGCCGTAGTGACAATACTTGCTATAGGACTGTTACAGGCTGGCAGTAGCAACACCATCCTGCTTGTAGAACTACAAGAGGTGGGTAGTAGGGGGTGTCACTAAGTTATGACCAGGAGCGCAGAAACCAGCGAGGGACGCTGATTATTGTGGGAGCATAGATATGACAGCACGCAGTTCTCAGGGAACAGCGGCTAGGGAGGGGGGGGGTTCCACTAGAAGTTAGGTACATCTGAGGGGTCAGGGATTGGGGGTCTGGGGTCAATGGACTACCTGGGAAGGACCACAGAAAACATGATTGCTTGATGACCCAGAACTGGGCCTCAAATTGACAACTGGGGGAGAGGGACACTATGGCAGTATCGCTGCTTCCCTCAAGTTCCAGACATACCATGGCACTGCGTGACTGTTGCTTTGCCGCATCCCAACCTCTATGACTGGCATAACCCATAACATACGGCATAACAAACAGGTGACTCTCCCACTGTGATAAATTTACCTTTAAGCACTGGTTGGGTGAGCTTCCTTCCTACCTCACCTCCTCCTTTATAACAACCCCCCATCCTCCCATTCCCTTAGATCAACCGACTCCTGCACCCTTATAGTCTCCCACAGATCCACCCTAATCGGCCAATCCAGTTACTCTCACCACCTCCCAAATATTTGGAATTCCTTCCCCCCTCAAATCTGGCACTCATCCTCCACCTATTCCATCAGCTCTGCCCTCAATAATTATTTTGAACCTAGTTGCTCCTGCCATGTCCTCCCAATTCCCTCCTCTGAGCTCTGGATAACCCATACTCCTCTACCGTCACCTTCACCTTCACTGTGCACCCACAACCCCCCAAATTTCTAGTTTTCCTCCCCTTCCCCCAATTGCTCCCCCTTACTGGCCTCCCTTGATCTCTCACAGAATGTAAGGGGACCCCGAATGCTCCCCATAGGTCCATGCATTCTGATGGACTATTGATTAGGCTCCATTCCCTCCAAACGTGCAAATTCCCTCCCCCTCAAGGGTTCAATTCTCACTCTCCGCCTCTCCTATCATTCTTTTAATCCCTATCTACTGACCTTCCCCAACCCCCTGACATGGTACCCTGCATCCTGAAGGGTCCTCTCTTGGCTTAGGTCCTATTCCCCCTCCTAGCATTTAAGTCACACCTCCTCCCTCATTTTCTCCTCCCTCTGTAATCCCTACAACCTTATCCCCCTTTCTTTCTAGCCCCATAGCCCCCTTGCAGGGTTCTCCACATCATGAAGGGGTCTCTCTGGGACACTGCCTATCCCTTTCTCTCTGGTCCCCCCAGTCCCCTTGCAGGGTTCCTCGCATCCTGAAGGGGTCTCCAGGGACACGACTCTTTCCCCTCCCCACCTCACCCTTTCCTCTCCTCTCCTTTTCCCCCTTCTCTTTCACGTAAGCACTTGTTTATTTATTAACCTGGCACTTATTATTGTCCACTCTTTCTACATATTATGCACAACACTGTTTTAACACTGTTTGTAACACTTGCCTTACAACTGCATGCTAATGCTGATCTTGTAACTTGAATGTAACTTGAACTCGACTCTTCCCCTCCTCTCACCCACCCCTCTCCTTTCTCCTCTTTTCTTTCACGTAAGCACCTGTTTACTTATTAACCGGCACTTATTATTGTCCACTCTTCTACCTATTATGCGCAACACTGTTGCAACACTGCTCATAATGTCTGCCTTGCAACTAAATGTTAATGTTGATCTTGTAACTTGATTGTTTAATGTCTCACTCCTATTGTACCCTTTCCCCTCAGGTCACACCAGGAGACGAGCGACTTGTCACTCAGTGTGCCTTCCTGGTGAAACATTTCAATAAATAAATAAAACCCAGCATGTTAGGGGCTGTAAACACTGTTTGAGCCCACTAACATCTGCCCAATTGATTTTCTGTGTGTCTTTAGTTCCTGGAAAGCTCCCCCCGTGACTAAGTCTGAGCTTTATTGCTCAGATTTTGGTGGCAGCACAACACGGAGTCTGTTTGCTCCCCAAAGTTGCCCTGCCATCTGCAACTGTGTATGAGGCACTAACTGACTAGCTTACGGTGAGCCAGTCACATTGGTGGGAATCAAATTGGGGATTTCCTGTTTTCACGGTCCTGTGCTCTGGCTGCTTGTCCTCGGACTCCTTTTTCCCCTAGTGTGTTCTTTTACTGAAGTCCTTGTCATTGCTTCCGATTCCTGAAATAATGATGACGACGACGACGACGACGACGGCGGTGGTGGTGGTAGTGGTGCAGATGCTGATTTTGATGCTACCTGACGTGTGATAGTATAGCTATTTCTGTCACTGAAGAATGTCCTCATTCATTTCTTGACTCCAATTTTATTTTTAGAAAGTGGAAGACGAGTGTCAGGATAAGCGTTCCTGTCAGTTTTCGATCAACAGTCGTCTCTTTGGGCTGGACCCCTGCCCGGGCACCCACAAATACCTGCTCATCTCCTACAAATGCAAACCTGGTAAGTTATGGATGGTGTGCCCTGGATCAAGGCTCTATTGAGTGTCACAATTCCTGAATCGACCCGCAGAAAAATTCTGCAACAGCACAAGTGCAATGTTCATAACACCCAAGTTTGTTCTGCTACCACTACAGTAGCCAGTCACAGCGTAAAAGTCTTATGGGAGAAGTGCAGTCAAGTTATTAGGTTATAAGGCTCAGCCGAGAATCAGATTAAGGATGGACAGGGTACATAAGTTATTGATTCTTCCACTTGAAAAATATTCCGTTCCCTAAACTGAGTGTACTTACATACACATTCATTTCAACACCATCTGGTAATAGCTGAGCTGAAATACAATAGTAAGCTTCCCCCAAGATAGTAACCAGCCTCAGAGCATCCTGAGCTGCTACTGTAGTATTAGGTACAGGGATGAAAAAAACGGTTCTAAAAATAAGAACCTGGTAGAATTCAGCTAGTTCTAAAGTTCTAAACCAAAAGAACTTCAACATAAAAAAATATAGAAGTGTGGTATGCAAATGAGTAAGTAACATATAATGTATAAAGCAGGCGAATACTGTAGTTGCAGGCACTCTTATACAACTAAGTATCGCTTTTTGTGGCAGTGCCATCATGCTGTTGCACTATTTTTCCCATATCATAGTCTTCTTACAAACTCCCTCTAGCGTTATGGTGCTACAGTGTTGTTGCCAGCCCGCTGACGCAGCAGTTAGATTTCTGCTTACGACACTGATGACCCGGGTTTGAGAATGGCCCTGGAAGTCAGAGGGCAGGCCGGGGAGAGAAGGATTGAGCATCATAGGGACTGCTTTCCTTCTCCGGGGGAGGGGGGAAGAGTGTCCAGTGCTTTATGAACCCCAAGCGGAGACTGGCAGTACCACTACAGCTGGTGCCATTCTCTAAGGAGGGGCAGTGCGGACGCTGGACGTCACTGCACATCCTCACCCCCCGGGGATCCAGCCCTCAGAAAAAGCCATTCTGCCGCCATCTCCACTGCCGTCGACATCCACCAGGAGGGGGTCCCACTCTCATGGTAAGCTGGGGCTTGTTTACAGTGTCCATGGGGGGCTGCCCACCCAGGTGGGCAAGCCAAGGCATGGGCAGATGGCAGGCAGGGTGGGAGGGGCTGACCTCTGAATGGAGGATCGCAGGGGCCGGGCAAAAAAATGGCAAAATAAAAAAAAAAAAATGGTGTTCCAGTGTTGACTGCCAACATTTCTCGCTGTGAGCATATCTTTCCTGTGCTATGGACATGGCACTGGATGCCAGTGAGGTAACAAATCACCTTCAAGACTGGTTTGTTAATGTACAAAGCCCTACGTGATCTGGGACCAGGCTACCAAAAGAGTTCCTCTATCCATATGCTCCTGGCTGCCTTCTTTGCTCACCCAAGGTAGGCCTCCTGATGGTTCCCAGATCTTATTTCAAGTTGTCTGGGGATCAAGCATTTGCGGTGGCATCTCCTGTATTATGGAATTCATGGCCATGGCACATCAGTGAGGCCCACTCGTTTGAAGTTTTTAAAAGGGGGCCTAAGTATGATCTCTTCCTTGGCCTTCCTAAATTAATCTTTTTGCAACTGATGCTATACTGATCATATTAATTAGGGCATTTAATACTTAGAGTTTTTTATAGGTCTGTATGTACAGTTACTGTGTCTCTTATGATTATAAGAGTGCATTCTCAAGTTCTGTGGGTGACAGAACTGAAACAAAACTGAGCAGCTCTAGCACACGAAGGACTTGAGAAGAAACTCATAACCATAAGAGACACAGGAACTGTATATACAAATATAGTATAAATCATGATAAAGACCTCTGTTTTAAAAAACTGGAATTTGAATTTAAAATCCAAGTGTTTTACTTTGCAGAATATTAGAGAATCCATTTTGTGTGAAATGGACTGTGCCAACAGAATTTAGAATTTCATAATTTTAGAATTGCTTGCATGAGGCAACTTCTTACGGTTATGAGACTACCTGGAATGTTTAGAAATAAACAATCCTAATTTGCAGACCGGTGGCGCTGAGGGCAGAGGTGCTGGTCACCTTACCTCGTGCCACGCTGGTGACCCATGTTCAGGAATGAGCATGGGCCGCCAGGGGTTGGCAGGGGAGGAGAAGGATCAAGCATCTGAGGGACTGCTCTCCTTCTCAGGGGAGGGGGGACAACAGTGGTCAATCCTTGACTGGCTCCTAGCAGAGGCTGGGGGCAGCATGCCGACACTGTAAACCTCGGGGCGGAGATGCGGGAGATGTCTGGAGGGTGCGCATGCAGATGCGTGCGCACTCCCTCCAACAATGTCATTACACGCCACATCTCTTGGGGGACGTAAAAGTGAAACATGGCTCCTGGTCGGGTACATGATCTTCGACCTCCACGGCCTGACCCTGAATGGCACCTCCTAGTCCGGATCCTTCCCAGTGAGTAGAGCTGAGGGGGGAAGGCTCCTCACCACCCTGCCACGGGGGTCAAGCTGTGGGAGAATTTTAGGAGGTGGCCTGATGTCGGGTGTGTGGGCCAGGAGGTCGGGTGGGATGTCCCTGCCAACCAAAGCCAAGGAGGAGAGTAAAATGCATAGCAACAAAAAACAATCCTAATTGGCTAAGCATGATGTCATGATTTATAATATATATTAATATGTCCCCCAGAGCCACTCATTGCGGGATAAGAGGGGTTTCATGCACATTCTTTTATTTTTATTTATTTATTGAAATGTTTCACCAGGAAAGTTACACTGAGCAACAATATACTCATCTCACAGTACATCCTAGGGGAAAGGGTAGTGGGATTACAGAAATCAACAGGCAAATTACACAACAGTTGGTAACATTATGAGTACACATTGCAATACAGAGCATTGGTTCAATTACAGAAACAACATTTCCACTGACATAATCGCATTAGGAAGTGAGGATAACAACGGTTAGGTTAGGCAAAGGGTACAGGTAGGGGTGACAGAGATAAGTGCAAATACTAAGTGCTCAGTGGAGGGATGGAGGAAGAGTAGGAGGCGAGTCAAGCTAGAAGAGTGAAGGGATAAACTCCAGTAGCTAGACAATTCCTGCGGGAGTTAGTTGCATTTGCAGTTGGTCATAAGGTAGTTTGTCAGGGACATGGCAAGTGAACCAGCTGAGGAGGAATGATGGATTTGAAGCAGTAGCTGATTCCATAGATTAGGGAGGTGGTATGAGAAGGTCAGTTAACCAGAGAACATGCTTCTGCGAGGAGTCGTCAGAGTCTGTGAGTCGCCAGATCTAAGGAAATATGGGGGGGGGTGGATAGAGAGGCAGAGAGATAGGAGGGGAGAGATCCTAGCCAGAATTTAGAGATGAATTTGGCAGCATGGAGCATGCGTCTGTTAGTGAGAAAGGCGAAGTTTAGAGAGCAGTAGAGCGTACAGTGGTGAGTCAGAGTAGGGGCATCAAGAACAAAGTGGCAGAAAGAGTTCTACTCCAGAGAGAACAGTGAAGCGAAGTTGAGCTGTTCTGGCTCGAGCAGAACACAAGTGAAACCACTCTTATCCGCAACAAGTGGTGACAGGGGACGTGTAAATATATTACAGACCAAGGGAGTGCGCAATATTATTTTTTTATTAAAGACTGTCTGGGAATCTATCCCTTTCCAGGGCATCTGCACATGAGACGCTCTTTACAGAATAAGAATGTTTCATACGCAGGGGAAAGGAGCACTCCGATTGGTCGGGAATGCTCCCTCGATCTATAACAATAGTTATTACTGTTAATTGTATGTAAAGGGAATAAATATCTGTGGAGCTGTAATTTATGTCTTGTGTGGTGCTGTGAGCTGCAGGTAGGGTATCCAAATAAATAAACATATTACGATGTGGAACTCCTCATCTCTTTGGGAGCAAATAGAACATCTAAGCGAAAAGAACATTTGCAACCTCAATATTCTCCTCCATATATTTTACATAGCAACAGACGGTGGGGAGTTAAGCAATAAGACATAACAGGGTGTGGTATATCATGGGATATCGTCACGCCTCGGGTGGTTGGGCATGAGGCTGCAGGCTGAGTGCGTCCAACAACCTGAGAAGTGACGATATCCCATGATATACCACACCCTGGAGTGCCCTATTGCTATTATGAACTGGAGTAAAGGTTTTAGAAATGAAATATTTAAAAAAAAAAACCTTTAAAACCTTTTAAAAATAGCTTTTTGTTATAGTGTAGAAATACATTGGGCTGGCAATATAGCCTAGAGGTTAGAGGAATGAGGTGTGAACAAGGTTGATACATCCAGCAGACCAGACCTGAGTTTGATTCTCACAGCCTCCACTTGCACACTGTGCGACTCTGAGCAAGTCACTTAACCGCCCTGTGCTCCCAGGTCGCCCCTGAAATCAGGCACTTGTGCCTAGTGGGCCTTACCCAGTTACCAAAGACTAAAATAAAAATTAAAAAAAAATTAAAAAAAAAACATTTAAAAAAAATGGTTCTTGGAAGCAGCAGGTGGTGCTGTTGCAGTTGGAGCTGACAGACGATGTGAAAGTTTGTGTGTGTGACCTCTGCCAATTTGTGCTGTACTGGATTTCTTTTCATTTTGAGGGAATAATTTGCCTTTTTTTTGGTAGCGCTGATACTGTATGTAGCAGTTGTATGCAGTACCGACGTGGCTAAGTAGCAGGAAGTATCTTTTATCGTCATCGGGTGTCGGTGTGTTACAATGATGTTGATGGCACTTGCTGGCAGCTCATTTAAATGTGAGTGAAAGTTATTTCTCATCTGCTTTGTTTTTCACATTTTAAAAATCAGGGAGTATTATGGAGTGAGGCTGGAACTGGCATTGTGCGGCACTTGAAATAGGTAACGGCATTTTAAAAGCAGCAGTGCCGAAACTCAACTGGTTGTATTATTCCAAAGGAATGAGAATAAAATTGTTTTTAAGTGTGTCACGGATATGCTGAAATCCTTGCTGCTCCAGCATCGATTATTTTGTTGATGGTTACATGTTTGAAACCAGGGGAGTCCGTATGAGAAGCTGAAGCATTTGTGTGGGGAATGCGATGGAAGGCACGCAGAGGAAGTTGTGGGCAGTTGGAAGGCTGGTGGCCGGATGTTTTTTGAAGCCATAATGATATAGCTCGATATCATCATGGCTTCAAAAACATCTCGGCCAATCAGGATTGTGGATTTACGATCCCCAGTTCATAATACAGAATAGTGTTGAATGCAAGTTCTAATGAAATAATTGCAGAGGTAAATTCTCAGCCTTTGTTCTCAAGGGTTATTGTGACAACCATTACTCTAGAACCTACAATAGCACCATTCTATGTACCCCTATCATCTTTGTAATTAGCATAGAATTAGTATGCAACTGTATTTAAATTGAAAGGCTTGAAAATAAGATTTTATAACCTGAGTTCAAATATGGAAGAACCAGGAAAGGTGCACTAACTCGTTCCTAATATCATTCCTAATTCCTAAGATCAGCTAGTGCCTGAAAAAGGTGTTTCAGCGCCAGTGCGCTTACCCGGTCATCAAAATGAATAGGGAATACATAATGGACTGCAGTGGAATAACACATTTATCTCCACTAGTGAGTGGTAAGACCCATAACTCATGAGTGGCAAAGCTGCGAGTTAGTTATACGGGTCTTACCACTCATGTGAAGATAAATGTGTTATTCCACTGCAGTCCATTATGTATTTGATATATACCATACCATTTGTATTGTTAGACTAGTGTTTTACTTTGTTTTAGCTTAAAATGGGCTTTATTTCCATTGTAAGTTCTGTCTGGCCTGTTATTCTCTGTGTTCTATTTCCAGATTCTAGGTGGAAATAACTTGTTCTAAGTTAAATAAATTGTGTTCTCAGTTATATAAATTGTGTTCTGAGTGAAAATAAATATTTATCCCCAAATAATGTATTTACCCAATGTATTCACCACTAGTGTGGTATATATAAATAATTAATATGGGAGCTCCCAAATCGCTGGCTAAGGGGTCAGCCAGGGCAGTGGTGAAGGGCTTCACATGCAGATTACAGTAAGTAAAACCCATTGCTGTGAGCGAGGATAGAACAGTGAAGATACAAGCCAGTTGTGCTCTACTTACTACTAAATATTTCATTATTACATTGAAAAAAAATCAATTGGCCCAGATGGATGGCATCCGAATGTTTTAAGGGGGATGGGGAGGGTTCTGTCAAGTCCATTAACATCTCCTAAACTGCATTTTGGAAACAGGAGAAGTGCCAGAGGATTGGAGAAGAGTGAACGTGGTCCCCCTACATAAAGGTGGGAGTCAGAAGGAGTCAGACAACTACAGACCAGACAGCCTGACGTCTACAGTGGGGAACTACTGAACTCTATAACCAAGGAACAGATAGAGGAGATCCTGGAGGCCTGTGGCTGCCAGACTGCACCGATTTACCAGAGGGATGTCATGCCAAACTAACTTGATTGAATTCTTCGGCTGAGTGACAAATGTTGTGTGTAGGTGTCAGGCAGCTGATGGCTTGTACCTAGCCTTCAGCAAAGTCTTCGACTTAGTCCCACATAAGGGATTCATACAGAGGTTGGACTGCCTGGGGGTTGGGGGATAAGATTACGGGGTAGGTGAAAAATTGACTGAGATGAGCAAGAAGGTGGTCCTAAATGGAGAACCCTCAGGTGATTGGCGAGTCACAAGTGGAGTGCCCCAGGGATTGATTCTAGGACCCACTCTATGTTTACTTGTGAGATAGAGGATTGGGGTTCAGGTAAAGATATGCCTCTTCACAGATGACATCAAGATCTCTGGAAGAGTGGACACTGAGGTGGGGATAAGGGCCATAAAAAAGATATGGAAAATCTGGAGAGGTGGTTAAGGGTGTGGCAGCAGAGATTTAAAGCAAAGAAGAGAAAGATAATGCTCACAGGGGCCAGGAACGCAAGAATGGGTATCAGTCTCAGTGGCACAGCAGGCTGCACACTCGCCTCTGAGGCTGGAAGATCAGACAGTTGTGGTCTCTCTAGCCTCACATGAGGAACTTGGGGTAAAATTCAAATACTGACACTGTACTGGTGCATGATGGGGGTGCTGCACTCCTGAGAGGCCATCTTTCGGATGAGCTATTAAACTGAGCTCCATTCTGCCTGTTCTGATGGTTGTTTAGGTGACTTTAAAGATCCCACGGTACTTCATGACAAGGTTATTTACTTATTTGGTTTACCAGGAGGGTGAGCTGGTCAAAGACCTGTTCTCAGCCACACCTGGGGAGAAGGGGGTAACAATAGGTATACAACAAGCATTTGCCAATGCTGAATGTTCCCTTGCCACACTGCGGTTATTGTAGAAGTCTGGGGGGGTCAGAGGAGTGATGACTGGGAAGAGAGAGCATGCCAGAAGGCAGTAGCCACAAATAAAAAAAGCGGCACTGCAGCTAATGTTGAAGTGGGGGAGGGGCAGAGGAGTGAGGACCGGGGAGAGACAGTGCGACGGGCGACAGAAGCCACCAATAAGGAAAGCCGCACCATGGCTAATGTATACGCCTGGGGGGGTCAACAAGCGAGGACTGAGGAGAGAGAGTTTGACAGGTGGCAGGAGAAAACTGTAGCTGTAACTCCGGTCATGTGCATTACTGTGAACTGTAATGTGCATGGCTGGAGTTACGGCTACAGAAAGAAATGAAGTGCACTCACATTGGAGCAGTTCATTTGTAACTGCCCTACAAATGGGGGTTCCCGAAAAGTCTTTCTTGAGCTTGCCTAAATGCTCACTGCCAGGCTGGTGTCCTGCGTTTTAGCAGTTTGAATGTGATTGCCAGAGAATGTCTGTATAGCCTCTGTGCACTGTCTCTTTAAGATCTGCCTGGATTGCAGTCATAAGTAATCTGAGAGGGAACTCTGTTGAAAGATGTAACTATTTGCTGAAAATCATTTAGAGTGATAATGTAGTTTGTCTAACCTGCCTTATTTGCAGCCACAACTGTTTTGTTTATCTCCACTCTCTTGGTCCTGGACTGCAAATTGGACCAATCAGTACTGGTGGGACCTAAAATGGAGCCAGACTACAGGAGCTGTCTGGAGTCAAAATCTGTAGGAATTGTAGTTTTGGGCTTTTGGTGCCTTTTTGCACCTGAAGGGGGAGCCTTTGTTGTGACAGACAGACAGACAGACAGATCAGCCAACCGAACCTTTTGGATTCTGGGGAAAGTCCCGGGCTTGATGGCAGCCGAGTCAGATCTAAGTTGGGAGCTGAAGAAAACAGCTTGAGACGGTCAAGCAGCTGTCTTGAGTAGTTTTGCGTAGGAGAACTGTGGAAAGGCCTGATTTGTGGCCTGCATGTCTGCCTGCTTCCCCTGAGAGGGATAAAAGAGAATTATTTCGGACTAAATCCGAGTTTGTGAGAACGAAGTAAGCCACTGATTTTCTACCAGGCTCATACCTGAAGAAGACCAAAGATTTTGCTGAATGCAATCAGCCTGTCAGGATTTCCAGCTGCTTTTGAATCCCCGGTTTGTGCAGAGACTCTGCGATTGTGACCGGAGAGCGGTTTACCTGGTACAGAAGAATTTCCTTAAATGTAAATGTGCTGTGAGTTGTTAGAGGGTCATGATTTGGTTCCCCACTGTGTGAACTGTGATCTGCTTGCTGGAAGCTGTATCTATCCCAAAACAGACTGTATCTGAATTTGTCTCCATTTGGCCAGGGCCTTGCCAGACTACTTGCTGCACAGAGAAAGCCATTGACAAGAGGCCTGCCTGGGGATCAGCCCCCTGCTCCATGCTTAAACAGGAATGACGCCTCTGTGATTCATGTGGGCCCTGCTTCTCCTGGCACTCCAGATTAACCACCTGCTGTCTCAATTTTTGTCCAGCCTGTGTCCAGTCTTGGGTATCGTGAGTAATCATCAGGGTAGCTCCCTGCAACAACAGCCTAATCTAAAAGTGTGTCATCTGATTGTCTTGTTTTCTTTTCATGAACTGAGCCCTCTGGCTCCAGATTACAAATAGTGTGTGTTGTGCATGTTGTTTTCTTCCATCACAGGGCCCCAACCAGCTGCAACATTCCTGGCTAGCCCACCATTCTCCATCTAGGTACCCAGAGTGTGGGACTGTTTATGAACCCTGAAGTGCATGCATAACTGTTTGATTGATAGAGCCTTTAAGAAAATTAACCTGTTATGCCCCTCCCTTGTTCAAGTCCTTACATAAATCAGATCTAACTCTTTTTTTGCATTTACCCTGACTGTGGTTCCAGTTTGTACAAGAGTACTGTACTGCTGTTATTTGCTGTGTATAACCTTGTTTTACAGGAGGTTCCCAGGGCCTAGCCAGAGGAAAGCCCGGGTGGTAAGTGCAAACAGTGTGGGTACTTGTGTGGTGTATCAGGGGTATTGTGAAAGTGATTATTGTGTATTGTTCCGGCCATTAGTAAGGAAAAAGGGGGGTTACAGTGTCCCGGAGGGCTGTCCCCAGGTTAGCTTGACCACTACCAACCCTGACCTCCGGGTGAAGGCACCCGTTTCAAAACTCAGGCCCCTTAACCTGCTACTAGAAAAGCAGGCAGGGCTAGTAGCCCTGGGGATAGCGCCACCTAGAGGTAACACATTTCTTTCAAGTAGAGGACATGCCACATCAGCAAGAAAAACTACTGTCATGACCAGAGTGCCTGGTCATTGGTGTACACTGCCAAGCCCTTGGCAGTTTCAGTTGTAATTGGCTTGGCAGTGATACACCTCCACAATGCCATCAGTACCAAGACATTCCTTGAGCAAGCGTAAGTGAATGCAAAAAAACTAATTTCCCTTGCAGTTATCCACATGCAAATGTCACAGATACAGTAATGATATGATCTGTGACATTTCAAGTGCATAACATCCTCTGCTACCATGCCTGCCACATATCATTTACCCCCCAATGCTGTCTCTGTATATGCTGTAGTGTCTCTCTGTCTCTCTCTCTTCCTCTTCCTCTCTCTCTCTCTCTCCCCCTCTCTCTCCCGCTCTCTCTCTCGCTCTCTCTCTCGCTCTCAATCCCTGTTGTGCACTTCAGTGACACACAGGCATGGAGACAGTCCCATGTAATAACATATTATCAAGTATCTTTTCAGGTCAGCAGCATCTATTCAACAGTTCCTGTAAAATGATGGTGTTTCTACAGAGTGTGCTATGCTTTAAGGGACATTTTCAGTATTTTCAAAGCTGTATGTTACAGTTGATAAAACTTGGTATGGTATGTAACATGCCCCATTTTTTATGTTGATTGTGTGCATGCGAAAGAAACATATTGCGGCAACTTTCTTCAGAAGCCGGTTGTGGAGGCGTAGCACTGCTGTGGCCAATGCCCCCACACCTTGTAAAGGTTTGACCCGCTTTCCCCAATGCCGTGGCACGCTGCTGCTGACACTAGTTCAGCCAGTGTGCCATCAACTTGTAAAAAAATTTGCCACTACAATCAGGGGCCACCTCGTCATTACAGCTTCAGTCATTCACTGTAATAAGGGAGTGACTTGTCATTGCAGGGTGGAACCTTGAAACATTGGTATTGATTGTGAGCATGGCAGCAGCTTGCCAGCGTGTTCACAAACAATATTCACCCCCCCTTGCTGAGGGGGTGCCCAATCCCCTTCGGCAGCATGTGCCCCCCTTCCCCGACTTTGTTAGCGACGGGGGCCCCAATTCCAGTCGGCTTCAGTGCCATAATGTTTATGTTGCTGATGGGGGGAGACCACTCCCTGTCAACATTATGTAACTCCCCCCCGCTTATGTTGTCTGCCGACGGGGTGCCCAATCCTTGTCAGCGTAATGTAACACCCCCACCCCCCTTTTTCTTGTGTGCCCTCCCAAACAGAAGACTCCGCTGGCATGCTGGGAGCCCAACCCAGCGTGCCACATGCCCCAGTAAAAGTAAAAAACGGTCCCGCGATGTCTTTTTTTTTTTTACCTGTAAAAATGGAAACAGTCCCTCGGCAGTCTCCCTGTCCCCTCCCACAACCTGCGCCCACCCACTGCGCACCCTGCCTCCCCACACCCCCCACACCCCATACTTACCTCCGGAGTCTGGTGCGACGATCTTCACTGGACCGGGAACACGTCTGCACTCTTCAAAGCCGACCACGAACTGAGGAAATGCCGGTAAGCTGTATAATGGAATAAATAGGGTTTTTTCAACTTTGATGCATATCTCAGGCATTTTTTGGAATTTTGGCACCAACTTTTCAACATGGGGTTTTTGGGACCCCTCCTCATGAATTCTGGCACTGTCATGCCATTATTTGGCCCTGAAAGATGATTTTGTGGTCACTGCACGGAATCCCCTTTCGGGACCGATTAACAAAACAACAGTGGTTGTGTCCATGAGGTGGGCTCTCAAAAAGCCTATACTGCAAATTTGGTGGGAAAATCCAAAAATGACTGTTTTACAAGCGTGCGTTGCGCAGTTGCTATGCACACTCATAACTTTCAGAATCTGCAATATTTTCATGCCAGATATTCAACACTGATATTTTTTCAGACCTCCTTGTGAACAGCACAGCTGTCATTTTCCACATCCTGGCTGAGATGTGTTTTCGCACTTCTGGCGCAGAATAGTGCAGTCGCTGTGGGAAATCAATGTTCAGGACAGATTAAGAAAATGACAGTGGCATTGTTCATGAGCAGAGGTCCTAAAATGCCTATGTTGAAAATTTAGTGATGATACTCCATAAAATGACTGTGTTACGAGCGCGCTTTGCGCTGTTTTGCACGTATGCTTGTAACTTCATGAATTTATAAAATTTTCACTCCAGATTTTCAACATTGCCATTGTTCTGCACCTCCTTATGAACAGTACAGCTGTCATTTTTCACATCCTGGCCGAAATGTGTTTTTGTAGTTCTGGCGCAGAATAGAGTGGTCGCTGTGGGAAATCCGTATTCGGGACACATTATGAAAATGACAGTGGCACTGTTCATTAACAGAGGTCCTAAAATACCTATGTTGAAAATCTGGTGACGAAAGTCCATAAAAGGAGTGTGTTACAACATACATTGCACCAGTTTCCACGCACGCTCGTACCTTTGCAACTTTGCAATATTTTCACTCCAGGTTTTCAGCATTGCCATTTTGCCACACCTCCTTATGAACAGTGCAGCTGTCATTTTTCACATCCTGGCGAAATGTGTTTTTGCTCTTCCGGCACACAATAGCACGGTCGCTGTGGGAAATCAGTGTTTGGGACATATTAAGAAAATCATACTGACACTGTTCATGAGCAGAGGCCCTAAAATGCCTATGTTGAAAATTTTGTAATGAAACTTCATAAAATGACTGTGTTATGAATGTGTGTTGCGCAGGTTCCACGCACCCTTGTAAGTTTGCAAATTAGTAATATTTTCATGCCAGATTTTCAACACTGGCATTTGTTCATGCCTCCTTATGAACAGTACAGCTGTCATTTTTCACATCCTGGCCGAAATGTGTTTCCTTACCGTGAGAATACCATAGTAGTCGCCATCGAAATCAGTGTTTGGGACAGATTAGCATCGAGCGACTGGGGGGGGGGGTGACCAAGCTCAACTGAGCTCTGTCAGGACTGCTGCGGATTTCTTTGTGGGCAGGAAAAGGTGACAACGCAGGTAGGAGCCCAGTACAAAAAGGCAGCCTGTAACGCCGGGAGACACAGAACGAGCGCATGAGGGAGGGGGAGTGAGTGAGGTCAATGGAGCTCTGTTGGGACTGCTGCAGATTTCTTTGTGGGCAGGAAAAGGCAGCAATGCATGTAGGGGCTGAGTACAAAAGGGCAGCCTGCAGTGATGGGAGAAACAGAATGAGCAAGTGACATAGGGGGAGTGAGCAAGCTCAACGGAGCTGTATCATGACTGCTGCTGATTTCTTTGTGAGCAGAAAAGGGTAGCAATGCAGGCAGGAGCCCACTACAGGAGGGAAGCCTGCAGAGCCGGCAGAAATGGAATGAGCGACTGAGACAGGGGGAGTGAGTTAGGCCAACGGAGCTCTGTCGGGACTGCTGCAGATTTCTTTGTGGGCAGGAAAGGTGGCAACACAGGCAGGAGCCCAGTACAAAAGGGCAGCCTACAGCACCAGGAGAAACAGAATGGCCAAGTGAGGCGGGGGGAGTGAGCCACCTCAACAGAGCTCTGTCGGGACAGCTGCGGATTTCTTTGTGGGCAGGAAAAGGTGCCAACACAGGCAGGAGCCCAGTACAAAAGGGCAGCCTGCAGCGCTGGGAGAAACAGAATGAGCGAGTGAGAGGGGGGGGAGTGAGTGAGCTCAATGGAGGTCTATCATGACTGCTGCGGCCTTAGTGGGCAGGAAAAGCTGGCAACGTAGGCAGGAGCCCAGTACAACAGGAATAAGCGAGTGAGAGAGGGGGAGTGAGTGACCTCAACGGAGCTGTGTCAGGACTGCTGCACATGTCTTTGTGGGCAGACAAAGCTGGCAATGCAGGCAGGAACCCAGTACTAAGCAGCAGCCTGCAGCAGCGGCAGACACAGAACAAGCGAGTGAGGGAGGAGAAGTGAGTGAGCTCAACGGAGATCTGTTGGGACTGCTGCAGATTTCTTTGTGGGCAGAAAAAGGCAGCAATGCATGAAGGGGCCCAGTACAAAAGTGCAACTTGCAACGGCAGAAGAAACAGAATGAATGATTGAGAGAGGAGGAAGCGAGTGAATGAGCTCAATGGAGCTCTATCGTGACTGCTGCAGATTTCTTTGTGGCCAGAAGAAGGCGGCAATGCAGGCAGGAGCCCAGTACTAAAGGGCAGCCTGCAGCACTGACAGAAATGGAATGAGCGAGTGAGAGAGGAATCAACGGAGCTCTGTCGGGACTGCTGCAGATTTCTTTTGGGCAGAAAAAGGCACCAACAGAGGCAGGAGACCACTACAAAATGGCAGCCTGCAGTACCAGGAGAAACGTAATGAATGAGTGAGACAGGCGGAGTGAGCGACCTCACCAGAGCTCTGTCAGGACAGCTGTAGATTTCTTTGAGGGCAGAAAAAGGCAGCAATGCAGGCAGGAGCCCAATACAAAAGAGCTGCCTGCAGCTCCAGCAGAAACAGAATGAGCGACTGGGGGGGGGCGGGAGAGTGACCCACCCCAACTGAGCTCTGTTGGGACAGCTGTAGATTTCTTTGTGGGCAGCAAAACGTGCCAATGCAGGCAGAAGCCCAGTACAAAAGAGCAGCCTGCGGCACCAGGAGAAACAGAATGAGCGAGTGAGACAGGCAGACAGAGCGACCTCAACGGAGCTCTGTTGGGACAGCTGCAGATTTGTTTGTGGGCAGAAAAAGGTGCCAATGCAGGCAGAAGCCCAGTACAAAAGGGCAGCCTGCAGCACTGGGAGAAACACAATGAGTGAGTGAGAGAGAGGGAGTGAGAGAGCTCAACAGACCACTAGCGTGACTGCTGCAGATTTCTTTGTGGGCAGAAAAAGCCGCAAACAGAGGTGGGAGCCCCGTACAAAAGGGCAACCTGCAGCGCCAGTAGAAACAGAATGAGCGAGTGAGAGAAGGGGAGTGACCCACCTCAACATAGCTCTGTCGGGACAGCTGCAGATTTCTTTGTGGGCAGAAAAACATGCCAACGCAGGCAGGAGCCCAGTACAAAAGAGCAGCCTGAAGCACTGGGAGAAACAGAATGAGCGAGTGACACTGGGGCAGTGAGCGAGCTCAACGGACCAACGCAATCAACATTCGGCATTGACAAATGCTTGTTTTAGTTAGCCAAAGTCCATCAGAAACATTTTCATTTCAGTATGACATTCTGCTATAGTACTTGCTAATCTTTCTGTTGATAAAAATAAGTGAGAATTAGAACTTTACTCAGTGACAGACATTCTTTGTTGTTCCCCGCGACCACGTCCTGTGACTGCCTCTGCATTTCAGGTCATCCTGGGACAGGTGATGGAAGGAATACCTATCAGAAAACAGAAAATGCTTGTGGTTCTGTAGCACATGTGCTGCACTGTGTTTCTGTGTCTCTGGGGGAGCAGACAGAGCAAGTTCTGCAGGAGGGCTAGGTGGCTAGAGGTGGACCTCACCTAGGAAGATGATGTGCCAGTGTGTCATGTACTGTCAGGGAAGATGACTAGGCACAGTAACTTGTGACACAATCTGCATTGTGCCACAGCTCACAAGCATGATTTGCATTGTGCATTGGGACAGCTTGAATTGCGCTGTGTGGCATTTCTGCACACATTTCAGAGTTCAACGGCATGATACCAGCTGTCAGATAAAGTTTTATCACCAGTGCACATAGGGTGCTGGAGGAATATGACACAAACTGACATTGCTTGCAAGGTGCAGCTGAATCTCTGTCTTTGACCTGTGGTGCAAGGTGCAGCTGTCTCTCTCTCTCTCTCTCTCTGTGGCCTGTGCAGGGTGCAACTAGCTGTCTGTGTTTCTTGGTAGCGGCACTGCAGAGATGGGAGCCAATGTCCATTGTGTCTGCCGAGGTCTGCTGGGCAGGTAGATGGGTAGTGCACTGAACTCTGGTAGGAGCTGTGACACTGCAGGAGGCATTTGTACAGAGACAGGAGCCACTATCTGTTGATTCTTCTGAGGTCCTCTGGTGTGTGTGTATGTGGGGGAGTGGTACTACAACATGCCAGAAGGTTTTCTCTGTCTCTCTCTTTTGCGCTCTCTCTCTAGTGTGTCTGCCATCTAGACCCACCATTCAAGCAATGTTATCGCCATCTGAGGGAGACACAGAAATGTTAATGCAAGCGGGTCTGTGGTGTTTTGCTGCCGCAATGCCGCATCCCCTTTCATACAAGTTTACATGTTGCAAGAGTCGCTGCTAAGTGTACAGAAGGGGGAGCACACAGAGATGTCTCTCACACTCGCTCCCTCTGTAGTGTGTCTGCCATCTAGACCCACCATTCAAGCAACGTTATCGCCACCCAAGGGAGACACAGAGAGGGACACAGAGATGTCATTGCGAGTGACTTGAAACACTGCATAGCCTCCGGTGTAAACTCTACTGGCTTCAGACCAAAGTTGGAAAGAAATGACAGCTGCAGGGATGCCATTCAGGGTTTAAAAGTGAACGTCCTCTGAATTTTGTGGAGAAGTGGAAGTGAGCCAAGAGGTATTTTGTTATATTTATATCATGAAACTCCATAAGGGTACAGTTATGCTGCACTGCGGCTATTGTAGGAACCTGGAGGGGGTCAGAGGAGCGAGGACTGGGGAGAGAGAATGCGGCAGGCAGGAGCCACCAATAAGGAAAGCCACACTGTGGCTAATGTTGAAGCCTGGGGGGGGAGGGTAAAAGAGCGAGGAACAGGGAGAGGGTGGCAGGTGGCAGGATCCGCCAATAATGAAAGTTGCACGGTGACTAATGTTGAAGCGAGTGGGGGGGTCAGAGGAGTGAGAACTGGGGAGAGACAGTCCGCCAGGCAACAGAAGACGCCAATAAGGAAAGCCACACCATGGCTAATGTAGAAGCCTGGGGGGGGGGTGTTCCAGAGCAAGAACCAGGGAGAGAGAGTGTGGTGGGTGGCAGAAGAAAGCTGTAGCCATAACTCCAGCCATGTGCATTAGTGTGAACTGTGATGCGCATGGCCGGAGTTACAGCTACAGAAAGAAATGAAGTGCACTCTCATTGGAGCGGTTCATTTCTATCAAGTAGAGGACATGCCACATCAGCAAGAAAAACTACGGTCATGACCAGAGTGCCTGGTCATTGGTGTACACTGTCAAGCCCACTGCAGTTTAAGCTGTAATTGGTTCAGCAGTGACACACCTCCATAATGCCATCAGTACCAAGTCGTTCCTTGGGCAAGCGCAAGTGAACACAATAAAAAGTACAATTTACATAATATTAAATCCAAATAGAATAAAATATATTCAAAAAATAAAATATACAATATATGCATAAGTACAACTGTAAGTTGATGAGCAGATGAACATATATTAAAAACTGATCAAGTGTTGTCAAAGGAACCACACATTAAAAATGCATTTAAATGACTTTTTACACTTCTTTTAAACTCGTCTCAAGAGTGAACGTCTATCCCTAGTTTAATTAAATCATTTAGTAATCTGGAACCATAAAAAGTTAGTGAATGTTCAGCTACTTTGGTTTTGATCCAACTTCCTTGATACTGTTTTGTTGAAGGTGTACACCACGTTTTATTACCTTTTGCTTGTATTAACCAATCACTTAAAATTCTAGGAGTTTCTGACTTCAAAACCTTGACCCACATATTCAAAAGAGTTGTGTGGCCCAAAGTGGAGATGTGCAATAGTCAAATGGCAGAGATGTGTTGCTCATGTCGGAATGTGCAATCACGCATAGATAATGTATGCAGCACAGAAACAGGTGGCGTGGACATGAATGTGCCATGCAAGGAAATATTCAGCCAAAATGTGCAGCGCATGTGCTGTGCATTCCAGACATGTGCTGCGCAAAGACAGGACAAAAAATGGATGACCTAAATCGGCCAGCCACCCACAGGCAGGCTGCAGAACTGCAGACAGGTGCTCCTGAGACAGCTCTTGGAGGTGCACTTGGATTTGCTCCAGGCACCCACACACAGCAGTCCTACCAGGACAGCAGTACCCAAAGCCACAGGTACTGTGACACCCCTGGCATCACCCAGATGACCACCCCCCACACCGTGCCAGGGACACAGACGCCCATCTGAAATATGCAGGTGCCATCGGTTGCACCCCTGACACACCGGTGATGCAGACATCCACAATGCAGCACATGTGCCAGAGCCATGGCCTGCACTCTTGTGGCCTTCAGGGTACCACCCAGTAGTGGCATGCACACATGATGATGTCTGAGGCAACAGTGCCCATGTGACCTGGCGGTACTGGTGGCAGCATGGAATGGTCCAGGGTCTGACCAGTGGCACACACCCACATTGGTACACCACAGATGCACACCATGCACTCGTGCCTGGCCCACACCACCTGGAGCCACATACATGCCACTGATGCCAACCATGCTGTGTGACATTGCCATGGGGACTCTGCAGAGGGTTGGTGTGGTGTTCCAGTGGTGGACATTGCACAACTGTGGGCAGTGCGGGGCAGGGGTGGCACCACTTGTGGTCTGGAGGTGGCATGGGCATGCCTGATGGACACCAAACCCTTCCAGAGTTGGGTGTGCGGCCACCAGAGGCACATACTTGGCCAGTGTCGGGGTGGTCACCCAAGTTACCAGGACAGTTCCTGGAGGGCCTCACTTAATTGGGTATCCAGTCACTGTCTAAACTCTGACATCCCTTGTCTTTCTCACCCCTTATCCATTATACTAGGGTATGTGGGGCACTGTAGGTGAATGTAAGATGCATACAAGGCTAGTGTATCACATTCCTGTGGCATACTGATCGGAATGTGGCACCCTGGGCCCTCCCCATTGCTCGTCCAGGTGGGCTCCTGTGGCCACTGTCCAGGTGGGCCTCCCGTACCCCAGTCAGACCCTGTACATGGCCATGGGTGACAGCACTGTACGCAGGCCACTGCAGTCCACCCACACACACACATACATACCTTCACATCAGCCTACTGGGCTGCAGTACCTCCTGTTCACCTTTGTGGAATGGTGGGGCTGCCCTGCAATGCTGGAACTGGGCATGCCACAGGTATGGAAATGCCCTGAATACATTCCAGTAATGAGATGCAAATGTGGGGATTGGGCTTGGACTGTGCAATGAGGATATTTGCATATACTGGTTGAATATTGCAATTCTGTGTGCTGCCCAAGTGGCCACCCATCGCACATTTTCGTATGCCCCACACAGGTCTCAAGACACCTGCCACCCTGCACATCTCCCACTATGCGGTCGCACATGTTCAGAATATTCAGCCGGACTTGCAAGATCACATTCTATGGTGCAGCATCTGAATATGCCAATGTTTTGCACCAACTCATCTGAGATGCGTGGCATAGGGACTTGCACGATGCGGCCAGCCACTTTTGAATATGAGGCTCCTTATGTAGAAACATTAATGTTGAGTAATGAATTCTATGTTCAGTTGACAAAATTCCAAATTTCTGATATAATTCTCTGTGAGTAGTGGCATTTCCGCTGCCCTGGCCAAATTTCCTCCATTCACAAAAATACCAACAACAATTTAATCTAATTCAATTGCAGCTGGTTCCATTTTAATCCCACCCCAGACAAGTCTGAAAATAGGCAGAATTGCCTAACCCCCCTTTCCCAGGCAACAAAGATGAAAATAAAGTAAATAAAAAGGAGTATAGGATGATTGGGGTGGTGGTGGACAACACTTCAGAGGAGGGGGACCTGGGGTTAATGATGGAGAACATAACGGCATCAACATTGTGTAGTAGGGTTGTGGGCAACTCTAGCAGGAGAGGGTAATACAGCACCCCATAGATATCCCTGGTTTACCCTCATTTGGAGTATTGTGTGCAGTTTTGGAGCCCACAATTGAGGAGGAACAGGGATAAGTGAGAGGCACAGCAGAGACGGGTCACCAAAATGATACATACAGGGGCAGCAGGGGTAGGTCATTGGAGGAGACAGGTTAGAGGCAGTGCAGCAACGAGCCACCAAAATGATACAGGAGCAGCAGGGTTGGTCATTTGAGGAGACAGGTTAGAGGCAGTACAGTGATGAGTCACCACAATGACACATACAGGGGCAGGGGAGTAGGTCGTTCGAAGGGCACTTACAGGATCTCAGCATGTACATGCTGGAGTACAGGAGAAAGAGAGAGGCAGCATGACTGACACGTTCCAAACATCTCTGTGGAATAAACAAGGTGGACAGTAGTGAGCTGTTTACAATGAGTGGTAACATGGGTACCAGGTGTAATTCCCTGAAACTGATGGGGGGAGGCTCAAGGAGGAAGAAGGGAAGTACTCTTTTACAGGAAGAGCGGTGATGCACTGGAACAATGTTCCAAGGAGGTCATCGGGGCTGAAACAGTGGGAGGGTTCAAAACAGGATGAGACAGACATGTGGGGATAGTGCATAAAAGGGCCAATGGAGGGGCAAGGAGGACTGACAGGGCACAGTTCCAAAATTAGAGAGGCTTAGACAGACTGGGTGGGCCATTAGAATCCAAGCAAAATGCTGCACTCGAGGAATCTTAATAATATAAGACTGCAATACATGCAGTGAAATAATTTATTGATGACACCAGACACAAACATAACCCCAGAGGCTGCTGACCAAAGCCTCTGTAGTAGGGACTGGCCACTAGCCCTTTATCTACTGTCGTGCTACGTTACTTGAGGATGTTGACACCAGCTGCAAGATATTCCAAGGTTGCAGAGCTCCACCTGGTGGTCTGTTAGGAAAATACCAGGTCTCCACTGCAGCACGGTGGTATTATACTGGCGAAGGAGGAAATCCACCAGTAACTTCTGCGTCAGCACAGAGCAAGAGTTTTATTCTAAAGTAGCAAAGGAAAACATTCAATGGATTGTAATTGGCAGCATACTATTTTTTGGCATGCATTTTTATCCTGTTATAAAACATGAAGGCTGATTTGCAAAAGGTTTTTTGTGTGATAAAAACACAAGGATGTCACTTAGAAAACAGCTGGTTTAGATTAATGAGGTCATCTTCACTGGGGCCCCAGCTGTCCTGGTCTTCCTCTTTAACTGCTGTTCAGAGTACTGCCTCTCAGGCTTATAATGAAGCCAGTTTTCAAGAAGAACATTTTCCTGGCCTGCCCAGTGGCACACCACTGCCATCTGGTAAGAGGGATTGTGTTAGAGCCCCAAAGTCCCACACTGGTGGGGGAAGCTGTGAGCCAAGCACTCCATAGGCTACCTGGCATTCATGAAACTGCTGCTGGACAGCAAGGAGTGGCACTGGCATCGACTGAGAAATTAGCCACTTGCCCATCCTCTGGCAGTGAAGGGAGTCACTCACCCACCCTCTGACTGTAAAGGGAGCCATTCACTCTCCCTCCAGCTGTGAAGGGAGCCACTCGCCTGCCCTTTGGCTGTGAAAGGAGCCATTCACCCGCCATCTGTCTGTGAATGGAGTCACTCACTCACCCTCCAGCTGTAAAGAAAGACTCGTACCCACCCTTTGGCTGTGAAAGGAGTCACTCACCCACCCTCTGGCTGTGAAGAGAGTCACTCACCTGCCCTCTGGCCATGAAGGGAGGCACTCACCCACCCTCCGGTTGTAAAGATAGCCCCTCACCTGCTCTTTAACTGTGAAGGGAGCCACTCACCCACCTTCCAGTTGTGAATGGACTCACTTGCTGATCCTCCAGCTGTAAAGGCAGTTACTTGCCTACCCTCTGGCTATGAAGAGAGCTACTCGCCTGCCCTCCAGCTGTGAAGGGAGCTACTTGACTGTACTCTGGCTGTGAAGGGAACCTCATGCCCACCTTTTGCTTATGAAGGCAGCCACATACCCACCTTCTAGTTGTCAGTGGAGTCACTTGCTGATCCTCCAGCTGTAAAGGCAGTCATTTGCCTACCCTCTGCAGTGAGGGAGTCATTTGGCCACACTCCGGATGTGAAGGAAACCACTTGCCCATCCTCCTGTAGTGAAGGAAGTCACTCACCCATCCTGCCACAGAGAAGGGAGTCACTCACCTGCCCTCCAGTTGTAAATGCAGCCACACACACCGATCCTCCAGCTGCGAAGGGAGTCACTCACCTGCACTCTGATAGTAAGAAGGGTGCAATCATGGGACCATCAGCCTATTAGCAGTGCTGATTGCCTGTGAAGGAGTCTATACATTATTCACCTGAGACCCCATCCCCACTAAGATACGAGCAGGAGAACAGGGTGACTTGATACCCAGCTCTGCTGATTTCTGTCCGGGTCCTTTAAAGGCCATCTGCACTGGCTGTATACATGCCTGCAAATCCCTAACAAGGAAGGGCACAAATACACCTCACCTGGGATGCATAAAAAGGAAACCAGATAGAGCAAGAGGGAGGATTTGGGGGCTTGAGAGAGAGAGAAACAGAATGCAGAATCAAGTTAAACTGAAAGTCTTTTGTTTTTGCTTCACCAAAGGAAGTTGCTTTTGAACCCTTGTTTTGTGCTGAGGTAAAACAACTTTTTGTTCCATTGAACTTTGTTTGCCTGGAGTCTCTTTTCTGAGGGTTCCCCCAAAAGTTTTGGTTTGCTGCAATGTTGCTGCAAAGTCCTCTAATATCAACGAATCCTTATGTCGATGTAATAGTGGAGATAAAGAAGACTTAGGTAAGGTGGTTTTGCACTGTGTACGATACAACAAAGCTAGAAAGAAATTGCTTTCCCCCATCCTGAACTCTATGCCTAATATTAGTGAAGATGTTCTTCGGAACATCTTAGTTGCAGTTGAGGACGATTTCATTATCTTGAGAGTGGCACAGTTTTCAGTTTCCATACAAAAAAATTAGACGAAGAATAATGAAGAAGGCTTAGTTTTGTCCCCCTTTTGTGCAGTGTTTTAAAACATACTCTTTATTGTCTGTTTTCACTGTATTTATCTTCTGACTGATGGTTATTTATAATGTGATTTAGTTTTTTGTCAATGTGTTTTATGTCACGATATAATCATGCACTTTATACAAACTTTTGTACATTGTAACGATTGTTTTAAGAGATCAAACAATAAACTTGTACTTACCTACCTACCTACCTACTGTAACAGTAGATTGTCTGGAGAATCTCCTCCATTGACCCATAACTCTCCTTCCCTCCTTTCAGGTGATGGTGGTTATCCTGCCTGCTCGCGCATGCAGGTTTTCCTCTTATGTCTGAATGTGGCATATTTACTCAAGTTTCCATATCCTCTCCTATGTGTCTGGTTTAGCCATGGTTGCTTCAATCCCTGCTGATCCGATGATCCTCTGAGCTTGTTTCCAGAGGGGAACTGAGGCATGAGAGGGCCGCCCTCATTATATAGGTGTCGACAAGGCATGTTGACGTGGGCAGCCCAAACTAGCAACATGGTCCAGGTAGTCCTGACGCTAACAGATTGCAGTTCAGGATGTGGCTCAATAGCGGAGATTTTCTCTAAGATCTGTTACAGTAAGTATCTATACTGTATCTTTGCAGCCCAAACATCTGTTGGGGGAAGAGTAACAAAAACATACAAACACACACATACACTCTGACAGAATCGTGAGTCCATGGGGACACTGGGTGAGCGACTGGGGAGATACCCTAGAAGATAAAGAGTTACAGTTACGTAACTTTTTTATCTTTCAAGAGTCAATCTGCTCCATAGAGCCACACTCTAGTCAAGAGACCAGTATTCCCAGACTGGGGAAGTTGGAAATAACAGGAGCACACTGCAGTACAGCCAACCCCAAACCTGCATGTTTCCTAAATTGGACATCTGGGGCACAATGTCTCATGAAGGTGTGAACTATATTCCAAGTCGCAGCCCTACATATCTTTGAGGTAGACATTGATCTGAGCAAAGTCACAGATGTGGCCAAGGCTCAAGAGGAAACAGCACACCTTCAAATTGCTTCACTGCTATGGAGTTATAGTGTTAAATGTAACTGACAATCCAGTTGGACAGACAGTGTGTGGAAATTGGAATTTCTTTACAATTTGGATCAAGCTTACAATATTATTATACAGCATCATTTAGAGCTGTGCAGAATGGGAAAATTCCAAATCTGAAATTTTGTGGAATTTTGTCAGAATTTCGCTGAATGTTTTACATTTAGTTATGTGGTTATAACTCCACTGTCATTCAGGCTAGGGCACTGCAATTTGGCATATGTACTCTTTGGGTCAATGTCCACTAGTGCACCACATTTCATGAAAATCAGATTGATAGTTTCAAAGTTTTAGGTGCTCAAATGTTGTCATTTTATTGTTTGTGCGAAATTTCATGAACATTTTTATCTGCATATACCTTAACTGAATATTGGGTCAGGAATCTTAAATCTAGCATTATTTCTTGATGATAGGTGTTCTAACAATGTGCCAGACTTCATGACAATATAATGCATTGTTTCAAAATTATATGTGCTCAAAATCTGTCATTTTATTTTTTTCAGGAAATTTCATGAAAACATTTAATCTGCATATAACTCAGGCACCTTTGGAGCTAGACATGTGTAAATTAGTACAGACAGCCTTTTTGTAATGCTGATAGATTGATCTAACTCTGGCGAGAATTAGATAATAGATTTTTTTAAGTTACAGGGGTTCAAAACATTACTATGTATATATTTGCAAAACTTTGTGAAAACTACAAAAAATCTGGATGTTTGCAACTTCTCTGCTCTTGCATGCATAGAGTTAACATTTGACATGCATATCCATAGTCAGTGTATCCTGGTGTCTAACACAACTGGATAAATTGGTTAAGCAGTTTTAATTTTGCAGAAGAAAAAAATGATTAGTAACATTTTCTCACATATCTATGATAGCATATAATAACAATGCACATATCACTACTTCATTTGATAAGCTGGGCTGAGCTTTTTGCAGTCCTGTTGTTCCTCTCTGGGTGACTATCCCCCCTCTTCTCTTCTGGCATAGCCAGATTGACTCAGTAAAACTACTGATCACACTGATATCCACTTTGTTCTTTACGGTGACAAACTCCCTTAAAACGTAAGTTACCTACTCCTTTTCCTATCAACCTACCCTGTTGGAATAGCAAGAATCATTTCATCCTGCTGCCCTAGACATGGTGAAACTGTACATCTAACTCCAGAACCTGGTGACCCCCTGTGCTACCTGCCTCTTATACCCATAGGCCCAGATATTCAAACTGCGCCATTTTGAGGCGCAAGCCCCTGCGCTGCTCAAAATAGTTGCGCTGGGGTGTGGCCGAGGCGATATTCAAAGGAGTTGCGCTACTGAGCAACTCCTTTGAATATCACCCACCAGCCACAGCCACTGAGCATGGCGCAGTGGAACTTGCGCCACCACAAGTTGCCAGAGTTGAGCATTAAACTTGCGGTGGCGCAAGTACCATTGCGCCATGCGCAAATTTCCGATATTCAAAAGGTGACATGCAAATGGAGCCATAATTTATGCAAGGCGCAGGGGGGGCCATTTGCATCTATTTATGGCCCCATTTGCATGCCATTAGCATGTAGGTGCGCCGATCCCCGAGGACTTGCGCCTGGCCGCCCTGCCAGGCAGCAGCCGTTGGGGACTGATGCACCCTGCAGCCCGATCGCGGGCAGTATCTCTGTGTATACATTTCCCCCCCACACACACAGATCCTGAAGCCCGATCGCGGGCATAAAGTAACATGACCACACACACACACACACACACACACATTCCCGATGCCCGATCGCGGGCATAAAGTATCATGACCCCCCCCACACACACATTCCCAATGCCCGATCGTGGACATAAAGTAACATGAACCCCCACGCCCACATCTCCCGAAGCCGATCGCGGGCAATAAAATAACATGAACCCCGCCCACACATCTCCGAGCCGATCGCAGGCAGAGCGTGTATCAACCCCCCACCCCAGTGCCCGATCGCGGGCAAAATGTAAAAGCCCCCAACCCGAATATCTCCCTGGTGGTCCAGTGGACCGTAATGCCCGATCGCGGGCAGAATGTCAATTACAACCCCCCAAACATCTCCCTGGTGTCTAGTGTCCCCCACCCACCCACAGCCCCTCCACCCTGCTCCCCAGCAGCGGCGGGCGGCAGCATCCCACCGCCTGCCGCCCGCCGACTGACTGTCCGGTAGGGCTGCCGCCCATTGTGCAGAGCTACAGCCAATGGTAGCGCAGCCCATACCGTACATGACAGTCAGATTTGTGAATGACTCACAATCTGGACTGTCGCTCTTCTGACTCTTGTATACAACGTAACTCTGTAAGCGTCTGCTCTGAACAATCAGCCAACGAAGCGGCAAGCGGGTGGGGTCTACACCAGCCCGGCTGCTGGGGGCGAAATGGAAGAGCTTCGTGGAGTGGGTGGGGAACCTGGAAACACCAGGGAGATGTTTGGGGGAGTTGTAACAACAACATTCTTCCCGTGATCGGGCATACGGTCACTGGACCTCGAGAGATAATGGGTTGGAGGGCTTTTACATTCTGCCCGTGATCAGGCACTGGGGTGGGGGTTGATACCGTGCTGCCAGCGATCGGGCTTGGAGTGTGGAGTGGTTCACTGTGCCTGCGATCGAAGACCGGAATAATGGTCATGTCTTATGCCGCGATCGGGCTGGTGAGGAGCACAGGGTTCGAGTTGGTGGCCAGCCAGGGGTGGCAGCTGCTGTGTTGCGCCCTGCAATACAGCAGCTCACCTGTGGTGGCCCTCAACATGATCCTTTTTTTTTGGCTCAAGGTTGTGCAGGCGCGGGTTGGGGTTGCGCATGCACAGCCTCTACAACCCGACTGAATATCGGGTTGCGCGGTTTAATAAGTTCCTCTTCCTCCTGTTGAGCATGCATTCATTTGCATTGCGCTGTTGCGCAACCTGTTGTCAGTGGCGTAACTGCCTCCTGCTGAATATCGCAGAATGGCACAATGTAGGACTTGCGCATGCGCAACCCTGTTGCGCATGGCGCAACCTTTTTGAATATCTGGGCCCCATCCTTTAAATATAATCCCTAGATAAGGCTGAGTGAAATAAGAAAATTCCAGTTTTATGGAATTTTTCATGAAATTCTACAATTTTCATAAAGACTCATGGGATCTGACTTTAAGTACAGATGTTATTTTGCAATTTCTCGCAGCAAACAATTAATAAAATTGGCACACAGTCTCCTTGTAAGGTGTAAGAATCTACCAAATTTAATGGTATTGTATACTCTAGTTTTAAAGTTTCAGGGATTTATACATTTGTAATTTACATTCTTGCAAAATTAAATTTTTAAATGTTGTGAAAGTTTAAATACTTTTAATTCAATCTCATTTAAAGTTGCATGTATGAGCTTTTTTTTCAGAAATGGGCATGTGGTGTATTAGTTTAAATGTTTCAACTCTGGTTAAATTTGGATGTGTAGTTTTAAAATTACAGGGAACTAACCGAAATTTAAATGTTGGCACCATGTTTGGCAGGCTATAATTCAATCCCATTTAAAGCAAGAAATCTGAAACTATGTGCATATACAAATGTAGTGATAACCTGTATACCTGCTAATTTTGTAACATTTCAATGAATACTATTAAAATTACAGTAAAATTACAGAAATCCAAATTTTGGCAAAATATTTGGCTACCTATAACTCAGCTCCGATTAAAGGTTGAGACTTAGAACATGGTGCATACACACATTCTATGTGCTTCTCTAAATACTGACATTGTGGAGAAATTCGGATAAGAAATTTTAAAATTATCTAAAATAACTGAAAATTAAATTCTGATTAAATGTTTGGCCACCCATAACTCCACCCCCTTTAAATCTACAACTCTGATATTTTGTACACTCTTGTAATCCATAGGGTACTGTTTACTTTCCACATTTGGTGTCATTTGAATTCATATATTTAAAATTATAATGAAATGACTGAAAATTTAAAAGTTTGCAAAATTCTGCAGAATTGTCACGAAAATTCCGTGGAATTCTACAGAATCAGAACAGTCATTCCACGGGTGGAATTTTGTATTTCACATAGCTCTAGCATCATTTGGGCAGCCTTAAGGGACCTCATGGTCTTATCCTGCCTATAACCCTAGTATAAAGAATGCAAAAGCTGAGATGATTGTCTGTGTTCCTTGGTTCTATTGAGGTAGTAGCCGAGAATTGTTCGGACATCAAGAGAATCTAGCAATGCTTTTCAAGGGTAATAAGATTTGGGGAAGAATGTTGACAGCATCAAGGATTGGTAAATGTGAAACTCCAACACCATCTTCTGTAGAAATATAAGATAAGTGAGGAGAACAACCTTATCCTTGTGGAATACTGTGTAGGTAGGATCAGTCACCAAAGTTTGTTACTCTGATACTCTGTGTGCTGAGGTAATGGCCACCAGGAAAACATTTTTCTATGTGAGGAATTTTAACTCACAAGTGGCATGAGGATCAAAAGGGTTTATGGGTAAGCCCTTCCAGCACTAGACTGAGATCTCAGTTGGCTGTTGGCTTTGTCTGAGTGGTCCTGTAACAGTGTAACAAACTTCTTTGGATCAACATCTGCTGAAGAATCAAGTAATGGTGCACTCTGTGCAAAGAATGCTAGGTCTCATGGCAGCTCCAGTATTTTCAATAACCCTTGCAAAGGTCCACGTTAGGAAATCCCAGTAGATGCTCTTCTCTCAATAGTCATTTAGCACAATGAAAAAGGGCAGTCGGGATGGGCCTAGCGGCCCTTATCTGCCATCAGTTTTTATGTTTCCATGTTTCTATGTAGTCAGAAGCATTAAAACCAGTGTATCACTGGATTTGAGTGATGAATCCTCCCAAGCAGTCCCGTCTGTGGTGGACCAACAGGGAGAACCTCCTCAAGTGGTTTTCATTGTCTTCCCAAGAACCTTAAATGAGAGTGACAATGAATGTATCCTGTCTGCACTGGGGAGCACACTGTCATTGTCTCCAGACTCAGGGAACCTGTTTAGAACCAAGAGCAACCTCTCCACATGAATGTCTTAGAGGTGAGGGCAGTCCTGTATGGTCTACAAGCCCTATTGGTCATAGTCCACATCAAGACAGAAAATCTTTAGATGGGTAATATGCCATATTCTATGTGAACAAGCAAGGTGGAGCACACTCCTGCCCCCTGTGCAAGGAAGTGATGAGAATTTGGGGGTAGGGTCTGAAGAACAATGTGCTTATCCAGGCCACTCCTCTACCAGGAGTTCAAAATGTCCTGTCAGACAGTCTCAGTCAACAAATCTAGTGGCAAATCCACGAGTGGTCTCTAGCAGAGGATGTGGCACGGTCCCCATTCCATAATTGGGGCAAGCTGGAGATAAGACCTTTTTGCATCCTGGCCACAGTGCAAAACTGCTACACTACTGTTCCAGAGATCTAGAGACTGGATCTTTCTGTCAGTATGAGTTCCAGCTACAGTGGACAGATCAATTTCTCTGTGCCTTCCCACAATTTCTGTTAGTTTAGAAGGACCTCCTCAAACAGGAAGTCACTGGAGGTCAGATGATTATGATAGTTAGTACAGGTACCATGCTGACCGTGGCAGATATGGTACCCATTTGTATGTCAAATGACAATTCAGGGTTCTCTGGATCTTTCATTGAGATCAAATCTGGTGACCCAATTTCAGGGACAGCTTGTACACCTGAACCTTCAGTCTCTGCACCTCCAAGCTTGACTAAAGCTATAGAAGTTAACAGGTTTGGTGTATCACAGCGAGTCTCCCAGGTATTACTAGCAGCAAAGAAACACTTCACCATGCTATCCTGCTGGCCCAATGGCAGAGCGTCACCATGTCAGGAGGCAGGCCTGGCCACAGCAACTGCTGCTCAGCAGTGCGTTGCAGTCAGGGTGGGAAGGCATCGGGCACCATTGCCACTGTGACCCCTGGAGTGAGCCAAGGGAGCTTGCTTCCTCTGCAGGACATCACTGTGTGCATCTGAGGCTGTCAGGGGCTGGCTCACACCTGGGGGTGGGTGGAGCCTGAGAGAAAACAGGCGAAAATCCCATTGCCATCTGTATGGTGGCCTGGGCTCTGTGGGACTCCACTGGATTCTAGTGCTAGCCAGCACTGAATCCTAGTCCACATAGTGGACTGCCTCGAGGGAGAGAACCCTTCGGGAGCCCCCGCTACAGAGGAGAGATCTGCAGAAGATGCTGGGTTGATTGGGGGAGCTCAGAGTCCTGAGGAGGACATGAGGCTAACTGGTTTGATATGGGTATATCCCTGTGAACAGGGTATATCCCTGAGAGATGACCTGGGGCTACAAGAAAAACCCTCTATAGAAAGTAAAACACCACCAGGAAAGCCTATGGTACCAAGTGGAAATGTTTCTTTATCTGGTGTTCAAAGAGGCCTCTGGAGGCTTACACTTGTCTCCTGAAACAGGTCCTAGAGTATCTTTTGGACATCTTGTAAACCGGCCGAAAGTATTTACACTTGACAGCCACTTAGGTATACCATAATCTAGTAAGCAGACTTCCAGTGGCACAACGGCTTCTCTCAGGTTTCTCAGTGGAATACTTAATTTGAAACCTACAGTAAAGAAGAGAAGATAGAAATCTCTATTTTTAGACAAGATAAGAACTGTAAGGACCACCATGGGCCTATTTTCAAAGTTGTCCTGTGATTAAGTACGTCACAGTGGCTTCGACATTCACAGATAGGAGGGCAACTCATTACATTAGTATTGACTTTGACAGATAGGAGTACAAATGTAGTGAATGGACTAAGACAGTAGATTTTTTTTTTGCTATAACATTTTTTTTATTAGTTTCCAAGAGTATAGGATACAAAAAAGAAACAGTGCAGTGTTTAACACAATAGTAATGACATGTGAAATACATAGCTTATTTCTAGGTCTCACAAGGGTAACATATACATATATACACACATATACATATACACACACACACACACACACACATATAGATCATTACGCCAAAGAACTCATTACACAGATAAGACAAGTATTTTCTAGCTTTATTTATTTATTTGTTTGTTCTAGGATTACAAATACCTTTCTTTTACAAAGGTTCCACGTCATTGGTACAATTGAGAAAATCATAAGCAGAGATAAACGTTTATAAAATTAAAAAAAAAAAAAAAAACAGTCTTGTAGATGAAAAAAAGAACAATAAGGTGAAACTTTGGGGAGGGGAAAGGGAAAGGAGGAGGGTGAAATCAGGGAGACTAAGTGGATGGGAGAAAAGGGAGGTAGGTTGGGGGACAGAGAGAGAGGAGAGGTGGGAGGTGGAAGGTGGATAAGAATAGAGGTAGTGTAGCGGTGGCATTTGTCATGGGCCAGCAGGGGAGGTGAAGATGGGGGTGCTGGCAAAGTGCAGGAGTAGATGTGGATCCAAAAGGGCATCTTCAGCAATGGAACCAAAAGACATGTTTAGCCACAACAGTCACAGAGGTTGGAGGCAGTGAGTGTTAGGCGGAGATGAGTCTTAAAATTGCTGAGCGATAGTGAGGCTGAGATGTCACTGGGAAGACCGTTGTACCAACTAGTGGCCTGGTAAGCAAAGGATCTTTGGCCTTGTGTTGTGTGGAAATGCGGGACTTGCAGAAGCTGAGGTTTCGATCCCCTGGTATGTCGGGTGTGAATTCTCGGTTGTATGAGGGCACAGAATCCAGTGGGGGCAAGGCCCAGCAAGATTATCTTAGTAGTAATACAAGTTTGGTGTTTTATTTGATTGGCAAGATTCAACCATCCAGTTTGAGAATAGAGGTTACAGATGTGAGTTAGGCGTTGGGAGCCAGTGACAAGTCGACAGGCCTTGTTGAGGGCGGTGGATACACGTTTGAGTGCGGTGGTTGTAGCAGAGCCGTAAATGATAATGCTATAATCAATGATGGATATGATGGAGCTCTGGACAGCGACAGCGAGGGCTTCAGGTGTCGGGTGTTTTCTATGATGGAATAGCAAGCCTAGCCGGGAGTTAGCGGCTTTGGCGACATGGTCAATGTGGGCAGTGTAGGAGAGGTGAGGGTCAAGGGTGATCCCGAGGTATTTAAAGTTTTTGACCTGTTCCAGTGCGGCACCTTGTCTGGTGATAACAGAGAGTTGGAAGTGCTTATGTTTATTATGGGAGCTGCTGAAGATCATGGCCTTTGTTTTTTTTTTTTGATTAAGGATCAGTTTGTGCTTTGTGAGCCAATTATCAACAGAGGAGAAGCTGAGTTGGAGATTTTCTTGCAATTTCTTCGGGTCCTGGTGTGTGGCAGGGATTACTGCATCATCGGCATACAAGGTGATATGTTCAGTGCAGGAGTCTGGTAGGGTGTTAAGGAACAGGCTGAAGAGTAGGGGGCCCAGTATTGAACCCTGGGGGACTCCAGAGAGGACAGGTTTGGAATCAGAGTGCACATCTCCAATTTGTACATGCTGGGTGCGGTTTTCAAGATAGCTTTTGAACCAAGAGATTGAATCATTGGAGAGACCAGCATTTTTTAGTTGGCTCAGCAGGAGGGAGTGGTGGACAGTATCGAAGGCTTTGGTCAGGTTGATGAAAATAGCACCAGTTAGATGTCCATTGTCGAGGGAGCTGTGAATGGAGCTGGTGAATTTGAGTAAGGCAGAGGATGTACTATGACCTTTTCTAAAGCCATGTTGCTGTTTACAGAGAATATTATAATTGTCCAGATGCTTGGTAAGTTGGTCCGCTACTATACGTTCTAGTGCCTTCGATAGGGGAGGCAGAATGGAATGGTGAGGAAGTTCGCATGGTCAGCCTTATCCTCACTTTTGTGAATCGGTAACAGTGGCCATTTTCCATTTGTCTGGGAATTGACTAGAGGAAAGAGAGAGATTAAAGATCTTGGTGAGGGGCCCAAGTACCTCGTCAAGCGTTAGGGCCAGTAGCTTGAGGTCAAGTGTGTCATTGCTTGTTCTAGATTTGCTGATGGCTTTGGCAATGTAGTTTCGGACTTGATGTTTCTTTAGTGCTTTAAAGTAGAAAGGTGGGTGACAGGCATGGGTGGAGGAGTTGGGGGGATGGGAGCTGACACATCATGGAAGAAGTTGGGGGGAGAACACTGCTAAGGTCAGTGAAAGCGATGTTAAAAGTGTTCCCAATAGTTTTAGAGTCGAGTGTAGTGTGCCGATTTACGTTGAGTATGTTCGGCGAAGATTTTGACTGCTTCCCAGTGACATCTTTAATGTTTTTCCAGAAATCCCTCCCATTTCCCCAGGAGTTAGTGAGGGCATTTTTATAGTAGTCAGATTTCTGTTGCCGAATGGATTTGGTGCAGTCGTTCCGTGCCTGTTTATAATTCTGGATGTTGAGTTGCTTACGGAGTTTCTAGCCAGTTCCCAGAGGTGGTCCCTGGATTTAAGTTTTTTTAGGAGGTCTCCTGACAGCCAAGGGTTACTGAGCGATTTAACTTTACGCTTTTTGAGGGGGGCAAAATTATTACAAGCTTCATTGAAAATGTGAATAAATTGCTCCAGTGCAGTATTAGTATCTGTTGCCTTGAAGATGGGGGACCAGTCCTGCAGACTGAGGTGTGATTTGAGGTGGGGTAGCTGACCACGGGGTAGGACTCTGCTGGTGATTATTTTTGGAGGGGGCTTAGCTAGCATCTTAATCCAGAAGTAACAGGTACAACACAGGAAGAGGTACAGTACTACTAACACTAACGGCTGCCGGCTACTACTCTTGGACGTAGTCATTGGTGGTGCAGGGTGCGGACACCTAGTAGGTGAATGTGTCTGGTGTAGAAGGGGTCACCTTGCAGCTGCACTTCTTACCTCGATTCACACACAGACAACTTTGGCTGTTGGAAGCAGCACTGGTCACTGGCACCTGTCATTATTTACCTGTGCCACAAGTGACAACATCATGGCCCCATTCCCACTTCCCAATAATGAGCCATGCTGTACTTGTGGTCAAGTCACACAGTGCTGCAAAGGAAGACAGCTTGTCATTATTTACCAGTGCAGCACTGGCAGAGAAGATGGAAAGGGCGATCTCATGAGGTTCTGCAATTGCCCACTGCTGTTACAATCTATGCTGTGGGTACAAGGTCCCGCTGGGCAAGTAGGTGGGTACAATCATAGGGGATGGTAAAGGGGCGGCAGCCATATGGAGCACTGAGCTGTACAACCACATGCGTAAGCAAGCAAAGAATGTTATTGTTCAGCAATAAAGCCATTACAATATACTAAAACTAAAACAAAATCAAACTTTAAAAAAAGAATAAAACATACAGCATTTCCTACAGAAACCCTAAATAAATAAGAGTTATATCAGTTAGTTTATCTAAGAAACTACTTATTAAGTTCCAGTATCAGCTTATCTGAGGAAATTTTATATCAGCACACATATAAAAATGTGAGCTTTATCTGCTGCTCAATGTTTCTACTTAACTGCATTTTAGCAGAGAACAAACATTTCACTAATTAAAATAACAGTAGTCATTTACAATATCAATAAAATTTAACTTAATCCAATATGATCCTTAGATCTTCCTTAAATTTAAGTTATGATCTTCCAAAGATATCTGTGAGCCAAAGACTTTTACAAAAGATGTTCACATGGGTCAATTTTTTTATCCCTAAAAGGGTCCGCATGTTTACTTGCCCACATACATGCAAACTTGAGGGCTTTATCAAGTCCACTCTGAGAAAGTTTGTATAAATCCACAACAGGCAAGCCTTAAGCAGAAAGGGGCTCCTGTTTGCATGAGAGTCCATACTTTATATAGTATCAAGTTCCTTGCCACTAAAAGGCCCACCGGGGAGCAGCACAAATACCCAATTTCAAACTCAGAATATGCTTTTAAAAAACAACAGCACTCACCTTTGCCAATAAAGTCCGTCTGCTGAAACATTAAAAATGCTACTAAATATACTAAATACATGATAGATATCACAAATTTACTTTTATATAAATTACAACAATCTCCAAAATATAATTAGGCTCCTACAAAAATGCTGGAGTCCATAGTAACAGTACTACTCGTAGGCGCATCGGGTAATCTGGCAAATTTTAAATCAGAAGCTCATAATGCGTTCCATTATCAGGAGTTCACCATATACAAAGAAGGGTGCAGTGTTACCACTTAGGCATATTTAAAAATTGAATGTCCGTTACCATTTGTACATACTCAAAATATTAAAGAGCCGGACCATCTGAATATACTGCCATCGGGCTCGTTAAACTGAGAGTCGGAACAAAGCAGTCAAAACAGTAATTTTATTTTCCTCGTAAAACTTAGTTCTTTATCCAAGCAAACAAAAGTTATAAAAAGATGTCACAAACAATAACAGGCCGCTTGTCTGTTAACTTCTGTTGACGTCCTGTTCAAACAGATAAGCATTTTCCTTCTCTTGTTTGCGTAAAAGTTCCACACTTACCATCCAGCAGGACTCCTATCAAGATTGATATTTATGTAATAAAATACAAACTCTTTTGGCCTCTCCAAGACTATCAGGTGCACGCTAGCTCCTTTTTTTCCAGGAGTCCGTAAACTTAAGTAATTCGGTTCGAACCCGGGTTCAGAGCAATACATCCTTCTGGCTCTCTTCTCCCTATCCCGTGGCCATACCTGCAAATTAAACAAAAATAAAATGCTCCACTGAGCGCAGTAACCTCGGCTGGAAACAATGATTGAACAATAGCAATCATCTCCCCTAGGTAATCATGGCATACCTTTAACAAGGCAAGTTCAGACTTGTCAACAATTAAATGCTATTCAAACTCTTCCTGTCCGCCTCTTCAGAATCTTGAGTCCCAACTCTTACAAAGAGCTCCTTAAAGTCCATTCATGCAGCTTTTTCCATTTCTGTACTCAGGAGCTGCCGCTAAATTACTAGTTAAAAAGTAATGCCAGTTTCACTCTTTAACTTTTCAGCCGCCAGCTTTTAATTAATATGAGGAAAACGCCCTTTCTATCCATGAACTCCTTGAGCATTTTGCTGTACTTTCTCAGTAATGATTGAGAAAAACAAGAAGAAATACGTTTAAACGTTTAGCGAGAAATACGCTTAAGCCGTCGGAGCATCAACCAGACGGCATTACTCAGCAATAGGAGTCATTTCAGTACCCCCATTTTATTTCTAGTAAAAAAACAACAAGTTTCATTCATAGATTATTGGAGAAAAGCTGAGAGAATAAAGTAGAGCAGAAATCAGAAGCACTTGAATAACGTGGCATGGGGTGAAGCAGCACCGCGGCCATCTTACTGCCCCCCATTTAAATCCACAACCACATGCAACAGTGCAGGATAATTATCAGCTTCTGCCAAAGTGTTAGTTTTGTGCAACTGCAGCGGGAAAGGAACCACTGCAAGTAAGTGCGGCGAGTGCAGTGTGCAGTGGGTGCTCGGAGGTCCGCTGGACATGTGGGTGGGCAGAGACCGAAAAAATATGGAATGCTAGTTCTGTTGGGGAGGTCTCTCACTGATAAGGAATGCAGATAAGGTAGCACTGAATGTTACATTACAGGTAACACAAGACTGCTCCAGGAATCTCTCGTAACTCTGGGCATGTGCATTAGTGTCAACTCTAATGCACATGCCCGGAGTTATGGCTACGGAAAGAAATGAAGCACGCTCTCATTGGAGTGGTTCATTTCTTTCAACTAGAGAACATACCACATCAGCAAAGATGAATTAGTGTCATCACCAGAGTGCCTGGTCATTGGTGTACACTGCCAAGCCCATTGCAGTTTCAGCTGTAACTGGCTCAGGCAGTGGCACGCCTCTCAAATGCCATATAGCCCAAGACATTCCTTGCGCAAGTGCAAGTGAACACCAAAAGGATCTGAGGTGTTTGTGGTCAGTCCCGCTGTACATGTTTCAGGGGTGAATATGGCATCATATATCACTGCCATCACAGACATTGCTGGCCCCAAAATATTGTAGTTCCTGGTTCCTGCAGTGTCTCCATGCCTCTGGCCTGGTACCAGGTCAATATGTCACTGCAATAACAGCATGGTATTAACTGCGCTGTGAGAACAGGGAATACATTGACAGCGACCGGGATAGAATAACGTTAGGGAATTACTGCTACCCCGGTCACTGTCCACTGGAAAGAGGGAGGGATCAAGTTGCTGTTGCTGTGGTTCCTGGTTGACCTGCTCCCCAAGAGGAGTGGCTAAGGCACAAGCACACAGCAACATTGGAGACCTGGGACCATGGTTCGGTTCCCCCCAGTGCTCTCGCAACATTTTATTTTTGTTAAAAAATAAATTTTCCCCCCTCCCGAGTTTCTCCCCATCCCCAAAGTCCACACTCCCTCGGAGTTGATTATTTAAAATCTGCGGGGTGTGGGGGTGAAGCACCCCATGTCAAGGGGCATGGAGGGCAGATCCCCCTTGAAAACAGAGAATCTCCAATGTCGCCCCATTACTTTCTATTGTGTGGGTGACATTTTGTGTCGGTTGTTTTTTTGTCCAGTCTTATTTTGGCTTGCGGCAGTTTGCTTGAGGCATTGTGTGCCACGCTACTTTTGTCTGCGGTGTTTTGACCTCCATGCCCTCTGGCCTGAAGACTAAAGCGTGACTCTATGGAGGAGATTGATTCTAGAAAGACTGTCTCTTTTATGGTGCCCAAACATGCTCAGCTCCACACAGCTGTGTGAAGAGGTAATGCTACTTTTTCTATGCCCACGCCTGCTTAGCTTCATGCATCTGTGTGATACTGTGGTCATGTTTAACTTCTGGTGCCCAAACATGCTCAGCTTCTCTGTTGGCCTTACTGTGGGGCACATGAAAATTACATGGTGTTGGGGCACAGGAGTGCTGACAGCGGGCATCTAGATAGCAATGAGCTTTTTGTCCCATTTTCTCCCCCAGCCTCCCATTTTCCTGGTACCTCACATATCCTGCTGTTGGATTCATCAGCAACAGTGTTGCTTGCAGCTGAAAGGACTCTTCCAAGGCTCAACCTCAGGGGGTCACTGGTGCTACAGACTTGAGGCACCTCTCTCATCAATTGAGGATGCTCTGCCACTTACAGCACTCCTTGATCATAGCAACCTGCCTGCTGGCATTCCAGGTTTACTCCTCGACCTGGGTCACCAGCCAGGAAGCACAACACCCTACCACTGAGCCATTGGGAGACTTGAACTCTACATAACTTTGTACTATAAAATGGGTCGGGGAAGTCCTGTGCTGGGACTGATGGAATCTGATCACGTGACCGCTCATCATTCTAGGACAACAGCGCAGGTCAAAAACTGCTTACCTTTATGAATCTCATTCTACAATGAAACCTCAGGGAAGGCATTTTATAATCAGGGCCCCTACTTTTCTGCGGCACAGGGGGACCAAGTTCTGTGGCAAGACTACCATTTGCTGCAGAACTTCTGCGGCGGTGGTTTGTAATTTCTGCGGAAGTTCAGTGGCACTAACAAACTACCACATCACAGTGTCAGCTTGTCTTCCTGACTTCACTTTCATGGCATAGTTATAGCAATCAGGATGGTGGAAAGCACAGTAACACTAGTTCAAAAAATAACAGACTTATAAAAATAATTTCATGCCTAAAAAAGCAAAACAAATGTCTCTCCCTTAAGGTCCTAGCCTGTTGCATAAATGACATATGCAGGGGGGATCTTATGTGATACATAATGTATTTCTATATGCATGCTATCTATCCCACTAATGAGGTTTCCACTGTCTATCACGTATATATTTGTATGTGCTTTCTACACCACTCATGAGGTTTATTTATTTGCTTTTGGTTACCGGGTGGGTGCACTAGACATAGCGATGCCGATTTTCAGGCATGACCCAGGAGTATACAAGAGAAACACATGACCAGTACAATGTGACGCAGCACAAGGGAGAGGTAGACAGTAGGACAATAGCAATGCAAACAGTGTGAGACAAGTAGATTGTTTTAGCACATTCAACAAATATTGCCAGTTGAACTAGAGCAGTACAGCTACCCAAAACATATATACAAAGTTAGTGCTAACAGGTTCAAAGTAAATAGCAAGTGCCATCAAGTGATGTGAGGTTTTGGGAGAGGAGAGAGATGAGGTAGAAGACAGGGGTAGAGGGGGTTTGAGAGGGAAGGTAAGTAGGGTAGAATGTAGAGGTGTGTGGAGTGGACTATGGTGGCTGGAAGCATGTACAGGGGTTAGAAGCCAGTAGATGTTGACGGTGGAGTTTCTTAAAGTGGGCATGGATAGGGGCTTGGCGAATATATTGTGGAATAGCATTCCAGTTCTTAGGTGCCAAGTAGGAGAAAGCACATGTACCCATAGAGGTTTTGCATCTGGGGATGAAGAGAGGGGTGTCATCATTTGATCGGAGACCATAGGTGGAGGTTTGGGAGTACAGAAGTGAGGAGAGAGAGATCTAGGTAGACCTGAGCTGTGAATACCGTGTAGTAGAGAGCCAAAGGCTAGATGCTGGTGGGCAGAGGGACTAGGCCATTTTAGGTCAGCATAAAGCTGACAGTGATGTTTGAAGCACGGCGCCCCAGAGGCATAGCGACAGATGCTGTTGTAGGTGGTGTCCCATCTGAGGAGCGAGGTTTTTGAAGCTCCTAGGTATGTGACTGAGCCATAGGTCAGAGCTGGAAGCAGAACTCCTTGTGCCACAGCAAGCCTGGCAGATGGCATGAGGGCATAGCTTGTACGATAGGCTCCTCCAATTTTTGCATTGATGGACTTACAGGTGGAAGTGATATGAAGGTCGAAGTCCAGGGATCCATCAAGGAGGATGCCCAAATATTTGAAAGAGCTGGTACTTACTACCATGGAGCCATTTGCGTTTGGGATTAGAAAGGAATTACGAGCTGATTTGAGTCTGGCAGGAGAGCCAAAAAGCATAGAGTGAGTTTTGCTCTCATTAAGTACCAGATAGTTATCACTTAGGTATGTTTGAATGCAGTGGAAGTCTTCTGTTAGGGAATGAGTTATAATCAAGATGTCTCTTCCGCTACGGTAGATGACAAGATCATCTGCATAAAGTAAGGATGAGCAGCCAGGAACCGCAGAAGGAAGGTGATTTATAAAAATGGAGAAAAGTAACAGGCCTAGTACAGAGCCTTGAGGAACTCCCATCTGCACAGGGGAAAGATGAGAGATGGCAGAGTTAAAGACTACTGCCTGCATTCGGTTGGTTAAGTAGTTGTCGAACCAGTCAACTGTGTCGACAGAGAAACCCAGCGAAGAAAGTTTGGGAAGGAGAAGGGACTGATTGACCAGGTCAAATGCCTTCGTAAGGTCAATGAAAATAGCTCCTGTCAGAAGGCCAGCTTCCATAGCACCGTAGATGTCATTTGTGAGTTTTAGTATAGCTGTGGTAGTGCTATGGCCTTTTCAGAAACCATGCTGGGAGCTTGACAGAAGGTTATACTTCTGTAGGTAGTCTGAAGTTTGGGTTGCCACTATTTTTTCAAGGATTTTACCAAGAACAGAAAGAATGGCAATAGGTCGGTAGTTTGACATTTCTTTAGGGTCCCCTTTCTTAAGGATGGGAGTTATTCTGCCTATCTTCCAGATGTGAGGGACAGTGCTATGACATGTCAATAGGTTAAAGATTTTAGCTATGGGGAGGCAATAAGGGGAGCTGCAATTTTCGAGAGCTTAGGTTCCAGTCTGTCCGCTTCGGGGCTGGTGCTTTCGGGGATAGATCGTAGCAGTGTTAGAACTTCTTTTGTGGAGATGATCCAAACGGAATTGTGGGTGAGGGGAGGAGGCTGAATGTCCAGGGAGTTATTTGTGAGGGACTCGGGGGAGGAGGCTGAGTAGCTAGACAGGTCCGAGAAGTGACAGTTTAGAGCATTAGCTATAGTCTCAGGATTATTACAATGTATGTTATTTATCCGCATGTCATTAGCAGTGGGTCCCAAGAAGGGTTTTTATGACGGACCAGAACTTCTTGGGGTCACCAGCAGATTTTGTGAGTAGATCCTTACAGAATGAGCTTTTTTGCTAGTCTAATGTTCCGTCTACAGAAATTTCTCTGGGTCCTATAAGCGTTGAAATCTGCTGGGAGTCCCGAGGCCTTAAAACGTGACCAGCTTTTATCCCTAGTCCTTAGTTGAGAGCGGAGATCTTTAGTGAGCCACTTAGTCTGAGTTCCACGTAAGTGGCGAGTGACTTTGGGGACATGGATGCCCTGAAGACGTCCAAACTTCACCAGGAAGTAGTCAAGGGCTGATTGAGGGTCTGGGGAAGTAAAGATAGGGGACCAGTCTATCAAAGAGAGGTCAAGCAGGAAATGTGCCTGATTTAGCTTAGCCGTATTGCGGAAAGTGATCAGCTTTGGTGGAGGAGATGCTGGTCTTGCCGATCGCCAGATGCAATATATAGGGGAGTGATCGGTTATTATGTCAGGCAAAGTACCAGAAGAGACTATGCTATCAGGGCGGTTCATGAGAGCCCAGTCAATTAAGGTACTAGAACGAGGAGGGGGGCAAGGACCCTTGTAGGGTCAGAGATTAGTTGGTGCAGGTTATGACCATGAACCACAGTGTGAAAGGCCTGGTTTGATTTGCCATTCCAGTTGATATTTAGGTCCCCCATAATGAGGACCTCATTTCGACCAATGACCGAGTCCACCTGTGTTAACAATTCCTTGAGTCCAGCAGTGCTACCCTTAGGGGGTTATAGGCACAGACTATATGCAATTTCTTAGAGCCTAATTGTAGAGTGGTATGAATGGCTTCACACTGCAACAGGGTAAGGGGAACATTAAGATGTAGGGCTAGGTGGGCTTTGAAGAGGATTGCGACACCTTCTCCCCGTTTGGATGTGGATCTGTCCTGTCAGTGTATTTTGTAGTTCGGTAGCTTGCACAAGTGATCAGGAGTGGAGGGTTTTAGCCAGGTTTCAGAGAGACATAGGATGTCAGGATTGTGTTGAATGACCCAGGCCTCTAGTTCTGTTAAGTTATGGGGTAGACTCCTTATGTTCAGGTGTACAATACGCAGTCCCTTTAGGTCCTTCCAAGCTGTAGCCAGATGGGCTATATTATCAGCAGGTCTGGGATTTAGTTCTACATCACCTGCTAATATTAATGATAGTAGGAGGAGGTACCATAGTTTACAATAAGATATCCATGTGGGTAAGGATGTGGTATGTGATAGGGGGTTACGTAGTGTGTAAGCAGCATGGTAGGATATTTTGCTATGGATCACAAGAGGAAAGGTCATCAGGGGCCATTTGGATTGAGTGAGTGTGTGGGACAAGAAGGTAGGGTGAGGAGAGATGCCCTCATAGGAGGGTAGATGGCTAGGCCTAAGTAGCAGAGCAAGCAGTAAGATAGGAAGGACTAGTAGGGCAATTACACTGGGATTATTGGCCCAGTTTTTATAAATGAAGGATGCCATTATAGTGATACCAGGTTGCTTATGGGAGGGATAAGAGCCCCACAGCTGACTGAGAAGTCAGGGTGTTGAGAAGTGTCAGATTTTAAAACAGCTTTCCTATAGTGGGTAGATGCAGGAAAAATTCTAAACACCATCTAGGTTCCCACTGTGTATCACTTATATATTTATATGCAATCTGTAACATATATACAGATATGTGTGTGTGGTGAGAGAGACAGAGATACTGTGTGTGTGTGTATATATATATATATATATATATTTTTTATTTCCATGAACCTGCATCCTCATTCATACAGGTCCCATTGGAAATGAAATAGAGGAGTTATTGCAAAACTCATTTTTCATGTCAACCTGCTTTCCCTGACACAAGGCGTAGCACCATCAGGCCATGACATGCATGTTAACCAATTGTGAGATAGAGCTCTCCGGCCCATCACAATGTGTCCACCATGTGACAGAACACTGCACCATACCTTCCCAGGCTCCGAGCAGTGATGTGTTCCGCCAGTCCTTGTGCTGCCCAGCCAGCTCCCAGAGCTAATCTCTGAATCTGAGTTGCCGGCATGGAAACATAGCATGCTACCCTCTGGCCCAACAGCTGTCCCTGCACACAACATTTCTCAATAACTTTTAGGTGATTCTATCAACCAATGACAATATGTAATCAATAGCCCTGGCAAAAATGTGTACAGTGCAATTATTTATTTAACAGGTCTATTCTTTCAACAGGTCTACACATTATTATATTTCACTTTTCTGGGCATAATTACTTTATTTTTCTTAAAAATTTAGACGGTTAAATTCATTTTACAAGTTATTCATTTCAGATAGCATCTCTATACCTCAAAGGCACAAATAGGTTTGTACAAAGTGAGGTATGGACTTAACAGGTCTGTGCTATTGAACAAGGGTTTTGTTTAAGTTGGCCCTAGTGCGACAATGTAAGACTGAAAATTGTATTAGGCTGCAGTGCAGGTTGAGCAAATATCACCATGCATGATATGCTGTGCCACCGTCTCTGGCAGTGGGAGCTGTTGTAGATAAGTGACTGTTCATTTCTGTTGCAGAATGCAGCCATTTCATTAGCTAATGTATGATGTTATCACAATGATGACATCACATTCTGAACATATAGGGGGGTTTGGATATAAAAAGAGGGGACGGGAACCAGATTCTATGTATAAACAGAAATATTAATAAAAAATCACCAAGAAGAGTGAATTCTGCGGCACCGCAGAAGTTCTGCAGTAGATTGCAAGTTCTGCGCAAAATTCTGCAGCCGCAGAATTCTAGGGGCCTTGTTTATAATCACATTAAAGCACCCCTGGGTGTGTGTGTAACTGTGGCATAACAGCATGATTTGGGTGTGTAAAATAGTCATCCTTGCTTCATCTCTCACTTCCTGAGACATGCTGTTATCCCACAATAACACACACCCTGTTGTGCCTTATTACTTAATTAAAATAAGCTCCCCCCCCCATTTAGGGGACTGATATCACACTGTTGTATCTTTTATAACACACTTTGGCACCCATTCAGCTAACCAGTTATGGGATGTGAGCCTGAACTTCATACATTATCTCTCCCTGTTCCTAGATAACCACAAAATCAAAGCTGTGTGCGAGAACAAGAAGCTGAGGCTGCAGTGCAACAAGAAGATGGTCCTCGCCATTTATTCTGCTAGCTATGGAAGATGGCATCACGGGGAGCTGCAGTGTCCACCAGGCAACAGCACACAGCCAGACATTGGTCAGTAGCACCTGCACAGGTCATCAGGAGACTGATTTTGCTCAAGCCAAGTGGCAAATTATTTTTGGGGCCCTCCAAGATGTCTGTGATGACTGATTGTGTTATTTGTGGTCATTACAACTAAGTGACTGGCACAAGAATTAAGACTTTGTGGGCACAATTTTGGCATAAATTATAACCGCAGCCCCCAAACATGACCACCAGAACGCTGGCCAGATAGTTTTATTACAAACCTAATAAATTCATTGTGGTGAGGTTACCAATTTTGGAGAAACCTTTCATACAAGTTGATGGATTCAAGCACAGTTGGGACAGAGTGAAGGATATAGTGGTTACTCGGGGTGACAGAATCAGGAAGGAGAATGGGGGAGGAGGGGGAGAGCTAGGATCCTGGACGGACAGTAGGTCCCAGGGCTAGATAGGGAACCCAAGCAGAGTGGATGGACCATTGGTCTTTTTCTGCAGTCATTGTCTATGTTTCTATGCAACAATATCATATTTAAACACAATTCAGCTTTTATTTTAAAGAGCACCTGTTCAATTGTCCCCCTTAGAAGCACAAAGAACACTTACCTGCCCCTAAATCCAAACTATGTAAATTTTTCTTTTTTAGGTGCTCTGATTTAGGAAGGGAAGGTATCGTATTTTTGCTCCGAGGAGCCCCATGGCACCGATCCCTTCCACTTCCTTGAAGCTCTGCAGAGTGCACTCTGCCCCAATTTGTCCCCGCGCTACCATGTTTTGTGACATCAGTATATGAAGGGCATGGGGGTGCGTGCCTATGGACATGAATTGGGCTGTTATTTGAAATTAAATTTCGGTACTTTAGATGGCCATTTGGAATAAATCATGGCCACCACTTAACTAACAAGGACCTTGTTAGTTAAGCAGTGGCCATGATTTATTCTGAATGACCATCTAAAGTATCGAAATTTAACTTTAAATAACAGCCCCCATTCATGTCTATAGGTGGATCGGGGGGCATAGTGCAGCTGCAGAGCTACAAGGAAGTGGAAGGGATCGGTGCCACGGGGCCCCTCAGACCAAAAATTCGGTCCCTTCCCTTCCTAAACTGGGGACAGGTAAGGGTTCTGTGTGCTTCTCGGGGGTAGGGGGATGCAAAGAGCACGATAGTTGCTCTTCAAGGAGCTCTTCTCCTCATATATAGTAAATGTTTGTTTTCTTCTAATTATGCAGCTCCATTTCTATAGCAGTTGGGGGGCATACTGTAGACATTTTCTTTAGTTTCCTTCTACTGTTAGCAGTAGTCCTCAGTAACTATCCTGGGTGCCTCCATTTTCTGATTGTTGAAATCTCATGTGTTCCTGGAAGCTGCATTAGCAGTGAGAAGATGTGTCAACACTCAATAGTCTGTACAGTCTGCCTGTCTGCCGAGTTGGAGTAATAGAACAAGTAGCAGCAACCATGTGAAATACCCCCCATTTACCTTTAGTTAGTTTCAAAAACATCTTTGGAGTGGTAGAGCAGGATTTTTTCTTGTGGATCACTGTCACTTTGTGTATTTTTTGAGAGTTTTTTAAGGTTATTTAGACATGATGCTACAGATTGATAGTGTGTATCAGGTGTCAGCATTGCTGAGCTGGTAGCCCCATGGGTTCTCGTCCCACTCCGGGAATGGGCTCATACCATAAACGCTGGCACCTGAGTGCTGTACAGTGGGGGTCTGTACTGTTGGGGTGTGCTGCTCTTCAAATGAGACACTAAACCAAGGTCCCTTCTAGCCATCTCTGGTGCTGTCCTGGTGGGTGTCCAGGTGGAAGTAAAAGAACCGAAGGCACTTTTTGGAAAAGTATGGCCAACATTCCCCTTCCTATAAAACTGGTTCATGCAGTTGTCCAAGGCTGCGTGTGGGTGCTGATGTGTAAAATGGCTGCCACTACACATTCAGTTCTGCTTTCTTCTGATTTCAAACCTATTTGGTGTGATTTTATTGGGGCTGTTTCTTTGAATTGGAAGCCTATATCTTTTAAAATCAGGCCTATTTTGGTGTGTTGTTGGTGAGGCTGTTGGAATTGGAGACCTGTTTCTTTTGGTAGCAAACCTATTTTTTGTGCTTTGAGGGGAATTGTGATTGTTTTTTACTGGCTTAACTAGCTGCAAAGTTTAGTGCATAGTGGGGGAAGGGTGCTAATTATCCAACCAGGGGCCTCAGCTACCTGATTGTTTCTGGAAAGCACGAGGCGGATCCCTCCCTCCCTGCCCCTCACCTCACCTGCCCCAGATACGTGATTTCCTTTATACCGGGGGTTCTGACATCACTCCCCCCAGAAGGGCAAAGGACATGCACCTGTCATAGCAGAAGCAGACATCCAGGAAAGGAACAGCAGCAAGTGAAGAGGTGACTGCTATCTCAGTGGAAGGGAAGTAACTGCACAACAAGGAGCTTTCATTGTTACCAGTTTGCATTTGTATTATGGTATATAGTGGAACGTCGTTGTTCACTGAAATCTAGCACTCTCAAAATGTTGTTCTGCTAGACTAGTGACGTCCGCAGTGCAGCAGAACCAAAAAGTGACATCCGCAGGACAGCAGAACGACTTTTCATTCTGCTGCAGTGCGGACATCACACAAGGTGTCCTCAAGCAGCAATCTGACAGTTAGTCTTATTTTAAAAAGAAAGATGTAGTAATTTATTTTGAGGCAACGACGTTCCACTATACACTATACAGAACAGTGCATGCGTACCATTTAACGGCAGGGCTGTTCTTTCACCTAGTTGGTACTATGACAACTGATTACCTGTCAAGCTGCACTCTCGAGGTAATCTGTCATCACAGTACCAACTCGGTGAAAGAATAGCCCTGTTGTTAACTGTTACTCATGCACTATCCTATATGTGGAAAGGAGGGGAAGGAGTTTGAAGAAGACTGCTATAGTTGCTTAAAGTCTCTCTTTTTGGGTGTGGACAGGAGGGATAGGAATGTAACAAGCATTTGTCAATGCTGAATGTTTGCTTGCTGGCATTGGCATTGGTAGTGTAGGAGTTACAGAGATGCATGATAGGAATGGCAGTGAAGTATTGAACTGAAGCCAATCCCACCACCACCCTTCAGATACTGACAGGCATTGGGGTGTGCCTTTGGGTCATCAGGCATAACAGCCATGCCATTTCACCACACCCTACCCTGCAGACACAGACAAGTGTTACGGTGTGCCTTGGGGTCTTTGGCCCTTATGTTCACCCCATTTCATCAGGAAATATGGTGAGATAGGTGCTGTATAGGAGAGTGGGATGAACTTTGGGGCCAAAGAGTCCAAGGCACACTTCAGTGCCTCTCACTGGCTGCAGGGTGTGGGTAGAGTGGTAAGAACATTAAAGGCGGCAATCCCAAGTCACACCCCTGATGTCTGTCAGTCTCTACAAGGAGGGGCATTATGATCGGAAACCCTAACGCCTCAGGCGTTCTTTGGTATTTTCACTCCAAATTTTCAACATGTTTTTTTTGTGACTCCCACCTCATGAACAGTGGCAATACCAGTTCATTAGCCGAAAGCTGATTTTGCACAGCGACTACGCCATTTGGCACCACAGGTGCAAAAACACATTTAGAACAGGATGTGAAAAATGACAGCTGTACTGTTCGTGGGGAGGTGTAAAAAATGGCAATGTTGAAAATCTGCAGTGAAAATATTAAATAAACTGGTGAAGTCACGAGCGTGCATAGAAACTGTGCAACGCACACCTGTAATGTAATTAGTTTGGGGATTTTTTACAGCAGATTGTCAACATAGGCCTTTTGGGACCTCCACTCATGAACAGTGTCACTGTGATTTTCTTAATCTGTCCCGAACAGTGATCTCCCACAGCAACCATACATTTCTGTGCTGGAAGTGCGAAAACACATTTCGGCCATGGTGTGAAAAATTAGAGCTGTACTGTTCATAAGGAAGTGTGGAAAAATGCCAGTGGTGAAAATCTGGACTGAAAATATTACAAATTCATCAACATTCGAGGGTGCATGGAAACTGCACAATGCTCGCTCGTGACACAGTCATTTTATGGACTTTTGGCACCAAATTTTTAACATAGCCATTTTAAGACCTCTGCTCATGAACTATGTCACTGTGATTTTCTGAATTGATTAACGCCATGACAGTGCCAGAAGGGAGCAGGGAGTTCTGCTGGGGGAATTACAACAGGGACATAAGGGGGAACTACTGTGCAGGAGGAAGAAGAGGGGCCGGGACTGAGAGAGAGATGGAGAGGAATGGAAGCAAGCAGGGAGTAAGAGGGGTGGAATTTTAGTGCTGGGGGACTCAATACTAAGAGGAGTCAGGTGGGGTAGCAAAGGGGAGTGGCATAGTCGCATTTCGGTGGAGGCCATGCCAGGAATAACAGCAGAAAAAGTGGAACAGTCTGTTCATAAATATGCTAGAAGGGGTAGGGGCAAGACTCATTTAATTATACATCTGGGGACGAACAACCTGGCTGACAAGATGGTAGATATAGTCCAGAGGAGGTTTGAGGAACTAGGACAATTATGTGATGGGGCAGAAAGATCAGTAACTTTTTCAGAGATACTTTCAGTGCCCACGGCAAGCACAACAAGAAAGCTGAGAACAGAGGAATTTAACAGATGGCTAAGAACCTGGTGTCATGCTAAAGGGCATGGGCTGGTGGGGGGGGGGAGAGGGACCTGGGAGGACAGTAGTCTCTATGCCAAGGACAGACTATACTTGAGCGAGGAGGGAAAGAAAGTGTTGAAACAGAGGATGGAGGAGTACATAGAGGAACTGTAAGGACCACATAGTAAGGATTAGGAAGGAGGGGTTGGGTGGAAGCAGGGGCGATAAGGCAGAAGTGCTAAATGATTACTTCTGCTCAGTATTTACTAAGGAGAAGAAGTGATACCCAAGGGGGGAGGAATGGCAGAAACAGGGGGGAAGGGGTGACAGACAGGGAAATCATGGAGGGAAGAGTTCTGGAGGGTTTGAGGGCACTGAGGGTAGACAAGGTGCCAGGCCCAGATGGCATCCACCCCAGGGTACTGAAAGAGCTGGCAGAGGTCCTTGTGGGACTTTTGGCAGACCTATTTAATGCCTCACTAACACTCAGGGTGTGTACCTCAGGATTGGAGGATGGCTCATGTGGTGCCCCTCCACAAGAGTGGCCCCATGGATGAAACGGGTAACTACAGACCGGTGAGCCTCACATCCATCATGAGTAAGCTTATGGAGACTATCCTGAAGGAGAGGCTGGAGGCCAAAGGACTATAGTACAGCAGACAGCATGGCTTTACACGTGGCAGATCCTGCCAAACCAACCTGGTGGAGTTCTATGACTGGGTAACTAGGCAATTGGACAGGGGCCATGCAGTGGATGTCCTGTATCTGGACTTCAGTAAGGCATTCAACTCAGTGCCACATGGGAGGCTGGGAAGTAAGTTAGAAGGTATAGAGGTGGGTGCAAAGCTGATGAGATGGGTAGGGAACTGGCTTCAGGGAAGGCAACAGATGGTGGTGGTGGGTGGGGCACTTTCATCCCCAAGGGTTGTGATGAGCGGTGTTCCACAGGGCTCGGTGTTGGGACCAGTGTTGTTTGGGATGTTCACTGCAGACATATCACTGGACATCAAGAGCAAGGTCAGTCTGTTTGCTGATGACACCAAGATGGGAGCAGTGGTGGATGACCTAGGGGGATGGCAGGGGTTGCAGGATGATCTGGAAAAGCTGGAAACCTGATCAAACACCTGGCAACTGGGATATAATGCCAAAAAGTGCAAGGTGCTGCATTTTGGGGTGAAGAACCCAAGGAGGAGATACCAACTGGGGGGGAGTGCAGCTAGCCAAGACAGAGGAAGAGGAGAAGGATCTGGGGGTGCTCATTACTAGGTCAATGAACAACTGGGTACAATGTAGGAAAGCAGCTGCAAAGGCCAACAAAATGCTGGGTTGCATTGCAAGGGGGTATATCCTCAAGGAGGGGGGAGGTGATTCTGCCACTGTATAGGTCATTAATTAGAACGCACCTGGAGTACTGCATGCAGTACTGGTGCCCGTATCTGAAGAGGGACATTAAGTTACCGGAGGGGGTATAGTGCAGGGTGACAAAGATGATCAAGGGACTGGGGGACTTACCATACGAGAGGAGGCTGAGGGAGCTGAACATGTACTCGCTGAAAGAGAGGAGGAACAAAAGTGACATGATTGAAACATTTATGTACATGAAAGGAATAAACAAGACAAGTACAGAGGGGCTATTCAAAGTAAGGGAGGGGAGGGACACCCAGGGCCATGATATGAGACTGGAGGGAGGAAGGTTCAGGAGGGAGATGAGGAGACACGTTTTTACAGAGAGGGTGGTAGATGGGTGGAATGCGTTACTGGCAGAAATGGTATCCAGTAGAACATGTGGACTGCTTCAAAGGGGCTGGGACAGGGCAGGGAGGGTCAATGGAGGAAGGGTGGGAGGAGGGAGCTGCAGAATAAGGGTGCTAGCTGCACATTCAAGCAGACTTGATAGACCTCTAGGCCTTTATCTGCTGGCACATTTCATATGTTCGTATGTTCACTACCAGTCTAGCACTGCTAGTGAAGTGCTTTTGGATACAATGTGCAAGGAAAGCACTACACAAATGCTGATTCATCTTATATAGGCTTAGTGACATCTTTTCGCTAATGCAGCTCCTGGGAACAAACTGAAATTAAAAACTAGAGGGGTCATCACATGACCCCTTCAGTTTTATGCATAATCTGCCTGGGAGGGGACAGATAAGCAAAGGGTGCATTGGTATGTGCGAGAACTGCAGTGGGAGAGGTGCTGTCTGTCAGGGAGAGGAGGAGGAGAGAGGTAGATTGGAGTTGAGTGAAAGACTGGAATAAAGGGAACAGTGGTGCGTGTGAGGAGTGCAGTTCAGAGAAAAGTAACGAGTGAATGGAGGTAGTCAAACACAGTCAGGATCATTTTGAGAATTTATTTATTTGAAATAACTTCAACCAGGATAACCCCATTAGATGCAGCATCTCATTTTCATGGGGTTCGCAGGGAGGATAGCAGCAGTCAATAGGTTAACATAGTCCAGCAGGAATTGTTACATAACAGGCTAAAATATACACAGGAGAAACAAACTCTAAAGGTGAGTACATCCAAACAGCAATCAAAAGAAGCCCACAAAATGGAGTCGCAGTAAACAAAGAGCATGAGTACTGTCATACAAAATGATCATGGTCAGGTAGATGTGGATTCTGGACCATACCAAATACAGGGAATTCTATGGTGGCTGGAAAGACTGGACTTGAACACTTGCAAGCTCAAAGTATTCCCCAGCCGGAGAGGGAGTTTGTCCCTGGTGTCTTGTGCTGCAAATGCATATACCTGTCTACTAATTCCATGCTTCATCCTGGGAATTGAGAAGATAAGTGCTGCTGCTTGAATGGAATGAGTAGGCACTGGTTGACTGTGTAACGAGAATTAGGAGACACTCGGGAGCTTTTCCTTATGCACAGCTGTACAACAAAGAAAGCCAGTGGTAGTCACGCCTGCTTGAGGGACTTGCCAGTTAAGCTGATCATACAGCAGACAATAATGGGCAGACCATTCATAGGCAAGAATGAACCTGCACAACTTGCTATAAAATAATACAGCTGCAGCAGAGGGTTTGTTTGCACATTGGTATATGAGATCTCCATAGCCAACGGAAGGGAGCAGGAAGTCGGAGACTATCTGCTTCCTCAGGTCAGCACTGAGGCAGCTTTTAGACCTGAAGAGAAAGAAGCTTGGGCCCTATTGTTGATAAGACTCAATCAACAAGCCACAGGGTGTCTTAATTTCCAACTCAGTTTCCCCTGTTCTGCTATTCAATTTAATTGGTGTGTGCTTACCTGCAATTTCGGCATTGCTTGCAAATTCCCCTGTGCTGCACAGTGGCTATTCTCGTCTCTCTCTGCTGAACACAGTGCTCTCTTCCTGCAGCTGCTGCGCTGCTGCTCCCCTCCCACCCTTGTGAGGCTTGCCTTATATATCTGTGGAAGAGTCACCTGACTTTTGACTAACTCCCCCTTTTACTGTTTGCAGCCTATAGGCACTCGCCCCTAGAGGGCATCTGGTAAACCTCTCACACTCTCCTAGTAGCTGATCATTTGACAGACTACACTCAGTTGCAACCCAGCTTAAACGTTGCCTTTCTTCTCCTACCATATAGTAATAGCCTGTCCTAAACTGCCTTATCACCTATCCTTGCTTATTTATCCAGTGACACTCCTCGCTAAACCACTTTATATCAAATGGCTCCAACGCTGTACACATTACTGCTGCCTGGGTTCATACTGGGTCTCTTCCCATGGCTCCCAATGGGTTGGTACTCCCCACCACCATCGGAGACTCTCACCACAGACCTAAACAACTTCTTTTACTCCAATATGTTAATACACCCCAATACTTCCAAGGATAACTCTCCCCTGCTTATCCTTCAATACTACCTCTATCACCTAGTCTTTACGTTAAAAAAGGGTTGTCCTTGTCTCTCAACCCTGTTTTTGCCAATTATCCATCGCAAACTATGGTATCTCCTTCTGCTCGCATTAATACTCTCGGGGGATATTGAACTAAACCCTGGCCCTTATGCTCCCCTCTCCCACTCTGATTCATCCTGAAAGAACATAAAGGGTCTTCACCTTGCTCACATGAATATTAGAAGCCTCCTCCATAACCGAACTGAACTTGAAGCCTGGGTTTTACAATACAACCCAGACATCATTTGTCTGTCCGAAACCTGGCTCAACTCCTCTACCCTCGACTCTGCATGCTCACTACCCAAATATCACCTTGCCAGGCGAAACAGGCCCACCTCAAAATGGGGCAGTGGAGTCGCCATGTTTTACAAAACACACCTTAATCTCTCTAACATCACCACATCTGACCTCTCACACTGTGAATCCATCCTTGCCACCCTCCAGCTCGGCCCCCAAAAACTCCACATTGTATGTGTTTATAACCCACCACTAGGTGGCACCACTGGACCTGAGGAGCTCCTCGCACATGTTGATGCAGTGGTGGGTTGCAATGAAGTCCTTATCCTTGGAGATCTTAATCTCAATTGGATTGGGAGACAAAATAAATCCTTCCACGCAACAGTACAAGGCCACAACCTTCACCAACTTATCACTGACCCAACTAGGATTATGTCTCCCCCAAGACCCAGTACTCTAATCGACTGGGCTCTGACCAATTGCATTGACTGTATACTCTCGGCAGGTACCCTTGCTGATGCCATAAGTGACCACACCCCAATATTCTGTGTCTGGTGCTCTATTAGACAATCTGCACCTCCCCCATGACTCATAACCTTTCTAAACCTTGCCAACCTTGATATAGCCCAGTTTCAGAGTGATCTCACCATGCTCAACTGGAGCCACATCTACTCAGCTACCGATGCTCAAACAGTCCTGGACCACTTCCTCACCCTGTTTGGGTCTATCCAAAATACCCATGCACCCCTCACCACACATTGTGTAAGTGGAACCCGAACCAAATGGCTAAACAAGGAACTACTCACCAAAATCCAAGCTAGGGACAAGAGCTGGAGGCATTTCAAGGTCTCAGGCCTCTCATCTGACTATAATGACTACAGAACTCAGAGAAACTCTAGTGGGAACATTCGCCATGCTAAGAGCTCATTCTGCAAAGGTTTGTTGATAAATAAGCAGGTGACTCCAGAAAGTTCTGGGCTACTATCAAGACCCTCCTTGGAGCCAAACGAAACAAAATCTCCAACTAAATGATTATAAATGGTGTGCATTGAAACAATCCAGCCACCATTGCAAACTCATTTAATCTACAATTCTCTGACCTATCAAAATATCTGTCATCCTCCCCACCACCACCTCCATGCAGTCCTCCAACCCCCGCAGACCATGGATCACAGTTTAATTAATCCCCTTTCCATTTTCAAACAATCACCAGTCAGGAAGTCCTAAAAATGCTATTAGGCATCCCTGATAGTTCTGCCATGGGCTCGGATGGTCTCGTGCCCAAGCTTTTAAAACTCGGCGCCCCCATGATTTCCTCACCCATAGCCAGAATTTTCAACCTATCTCTTTGCCACGGCTATGTCCCTGACATCTGGAAAATGGCAAAAGTCACTCCCATACTTAAAAAGGGAGATCCCTCAAATATGGCCAACTACCGGCCCATAGCCATTCTCTCCATTCTTAGCAAAATACTGGGAAAACTAGTAGCCACACAAACCATCTCTTTTCTACAAAAACACAGTCTTCTGTCCAGTTCCCAGCATGGCTTTCACAAAGGCCACAGCACTGTCACCGCTCTTCTAAAATTTACGAACGACATCTATACTACAATGGATGAAGGTCTCACCACCAGCGCAATTTTTATAGACCTAACTAAGGCATTTGATCTGGTAAACCACCCCCTTCTTCTCAACAAACTCCTGTCCCTTGGTTTCTCCACAGAAGCAGCAGCCTGGTTCAATAGCTACCTGTCAGACAGGCCGTGAATTACAGCCCTGTCCTGTCCAATCTCTCAACCATGAATATTGGCATTCCTCTGGGGTCTATTCTGGGCCCCTTACTTTTCTCTCTCTTTGTAAATGACCTCCCCACTCTCTCTCCCCTGACTGCTTGTCTCTGTTATATGCGGATGACTTTGTTCTCTATTCCAGTGCCAGGAACACCTCAGACATAAACTGTTCTCTCTCCTCAAACTTTATAATGTTCCAGTCACAGCTCATTGAAATTACCTTGTTCTAAATGTAGATAAGACACATGCAATGCTCTTCAGCTCCCCAGCCACACTTGGAACGAAACAAAATCCCCTCAAAATCTCCTGCTCTAATGGCTCACTACTAGTCAACACTAGCTCCTTCAAATATCTGGGCATTCTGCTTGATGAACCTCTGGCTTTTGATCAGCACATCAATACTACCTGCAAAGCCATCAACGCTAAACTCGGGGGTGTCCACTGAACGAGTTATGCCCTTATTCCATCAGCCAGGCTCGCTATTGCACAGGGCATTCTTCTTCTAACTCTATCCTGTGGCTCAGTTACCTACCTACCTTGGGACATCAAAAACCTCTCTTCTCAAATGGGACACCACCTATAATAATATCTGCCAATTCGCCTCTGCATCCCCTTGCTACAAACACCACTGCCAGCTCTATGCTGACCTAAAATTGCTCTCCCCCTCTGCCCATCAGTTCCAAACACTCGGATCTCTCACTGACAGCATCACCAGATCTCGTCTTCCCCAGTCCCTGGCCTCTATGTTGAATGCACAAACTGTCACCAATGAGCTTCGCTCCACGGAACAAGCACCCCTCCACATCCCTAGATGCAAAACAGCAATGGGTACCCGGGCGTTCTCTCATATTGCGCCAACATACTGGAACTCTCTTCCACAAGCAAGTCGTCTTGCTCCATCCCATGCCACTTTCAAGAGGATGCACTGCAAACATCTACTTGGCTCTACCCCCTGTGCCTGTTTTCAACCCCCATAGAACCCCATCCTCCTCCCCTTTGTTTTCTCTTCATCTTCCCAACTCCCTCTTCAACCATATCCTTGTCTCCATCACCGCCTACTCTCTCTCTCACCCCCTCACCCTCCTCTTCTCTCTCTCTCTCATGGTCCTTTTTCCTTCCTTTCTTTCCCCTAAACAGAAGAAAAGCATTCACCCTCTGGTTCTCTCCCTCTGAGCTGTCCTTCTACTACCATCCTGGACCTACAGTCCCTTGGTCTCAACTAAAGCCGACCGTGTATTTTGTGCTCTAACTCATCTCCCAGCTGGACCTCACATCTGTGCCTTGCAAAGCTATCTCTCCCAGTCTGTATCCCTAAGATAGGAAAACCCGCACTTGTTATACTGTTTTACTGCTATGTTTACTTATTGTTATCTATTGTTGACTCATATGTACTGCAAACTTGTTTGATACTGCAATGACCTGTACCCATTGTTTCTCCACCACTTGTTGTTATCTCTGTAACCCTGTATCCTCCCGGGTCGTGCCTGAAAATAGGCATTGCTATGCCTAGTGCACTTACCCGGTTACCAAAAGGAAATAAATAAAATTTAAGTGATACACAAAACCAGATTCCTAGATATTTAAACATGTTGACTTGTGCAACAGCGTTGCCATCTGATGTTATTATTGCAAGTGGATCAGCTAACTGAGTTAGCAAGTTCTGGGATCCAAACACATAGAAACATAGAAGTTGACGGCGGATAAGGACTGTAAGGCCCATCCAGTCTGCCCATTTCTTTTTCTACCTCATTAATGTGCCTTCAGCCTTTGCTCAGTCAATGGCCTATCTATTCATACTCATCTGTGTTGCTCTCTTATGCCTTTCCCATGCCTGTTTGAAGCCCTGCACTGTATTCATATCCACAACTTCCTGAGGTAGGCTGTTCCATGCATTCACCACCCTTTCTGTTAAAAAAAACTTCCTCACATTACCCCTTAATCGGCCTCCCTCTAATCTCATGCTGTGTCCTCTTGTCCTGCTATTTTTCTTATATTGAATCTTGTTAGACTCTTTCACCTTGTTAATGCCCTTAAGATGTTTGAATGTTTCGATCATATCACTTCTCTCCCTCCTTTGCTGTAGGGTATACATATTGAGCTCCATTAATCTGTCCTCTTATGTTTTCTGATGCAGTCCCTGCACCATTTTGGTTGCCCTTCTCTGGACTGCATCAGTTTGGTTAATGTCCTTGTGAAGGTGTGGCCTCCAGTACTGCATACAGTACACCAGATGGGGCCTAACCAGTGTCATGTAAAGAGGGATTATTACCTCCCTCTTCCGACTTGTGATATCCCTACTAATATACCCCAACATCCCCCTAGCCTTACCTACTACTTTAGTGGTCTGCTTGGATGATTTCAGGTCATCAGTGATGATGATGATGCCCAAGTCTCTTTTTTTCCCCTGTGACTGCCAGCAACTCCCCTCCCAGCCTATAGGTGGCTTCAGGGTTTCTCTTCCCTATGTGCATGATCTTGTACTTCTTTGCATTTAACCCCAGTTGCCACTCTTCCGACCATTTTGCTAGTTTATCCAGATCTCTTCTCATTCTGCCCACCCCATCTGGATCATCTACTCTGTTGCAGATCTTGATGTCATCTGCAAACAGACAAACTTTACCCTCCAGTCCATCTGCAATGTCACTGATGAAGATATTGAAGAGGACAGGCCCCAGGACTGATCCCTGAGGTACCCTACTTGTGACTTGCATCTCTTCTAACTATATACCATTTACCACCACTCTCTGTTTTCTGCCTGTCAACCAGTTTGCCACCCATTGACCAACTTCTGACCCACCCCAAGCCTAGCCAGTTTATTAATCGATCTTCCACGTGGAACTGTATCTACAGGAGGGACAGGGAGGGTAAAAGAGGAGGAGGAGTAGCTCTTTACATAAGGGAAGAAATCAAAGCAATAGAACAAAAGCAAAAACAGGGAGGAGAAGAAGCACTGTGGAGTAAATTTGGAGACCGCAATGGCACCACATCCGCACAGGGGTTGTATACAGACCTCCTCTCAGGGGAGAGAAATGGACAAGGAAATGATAGAAAGTATACTTAGAATGGCAGAAAAGGGGAGATATTGCTGATGGGTGATCTGAATATGCCAGATGTTAACTGGAGTGCAGTTGCAGCAGCCATTTCGAAGAGTGGGGTTATTCTAGATGCCCTACAGGGGGCATACCTTAGACAACTAGTATTGGAGCCCACTCGAGAGGGAGCAATCTTAGACCTGGTTCTCTCAAATGGAGATGAAGAGAGGATCACAGATGTAGAAGTGGGTAGCCATCTGGGAACTAGTGACCATCGAACAGTATGGTTCACAATAAACATAGCAATAGAGTCAAGCCATACAAAGGCAAAAGTACTGGACTTTAGGAGGCTGACTTTGCCTAAAATGGGTGAGTGCCTAAGGAATGCACTAGCAAATGGGCAGGAAGGAGGGTGGAAGAACAATGGGGAATAATAAAAACTGCCATCACAGAGGTAACAAGCCTTGTGTGAAGCAAATAAACAAAATGAAACGATGTAAGAAACCACTATGGTTCTCAAAGGAAGTGGCAGTGAAGGTTCAAGAGAAAAGAAAGCATTCAGGAAGTACAAGGAATCACCAAAAGGAGCAGGACAGAGAATTGTATCAGTTAAAGCAAAAGGAAGCTGGGAAGGCAGTCAGAACAGCAAAGGCCCAAACCAAGGAAAAGATAGCCAACTCGGTTAAGAAGGAATAAAACCTTTTATAGGTACATCGAGGCGAAGGAAGACCAAGGGAGGGATAGTGAGGCTTAATAAAGGGAGGGAGGGTGGGCAGAGGGTGACTGTGAAAAGGCAGAGATACTAAACATACATTTTTGCTCAGTATTTACAAAGGAAGAGGGGGAGGTACCTAAAACAAACAGTAGAAACACTCTGGATACAGAAGTTGATACCAGCCCATTTACAGAAGAAAGGGTTCTGAAAGAACTCTTAAAACTGAAGGTGGACAAAGCAATGGGGCCTGATGGGATTCATCCCAGAATTCTAAAAGAACTAAGGGTAGAACTAGTGACACCACTGACTACCCTCTTTAACAAATCATGGGAGGATGGGGTGGTACCCAAGGACTGGAGGAGGGCAGATGTGATTCCCCTTCACAAAAGTGGGAGCAAGGCAGAAGCAGGAAACTACAGACCTGTTAGTTTAACCTCAGTGGTAGAGAAAATGATGGAATCACTTCTGAAGGAAAGAACTGTCGAGAATCTAGAGGCCAGAGGGGCACAGAACCCAAGGCAGCATGGATTCACAGCGGGAAGGTCATGCCAGACAAATTTGATTGATTTCTTTGACTGGGTGACCAAAGTAGTAGATCAGGAGGGCTGTGGACATGGCCTACCTAGACTTTACAAGGCATTTGACACAGTCCCACAAAAGATTAATATACAAGTTAGCCAGCCTGGGGTGGGTCCCAAGATGACAGCCTGGGTAAAGAATTGGCTGGAGAATAGGACACAGAGAGTAATAGTAAATGGAGTCCACTCTGAAGAAAGGAGGGTTACTAGTGGGGTACTACAGGGTTCAGTGTTAGGACAGGTCCTCCTCAATGTCTTTATAAGCGACATTGCAGAGGGACTGGAAGCAAAAGTATGTCTCTTTGCAGATGACACTAAGATCTGCAACAGAGTTGATGCACAAGGTGGGGTGGAAAGGATGAGAAGGGACTTGGCAAGGTTAGAGGAATGGTCAAATGTATGGCAGCTTAGATTCAATGCTAAGAAGTGCAAGGTAATGCACCTGGGAAACAAAAAGCCAGGAAGAGTACATAATGGGGGTGAGATACTAACAACAAAAAAATGGAAAGGGACCTGGGGTAGTCATATCAGATGACCTAAAGGTGGGCAAGCAATGTGAGAGGGCAGCAAGGAGGGCTGGGGGATACTGGGATGCACAGGAGAGGCATCACCAGTAGAAAACAGGAAGTTATTATCCCTCTGTACAGACAGCTGGTGAGACCCCATCTGGAGTACTGCATGCAGTTCTGGAGACCCAATCTCCGCAAAGACATGGACAGAATGGAAGCTGTCCAGAGGAGGGCAACTAAAATGGTGCAGGGTCTGCACCAGAAGACATATGAAGAGAGACTTAAGGAGCTTAATATGTATAGCCTCGAGGAAAGGAGGGATGGGGGGACATGATAGAAACTTTCAAGTACCTCAAGGAATCAACAAAGTCCAAGAGGTAGCATCTTTCAAAAGAGGTGTGCAAGAACAAGGGGCACAATTTGAAGATAGAGGGTGGCTCAGAGGTAATTTAAGGAAGTATTTTTCACAGAGAGGGTTGTGGATGCATGGAGCGGCCTTCCAGAAGAGGTTGTGGAGTCAAAAACAGTGGTGGAATTCAAGCATGCATGAGACAGTCATAAGGCAATTCTAGGGGGTGGGGGTAGGAAGAAGTAGGCTGCTGGTTGACTAGGATCTGCAGCTTATCCATTAGGTAGGGAAATGGGCAGACTGGGTGGGCCAAGCGGTCCTTATCTGCCATCAAATTCTATGTTTCTATGTTTCTATGCTTTGCCCTTGGTCCACCACTCTGGTTACCCAGTCAAAGAAATCTATGAGATTACTTTGACAGGACCTTCCTGTTGTAAACCCATGCTGTCTTGGATCCTGTGCTCCTATGGATTACAGATGTTGCACTATCCTTTCCTTAAGGAGTGCCTCCATAATCTTGCCCACTACTGAGGTAAGACTGACTCGTCTGTAGTTCCCTGCTTCCTCCCTGCTACCACTCTTGTGGAGCAGGATCACATGAGCCCTTCTCCAGTCTTCTGGGACCTCTCCTGTGCTCAGAGACTCACTAAACAGTTCTGATAATGGCTCTACTAGTTCCACCCTTAGCTCCTTTAGTACCCTGGGATGTATGCCATCAGGTCCCATTGCCTTGTCCAACCTGAGCTTATTGAGCTCTTGTAGGACCCTTTCTTTTGTGAAGGGACTAGTGCACACCTCCCTCCCCCCAGTGTCCATGGTGCTGGGCTGTGGGCTCTGCCCTACCTTCTCTTCAGTAAATACTGAGCAGAAGTATCTATTTAGGATAGATGCTTTTACATGGTCCTCCTCACATGCCCCCTTATCCCCTTTGATCTTAGCAATATCCCTTCTGGACTTTCTCCTTTCACTAATGTATCTATAGAAAGTCTTGTCACCTTTTACTGTTTGTGCTAGTGTTTCCTTGGTTTGGGCCTTTGCCTGCCTTACTGACTTCCCTGCTTCCCTTAGGGAAGTTTGGTATGCCTCCCTATCTTCATCCTGCTACGTTCCCTTATATTTCCTGAAGGCCAGCCTTTTGGCTCTGACCTTTTCTGCTCCTGTTTTTGAGAACCAAGTGGTTTCCTTCTTCTTTTGCACTTCCATTTCTCTCTAACACAGTGGGATGTTGCTTCAAGTACTGCTTCCTTAATGCTTGCCCAGTTTGCCTGTACCCCCTCACCTGTATTTCTTTTTCCAGGGCTAGCTTAACTCTGTTGGCCATGTTATCAAAGTCAGCTCCTCTGAAATCCCATATGTTTGTCTTGGACTGGGATGAATTAGTTACAGTGACCAAATTGAACCATACCATGTAATGGTCACTGGCCCCCAGGTGACCTTCTACCTGGAGATCTGTGATCCTTTCCCTGTTAGTCAGTACTAGATCTACGGTAGCCCTGTCTCTTGCGGGTTGTTGTACCAGTTGTTTAAGACCCTCCCCCTGCAGGGACTCCACCATGTGTCTAGTTCTGGCAGATGTTCCTGCTGGTATTGACCAATCTGTGTCTGGCATGTTGAAGTCTCCCATTATCAGAACTTCCCCTTAGCTGTCATGTTTTGTATATCTTCTAACAGTAATGTGTCTATGTCCTCCCCCTGGTCTAGAGGCCTGTATACAACCCCAATTCGTATGGCTGTCCCATTTCCTGTTTCCAGGGTGACCCACAGTTCTTCTGGCTCCTTATGTGTATTCTGAATTTTTGTAGCTTTGACTTTCTGTAGCTATAGACTTAGTTTTGGTTGCATTAATGACCTGGCGGTTGTTGATGAACCAGGAGGGGACTGCGCTGAAATCAGATTGGAGTACCGAATTAACCTCGGACATTGTCATTGCACTGCAGTAGAGTATGGTATTATTTGCATACATATGTAGATGACACCTCCCACTGTGCATTGGGAGGTCATTAACAAAAACGGAGAACAGCAAAGGGCCAAACATTGAGACTTGAGGAATCCCAGGATTTAAAACAGCAAAGCCTTAATTAATGCCTTGTATGGACACTAGCTGGGTACGGTTACTGAGGTAGTTTTCAAATCATTTGATGGCTGGTTGGCTGAGACCTAGGGCCTTGAGTCTGAGAAGGAGTACTGCATGACCCACCAAGTAGAAGGCCTTGAAGAGGTCCACAGAGATGGTCTCAATGAGAAGACCATTATCCATGGCTATGTGGCAATCACTGGTGATTTTAAACAATGTAGATATGGTGGAATGCCTCTTCCTGATGCTAGACTGCATGGGAGAGAGCATATTGAGCAAACTGAGATGCTGAGTCAGCTGTGAGTTAACACTTTTCAGTAACCTTGGAGAGGGCAGGAAGGACTGAAAGGGATCTGTATCAATTCAGATCCTGTTTAGCACCTCCTTTGTGGAAAGGCACAACTCTAGCACATTTCCAAGTTGGTATCTCACCAGAGGCAAGGGCCATGTTTTTTTTTATTGTATATTTATTGATTTTTGCAAGGAAAAACTTACAAAAACACAGATCCACAGGGGAATCCAGTTAACAATTAATGTCCAAAAAGGGGGTCACATGATGCAGCAGACTGTGTAGCAGTGCTTGGGTCGGGCTCCCACTATTCAGGGCATTTATTCTAATTAAACAAGTCCCTCAACAGATCTTAACGGTCATCGAACCAGTATTTTATCTGTGGATCTTGGTGCTGACGATCCGGACTGAAAATGGAAGCTGAAATGAGTAAGCGATGCCTCGACATACCCACCTGTATCCCGGAGAAATCCGGCAAAAGAAGCAAGGCCCAGATGTCAGGAGCGGGAAGCACATCTACTACTGCCCTCACACCGCCCCGAGGGCAACTCCTCTACGTTAGAGCTGTTTTAAAGAATGACAGCCTTTCAGAGAAGATTTGAAATCGATGACGGCTGAAATTAAGCAAATGGCAGGAGTGCTTGAAGATTTATCGATCAGAATGACAGATTCGGAGGCACGGCTTATTTCTATAGAGAAAAAGGCCGACTGTATTGATAATGCCACGGTAGAAAACCAACATCGTATCAAAAAGCTGGAACAGAAAGTTGAAGACCTAGAAGGGAGGAGCCGTAGAAACAATATTGTGATTTTGGGTATTCCGGAAAAAGAAGACAGCAACAATACCCTCCTGTTTGTACAGAAGTTAATTGAAAAGCTTGCAGGCCCCTCTCCCTTTGGAGCATCTTACATAATCAAAAGAGCTCACAGAGCGTTATGGCTGATGCCTCCTCCTGGTCAACCACCCCAACCCTTGATATTTAAATTTCTCAATTTTCAAGAAAAACAATTTCTACTTGCCAAAATTAAAGAATTAGATCAGGTGCTCTGGGAAGGAAACAAGATACGTGTAACACAGGATCTCCCAGCTTGGGTAAGGCAAAGGAGGGCTTTGTTTCATCCCATCGTAAAGAAACTCCTTGCTGCCAGCATAAAATTTCGAATGGGGTACCCCGCTCGCTTTCAGGAGATGATCTCGGGGATATGGTTGGCGTTTGATGAGTTGAGCCTGCCTCAAAGATGCTACAGAAAGAGTTTCCTGACCTCTTTAAGAACCACTGAAAGAACGGGATGACAGCGGCAACCTCGGGGAGAATTACTGGAGTCTTTCAATGTGCGGAAAGAAGAACTGCAATGCAAACCTAGCTGGACATTTAAAATCTGGCTTAGTTATTCTTAATATTTCTTTTCATATATTTATACATCAGGGATTTGCCGAACATTTACTTTGCTTTTCAGTAACTCGGGAAGCTTGACACCTTTATGCCCTGTCAGCGGATTTACCTTTTTCCTGTGGTGGGAATAGCTGGGTCATGAACGAATCCTTAATTATGAAGTGGGGTGTAATATCTACCTGCTGCTTGGTTCGTGGTAATGTTAATTATGGACAAACCGGTTGGTGCGGTTATTACACGACTTCTCCATAAGAGGGCACCCTCCACGTGCATATATTCACAGGGCTCACGAACATCCCTTTGTGAGGGATCACTTTGGTATTTTGGTAGCCTGATTTATATAGCTTTTTCTTGTCTGATTTGGAGGGGGTTGGACACAGAAAGATAGAATAATGTGTACTTTTACAATATTAGGCGGATTCCCTTAGGGTGATTCTATATAAGTAAGCAGTGGGGATGGTGAAAATTGTTACATGGTTATATACATGAGTGTAATCTTCGGCTTTACATTTTTAGATGGCTGAAACTTATGAATAGGGGGCGTACTTCAGCCTGGATTATAAGGTTTGCTTGTTCAAATGCCTGGGTAGTGGGAGGGGGAACCCTTTGATCTGGCGCAGGTCCAGCAGTGCCATGTGCCTATGACAGGAGGGAGCGTTAGTTGGGATTCCTTACGGAGGATGTTTCTTAGTTTCAGTTTTTGCTACTATGTATTGGGATGGAGGAGGGTGGGGGGAAAGGGAGGTTATCTGCTAGGCATTTACCAATGCTGAGATTTTCAGAAATCTAGTTTTCACGTGGCTCCTTGTATAGGAGATGGAAAATGCTATCGCATTAACTGGATTTTATGACTAATACTATACGTTTCGTAACTTGGAATATTAGAGGGGGCAGGCAGAGGAGGAAACAATACCAAGTGCTTCACCATTTAAAATTATTGAACATAGACATTGTCTGTGTTCAGGAAACACATCTTTTGGATGCTGAAGCAGCCCAGCTTCGCAAGCAGCAGTTTGAAGAATTCTTTAGTGCAGAGAGAACCACAAATAGCTGCGGGATATTGATCCTCATTCGTAGGACAATTCCATTTAATATTATCAATGTAATCAGGGACCCAGGAGGGAGATATCTTTTTGTTCAGGGTTTACTTTATAATAAAGAAATAATATTGGGCAGTGTATATGTACCCAATAAAGATACATTGGAGTGTTTTACCCATCTAACACAAGTTTTACAACCTCACCTCTCTATACCCATAATTATAGGGGGAGATTTTAACCTAGTAAACGATCCGATACTGGACCGATCGAGCCCACAGAAGACAAGTCTTTCTCCGGCCCAAAGGGCATTCCGAGAGTTCCTGGAGCAAACTAGAATGGGGGATATTTGGCAGATTCTGCATCCCCGAGATAGGAAATTTACCTTTGTATCCCCAGTCCATTTATCCTCATCAAGAATTGATTATATATTTTTATCTTACCCTCTCATATCTGGAACGCTGGAATCCTCAATATTACCGGGGACCCCTTCAGATCACTCCATTGTGGCCTGTTCGGTGTCAAAGTCCTCCCTCCCAAAACGTGGTTCCAGGTGGAAATTAAATGACTCATTACTAAATGATACCCCTCTTAGTAAGCAGATACAAGAACAGATTGATATTTTCTATCAGTCCAACAAGGATTCCCAGAGTAAACCAGACATTATGGGGGGCCTTCAAGGCATATCTTCATGGGGTCTTGATTAGTATAGCTACATACAGGGAAAAGACTGCCAGCTCAAAATTGACCCAATTGCTTTCTCAAATTAAGACATTAGAGGAAGACCTTTCCCCTACTTCCCGGCAAGATTTGATCAGGGTGAAAGCTGCATATTTGGAACTTCTCCATGAGAAGGCAAACTACTCCATTCTAAAAACCCAGGTGTCGTATACGGATCAAGGGGAGAAGGCCGGTCGGCTATTGGCACTTAGGGTTAAACAAATGGAAACATCTTGATATATTACCTCTATATTGTCCTTGCAAGATGGTTCCATAAAAAACACACCCAGAGGAAATCATAGGAGAATTTGCTAGTTATTATAAGGAGTTATAGAGCCTCATGAATTCCCCCCAACCAAGCAGCAACTACAGGCTTATTTACACCAATCTGATCTACCTCGACTGTCGTCTGCACAACAAAAGGAACTGCTGGTGCCAATAACAGCTGCAGAAATCGCTGCGGTTATTAAAGATCTCCCAATACACAAAACCCCGGGGATAGATGGGCACTCTGCCTTATTTTATAAAAAATTCCAGACTCAGCTAATGCCAATGCTTCTTTCCCTGTATCAGTATATTTTATCAGGTGCACACATGGACAAATCTTTATTCGAAGCACTGATTGTTTTGATTCCTAAACCCCAGTAGACCTCTTAACTGTGTATCCAATTACCGTCTCATATCGTTGATAAATCAGGATATTAAAATCCTGACTAAGTTGTTGGCCGGTCGGCTTGAAAAGGTAATGGATACCTTGATAGGTCCGGAGCAGGCAGGGTTTCTGAAAGGTAGATCATCAGCTGATCATTTAAGGACCCTGTCGCATGTCTTCTCTGTATCCAGGGATGCACCCTATCCCACTGCGCTGGTTTCCCTGGACGCCGAGAAGGCATTCGAGAGGGTACATTGGGGCTATCTTTTTCAGGTCTTGGAGACCTTCGGTTTTCCAGCTGATTTTATAAGCTGGATTTGTGCATTGTACAAATCACCCTCAGCAAGGGTCTCAGGAAACGGGGTGACTTCCGAAAATGTTGTCCTTTATTCCGGTACTAGGCAGGGATGTCCTTTATCCCCATTACTATTTAACTTGTATCTTGAACCATTAATTAGAAGACTACAAAGATGCCTGAATAGTCAGGGTATCCCTATTCATCCCTGCGAAATAAAGGTCTCCGCATACGCAGATGACCTGCTTCTTCAGATTGCTAATCCTGGTTCATCTATACCATATATGCTGGATATCATTGATACCTTTGGTAAGATGTCCAATTATAAATTAAGTATTGGTAAAACAATGGTATTTCCGCTTACTCATAAGCTTTTCAGATCAGATATCTCCCCTCTTGGACTTAATTGGAAGCAAGACTCCTTTAGATATCTCGGTATAGAATTGTCCCGTAGTACTAAGCAAACTGTTAGGTTAAACCTGGACGATTTGGTAAACAATATTGCTCAAGATTTAAATAGATGGGCATCCTTATCCATTTCATTATGGGGACGAGTAAATTTAATTAAAATGAATGTGTTCCCACGTTTATTGTATCCTCTCTCTATGCTGGATATTTGGCTCCCCCTATCCTGGTTTAAGAAATTACGATCATTGTTTACCAAATTCCTCTGGTTAACTAAATCTCCCTGTATTGCTTACCATATCTTAATGGCTCCTAAGAGTAGAGGAGGCTTGCGGCTGCTTAATGTGGCCCTCTATTTTTGGTAATCGCATATCAATAAATATATGCAATGGATATCCCAAGGGTGTACGCATACAGCCCCAGCCTGGCTCAAAATTTAACTTTCCTTAATATGGGCATCCAGCTTAACTCCTGAGAGCTTACTGCACATCAGGGAGAGTCGTCTCCTGACAAAACTTACAAACACGACAATTTTATATCAGTAAAATTTCATGCACAACTATGTCGATTTCTCAGATACGACCACATTAATGATCCAAACCAACCAATGGCTGGCAATCTTGACATTAGGATAGCAGGCAAACTGATTTCCCAGTCCTGGCTCACAGTACTACGGGATTTGGAGATTTCCGGGTTTATCAAGGATCATAATTCATGGCTCCCTACTCAGGAAATTATCCTCAAGTTTAGTATACCCACTAAATATACCTTTAGGTTAATACAACTCAAGCACGCGTTGGTTCATGCATTTGGCCACAATCCCAGAACCGGGCACTTCATTCCGTTCCATAATAAACTACTTGCATTGAGCGGGGGTCCTAAGGTGATAGCTAAAATATATAATACATTATTCCTTTGGAGGTATCCTGAGTGTTTTGGATCTTTCAGCCTTTGGGAATCATTTTTCCCTGGTCGGTGTATTAATTGGAAGTATATTTGGCACACCTGCCATCAATTCATTAAACAGGACAGATTAAGATTAATTCAGCTCTCCATTTTGCACAATGCTTACTATACTCCTGTTAAGCTGGTTAAATTGGGTTTAAGGACCACCAATTTATGTGTGCGATGTCAACAACAGGAAGGGACTTTATTCCATATCTTCTGGACTTGCCCAAAGATAGTCCCACTGTGGAACACTATAAAGCAGCTTGCGGACCCCCTTCTAGGTCTTAACAAACTATTTACCCCGAAATCTGTATACTGGGCGACCTCTCCAGTATCAATGTTCGTAATCGGAAGTACTATATAACGCTTATTGCCATGACAGTTAAGAAGTTGGTCCTCCGACATTGGCTTGACCAGCAGGAGATCTCTTATAGAGAATGCTTAGCAGAAATCCTAGCAAATTTACGCACTGAAAAAACCATTGCTAATTTGAATAATGCTATGAATGCACTCAAGAAGATATGGGACCCCCTCTATACTCTCTACTCACTTTAGTATAAGCATAGGCCCGGCATGTATAACCAGGTTGCCTAGATAATATTCATGGGACAAATCTCAGCATGGAATTTCATTTATTTATCCTACCAGCAGATAAGGGTATGGGGAATGGGGCGAAGGGGATGGTTGGGGTTAAGGGTGGGGATATGGCAGACTTAAGCGGTATAAGGGTTTATTGTAAATGGATTATATGTACGAATGTCTGCTTTGTTGAAGTTGTGAATAAAAAGTTAATAAACTTTAAATTGCAAAAAAAAAAAAAAATGTCCAAAAAGAAAGGTACATTTATCAGAAAAAAATGAGGAACCACCCCAATTGATAAAACATGGGGGGCGGTAACTATAATAATATAGTAAAATAATTCCATGGCACCCAGCCCAGGAAGTTCCCCGGGATTTGACATGCAATAGATAGAGAGCCTGAGAAATACCTATTTACCATGTCGACCAACCAGTCTAACAAACCCCCGTTAATAGTCCCAAGTAAAATGTTTTTCAAGAACTTTCCCATAAACTTCCAGAGAGAAATAATTAAACAGGCACCTATAGCCAGCTTCCTTAAATCAGACCCATAAAATGCTAGACTGGCCCTTAAGACCCCCAAACTTAATCATAGGGTGTTTGAGTGGGTAGAGTACTACAATAAACATAAAAACTCCAATATGCAACAAACAAAATAGAAACAATATATGGGCTTAGGCTACAGTCCAATAGATCTATCATCATTTGCAAATAAGATTGTAGAGTAACAGAAAATCATCACACTGACCACACAGTGTGCCTCACTGCTATGCAGGCCCCAAATTACAATCTAGAAGCCCTCCCCTAGAATACAGTTTTGAAAACTAAGTAACCCGGTCCATCCCATCCCAAAATATATGCCTTGTTTGCTATGAGGGCCTAAAAGCATGCATACAGTACTTAACAGCCCATGTTTCAGTCCAGTAATGAGGTCATTCTCCCTCCGAAGCTTCACCCACATTTTCCTGGTTCAGCTCCTGTTCTATCACGCTGACCACTTTTTCAACATTTTTTGCTTCATTAAACAAATAAACCTTGCCATTCCAAGAGAGCCTTAATTTAGCCGGGAGCAGCAACTGGTGTTGCACCTTTAGCTGTCGAAAGCGACTCCTTATACCATCAAAGGATTTGTGATGCTGGTGAGTACCATAAGAAAGATCAGGGAAGAAAGAAATGTCCAAGTCCCCGTAGTTAAGCTGGTGTCGCTGTCTCACTGCTGAGAGAATCCTGCCTCTGTCCCCAACTCCGGTGCATACCACAAAGAAAGTTCTGGGAGTCGAGGGCTCCGCTGGCGCTCAATGAGGGGTAAGGCGATAGGTCTTTTCTAAGGAAGGTGGAGGATCATCCTCGGTAAATCCAAGCAGCCAGGGCAGAACAGTACGGGCAAAGTCAAGTTCATCCTCACCCTCCACTGGCTCTAGCAGACCAAGCACTCTTACATTTCTTTCCTGGGCTTGATTTTCAACCACTTCATGCTGTTGATGCAAGAGAGTATTTTCCTTAATCAACTTAGTGTCAACATCCATAGTCTTATTGATGTTATTCTCCAGTCAAGAAACAGCCTGGTCCATCACATCTACTTTCATTTCTAGTGCCGTTACTCGGAGAGTCAGAGTATCGAATTTGCAGTCCAGATCCTGCACCGACTGCACCAGCTGCCCCAAAGTAGTGTTGACCATTGCCAGAGTCATCTTCTCCAACACTGTAGCAATTAAAGCCCCTGCTATAACACTATATCCAGGCATCTCATCTCGTCGACCCTTTGGTTGTAAACAATCAGCTGAAGCAGCAGCGGCTCACTTCGTTTTCCCCATCAGACACACCAGGCTGAGTCTCTATATTAAGAGCAGGCTGAAAATTTAATGAAAAGTGCCCAAAAAACAGTTTGTAATATATACAATAATGGATGGGGAAGTGTGCTTAATGAGAAATTAATGGTTGCCGAGGTGTGAAATGCTACGCAAACCCCAAGGGGCGGTAGAGGGTTTAATCAGCATCCTCACCGAGAGCAACCATTAGTTTTGAATTTAAGCCACTTCCCCATCTTTAATATTATAATTGCTAGTAAGCAATTTTTTCCCACACTTGGTTTTTCCTGTGTCTGAGACAGTCACAGACAGATTCATACACACAGACACAGAGACACACACACATACACACACACACACACACAGCACCAATTTGTTTTTTGACAGCATATGTTTTCATTTTTGTCATCATTTTACATTTATTTGGCTTCTGGTTTGTCCCTTCTCATTTGGCGCTTACCTCTGAAGCGCATCCGAGGAAAGTTTTTCTCCGGTACGGCTGCAAACTGCTAAGTGCAGTTTTTGAACAGCAGGATCAACCAGATGGAATAAAGGAGGAGAGAACCGTTTAAAAACTAAAAAATTAAAAGATGTGCTATCACTGTGGTGGCTTCTCATTAAGCGGGACGGAGGAGTCACCATGTTTTTTTTCCCGGTCAGCCCGCCCAGGGGAAGTAACAAGCCAATTAGGATGCGACTTTTGTTTGAATGGAATAACGCGTGTTTGCATTATAACCTGTGGGTTATAATGGCAAATTATAACTGGCTCAAGCAATGGGAAAAATTGCTTGCCAGTTATTATAAGAATTTAATCATTTTCTCTCCGGAGCTCACAGAAAATGCTGCTTCCTGTGTGGCTGCTCAGCAGTGCCCCCTAAGGGACATGTTTAACAGCATGTTGACTGAGGCGCAGATATGATGTGCCACAAAGTGAAGCATCAAGTCAAGGGAGTCAGCATCAGTGCTCTTGTTTGGGCTGAAGTGATTTGTCCAAAATTATAGCTCAACAGATCATGTTGATCCGGCTCTAGGATGCTTGATGAGAGACCACCCACAGATGGCACCAAGGAGTTCTGGAGCTTGACAGAGGTGCTGAGGTTAATGAAGTGAGTGTTAAAAACATTCAAAATGTCAGGAAGAGTGGTGACAAGGTCTCCAGTGGGATTCCACATTTGGTCAACATGTTCTCGAAGATATATTTCAAATGAGTTTTTCAGCCCCCTTACCAGAATTTTCTTGAATGATGTTTATTTTCCTCCCAGTAGTTGTGGTAATAGTCCAGTTTTACTTTGGCTACTGCTGATTTACTTAGGTTCCAAAGTTTTCTGCAATACTGCCTGTTGGTATCATTTTAAAAGCCTGACACTCACAATCCCGACACCAAGGAGACTGAGCCCAACATCCCAACATTGTATTTGCCCAACGGATCAGCATCCCAACTGTGGGCGCCTGACTCCCCAACTTGCAATGACACGTAGTTGATTATATTATTTTAGGGGTACAGGGTGAAGCCCCCAACCTACAGAAATGGCACAATTGCGTGTTGAGTATCCCACACTTGGGATGGTGATCCATCGGGCAAATGCAATGTCGTGATGTTGGGCTCAGTCTCCTGGGTGTCGGTAACTGTGACTGTTGGCATTCCATCATATATCCCTGTCTGTCATTAAGGGATCTGTTTTTTCTGAATCAGTCCCAATCAGCATCCCTTTTCGAGCACAGTTCAATAATTTCCATAGAGATCCAGGGGTAATGGTGTCTTTTGATCAAGTATAATCTGGTCTGTGCATCTCTGTTACAGACATTAAGAAATTCACTGGCCAGGCCAGCTGGCTAGCACGGCAGTACAGGTTCCGCTTGCCAACCAGACGACTCAGGTTCACACCCAAAGGCTGGGACATCTGGTGCCGACTGGTAAGGTGAAGTTTCAGTTACGTTGCACGACTGCTCCTTGATGGCCCATGGGGTATATCATGTTGTGCGAGAAGGAACAAGTGGTCCCTCTGGAGTGGCCTTCCGTCAGCATGCACCTGCTCATTGGATGAGTGATGGGAAGGCATCATATGACCAGACTGGGGCTGGCAGGGGAGTTCCACAGATACGGCAGGGTTCACCCCCATTCTGACAGTCCTCATAAGCACTCTGCCAGGTCATGTCTCAGGACCATGCCCTAGGAAGGGATGAAGGAGGGCCTAGCAGGTGAAAAGCACCCCAGCAGCACCAGGCAGATGAAGCCACCACAGTGGGGGACTTTCTGACTCCTCCCGTGCCCCAATGGCTCTTCCTCCTGGCCCTCAACTGCTGAGTGATGTATCTGCCTCCTTACTTGGGGAACCAAGTGGTCCCACCTGCAGGGGGAAAGCTGTGGGTCAAAGTCGGGGTGTCAGAAGAGGATGTCGAGCAGAGGCCGGTGGCAGGCTGGAATACTGGAGGACTCCTATGGCAGGCAGAAGGGCTTGGGCAGGTGGAAGGAAAACCTGGCAGCTGACAAGGAGAAATGGCAAAAATGGAAAGTAAAAAAAAAACCAAAAACAATTCACTGTCAAAGAATTTCCAGGCATCAGCTGCTGTGGGAGTAAGGTTGATAAGGATTGAGCTCCCAGTAGACAGGGAGGAAGAGGCCAGACTTGTTCTGGTAGAGAAAGACGAGTTGGAAGGCAGTATAGTGTAGTGGTTAAGAGAACTGAGGTGCAAATCTGGAGAACTGGGTTTGAATCCCACAGCCACCACCTGCATACTGTGTGACCACAGACAAAACTCTTAACTTCCTTGTACTCCCAAGAGACACTTAGAAACAAGCCTCTGCTTAGTGTCTTTTCTGGCCAAAATAAAATTGTAAAATAAATGAAAAATAAGGTTGTGAAAGAGCTTTCTATGGATGACATGAATATAGTTAGAAAAACCAAGGTAACAGTCTAGTCATATACCAAGATATTAGAAGGAGAAGACCTCCTTCAGAAGGGAGATGACCAGCCTTGAGTACCACAAGACGACTGCATGGGGTTTTGAGAGGTGGTCATGTGTAAGTAATCCTGGTACTGACAATTAAACTATATTATACAAACAGGGCCAGCATGTCCTATGCCACTGTTACACAGAGTCACACCTGTATGTGGTCAGAGCAGGAAAGTTACACTGAGGAAAACACAATGCAGCATGTAATCTCAGTGCCATCTGCTGGCCAAGGCAGGAACTATGGACTTTTTTAAAAAACAAATACCTCCACACATGAACAAGCATTTGTCAATGCCAAATGTTGATTGTGTTGGTCCGTTGAGCTCGCTCACTGCCCCTCTGTCACTTGCTTGTTCTGTTTCTCCCGGTGCTGCAGGCTGCTGTTTTGTACCGGACTCCTGCCTGCGTTGGCACCCTTTTCTGTCCACAAAGAAATCTGCAGCTGTCCAGACAGAGCTCCATTGAGCTGGCTCACTCCCCCTCTCTCTCTCGCTCATTCTGTTTCTCCTGGCTCTGCAGGCTGCCCTTTTGTACTGGGCTCCTGCCTCTGTTGGTGGCTTTCCCTGCCCACAAAGAAATCTGCAGTAGTCCCAACACAGGTCCATTGAGCTTGCTCACTCGCCCTCTGTCACTCGCTCATTCTGTTTCTGCCGGCACTGCAGGCTGGCCTTTTGTACTGGGCTCCTGTCTGCATTGCTGCCTTTTTCTGCCCACAAAGAAATCCACGGCAGTAACAATAGAGCTACGTTGAGCTCACTCACTCCCTCCTCCCCCTCTCACTCGCTCGTTCTGTTTCTCCCGACGCTGCAGGCTGCCCTTTTGTACTGGGCCCCTGGGTGCATTGCTGCCTTTTTCTGCTCACAAAGAAATCTGCAGCTGTCCAGACAGAGCTCCATTGAGGTGGCTCACTCCCCCTCTCTCACTCGCTCATTCTGTTTCTCCTGGCGCTGCAGGCTGCCCTTTTGTACTGGGCTCCTGCCTGCGTTGGCAGCTTTTTCTGCCCACAAAGAAATCTGCAGCAGTCCTGATACAGCTCCGTTGAGCTCGCTCACTCCCCACTCTCACTCGCTCATTCCGTTTCTGCCAGCGCTGCTAGCTGTCCTTTTGTACTGGGCTCCTGCCTGTGCTGTCCCCTTTTTCTACCCACAAAAAAATCCGCAGAAGTCATGATAGAGCTCCGTTGAGGTCACTCACTCCCCCTGTCTCACTCTCTCATTCTGTTTCTCCTGGCGCTGCAGGCTTCCCTTTTGTACTGGGCTCCTGCCTCTGTTGGTGCCTTTTTCTGCCCACAAAGAAATCTGCAGCAGTCCCAACAGAGCTCCATTGAGCTCGCTCACTCCCCCTCTCTCACTCGCTCGTGCTGTTTCTTCCGCTGCTGCAGGCTGCCCTTTTGTACTGGGCTCCTGCTTTCATTGCTGCCTTTTCTGCCCACAAAGAAATCTACAGCAGTCCCAATAGAGCTCTGTTGACCTCACTCACTCCCCGGCCCTCACTCGCACATTCTGTGTCTCCCGCTGCTGCAGGCTGCCCTTTTGTACTGGGCTCCTGCCTGCGTTGGCAGCTTTTTCTGCCCCCAACGAAAACTACAGCAGTCCCGACACAGGTCCGTTGAGCTTGGTCACTCCCCCTCTCTCACTCGCTCGTTCTGTTTCTCCCACCGCTGCAGGCTGCCGCTTTGTACTGGGCCCCTGCATGCATTGCTGCCTTTTTCTGCCCACAAAGAAATCTACAGCATTCTCAACAGAGCTCTGTTGAGCTCACTCACTCCCCCTAGCTCACTTGCTCACTCTGTGTCTCCCGGTGCTGCAGACTGCCCTTTTGTACTGGGCTCCTGCCTGCATTGGCAGCTTTTTCTGCCCACAAAGAAATCTACAGCAGACCCGATACAGCTATGTTGAGCTCGCTCGCTCCCCTCTCTCACTCATTCATTCCGTTTCTGCCGGCACTGCAGGTTGGCCTTTTGTACTGGGCTCCTGCATGCATTGCTGCCTACTTCTGCCCACAAATAAATCTGCAGCAGTCATGACAGAGCTCCATTGAGGTCGCTCAATCCCCCTCTCTCACTCGCTCATTCTGTTTCTCCTGGTGCTGCAGGCTGCCCATTTGTACTGGGCTCCTGCCTCTGTTGGCACCTTTCTGCCTACAAAGAAATCTGCAGCAGTCCCGACAGAGCCCGCTGAGCTCGCTCACTCCCCCTCTCTCACTCACTCATTCCATTTCTGCCACCACTCCAGGCTGCTCTTTTGTACTGGGCTCCTACTTGCGTTGGCACCTTTTTCTGCCCACAAAGAAATCCGCAGCAGTCCCGACAGAGCTCCGTTGAGGTCGTTCACTCCCCATCTCATGTGCTCATTCTTTTTCTCCTGGCACTGCAGGCTGCCCTTTTGTACTGGGCTCCTGCCTCTGTTGGCACCTTTTTCTGCCCACAAAAAAATCTGCAGCAGTCCCGACAGAGCTTCATTGACCTCACTCACTTCCCCTCTCTCACTCACTCACTCATTCCATTTCTGCCAGCGCTGCAGGCTGATCTTTTGTACGGGGCTCCTGCCTGCATTGCCGCCCTTTTCTGCCCACAAAGAAATCCGCAGCAGTCACGATAGAGCTCCGTTGAGCTCATTCACTCCCCCTCTGTCAGTTGCTAGTTCTGTTTCTCCCGCCGCTGCAGGCTGCCCTTTTGTACTGGGCCCCTGCGTGCATTGCTGCCTTTTTCTGCCCACAAAGAAATCTGCAGTAGTCACAACAGAGCTCCGTTGAGCTCACTCACTCCCCCTCTCTCACTCTCTTGTTCTGTGTCTCCAGGCGCTGCAGGCTGCCCTTTTGTACTGGGCTGCTGCCTGCATTGGCACCTTTTCCTGCCCACAAAGAAATCTGCAGCAGTGCCGACAGAGCTCAGGTGAGCTTGGTCACCCCCCCCCCGACTCACTCGATCCTAATCTGTCCCAAGCACTGATTTCCAACAGCGACTGCAGTATTCTGCACCGGAAGCCTGAAAACACATTTCGGCTAGGATGTGAAAAATGACAGCTGTACTGTTCATAAGGAGGTGTGGAAAAATGCCAGTGTTGAAAATGTGGCATGAAAATATTACTAATTTGTAAAGTTACAAGGGTGCGTGGAAACTGCACAACGCACACTCGTAACACAGTCATTTTATGGAGTTTCATCACAAAATTTTCAACATAGGCATTTTAGGACAAATGCTCATGAACAGTGTCAGTGTGATTTTCTTAATGTGTCCCGAACACTGATTTCCCGCAGCAACCTGGCTATTGTGCAACGGAAGAGCGAAAACACATTTAGGCCAGGATGTGAAAAATGACCGCTGCACTGTTCATAACGAGGTGTGGAAAAATGGCAATGTTGAAAATCTAGAGTGAAAATATTACAAAGTTGCGAAGGTACGAGCATGTGTGGAAACTGCGCTATGCACGCTCGTAGCACACTCATTTTATGGAGTTTCATCACAAAATTTTCAACATAGGCATTTTAGGACAAATGCTCATGAACAGTGTCAGTGTGATTTTCTTAATGTGTCCCGAACACTGATTTCCCGCAGCAACCTCGCTATTGTGCGCCGGAAGAGCAAAAACACATTTTGGCCAGGATGTGAAAAATGACCACTGCACTGTTCATAAGGAGGTGTGTAAAAATGGCAATGTTGAAAATCTAGAGTGAAAATATTACAAAGTTGCTAAGGTACGAGCATGTGTGGAAACTGCGCTATGCACGCTCGTAGCACACTCATTTTATGGACTTTTGTCACCAAATATTCAACATAGGCATTTTAGGACCTCTGCTAATGAACAGTTCACCGTCATTTTCATAATGTATCCCGAACACGGATTTCCCAAAGCGACTGTGCTATTCTGCACTGGAACAGCGAAAACACATTTCGGCCAGGATGTGAAAAATGACAGCTGTACTGTTCATAAGGAAGTACAGAACAATGGCAATGTTGAAAATCTGGAGTGAAAATATTATAAATTCGCAAACTTATGAGCGTGCATGCAAACTACGCAACGCACGCTCGTAAAACAGTCATTTTTTGGATTTGTTCCACCAAATTTGCAACATAGGCTTCTTGACAGCCCCCTTCATGAACCCTGACACTGTCGTTCCATTAATCGATCCCGAAAGGTGATTCCGCGCAGTGACCACGAAATCACCTTTCGGGGCCAATTAACGCCATGACAGTGCCAGAATTCATGAGGAGGGATCCCAAAACCCCATGTTGAAAATTTGGTGCCAAAATTCAAAAAAATGCCTGAGATATCCATCAAAGTTGAAAAAACCCTATTTATTCCATTATACAGCTTACGGGCATTTCCTCAGTTCGCGGTCAGCTTTGAAGAGTGCAGACATGTTCCCGGTCCACTAAAGATCATCGTGCCAGACTCCGGAGGTAAGAATGGGGTGAGGGGGGGTGTGGGGTGGCAAGGTGCACAGTGAGTGGGCTCGGGTTGTGGGAGGGCAGGGAGACCATGAGGACCGTTTCTTTTGACAGGGTAAAAAAAAACATCATGGGACTGTTTTTTAACAGGGGCATGTGGCATGCTGGGTAGGGCTCCCAGCATGCCAACAGATTCTTTTGGGGGCAGCTGTAGCCAATGGGGATTGAGCACCCCCGTCAGCACACAACAAAGGGGTTACATTATGCCAACAGGGAGTGGGCACCCCCGTCAGCACACAACAAGAGCGGGGTGGGTGTTACACAATGCCGACGGGGAGTGGGCTCCATCGTTGCCAACATCACTCGGGCACTGAAGCTGACACTGATTGGGGGCCCCATCGGCAAACAAACACAGGGGGGCACATGCTGTCGAGGGGGATTGGGCACCCCCTCGGCAGGAGGGGTGCTTACTATTCTTTGTGAACACGGCAGCAAGCTGCCGCCGTGTTCATAAACAATATCACTATTACAAGGTTCTGCCCAGCAATGACGGGTCGGTCCCTCATTGCAGTGGAATGGCTTACGCTGCAATGACGAGGTGGCCCCTGATTGCAGCAGCTGTAACCTTACAAGGTTGTGGCATGCTGGCTGAACTAGTGTCAGCAGCAGCATGCCACGGCATTGGGGAAAGCAGGTCAAGCCTTTAAAGGCTATGGGGGCATTGGCCACAACTCTGCCATGCCTCCACAACCTGCTTCTGGCAACTTGCTGCAATATGTTTCTTATGCATGCGCGAAATCAACATAAAAATGAAAAAAAGAAAAGGCAAAAACATTTTTTTTTTCTGTTTTCTTCTCTTTTTACAAAACGAGCCATTGTATAATAGCAATAATGCACTCCAAGATGTGGGTTGTGCTCGGATAACCTCACATCTTGGTAGTTGGACGCACTTGGCCTGCAGCCTCATGCCCAACCACCAAAGGCGTGAGGTTATCCCAGCATAACCCACACCCTGTTGTGCATTATTGCTTAAACCAATGATTCACAAACTTTTTACACAAGTGCAAAGCCCGTAAGTAAATTCAAGATCACTGACAGTTGTTTTTGTCATTTCAGAGTGCCTGTCGCAGCTGGCCCTGAGGAAGGTCTCCCGCAAGTGTCATAATAAACAGAACTGCACCCTCTTTGCAGACAAGGCCATATTTGGTGACCCCTGCTACCCAGGGGTCAACAAGCAGCTGAGTGTCTCCTACATATGTGGTAAGGGACCATCTGTTAACACACTGCGTTCCTGCAATTAGTGCTTCTCTATAAAAGGCTCCGTTCTGTATATGGAAATGTCTACCTACTGGACAGCATGGGGAGAGTCTACAGTTTTACACAGCAGGGCATGGGGAAACTCTGCAGGGACACCTGCTCACCGCTGTATGAGTGGAGAAATGTGGGCTGAAATTTAAAGTTTGGAAGTGTAATATGGTGCAACAACGAACAGGACAACTGAAGAAAAGGATGTAGCAGTAATAAGGGTAGTACAGCGATGTGAGACAGGTAGTACACTGCCGCAGTCAGGAAAGTAAATGCAACATTCTGTGATGCACTCATATTGAGTAAGGAGCAGGTCAAGGAAGTGATCCTCTCTCTGTACAAGGCCTTGGTTAGACCACCACAGAAAAGATGTCTGTTGCTTTCATAGAAACAACCTCAAAAAAGCCATATTGGCAATGAGTCAATGCAAATCGCTAAATTTACTGACTGAAAAATAACAAAATGTGGTGCTCACAACAATAAAGTTCAGTGACTTCAAGTACAGCTGGTGAAGCCTGAGCTGTTTGCTACTCACTCTGGCGCTTCGACTCTGAAGTGTCTTCGTCAGGGGCACAGTAAGTGAGCACGATAAAGTTCATTGACTTCAAGGCTGCTTAGTGGCTTAGGAGGCAGGAACTACAAGGAGAGAGTGGACTTACTCAAATTATTTAGCCAAGAGAAGGCTGAGAGGGGACAGGATCACGCTGACCTAAATACCAAAGGGTGGCGTGTACAGCAGTGCTTGAACTGGGGAGTGCAAGCAGAGATAAAGGACCTGCACTCAAACTGAAGGGGCAAAATAAGGGAGAACACAGCAATAAAGTGCTCACTCAATTATCGACCTCCTCGCTTGCTGTTGGCTAATTCACCTGTGTTTACAGCTAGCTATGTTATTTCCCCATATTATCCATCACCCTTGCTTATCCATCTGTTTTGTCTTGTACAAAAGTACTGCACTTCACACAAAGGGTGCTCAGCATGTGGAAAAACATATCCGGGAAGGCTATGGAAGCTGCAAGTGTTCAGGCTTTCAAAGCAGGACTAGACTGATTCTTAAGTAGAATGGCATGGAATGGGGGGGTTACATGTGTAACCCCCTTGTCACTCGGGGTTACTAGAATCCTACTTAGATCTAGTGGCAGGCAGGGAAAGGCAGCTTGTGAGACACCAGTTAAATGGGTTTCACACTGTCTCACTCTGTCCTCAATCTCAGCTGAGCTGGAGGGATGAGATCACTTAGAATTCTCGCAGCAGCATAAGCCACAGTGGAATGCTGCAGCTGGGAGTTAGGTTAGAACGTTGGGGTTTTTCAAAGTTAGTCTTGGGTAGTCTGTAGAAGTCTAGTGGGAGACTCAGTGGAAGGAGGAGGTGCGCTGCAGTTGGCAGCCCCTCAGAGCCTAGCTCTGTAATAGAGCTACCATAGGAAGAAAGTGTGTGTTCTCGCCCTAGAGAAGGACACAGAAGAAACCAATAGAAGTGGTTGCAACCGTTCTCCAGTTTGTTCCACTGTCCCATCCCTGCAGGGATTGGGGTGGAGACCAGCTTTCAGGGGCAACCCCCTGGCCCTGTTGGAAGAGGGAAAAGCTGCCTGATGAGAGAATTTGTACTGAGGTACCAGATGTGTGATTTCTGTGTGAGAAGCCCTGGGGCACCTGCGAACCATGGTGAGTCTGCTCTGACATAGAGCACATGTTTTCACCGAGACAGTTGTGTAAAGTATCTGCTACTGTGGGGTCAGGAAAGGACAGCCAAGTATAGTACTTAAAGTTAGGTGTATGGCTTGAAATGCATCTAATCAGTGGGGGTCTACAGGGATGGACATAGCCACTTAGGCCCTGGACACACTGGGGAACTTAAAACGGTTTAAGTGCCTTAAAACAGTTTAAATCCCCCTAGCACTGTTTGCAGACAGACTACAAGCCCCTTAAAACATTTTAACAAAAGTGTTTTTAAACCCAGATAGATACCTAGTCTTAAAACCATTTTTAAAAATGTTTTAGAGCTAGCATGGTTTTACTTACAGGTCTGTCCAGGAGTAACAGTGTTTTAAGCTGTAATGGTTTAACTAAAACAGTTCTAGCTGCATTGTGTCCAGGCAAGCACAGTTCTGTAGGTTGGACTTCACACAAAATAGTTACAAGGAGAACAGGTTTAACACTAGCAGTGTGGCCACACTAAACCGTTTTCAAAAATGGTTACTGAGGAGTGTGGCTGCACTGAAATGGCTTAGCTAAACTGGTTTTAAAAATGGTTTTCAAAAACAGTTCTGTAGTGTGTCCAGGGCCTTAGAGAACGTTGCAAGTCAGGATACCATTTTAATGGAAAGTAGACTGTTAAAGGTGATATACATTTCAAGATAGCATTCTACAAACAGAGATTTCAAGGAAAGGTGTTGACTCCAAATGAATGGCTGGGTATGGATTTAGGGACAAGAGGTGGGAGACCCCACATCTGGAGTAACCAGATTTACCTCAATGGATTCACTTTGGGCATCTACAGCTTTCTCCCAGGCACTTGGCCAGTGTCTGCAGAAAGTACCCAGGTGTGGGATTAAGATGTGTTTTTCCCTTTAGAGCTAGAAGCGCGCTCATGGGTAGTTGAGGGAGCCACCACCAAACGTCCATGACATATGGAAAAGTGTACTAGTGCTGGCTGAGGACCATGCCAGGGAATCCAAGAGTGAGAGTACCAGTTTGGGCTGAGAGCCCAGTGTGTTCAAAACCTGAGAGTTGTTGTGCTGGTGAAGAAGATGTGTTCTGACCTCTATAGATCTGCGTAACCAGTGAGTGTAGCCCCGTGGGGGTCCATTTGGCTTTGTATTCTTGTGTTTAAGTGAATAAAAGCCCCACTTTAGAATCCCACTCCTGATTTGGACATTTACAGTTATTGCTTCCTGTGTCCAGAATTACTCGGGTGCCCCTGACCAGAACTGCAAACCTAGCCCTGGTGCTGAGTGAATGTTTTTCTCCCCGAACCTAGGCTAACCAGGTAATGGGTTACAATTGGAGGCACCACGCTAATAACATCTAATAATAATACCACCTGGACCCTGGTTACACATGCATTACAGCTGGTAAGATTGGATGTGTGTCCATAGTCAAAGTGGGCTATAGTCAGTGCTGTATGGCAGGAGGGGCAGACAAGACATACTCCAAGTTCCTTCTGTCACCATTATAAAATACCTGTCTAAACAAGTGGGATACCAGGGCTATACCCTTTCTCCAGCCTGGACGGGGGGAGGGAACTACCCTCACAGCTCCATTCCACCAGTGGCCAACCTACAGTACGTCCTCCCAGGAGTGAGCGGCAACTTACTACATTAACAGTGGACATCAATGCTGCTCCTCAAGTGGCCAACCAAACACACTCCTCCAGAGTAAGCAGCAGGTGACTTTCATTACAGCTGTAGTTAATGCATTTTGAGTGGCCAACCCACACTCTCTATCTTGAATCATTGACAACTGACCACCTTCATATCTATAATTAATGCAGTACTTCAAGTGGTGAACCCTTGTCCTCCACCACGAGTGGCCAACCCACGCTCTCCATCTTGAGTCAGTGACAAGTGACCACCTTCATATCTATAGTTAATGCAGTAGTTCAAGTGGCGAACTCTTGCCCTCCACCACGAGTCAGCAGCAACTGACTACTGTCACAGCTGCTCCACACTGTTTCACAAGTGGCCAAACCCCTCTCTTCCCCAGAAGTAACAAGTGACTACCATCACAGCTTTAGTTTATGCCGTTTCTCACATGTCCAACCCACACCCTCCATGGCATGAGCGACAAGTGATCAACTTTACAGCTAGTTTATGCCATCCCTTCAGTGGCCAAATCTCACCCCCCACTAACCCCACCCCCACCCCGGAAGGAAGCAGCATGTGATTATCTTCTCAGCTGTGGTTTATGCAGTTCCACAAGCACCCAACCCCCACCCTGCATTAGAAGTGAGCAGCAAGTGGGCCTTGAGGTCCTTATCTGCCATCAACTTCTGTTTCTGTGTTTCTATGTTTCCTTCACAGCTGTAGTTCATGCAGATGCTTGAGTGGTCAACCCACATCCTACGCTGGGCATGAGCAGCAAGGAGCTACTTTTACAGCAGACATGACTGCTGTTCCTCGAGTGGCCTCTTTGCCACCATCACCTCCACCCCCACAGGGAGTGGCCACTTCACTGCCATACTGCATTTAGACCCCAATTTTAGTGTGGGATTTGGGGGTTTGCTTGTGAACCCTAGCCTTCTACATGGTAATGCTATGTTCAGGAGCGACACCCCTAAGTTTGTTTTTACATTTTCTTTAGCATAAATTGGCTTTCAAGAGATGTTTACGTGAAGAACCAAGATGCACTGTAGGCCTGAGCAAATGCAGTGGAGATCATCAAATCGTAACAGTTCTGTGAGAAAGAGCCTTTGTATGAGTAACAGGCCACCAAGCAGTGATATACTGTATAGGCCAGTGCACAGTAATTAGAGACCACTAAATGATGACTGTTCCACTAAATAGTGGCATATTAACACTTTTGCAAAGTACTGTAACTGTGTACATTCTTTATTTTGCAGTGCCAAAACAGCTGCTGGAGGAAGCAAGCCAAGGTCAAGGACCCCCAGATCCTTTCTCACTGTCTGACTACACACACGGTATGTGCTCTGTTGTCCTACTGCACTTCCCAACATCAACCGAATTCCATGTTCCTCCTTGATGTCTAATACATGAGTCACTGGCAGACTATTTACTCCCTCCTGGTTTTAAAAGACAATAAGTTGGTGATATAAATACTGTACTTATGTTTTAGTTTAATCCTTTATTGCTATTTTTTGGTTTTGTTTTAAATATAGCAACATATTGGCACTGTTTTGCTGCTAATGCTGGTCTTCTCTTCAGCACAAATGACCAAATGCATTCCCTACATAAGCAATAACCCATGACAGATTGTGCGGTTATTAGAGATTAATCAACACCCCGGGTGCGTTGTGAGGCACGAGGCCACAGGCTGAGTGTTCTACAGCACCCGAGGTGTTGATTAATCACTAATAACTGCACACCCTGGAGTGGGTTATTGCGCTTATAACATGGGGTCATTACAGTATTATAGAAATGCACATTAAATAATAAAAAAGTAGATATTTCCTGAAGTATCCTTCCTCCACACAAAGTAGTCCCACTGATCAAAGGGTTGTGAGTATGCATTAATGCAGCACTACAAAGACACTGATCTGTGCTCTCACAGTGCAGAGGTTGTGGGTGCTTACAGAAAGAACCAACACATGGTAGACCTCTCAGCACTTCAACTGTGCCGGTACACAGAGAGCTACTTCTGTACTGTGATGGGACTCTCTCTCTCTCTCTCAAGGTACTGTGTAGACCGTGGACATGGCCCCCACAGGCACCTGCGCTCTTCTGTCTCAGCACTCGGACAGAGACAGGCAGAGAGAGATGTCAGTGGTTTTGCTGCCTAGGGTCCACCTGCATGACATGTGTTGAGATAGAGAGAGAAACAGAGCAACATGTTCCAGTCCCGTTGCTCACTGTCTCTCAGATGGCAATTCGGCAGTTTGGGCTGTGCCACAACACAAAACAATGCGCTCACACTCACTTACCAACAGTCACATCGGTGTGTCTCTCTGTTTACACTTCTGTCGGATAACACCTAGGCAGGGCCAAGGGGGCACTCAAGGATGCAGACAAACTCTGTATGGGGTACTCTCATGCGCGCGCTGTCTCTCTTGCCACACCATGGTCAGGTGTTCACTCTGTTTCCCTTGCTGTGGAAGGTGACAGCTGGCTACAGGGTCGGACTGTAGCTAGGAACAGCTCTCGGGAAGGGATACTGGGGCTCGTGCGGGAGGGGGCACTTCTCACACAGCTGACGCAAGGAACACAAACAGGAGCGCCAGACAGTGGTGTGTATCAGTGCAAGGTAAGGGACAGGTACATGCTGTGTTACTCTCCCAGTTGCTCTGTGGTGAGGTTCCGGGTGGCTATGGAATGCACTGAGCCTAGAGACAGCTCTTAGGATGGGATAGTGTGGGTTCTGTGTGTGTGTCTGGGAGGGGGGGTTCCACATCATACCGGTTCCAACAGCAACACCGCGGGACTCCACTGACCAACTCAGGACTCTGGGGGGGGGGCAGTTACCAATGACAGCAGCAAAACTTAAGTGGAGCATAGTATGACATAGTCCCTGTTGTTCATTCATGTTTGCACTCACATTTAGGCATTACAGGACTGCTGGGGTGGCAGGAAGGGAGTAACAGACACTTGAAAGACTGCAAATAACTATGCGGCTGTCACAAACAATGCCGCTGCCAGGTGTCTCCCTTACTCTCTGTCCCGCTCTCTCTTTTCCTCTCCCCCAGCTGTCTCACATATTGTAACTGTGCCTTGCGCCTTGTTTAGGGGGAGTGCACATACAGCAAAACAATGCAGGTTTCACTGTCCGCCAAGTCCACGGAGGTGCGCGGGGTGACTGGATGGGGAGCCAGACAGCAGCGAAGGGAAAATAGATCTACACAGCTGCGACGGGAAAAACGGAGAGGAAGGAAATAATTTTAATGCTTTCCACAATGCTGGGGTATGACAATCCGCTGATAAAACTGCTGGCAAATGAGCTGTGCAGCAGGAGCAGCATTGCATGAACTACTACAGATGCCTGCAGTCGATGGGTACCATTATAACTTGGGGTGTAGAAAGAAAAACATCTGATTACTACAGAACCAAGGGGTAGTTCACTGACTGCTGTTTGACAGGCTTAGCCTCTTGCTTATTTAGCGAGTAGAACAATGGCTGCTGCTCAGAGTGCATTTCTGGCACAATAACAGCATTTGGACTGCTGCTTGATCATTCACAGCAGACGGATCACCACTTACTGTGCATATATCAGGGATTAATCAACAGTCACTTAATGGCTCTGTACCAGTCAGGTACTTGTCTTTCCATACCCCATGTTATAAACTCAGATACCACACAAGTGCTGAACAAATTGATGCTTTTACTCAGGGTGAGAGGGTTGTTGTTTTTTTCAGGGGGATAGCAACACTTTAAAAGAGAACTACAGTCAAACTTTACAAAAAATGTTGTGCAGAGTGTTTTGTGTATAGTCCTAGTATGTCCTTTCCTTTTGTTGCTGTAAGGATTTTCTTTTCTAAATGTGCCTACTTTGTTTTATGGCTACTGGGGATCTCTATGCCAGTATCTTTGACTGCCTTTCTCTCTTCCATAATGCCTCCTGTCCCATGTGGTTGTGATGCGTATGGGAGACCATGGATTCAGTTAGTGCCGATTTATTGCTCTTCAGCCCATTGCTCCTGCCTCAAATAAATAACTCTTTCTAATCAAACTATTTTTTCTAGGTGTATGCCTAGGTCTAGCCAGCATGAGTAAATGTTTTGTTTTTAAATCTTTTTATCAAGCCACATACAGCCACAAAAAGCACATGAATCACCCCAGGTCATCAATGCTGTAATTAGTAAAGATTCTAGCGGTTTCCTTAAAGAATAGTACACTCAGTCATTCCTCTGGTGTTCGCCAAACTACTGCATGAATGTGGCCTTTATTAGTGCTCACTGAATAAGCAGTGGCAAGATAGGAAAGACCAGTCAATTCTCGTTCTCCTCAGCATTTGACACTGTGGACTACATACTGCTACTGGGTTGCCTCAGGGAGCTCTGTGGACTCACCGGTATTGTCATTAAGTCATTTGAGTCCTTTCTCATGGACAGGATGTAGTAGGTAGTGATGGGCCTGCCTGAAGCCCCTGCCTTGCAGAGCTCCCCAGGTCTCGATCCTATCGCCTATGTTGTTCGCAGTGTAAATGCTTCCACTGGGTGAGATTATTAGATGTTGCAGCTTGGGCTTTCACTGCTATGTAGAAGATATCCAGCTGTATATGTCTTTTGCTCCCTGGACAAGTGACGCTGTGGAGGTGCTTAACAAATGTCAGGCCAAGATCCAAGACTGAATGTCTTCTAACTGGCCGAGATTTAACCCTGATAAGATGGAGGTACTAGTGATTAAGCCAGGTCACCGGCATGATGTGTCTGCTGCCAGATTGGGAACGGGTCTGTTTTTTGGCCCCACCCAGTTGGTAACTTCCACTAATGTGAAAAACTGGGCATCATCCTTGACGAAGGATTGACACTTGAGGCAAGTTGTCATCCAGAGTGTTTTTTATCACTTATGGAATGTCACCCAGATAAAAGCCTTAATTCCACTGGGCGACCTGCCCTCACTGGTGAATGCCTTTGTTACATCAAGGCTAGACTACTGTTACACTCTATACTTCGGGGTCAATGGGGAGATTCTCTGTTGCCTGCAGCTGGTGAAGAATGCAGCAGCCAGGTTGCTGACAGGCCTTCCGAGGTCCTGCCATGTGACCCTGGTCCTGTGTGACCTGCACTGGCTGCCAGTCAAGGTGGGATTGCTCACCTATAAGGTGCTATATGGTTTGGGCCCTGGTTACCTGAGTTACCTCCTGTCCCCTGTCCACCCTGTGCATTCACTCTGCTTCTCCACTGAAGGCCTCCTAGTGGTTCCCAGGGTCAGGCTAAAAACCCCGGGACATTGTGCTTTTGAGGTGGCTGGCCCAACCCTGTGGAACTCATTACCAAGACCATTGAGAGGGGCTTCATCAGTGAAGGCTTTCAAGTGGGGTCTGAAGGCCCATCTATTTAGAGAAGCTAGAGGTGCGCAAAAGTTGTGAATTCCGCTTTTACGTAACCTCCTCGAAAATTCTGAAATTTTGCGGAATTTTCCAAACTTCCACCATTAGCAAGATCAGAATCTTCCAAATGTGTTTGGTGGATTTTTGCCCTGTTCTGTGGAATTTTTTTGCTGAACTGTGGAATAATACACATGAACTGCGGAATAACAGTCGTGAGGAATTTGTTTCGGCAGTTTAATGAATTATTCCACAATACATGTAATTATTCCACAGTTCAGTTATCAGTTCTGCATACTTTTTTCTCTGCAGTTTAATAGAATAATCTACAATTTATATATTTATTCCACCATTCTGTCAGAATTTCTACGAAAGTTGCTAATTTAATTTTCACACTTTCACGGAAGCGAAATTCCCCCTTTCGCAGAAATTCCACCAGCGGAAGTGTTTTTTCACACACCTCTAAGAGAAGTTTTGGGAGCTAGCTATAGGTCAACTGTTATTGAGATACTGTTATTTTATTAAGATCTGTTCATTTGAATTTATTGACTTGTTCGTGACCTGTTCATTGCTATTGTTGATATTGTGTATGTCTTCTGCATCTTTTACTTGTAAAGCACCCAACCTCCTGGATTGGGTGCTAAAAAAAATTAAAATGTACTTACTTACTTGTAACAACAGATTAGGTCAGAACTCTTTGAATCTGTGGTCTCTGATGCACCACTGTCACATGGGACAGGAGGCATAGTGGGAAAAGGAAAGGCAATAGAGGATACAGTCATAGAACAAGTAGGTAAATTTAGAAAAAATCCTAACAGCAGAAAGGGTGAAAGGAGGCATTAGGGTTACAATCATAAATCAAAACATTCTGCGCAACAAATCTTTTTTGTAAATTTGACTGTAGTTTCCCTTTAATGTGACAGCAGTGATTGTGATTTCCAATAGGGAAAACAGGTATAAAAAGGACAGGCAGCTGTCCTTGCCTCCATGTTTTGTTTTGGGTTGGCTCCAAACATGGATTTCCTTAGCCGCCTCTCGGTCCTGAAGTACAAGAAGGAGCACAATCAATCAGGAATTTTGCACAGCATCACTGTGAAGGGGTATCACTGGGCCACCACTCTGCTGTGAGGTGCCATCTTAGAAAAAGGTCAGCAGTTCAGGTAGTGGGAATGGGGTAGCACCCTTTGTTCGCTGAATGCTACACTGCTATCCTGCGCTCAGTAAGGCTCTGTCCCCTTGTTTACTGCAGGTGGCTGGTTTAATGGCCCAAGGCGCTCTAGACTTCAGCAGGACATCTTTAACAACTGTCTGGAAACCCTTGCTCACATCTGGGGTATGTGTCTGTTTGCTTGATGCTCACCCAAGTACAGCTTCCATGGTAATTATAAATCATCAAGACTGACTCAGCCAATCAGAGCTAACAGTTGCCTTGCACGAAGATAACTGTGTCTATCGCGTAAGATTTGAAAAAGTAGGATTGTTTCGGTTATAGAAGGGTTTTTTATATTAAAAGTTTACAGACGTAATTAAAAAACATATTTTTGATAGATCAGATAATTTATTATAAATTTATAGGAGTGCTAAGTCATACTCTTATGGATGTGGTGGTCTAATCTTTCATCCTTAGGGCGTCAGAAATGGTCACCTTCAGTTTCCAAATCTCTCACCCTAAGAACACGGGAGGAGGCTCTCATAGCTATAAGAGTGCAGCTAAGCGTTCCTATAAATTTATACAACGGTGGGAATCATACCCAACTCAAAGATATCATGTTATCTTGTGAGTTGGATATGTCACTGATGATATCTTGATCTGTTGAGTACGTAACAGAGGAATATTGAAGACAGCAGCTTTCTCAATGCTGATAGCATCACAAAAGTCATGTATTACATCTGGAAAATCATCCCAAAATCCTTCCTTTCTGTCCCCTCAATGGAAATTTTTAAGTCACAATTAAAGACCTGGCTATTTAGACAGACCTTCTCAGGAAACTGATAAGCTCCGCCAACTTCATGAATTATATGCTGTATGAGCCTAATTTATACTCCTGTATTAGGATTTACTGCTTGTTGTTATAGAATACTTGAACAGTAATTTGTATTTATTTATGTACTGTAAAGCACTTTTAGTTCTGGAAAGGCCCTACATAAATAAAGTGCCTATCCTATCCTTTTTTATCGTAGAATATTAATTTGTTCATGGTTTTAATGATGCTTTATTATTTAATTTATTGTTGTATATTTTACTCATGTTCGGCACCCAGAACCTCTGGGATTGGGCGCCTTATAAATAAAATTGCCTTGCCTTGTCTATCCTATGTACAGTACTGAAGCCATCAAAGAGAAAGTTACATTTTCATACAGAGAGGAGATTTAAAGCAGCAGGGCAATGAAAAATATATATTTTTTTAAACTACTTTCGACTACCAATAAAAAAATTAGCATACCTGCCATGTCTACTTTTCTAGTTACAGTACCGTCTATGCGGTGCAACATGAATTTGGTTTTTTATTCTCTCAATCCTAACCCTTGCCATGTCTACAGTGCTATTTCTTAGCCAAATGCGGCAGACATCTTTTTTCTTGAGGAAAAAAAAACTAAATTAAAACATTTTTAAAATACTCAGATGCTGTAGGAACTAGAAACATTTACCACCAAATAAATTTGGAAGATGCCTGGAATCTTTCATAGTTAAATAAGGATAGGGTCAAACTGTTGCCCAGTTTCATTACGCTGCTGCTTTAAAAGATATAAGTAATAAAATGATGTTGGATAATTTGAATATACTATGCTCTGACTCAAAATATACAATTTATATTCACTTGTGAAGAGGCAGGACTTTCATAACTCACTCCTGTTTCTGCCACTCTTGAGTTACAGTCCTGCCCCCCCATGTGAAGATGGATTGTATATTTTGAGTCAGGCCATTACGTATACCCCATATATGTACAACAGGTATTGCTAAGCTACTGCATCAGTCCATTAAAGTTACCCATAGAGCCTCATTCACAATTCAGCAGCAGCTTAGAAATTAAAACTCTGCAGTTTACACTATCTGACCAGCCTGTGTGGGAACTTTTGGCACTGTGGAAATATTTCGTCTCTTTTTTAGTTTCTGTTTTTTTTCCCATTCTTATCCATTACCCACAGGACTGAACTCAACACTGCCATATCCACCTTACCCCAACATATGCCCCTGTCCTGCCCATGACCTGGTATTTGCTGCCCCTCAGCATTCAAACAACACTTATGTCTCGATTTTCAAAGGGCATGTCGAGGCCCATGGCTACATCTCTATGCACGAGTCCCTGGTGCACAGAAAACTACCAGCACCTGCGAAAATGATATTTTCAGCATTTTAAGTGCATGGGCGGCATTTTCCTTCATTCCCACAAGCTATGGAAAAATGCAGTGCCTGGGTCTTATAATTGCAGGATCTACTTCTTCAGAGGTAACAGTGCTACCAATGAGTGAGGCAGCGCATTATTGTGTCCAGATTATTGAATATTATACAATGGCAAGAAAGAATCCTAGACTCTGACTGGTCAGTGTATGCCTGAGACAGTGATGTTATTACACAATAACATCACTGTATGGCTGAGCATATGCTTGAGCCATTTTTTTTTAAGAAGCAAAGATGTACTGCCATACTAAAAATCTACTAAAAACATTTTTTCAAATGTTTTTTATTTTCTATAACAACGAGCCATTGTATAATAGCAATAAGGCACTCCAGTGTTCGCCTCGTGCTTCAACCCACCCCAGGAGTGACGTTATTACACAATAACACACACCCGGTCGTGCCTTATTGCTTAAACGTCTGGCTGCTCATGGAGTTTGTAATCTATATTCAAACTGCCACACATCCAGAAGTACCAACAAGAAACTGTTGATATTGTAGCTTTCAAATTTAAGCTTGAGAGGGGAAAGAATTTAAAATGTTGCTCACCTCTCCAGCACAGTACCCCCAAAAAAAGCAGTGTCAGTATATGAATTTGTCCCAGTATAGTCAGTGGCCCACAACTACGGACACAGTGCAACTGTTAGGGGTTAGGCCATCTTAAAGCAGCTGACATTTTAAAAACTCTTTTATATATTTTTTCATTATGCTTAGCATCATCACTGACATCCAGACAGCTCCTCTCCCTGGCCTCTGGGTGCACTGTTGTTGTCAGCTGAGCTAATGACTGAATTACGATCGAGAGGTAGTATGCGCGAGAGCTTTCTTTCCCTTTGCTATGTAACCCCTAGGCAGTGCTATCCCTAGAGTTACAACCCATGCCTGTATTTCTAGTCATAGGTTGAGGGGCCTGGATTCGATATTAAGGTGCCTCCACCCAGAGTAACAATAGTGGGGGTATCTATCTTGCCTGTTTTAGCCCTCTGGGAAGCTGTAACCACCCACAAACCCACCTAATGACCTTGTACCTCTAGCAACAGTTAACACACAGTTAGCAATTAATATTAATAATATGCACATACAGTATTCAGGGAGATTATTTTTGCGATCCTGAAATTTTAACTTCAACATAAGCATACTTCAATAGTGAGCAGACTTGATGACGTGTTCTAATCTCACTCAATTTAGCTCACTAGCCGGGATGCCCCCTTTTCAGTGTGCCCTTTGCAAGGCCCGCTCTACTTGAGTCACATAAGCAGATAATCATTCATTCTTCCATTGCTTGGTGGATTTGAATTTCTGCATCAAATCCTCTTCTGACTCAGTACTACCAAACACTCCCTCTAAGGCAGACAAGTATTCCGCAGCGGAGGCCTCCAGATTGGTGGACCAGAGAAACCTGATAGCTTCAAGTGCAGGGCCCCTTAAACTCTCCATAAGACTCTTATGTTTTTCCTTCTCTGAGCACTGCCACATTGGACCAGTGGGGTGGCATAATCCATCCATGTCTCTGAATCATCTTACTCCACTGGGACAGGGACTGTACCTGAAAATGGTCTGAGTCTGTGGTAAGAGTCCAGATTTACAGAGGGTACCACTATTGGGGGCACTGCAATGGGAGATGACATGGGCAGGGGTGTACAGGCTGGAGGGGAGTGCACTGGAGTAGCCCCCGCAGAATTCTCTGTGGCCTTCTTTAAATCCTCAACAGTCTGTCCCTCAGCGGCCAACAGTTTTACCAATTTCTCCCTAAATCCTTCCACGTTGGGGGACCTCCCAGGAGAAGATTACTCACTATGCATGTTGATGACCCTCCACCCCATCTGGGATCCCTCAGGCATAATGATGGGGGGCTACTTTTTCTGGGTCAATAGGAGCGCTACATTCAATAAGGGCCATTATCATCTGATCAAAGAGGTCAGAGTTCTGCCCTCACATTGAAACTTTTCCCAAACACTTAACCATACCCACAGCTTCCTCTATAATAACATTAGTGGTCTCTAAGGGAATATCCAGCAACAGTAAAGCATGGTGAGGATCAACCCCTTCTGCCTCGCTGCACCCCAACATACTGTGCACAACCATTTTGTGGGCTGAAATATATATATTTTTTTAATTTAGTTGTTTAACCAGGAGTAGCACACTAAGCTGAAAGCTTTTTTACAGGAGCGACCTGGGAGCACAGGGAAGTTAAGTGATTTGCACAGGGTCACACAGTATGCAAGTGGAAGCTGTGGGATTCAGACCCCAGTCTGGTCTGCTGGATGTCACCAGATTTGCAGCTCAGAGCCTTAAGCCACTGCGCTATACTGCCTCCCAAATTAGCTACAGTGAGGTTCTCCATTTCAAATTTGGTGCTAAATTTATAACTGACTGCAATTTTGTATTTTGGCTACTAGAGGGTGCTAATCTCAGTGGTGCCTCCAAGATGTAATCCCTGCATGGCACTGTCCCTACAGTTACAACCCCTGCCTATATTTCTAGCCACAGGTTGAGGGGTCTGGATTCGATATTAAGATGCTTTCACCCAGAATAACAATAGTGGGGTTATCTATCTAGCCTGTTATAGCCTTCTGGGAAGCTATAGCCACTTACAAACCCACCTAGTGACCTTGTACTTCTGGCAACAGTTAACCCACAGTCAGCAATTAACATTAATAATATGCACACACCCTTTACACTTACCACCAGGGTCTGGCCTTCAGCAAATCCCCTTGAGCCCCCTGTAAAAGCAAGGTTAGCAAAGCAGGTCTACACTTTTATTACGGTAACCCAGCTAATAATGTGCCCATGAGCCGGGTTAAACGTGAAACAACAATCCGATTTAGTAAGGGGGGCGTGAACAAGGAAGGGGCGAGAATTTAGATGAACGATTATTATACTGATTAGATTCAAGTTACTTTGCATGCAATTTAGTCCCAAATAATCAGTCTTACAACACTGGGTACCCAGGATGTTATATTGGCTAGCCAGAGGCATTCCCCGGGGGTGGCCACCACTGCAGCTGTTGTTGGGGCCCTTGATGGAAAGAAAAGGCAGTTAGCTGCACAACAGAGCTTTGAGTATTTGTAATCCTGGCCCGTTGGCCCAGTCTCTTGTAACCCAGAAAATCACTGAAGCAATTAGATTATACCACAGATAATTAAATGATTTGTTGCAGGGAGCTACCCTGGATTTACTCAAGCTACCAGTGGGCTGTGATGAGTCTGGCAATATGGAGACCTCATGTAGCTCACCGAAGAGCATGGGGAAGCAGGCCGACATGACACACCTCCACTTCACGGCCCTTCCCTCCAAGTGGCTGCAACCTGCGAGTTGTCTCTACGCAGGGGCTGGATCCCCAAAGCCGGTCTCTCGCTGAAGAACAGTTTCTGGTGCAGGAATGGTTGGCTTGGGTGAGACTGGCATAGGCCCAAGGCTGAATAAACAATTCTGGCAAAGTTCAGTTTGTTTGTTGGTGAAGGCCGCCAGCTGGCAACACAGTTCAGTCACTGGCAAAACAGGCCGCAATCCATGATAGACATTCAGCACATTTAACAGGAACATTAACTTGTCTAACTCTCAATTCAGTATTCAGGCTGGTTGCTGCTGCAGCAGATTCACTGGGCAAACCTCTCGATCATTAAATCAGTCTGTCACAACCTCTGGGCTGAATGCTTCACAGGAGCTTCCTTTAGGTCCAAATCTCAGGCTGTACCTTTGAATGTTTTGGAGCTTTCTGACGCAAGTAAAGGTTCCTTTTCTGATTATTCTGATTACTGCAATCAGTTAGTCCCAGGCAGGAGAACAGTAGCAGGGAGGCAAGTCAGGCCTTTCCCCACCGAATCTCCTAGGCTCCTTACCACAACTAGCTTCTCAATAGCTCAAGTTGCTCACTCTCCAAACTCCAACTCTAACTGAACTACTGTCTCTCAACAGTTCTGAGATTTCCCTTGGTTTCCAGAGTTCTGGTTGGCTGGGGGAGATGTCAGTCACAGTTTAGATGCTCCCATCAGTTCAGTTTAGGTACCAACCTAAAAACTACAGTTTTCCCTCCCACAAGGCACTTGAGCTAAAGATCCTTCAAGGCCCCTGTGTCCCACTGGCCCAAATGCTGGAAGTCCCAGATCAAACATGGTGGCTTCCATCCAGATAAACAAAGCTGCAAGAAGTCAAGTTAGAACAAACACTCTAAACATAACAGCAAGTTAAAAGTAAACAATCACAGTACTAATTCAAGCTCTCTCTGCTCTACTATCGACAGCAGAGTGGAGCAAATTAAAGCGGTGTCTAGCCAGTCGCAAGCTCTGATGCACTCGGACCTAGCTCAGACCATTTACTATACACATACAGGCTAGAGTCTTAAAGGGACAGGCACGGAGGCACAGCATGGCACTCTCTTGTAAATCAACAGGATCAAACAAACAACCTTGGATTTACTATCTATGAAGGGTGTCTGTTTGGCAGTGGGCATGGATGGAGCCCAAGAAGACATCAAGGTAAACCCCAAATTGGTGGTGAGGGGGTTACAGATAATTAGAAGATACTCTACCTAACAGTACTATTTGTGATGTGTGAATCAGTGCTCCACTTGGAGGCCAACACATCTAGTTCTAGTCCCCTTCATATCTCACCAGTACTGGGATCACAGACTGACATCACAGAAGACCACGAGGAGCAACTCATCTTCCACCAGACTGGTTTCTAGTGATGTGAAAAGTCAGGTCATAATGCTGATGGGGTATGAAGAGGAATAGCACTACACATGCATAGTGCTCCATGTATTACATCCAGTAAGACAAGGCCTATAGAAAGGCCAAAAGGATTCTGGGATGTACTGGGAGTGGGACTGATAGTAGGAGAAAAGAGGTAATACTACCCCTCTACAGATCCCTGGTGAGGCCTCACCTGGAGTACTGTGCCCAGTTCTGGAGTCCCTACCTTAGAAAAGACAATAATAGGCTAGAGACGGTGCAACGCAGAGTGACCAGAATGATTTGGAGACAGCAGGGTAAATCCTATGAGCATATCAGGACACTGCATTTGTACTCCCTGGAAACCAGAAGGGAGAGGGGCGATGTGACTGAGGCCTTCAAATTCTTCAAAGGAATTAATAAAGTGAATTGTGGGGAATTATTTAGCCTGAGTAACAACTCACAGTCACGAGATCATGAGTGGAAGCTGGCAGGCAGGAGGTTCAGGAGAGACATGAGAAAATACTTACTGTATTTACGCAAAGGGTGGTGGAGCCTGGAACAGTCTGCTAGCTGAGGTAGTAGGATCAAGCACAGTGTGGGGGTTCAAACAGGCCTGAGATAGAATGAAGGGAATAGAAATTACCTGTACCCACAGGATCAGGGAAGAAAATAGGGAAAGGTCCAGGAGGGTTAGTACCCTGGGGGAACATTAGGTTCCAAGGATGATTCCCGGGATATATGGAACTTGGGCAGACTGGATGAACCATGGATCTTTTTCTGCCATCATTGTCTAAGTTTCTAAGTTGAAAATCTTCTAATTAAGAAAAACAAAAATACTTAATTTTTGTTAATTGGGAAAGGAGGACTACACAATATTGCCTATTTTCAGTCTCGTGCCAAGGAGAGTGTGTGTGTGGGGGGGGGGTACTGAAATGGAATCAGATTATGTTGTTGCTGATATTTTTGTGAACAAGGGACATTGGGCCAGGACACTGGAAATTCCCTGACTTTTTTGGAGAAGCTCCATAGAATCTTTATCGTCCACCTAAACCACCAGAAAAGTCAAACAGGACCTCTCAGTTTGACATCTCATCTGAAGGATAGTACAGCATCCCCTTAGTACTGAGCTTGGGTGCCAGCTTTTTGTGGTATGAGTCCAATCCCAGTGTGGTACTGGAACCCACAAATGTCTGGCCCAGAGATAGCTGTGCTACCAACTGAGCCACACAGACACCTAAAAATAACAAATTCTAGCCAGAGCCGATAGGGCGGTGAAGAGCTACCAAATGACCAAAGTTATTTTCTTGTTGGTGTCATATAGTGCTGTTTAGTCACAATCATCAAAAACTGCCATGCTGCTAAATCAGTCTTCTTGAATTTATTTAGTCAGAGTAAATGCTACTGGTGTGTGTGTGTGTTCCCAGATTGTTTGCCCTTTTCCTGCAACTGCAAGGCAATTTTCCTGTGTTATCCTGTAGATTACATTTCCAATGGAAGCCACATTCCTCTGTTTTCCCTGTATAACTGATGCAAGTCTATGGGAAGAATTTCCTTGTAGATGGCTCCAAATCCTTGTAAACAGAGTTCCTTACCATTTAGTTAAAATACCTGACATTCCATACAAGCTTAGTTAAGGAGAACTGCACTAAACCTGTGAGTAATGTTTCCTGTAGAAGCTTTTTTTTCATATAGTGGGTCCCCTTCTGTTTGTGTCCCATATTTGCTGGTCTTTTAGTTAACTCATTGGATATTTATGGGTTACAGACTGCAGCAAGGTGCCATCTGAGAATTGCATGATGTCTATGTCCACATGAACCTAAGAAGTCTAAATTAGAACACAGATGCATTGTACCAACAATGTAAGTTCTTGACAAGATCACACTGTTCTAAAATTATCAATGCCAGCACTGTGTGAGTCAGAAACACTCACTGAATTTACCAAAAGGCCAGTTAAGATTAAGTAGTAACAAAATGAGAACTGGTATTTTAAAAAAATAACATCTACTATAAAAATGCATGTTTGTTGACTTAAGGCAGTTCTCCTTTGATATATTAACAGCCCAGTCTAAACTGTTCACTATTTATGGGGCTGGCAGTATAGCCTAGAGGGTAGAGTAATGTGCTATAAATCAGCTTTGTACATCCAGCATTCAGACATGGGTTTGATTCCCACACCCTCCATTTCCATACTGTGTGGCTCTGATTAAGTCACTTAATCTCCCCAGTGTTCCTGTGTTGTCCCTAGAAACAAGCACCTATGCCTAGTTGGCCTTACCTGGTTACCAAAGGAAATATATATATATATTTATTAAATTACATTTATAAACTGTAAACAAACATTAAACTCCAGTACACAGATTCCAGATCCACACAATAACCAACCTACATACTCCAAACAGAGTCCATTTAATTATTCTATCCCTCTCTGTAAATCTGTTATTTTTTTTTCCGTTTAGTTTAGTTTTACATTGACCTTCTGCTGTGTGGGAGGGAATGCTCACTCAAACAATGTAGCTGAGCCTCAGACTGTAAATCCTAGATAAGAGATGAGCAGTCTGCGTCACATGGCCCATCCTAAAGCAGGATTGTATACACACACACACACACACTTAAAAGCACTTTCTACTAGACACTTCAGATGCCAGAAACAGCAAACAAGCACAAAGCACCTCTTTTGTTCTATGTGTGCCAAGGCAGCTAGACTTAATTAACTATGTCACGCTAGTTTATGCTTACTTTTTTTGTTTGTTTGTTTAAAGAGCAAGATCCTTCAGGCCAAAAAAAGTGATGGGGCTACAGCCCCCCCCCCCGCCGGCCTGCAGTTCGTATGTGTGCCCATAGGAATAAAATATCTTACAGACTGCAGGTCCACTGTCTGTAATCTGACACTGTAGACTACAGACATCATATAATGAGTTAACCCCTAGGTTGCTGAAAGAAATAGACTACATCTATTAGACTGAGCTGGACAGATGATAGAAACAGTAGTTTAAAAAGTTTCTATTTTTTAATATCCCGAGACGTTCTGAGTCACAATACAATAACATCCCCCCCACCTTCAGATGCCTTTAACATAGAGCAGCAAATAGCAAAAATCAGAGGGGGAGTGCACTACTTTGCAGCTGTGGAGGAATACTTCCAAATGTCTAGAAAGGGAGTTCCATGAAAAGCCATTTTAGAGCTATAATCTGATTGATTATAGAAAGGCTGTGGACTAAAAAGGAACAACTGTTGTTTTTGGTGCAACTAGCTCTTTAAAAAAAACTAAAATAAGGTTATAGCATCATCAGCCAACACACTCGCTTGCCATGTGGGAGATCAGGGTTCATACACTGAGCCCAGGCTCCCACTGGGTTGGTAGGGATGTAAACTATACGTCTAACAACACAATCCCAAACCATGGCATCACTTGGCATCTCAAAGTTCTAGGAAATGGCTGCTCCCATAATCAGTATAGGGCAGACTTAGTAATGACTGTCTCTGGACAGCTGCCATCTAAGGTAAACCCAACAGCTTGTTTATAAAAACTTTTCATGTTCTCTCACACTATTAAGCAGTGATATATGTATTACTGGGACCACAGGGTGGAGGAATGGCAAGTGGGAAGAGGTAGAAATGTAAGGGTAGCATCAGGGGTGGGAACTTCTGAAGGGTTGCCTTTATTGAATAGATTTGCACCACTGTTTGAGAGGAGGGAGGGGACAGCAGGAGGTGTGGTAGGAGGTTGAGTTGTGCAAGGGCTGAGAGTAGGAATACAAGGGAAGGGAGAGGGAACTAGTCAGAGTGGGCAGGGAAGAGGAGAAAAGCAAAACAGAGTGGAGAATAGGGGCATGGAGAGAAAAGGAAAGGAAGAGGGGAAGGGAGGGAAAAGTGGAAGCAGATACAGATAGAATGGGAGGGGCAGAGTGGGAGATGGAAGAACAGTAAGTGGGATAAATTGTGGATGCGGAGATAAGTTCAGCAGTGTGCTGGGGGAGCAGTTAGTAGTGAAGTAAGAAAGGAAGGACAGAGAGCACATGTGCAGGGGATGGAAGGGTGGTAATCAAAGAGGACTCCATAATTAGGGGCATTCACTGGAGAAGAAAAAGGGACCCAAATGCAGGCAGGAGGGTGGTTTGTATGCCAGGGATGACAGCGGGGAAGGTGGGCCCAAGAATAAGGGAAACAGGAAGGTTGGAGGAAAACCTAATTTAGTTATACACATGGGAACCAGTGACCTAGCTGGAGTGTAGGCTAGTGCAAAGTAAGTTCAGGGAGTTAGGGAAGATCTGCAGAGAGGAAGCAAGTTCGCTGGCCATCTCAGAGGTGATACCAGTACCTAGGGCCAGTACAGCCAGGAAAAGAAGAATAGAGGATTTTAATGACTGGCTGAAGAATTGGTGCAGGGAGGAGATGTTTATATGTACTGGGGACTGGGAGGAGACCTGGTCAAATAAAACACTCTTTTCACCAGACACATTGCACCTCAGTAAGGAGGGCTCAAGGGTATTCAGGGATAGACTGGAGGAACACATAACCACTGCACTTAATTTAAACTACTGAAGGGGGACAAAGACTCTTAGAAGAGAAGATCAATGAACCCACCTCCCTCCCCCAGTGTGAAAGAAGAGGTCTGGAGGGAGGAGGTGGAAGGGGTAAGAAAACAGTTGGCAAAGGGTGGAGGGGGTGAGGAACACATAATAAGGGTAGGTAGGGGGTGCATACAGAGGAGAGAAATGTGAAGAGAAGAAGGGACGGGAAGGAAGGTCAGATTCTAGGTGGAGAGTTGTGTCTCTGAATGGCCAGAGTCCTGAAAACAAGAGGGACAACCTATTATTATTATTATTACTGAATTTTGCTGACCGGGTAGGCCCACTGAAACTAGAAGTCCCTTTTTCAGGGGCAGCTCAGGGGACGGGGATACAGATGGTAACCAATGGAAATTGAACCAGATTAAGCTGTTGGTGGTATTTTTAGTGAATGAGGGAAATTTGGCCAGGACACCAGGGAAATTCCCCTACTCGTCAGAGGGGCAACCTCTGTCCAAGATGGCGGACGCACCCTTGCCTTCTGAGGAGGGAGCTATGGAGGTGGGAGATTTGGTTTCTGCTCCTACCTCTGACCGAATGGAGACCACGATGCCAACAACTGATGTTTTGCCTGCTGATGTTCCTACTACAACTTTGCTGTAAGTTCTGCTGCTATTACTAAGGCTGCTATACCTAGCCCTCTGCTTGCTTCTTATGGAACTGACTTGCTGACTTGCATGCCTACAATCGACTTGCTGAAGGATTTTACTTCATCTGATTCTGAAAATCACTGTTTGACAGCATAAGAGATCCGGGAGCGTTTTGCAATGGCAGAGCACCGTTTTCCTTGTGCAAAACTGAAAATGCACAGAGATATGCAACATCTGAGAACCGACAGCACAGATGCATCTTCCACTCGGGTGGAAGCTTTTGAAGATTTACCTGACTTGTCTCCTTTCCTGCCTGTTGCTGTGACAGGCTCAGACCCGACCTGTGCGTCAGTAGCTGAAGCCCTACTGCCTGCTCCCCTGCCGCCTGCAGTACAAACAAATTTGGTTTCCTTCTCAGAACTTGCTTCCATTACATTACAGAGTTCCCCACATGGACAAGACTTCTCCACAGTTAATGCTCCCCTGCCGCCTGCAGTTCAAATGGATTCAGTTTCCTTTTCACAACCTGCTTCCATCAAATCGCAAAGCTCCCTACATGTACAAGAATCATCTACTGTCAATATTAATAAAGTGCCTACCTGGACTGTTGAATCGGCACTGAGAGGTGCTGGCTGGGTTCAGGGTACTGTACCAGGAAGTTGGAAGTCGGGTCCGTCTCCAATCCGGTTCCCCCGCCCTGAAGATTTTCCGGAGCTACAGAGCACTTCAGGCACTTCAAAAGTCACTACTGATCCCTTGTGTCTCCCTCGTGAACTGGAGCTTACACAGAACCCTGTGTTGGATTATTTGAAGGGTTCTCCACCCCAGGCTCCTTTTTCTACTATTTCTATAGAGGCTCTGGCCTCTACCACCGCAGCCCCCAAAAATATCGGGACCAAGCCATTCATATTCTTCATTTTTTAAATTTCCAATCCAGGCTGCTAAGAGACACAATGCTGTTCACCTGGCATACCTGGGGGGTTACCTGAGCCACCTGATCGAGTCTATGTGGCACGTACTCTTCTAAAGAATTCTTTTAAATTCTTTTCCCATGAAATATATGTGTTAATTCATATCTCTGGTGAAACCACGTTTGACATTAGTTTCCAAACATCTAGGGGATTGGAGCATTTTTGGTCAAAGTATACTTCTCTGCAGACTACTGCATTATGGACCCCATTTCAGCCTATTCCTCTTTCTAAACCTAATTTTAAGACGATCATTATTCTGTTTCGAAATGAGAGAGTTGAGGTGGAGGATGTTGTGTATTGGCTGAAACAGCGTTGTGACGTCCAGGGACAGCCTAAAGCCATTTTGGATACCGAGAACATTTGGACTGGGGGCTGGAAGTTTAAAGTCTTGTTACAATCTATTGATTCTGGGGTTGTACATCTGCCTAACTCTTTTTTCATAGGCCGAGATGGGGGGACTTGTTCTACCCGGGTCAGCCGAAGGCTTGCTATCGGTGTGGTGACCCTGCAAATCTTAGTAATGTATGTGATAAAATGAAATGCAACGTCTGTGGGGAATTGGGCCACGTAGGGGCACGCTGTTTGAATGAATGTAGATGTAACCTATGTGATGAACAGGGGCACACCTTTCAGAATTGTAAATGGGCTGCACATAACCAGGAATTTCACAATGGTGGAGTGGACCAGCGCTTTATTATTGCACAGGTGCAGAAGGCCCGTCTCTGGACCACCTTGGCTGTACCTCCCCCTAAAGTAGCCCAGCCCTTACTGCAGGCTTCAGTGCCTGTTGTATCCTCTGAGGTGGTACCTCAGACAGTTTCCTTCACGGATTACCCCTTGCTTGAGATTTCTCCTGTCCCTGATCCTGCCCAGTCTAATTTTCCTGTTCAGGACCCGGTCCCAGGTCCAAGTACTATGCCCCCGAGTGCTTACAAGGTCATACTGAGAAGGTCACTGAGAATAACCTCAGGTTGCACCATCTCCTGTGAGTGGTCCAGAACCCTCCCGCCCCAGTGCCCTTTATCTAATTCTTTTGAACTTCTCCAACCCTTTCTGTTGACGCTGGAGGTGAGTCGGACTCTTCCTCCATAGCTTCTTCTCTCCCTGACGGTACCACTGACTCTGAGTTGCAACTTGATACTGGCCTTTCTCAGAAGCGAAAGGCCACAGTAAAACTTAAAGGGAAGAAGGTGGTTGGGAAAAGGAAATTGTAAAATGATTTTTTTGTCTGTTTTCCTTTTTTTTGGTGCTATGTTTCACTTTGTTTGCCATACTATTAATGTAAATAGTTTATTTTTATTTAGCTTTTTGTTGACCGGGTAAGTGCACTAGACAAATCCTGCCTATTTTCAGGCACGACCCGGGGGAGGGGGATACAGATGAATGCCAACTGACTTTGAACCAGATTAAGCTGTTGGTGGTATTTATAGTGAATGAGGGAAATTTGGCCAGGACACCGGGAAATTCCCTACTCTTTTCGATAAGTGCTATGGGATCTTTAACATCCACCTGAGCTACCACCAATCCAGGCAGATGGGACCTCGGTTTAACGTCTCATCCGAAAGACGGCACCTCAGAAGTGCAGCACCCCTCTCATGCTGCACTACAGTGTCAGTACTGGGATATTAACCCAAGTGCCAGATGTGGGAACTGAACCCACAGCCCTCTGATCTCCCGGCCTCAGAGGCGAGTGTGCTACCTACTGAGCCACTGACACTGCATTCATAGTATGAAGCGTATGGCTAAAAGGAGATTGATTTTTTCCTTCCTACGGCTTTTGCCTTTGGGTTTAATTTTATTACAGGATACAAGACTTCATGCCGCACATAAGCTCCGACAAGCACAACAGGACTGGTTACTGGGTCCTTCTTTTTGGTCGATTGGTCAGGACTTTGTTCGACTGGGAATTTTAATTAATATCCAGACTTCATTTGCTAAAATTGTTTGATGTAGCCCTGGTAGGGCGCTATTATAGATTTTGTCATTGGGTCCTGTCCTCACCGGTGATAAACATTTATGCCCCTCAAATCAAAACTGAACGCATAGCTTTATTTACTTTGTTCGTCCTTATTTGCACACTTCCTTTCAGGTATTGTTTCCTGGTGACTTTAATTGTGGCCTGAGTCTTCAAGATAAGAGCTCCTTGCTGCAACAAAGAAACTGTTTTGTGATTCCCACTAATTGCAATTGGTTCGAGTCGCCCACTTAACGGACTCCTATCTCTCCTTTACTACACAACACACCCCTACCTTCCAAAAGGGTAAACTAGCCACATGTATTGATTATGTGTTTTCCTCTCCTACAGTACCAATTATTTCTGCCAAAGTTCAAGCGGTTGAGTTTTCTGATCATAAGCTGCTTTCTGTTGGTTTTGGTTCTGTTGTCTCTTCCCCTAAAGGTCCAGGTATTCGGAAATTCAACACATCTTTGTCGCAGATTCCGATGTTTATGCAGTCCCTTCTGTCCTTCATACAAGCCCGTAAATCTCTTTTTATTTGTTATGAAGATCCTGTTCAGTGGTGGTTAGACACAAAACATGATCTGGTCACTTTTTTAAAAACTTACAGTCATTTAAAATGTAGGAGAGAATACCTAGACTATTTGCAGAAGAGGGTACATTTTCAGTCATTATTAACCATAACGTACACGAATGGGCAAGACCTACCCAACAAATAAAAGTCCTACAGAATGATATGTTGACTTTCCAATTACGGCAATCACAACAACTTTTTTACCAACATAAATTCTGTACTGTTGGAACACGTGATGTTATTTGTCCTTTTGAATCTAATTCCCGTCAGACCGCCTGAAAAAATATGACGTGTCTTCTAAATTCAGAAGTGACCTTATGTTCCTCACAAACTGAGATTTGTCATATTGTAACAAAGTATACTACAGCCCTTTTTTCTCCCCTTCCTGCTGCGGCTGGTAACAGTGCGACTTTGTATAGTGGCCTTGATATCCCAGCTCCCTCACAGCTATGTCAGGACCAGGCTTGTTCTCCTATCACAGAGCAGGATTCGACATTGGCTATTTCTTCATTACCTGTACAGAGAACTCCTGGTCCGGATGGTCTCCCTGCTGGCTTATATAAGGTGCTGGGTGATCATTTGGCCCCCGAACTTACATCTGTGTTTAATTCTCTGTTAACATGTGAATCTCTTCCTTTGGAATTTACTAAGGGTACTTTAATTTACATTTATAAACAGAAAGGTGATATCCATTCTCTAGAGAATTGGCAGCCTTTATGTATGTTGAACACCGACTTTAAGCTCTTAACGAAAATTATTGTAAAGCGTTTGGTGAGGATAGCGGAGGTGGTTTTGCATCCCGCCCAATCTTGTTCTGTGCCTCAAAGGAGAATTTCTGATCATTTGATCCTCTTATGAGAATTATTTTAATATGGCTATGCAGGTCTGGCTTCTGGACTTGTTGTCTCCGTAGATCAGAAGGCTGCTTTTGATTCGGTTAGGCATGATTTTTTATGGGAAGCACTTTGTTTTCTGCATGTACCTGATGTTATGATACGCTGGGTTCGTGCTTTCTATAGAACGGCGACTGTTGTGCCTGTAGTGAATGGTTGGATAGGACCCATGATCCCCATAAAAAGGGGGGTTCATCAGGGCTGTCCTTTAAGCCCGTTGTTGCATGTATTTTTTCTTGATGTTTTGCTCCGACGGTTGAATACTAATTCTCAGATTCAGGCTATTTCTAGTTGTACCTTATGCTTGCCTTTACAAGGCGATCGCACATGCAGATGATGTTTGTTTTCTTGTAGCTGATGCAGCCCAGTGGTTCATTCTCCATGAGTGCTCTATTTTTGGAAACTTCTCGGTGCCATTTAAATTACACTAAAAGTCTGGTTATTCGGTCCGTTCAGTAACCTCCTCGGACCGACGTCTGCTACGCTTAGTTGAGGGCCTTATTCGCATTTTGGGAATTTGTTTTGGGACACAGGACTCGATTTATTTAACTGGAATGTTAAACTGCAACAAGGTAAACTTCAGGTGGCCTCCTGAACTGGGGACAGATAGGAAAAGAAACGGTTTTCTTAATTAAAAACTATTTGATCTCTACTTTCCTTTTCTGGGTTATGTATTCCCTATTCCACGACAGCTAGAAACTGCTGTCTTTAGCCTGTTTTTTCAGGCTCTTTGGGGTAGTAGGTTAAACCCGATAAAACGGAATATCACTTATTTACCTATCTCTGAGGGTGGCGTTTGTATGGTTAACCCTTTGTTATTTTTTTTCTTGTATTTTTTTCACTGCAAACCTTAGGCCTTTGTTGATTCATGCCCAAAGGGGGTGAGAACCTTGGTTTTATGACTCTTGCAGGATTTGGTTTCATCAGTGGGAAACTAATTCCTTAACTGTGTTGAGACAAACTGTTGGTATACCAACTTACGTAAAACATATGTTTTTACATCTCAAATAATGGAAGGTGTCTGTTCAGATGTTATTAAACCAGTCACATAAAGTTTTATATACGAAATTACTCCTGACGGTTTGTGCTGTATCAGTACCCTTTGATAAGTGTTCTGGTCAACACCTCTCTTCCTTTTTGTTATTGTGGAGATGTAAGAGGGTTCCAGCCAAAATGTGGGATTTTCATTGGCTTTCATGCCATGAAAAGATTAATGTAAAATCGAATCATAAACATAAGCAGTACCAAGTTAGAATGTGTTCTCACTTATTATGTATTACAGAACTTGAAACTATCCCTCATTTATTTTTTGACTGTTCCTTTATCAAAAATTGGTGGTCGTTTTTGGCACAGGCATGGGATACCCCCTTGCTTCAGTCAGTTACTTATTTGAATCTTGTATACAGGGTTTTTTCTCCACAGTGGTCAAAATGGCACCAGGACACTTTGAACCTTGTTTTTGTCTGCATTAAATGGAATATTTGGATGGTGCGTTGCATGTTTTCTTTACAGCAAAAGGACTGCTCCTATTTGGAGCTCAAAAAAAAGATTGTACAAGATTTAAAAGAAATTTATGAGCATGGACGTATTCTATACTCAGATATGACTCTTTTGGAACTTTGGAAAGCTCTTCCTTGGATCACTGACTCTGATTTTGCAGTTACCTGAATGATTGTATAATACTTATCCTGTTTTTCCTTTTTTTTGTATTATGCTTTGTGTACTATTGTACGATTTTTGTCTCAATAAAACTTTCCCCTACTCTGTTGGAGGTGGACGTTGAGACGCTGTGCTCACTGAATCAGAGTGTGCTGAGGCATTGAGGAGTGAGGACGTGTGGAAGGCTGAGGTGCTGATCACCTCCTTGGCCTTTCTTCTTCTGTTAGTGATCGATATGGCTTCGGATGAGTTTTTGGAAGAGACTGCTTCTATCAAGCTAGCTCAAGTATGTAATACTGAAGATCCTACCTTTGTGCAAATGGAGTCTACGCTTGGTATGGCTGTTACATCGAAAGATGAAATTCATCAATAGTTAGCCCAGGATGAGAGTCGGTACCTGGCGATATGGAACCGCTTGATGCAGGATTTGGAAAGTGCATGGGGCTCTAGTGGGGAGGTACAGGAAGAAGAAGTGGTGCTCCTTCCTCGATGTGATGACCCAATGCAAGTTGTTGTGACTGGAGAATCTGATATGGCTCAATCGGTGGATTCTGAAACAGTTCTTTCCCCCCTGGCTCTTTCAGACAGCGCAGTGAGTACATTTTGTTCAGGCTCTATGCCTATGGAGTCTGCTGCCTCGCATTGTGATTTGACTGCTTTACACAGCTCTCCTCTGTGTTCTAAGCCTGGTGGTGCTCTTTTCTCATCCCAGCCTACTGTTTTGGAAACCCCTATACTTGGGCATGACTCTGCACAACAGTGTTTTGTCGCTGCTTGTACAGTTGATACTTGTTTATCTGCTGATCTTCAGCAGTTTGATTTTTTTCCTTGCCAGCTTCTCAAATTAGTGCTATTCCTGAAAGGAATGTTGAGGCTCCTGAGGCATGGGTTTCCCAGGCATTGGAAGCAGCGGGATGGGTTAAGTCTCCTGATGGTACAGGGTGGGATGCAAACCTTGTATCCTCAGCTCCTGCCAAGCTTTTTGTGGATTCTGAGCAGGCTGCTCTATCCTCTGTTTCTCTCCCATTGGGTCAAGGTTCCCCTGTAGCACAATCTCAACCCTTTGCTGTGCACCCATCTAAATCTCTCCTAGATCATAGTAAATGCTTAGAAGGGGAATCTTCTTTGTTGGAACCCCCCCAGAGGTCTTTCAGCCTACTACTCAACATTTGTCCCCAGCAGGTCCTGCTGCAGTTCTTATGGAGCCTGTACCTGCATCAGCTACTGCACCTTCAGTATGGCATACAGGCATCAAGGAAAATCTTTTTCCTGCTACTTTTGGGCTTTCCTCTGAACCAGCAGCACGGCGTAATGCGGTGCGTTTGAAGTTAGGGGTCCTGTGTCTGAGGTCCCTAACAGACAATTTGTTGGCCGGGACTTATTGAAGGGGAGTATGAAGTTCTATGCCTATGAGATTTACGCTCTCATTCATATGCCTGGAGATTCTGTTTTTGACATCAGTTTTAAACATTCTGCTGGTTTAGATAGGTTTTGGAAACAGTTTCAGCTTCTTAAACATACTCCCTTATGGAGTCCCTTTATTGCTATTCCTTTGACTAAACCTGTCTCCAAGAAAATTACAGTTATGTTTCATAATGAAGGAGTTAATGTAGCAGATATTACTTATTGGTTACAACAGCATTGTGTAGTTAAAGGACATCCGGAACCTATCCTGGATGATGAATGCTTTTGGACTGGGGGATGGAAGCTTTTGGTAGATTTAAGATTGGAAAATGGCTTAACACAGCACCTGCCTAATTGTGTCTTTCTGGGGAGGGACAGGGGGGTAATTTTTTATCCAGGTCAGCCATGGGCCTGTTATAAGTGTGGGGTTTTGGGTCACCTAAGTAATGTTTGTGATCAGCAAAAGTGTGGCCTATGTGGTGACTTGGGACATATTGGCGCACATTGTAGGAATCCTCCTAAGTGCAATTTATGTGATGAATTGGGTCATACTTTTCGACTCTGCTCTTGGGCTTCCCACAATAGTATGGATCCAGCTATTACTGCAGAACAGGATGTATATGTGGCAATGGCCCAGAAGGAGGGCCAGAAACTTCAGGCTTTAATTACTCATCCCCAGGCCTCTCCTTTGATCCCCCCCAAACCTTTGGTCCCTTTAGAAACCCCTTCTGCCTCTATTGTAGCTGTTTCTTCTGAGACTTTTCCTGTGTTGGAATTGGAGCCAGCTTCTGGTTTATCAGTTCCAGATATTCCTGTGCTATCTAAAGTGTTGCAAGTAGAAGATCCTACTGAAAGTGACATGGATCAGGGTCCCCTTTCAGGCCCCTCTAATCCTATGACCCTATCAAACAAGCCTCCTCCAGATGTGCAGCAAGAGGCCCCTTTTCATAGAATGACTCGCTCCAAAGCTAATAAAGCTTTGTTGGGCACTTCTATTGATTTTGACCCTCTTCCTTTACAAAACACCTACACGCCATTGCAGGATCATGAAGAAGAAGAAGAAGATGATGGTTTGGCATCAGATATTTCTTCAGTGACCTCTTCCCATACAGACACAATTTTAGACCTTGGTGTCTGTGATAAACCCAAGCCAAAGAAATGAAAGAAGAGGAAATTATGTGTCTTTGGTGGCATAGTCTGTTTTCTTTTCTTGTGTTTTCCCATCTCGTTCAACATCTTTATTCATGAATAAAGGATTGGTTCTGCTTACCATTAATGTTAATAGCATTAAAAATTCCCGCAAAAGACCAGTAACTTTTGCTAGTCTAAGGGAATGTCAGGGTGATATATTATTGTTGCAAGACACTAGGTTACATTCCTTGTTTCAACTGAAAGCAGCTGAAAAATATTGGAGATGGGGTATTTCCTTATGGTCACTCAGTGAGGATGTCTGTGATGGGGTGGGTATTTTATTTGCTGATATTACTATTTGGATTCTGAAGGTTTTTGATATTTTTCCGGGAAGAGCACTGTTGGTGAATTTTGTTTATTCAAACTGTGTATATCGTTTAATTAATGTCTATGCTCCCCAACAAAAGGCTGAAAGGGCAGCTTTATTTAAGAGTATCTCTCCATGTCTCCATACGTCTAAACTGGTATTGTGGGGAGGTGATTTTAATTGTGGCCTGGGTTCACAGGATTGGGGTAGGAAGACTCAGAAAACTTTTTGTGATACTAACATGCTTAATGAGGTGCTTACATGTAATAATCTGGTTGATGTTTATATTTTACATATTTCCCCGTCTTTAAGGGAGTTTTGTCCACCCGAATAGATTTTTGGTTTGTATCTCGCAGACTTACCTGTTCGGAGGTTGCTCTTTTGCCTATGGAAACTTTGGATCAATTGGTTGTACAACTTTGAATGGGCCTGTATCAGCAACTTCCTATGGGCTGAGTTTACTGGAAGCTCAATGTGGGTTTATTGTCTGATGCTGTCACTGTGGGTCAGGTACATGACTTATTTGCTGCACGTGCTGACCTTTGCTTTCTATATGATAGTTTGATTGAATGGTGGGAGGATATTAAGTTAGACTTGAAATTGTTATTTCTTCATGTTTCAAAACATCAAGCTAGCGGTCATTATTTAGAATATTTAGGATATAGGGCTCAATACATTAAGCTTCTGGGTCAGGTGTCTGTTTCAGATGATTCCTCTTTATTGAAACTTCAAGATATTAAACTTAAAATGTGTAATTATTTAAAATCCAGAGAAGATAAGAGTTATTCCCAGCAAAAATATCTGGTTTCTGGTACCAAGCAACAAGTGAATCCCTATGATTTTTCCTCACAGAGTTCAGAATGGTTTGGTATGTCTGTTTTGAAGGATACTGATGGCACACAGGTGCATGATGTGAGGGATCTTTGTCATGTAGTCCAAGCTTTTGTTACTTCTAAATTTCAGGATGTTCCTCCAGCTTTACCTAGTTCTTTTCTTCATGATTTAGGTATTCCTTCCCTATTACCTGCAGATCGAGAGACTTTGGAGTCCCCTATATCTATAGAAGAAATTTCATTAGCTATTGCTAAATTATCTATTCGTACTACCCCAGGAATAGATGGTATTCCTAATGAATTTGATAAATTTTTTTCTGATAGTGTATTACCTTGGTTACAAGTCCTTTTTTAGTCTATTTGGTTGGAAAATAGGCTTACTCCTAGTATGAGTAATGGGATTATGGTTTTTCATTATATAAACAAAGGAGATTCTAAACAGCTCTCGAACTGGAGATCTATTAGTCTTTTGACTTCTGATTATAAGATTTTGGCCATGGTTTTAACAAATAGACTTTCTAAGGTAGCAAGGCACCTGCTTTTTTCAGCGCAGGTGTGTGCAGTTCCTGGTCATAATATTGTACATAATTTGAATTATTTACGTGAATTGGTTGAGCAAGGTCTGTTTAATTCTCTGTCTGGTTATCTTTTGTCCCTTGATCAGCAAACTGCATTTGATGCCATTCGTCATGAGCACATTTGGGCGGTTTTAAAGTTTTATGTTATTCCTGCACATTTTATTAATTTGTTGGTTATTATGTATTCTGAGTCACTGATTACTCCCTTGGTGAATGGGTATTTGGGTGTCCCTATATATCTTAATATTGGAGTGTGGCAGAGGTGTCCTTTAAGCCCTCTGTTATTTGTTTTTGGGCTTGATCCTGTTTTACGGCGAATAGATGCGGATTTACAGGTGGTGCCTATTTCTTTGGTAAAGAGTGGTGTATTTCATAAAGTTTTGGCGTATGCTGATGATTGTATATTTACTGTGGCTGATTTAGATTCTGGTATAAGAGTTCTTCAGGTTTTTCAGGAATTACAATTGCTACTGGTATACAGATTAATTTTTTGAAAAGTAGGCTATTGGTGTTAGACTCTGCTCTAATTTCAGATTCATTTGCAATACCGATAGTTCAGGGTAATGTAAAATTACTGGGTATATATTATGGCACTTCTATGGCCTCTCAATGTAATTGGGATATGGTCTTTGATATAGCTCAGCAGATGGTAGCTAAGTGGCAATCATGGAAGATGTCATGGAAGAAAAGGGTATTTCTTCTCCGCTCTTATATTACTCCAATTTTTTTGTATGTCTCACATGTGTTTCCTCTTCCTTTCAGTATGCATACCAAGATTATGGGCCTCTTTTTTTCCTTCTTATGGGGGAGTCGGTTAAATCCTGTTAAACGAGCACATACGTACAGGGCTTGGAAGTCAAGAGGCCTTAATATGATACAGCCTTTAGTGTTTTTTGGGGGGAATTTTTTTTATAGTACCATTCGTCCGATGTTACTGGATAATGATGGTATGGGAACTTTGTATATGAGTTTATGGGGAACAGAATTCCTAACAGCCTGGGGTAGGGGTAAATAGCATCAGTCAGAAAAATTACTGCCAGATTATGTTTGAATAACTTTAAAATATATCAGATTGTGGAAAATTGAACTTCTTTGGTTTATTTCACATGAAAAAAAATCATTCTATACTCATATTGTAAATTCTTGTTTTTTTGAAGATCCTTTGTTTATGGTTCCTACTACTGTAAATACTGATTTGTTACTGGCTAGTATGATTGATCCCAGAATCCCAAAAAAGATGTAAGATGTTGTTTGGCTTTGTGGACACCAGAAGCTTAATGTACGAAATAATCAAAAACATAAGCAGTTAGGTGACAGGTATTGCTATGAACCATCTTGTTCGGGGTGTCTAAAAACTATACATCATTTGTATTTTGATTGTTTTCATGTGCAGGGTTTATGGTCTACATTGGCCATCATGTGGGGCAAGTCATTGTTTCAATTTATGACATATGATATTTTAATTCTGGGACAAATTCCCACAGAGTGGCATAAATGGCATCAGAGCACAGTCTTTGTAATTTTGGCCTGCCTTAAATGGGCCATATGGCATGCTAGATGTTTACGATGTCTTCAAGCTAAAACTGTCCTGATTCAAGATTTTTTTTAGCATTCAGGCTGATTTGGATAATTTATATGAGCATGAGTTTCATACTCTGGGGTCTGACGTAGGGCATCGTTTATGGCATCATATTGGGTGGGTGGGGTAGTTCCTTTTTTTGGTGTTTTTCTTCCTCATGAATGATAGTTATTTGCCTCTAACTTTTCTTGATTTATGTTTATGTTTTTCTTTTCCCTTGTATTTCATTTCTTTTAGGTTATGCTTATTTGATGTATTCCGTTTCTCTTGTTTTCTGTATTTATCGCTTGTATTTTGTTTTTGATCTTTAATAAAAATTTCCCCTACTCTGCTTCCTGTGAGCAGGGGGGACCCATTTTCCTGTGGGACCAAGATGGCGGAGGAGGAAGTTGTGTATTTGGTGGAAGAGAAGGCCTCTCCTTTCACTGCATCACAAGAGGAGGCCCTTCAAGAGGGTAAAATCGAAGCAGAACAAGAAGAGATTTATCATGAAGCAATGGGATTTTCAGAGGATGATCATCACAGTGAGCGTTTTATTTTCCAAACTCAATCTGTTGTTAAAAGAGAAGATGCTGTAATAGATGTACCTGGACTCCCTGTAACTTTAAATGAAGTAAGCTTTAAGAATGTAAAAATCTCTCTTGAGGCAAACCTATTACCTGATAAAAGTGATGTCTCAGGAATTGATTATGCCAGTAAAATGGAGATTCAAAGGCCTAAAATAAGCCTACAATCAGCAGGATTGTCTAACACGGTTGACTCAGTTACAGCAACTGAAAAAGATGTGGAAACTAATAAAAAGGCTGGCAGGAGTATCGCACAAGACAGCGAGTGCCTAAAGCCTTCATTACCTAAAAATGTGATTTCACAGAAAAATATTCCTCAAATGGCAGGGGAAGGAGTTGATTCTGTCAGTAAAACAGGTAGTCAAAGGCCTAAAATAAGCCTACAGTCTGCAGGAGTGTCTAACACTGCTGACTCAGTTACAGCAACTGAAAAAGACTTGGAAACTCATGAAAAGGCTGGCAGGAGTATCGCACAAGACAGCGAGTGCCTAAAGCCTTCATTACCTAAAAATGTAATTTCACAGAAAAATATTCCTCAAATGGCAGGGGAAATTCTGAACAAAGAATCTACGAACCCTCTGAGTGTCAACAGTACCGCTTTTGGAGGACAGCCAAAATTGACAAAACAAGTCGGTTTTGTGTTTAAAATGCCGGTACAGCGAGACCTGCCTTTAACAGCTGACAGCATGGTTATCTATCAGAAGGAAGGAAGGAGCGCAACAAGCAGGAGTGACAGAATTTTGTTTTACTCAGCGAGATAAATCTTTAAGTCAGACTACTGATGTTTTTACTATTGCACCGCCTAAAGATCTGCAGTCCCAGATCCCAGATATAAGAGTGGAGCCTAAAGATAAACAGACTTGCGAATTCACCGCTTCATGATGGAAACTGGTCATCACATAAAGCGATCTTAGAGGCGGGCTGGCAGATAACAGCTTCAGGATCCTGGACACCAGACCCATGATGGGATCCCTTCTTTAATTTAACTTCTACTCCAGACTGGAAACCAAATACTAAGGATAAGCACATTGTTAACATTGCCCCAGAAGTTAATATAAGTGAAAGTACAAAGGGGGAATCCAAGGTTCTATTAAACTCTGCTGTTCTTAAAAACGATACAATAAATTCAGAGGGTGATCAAGAGCAGTCTAGTTTAAAAGTAGATCCTAGTGAAAGTAAGAGTGCGCTTCCCTCTCTGGGTACACAGAAACCTTTAATGTCTGATCTTTTTTCACATTCAAAAAGAGAAGCTGCACCAAGGTGAAATGCAGTGCGTATTCACTATAAAGGGGGATTGACTGAGCACCCTGATAGGTATTATATAGGAAAATGCTTAATTAAAGATTCCCTCCACTTTTCTCCTAGAGATGTCTTTGCATTCATCAACATCTCGGGAAGATAACTACGATATTAGCTTCCAAACATCCTATGCCTTAGACCTATTCTGGGAATGCTATAATCAGGTTAAATTCTCCCCCTTATGGACTCCCTTTTTAATAATTCCCCATACAAAGCCTCTGATTAAATTTGTCACGGTTATGTTTAGGAATGAGGGAGTCCATGTGGAGGACATAGCTTATTGGTTGGGACAAAAGTGTGAGATATTGAGTGAACCTGAACCAGTTCTAGATACTGAACAATTTTGGATGGGATGGTGGAAGTACAAAGTTAAATTATGACAAATGGACACAAGAATAAAACATATTCCTAATTCCTTTCTGTTAGGCAGGGATAGGGGGGTTTGTTTTTATGGGGGTCAGCCAAGAGCCTGCTACAAATGTGGTTCTAGAACTCATTTATCAAGTATTTGTGATCAGCCACGCTTCGATAATTGTGGAGAAATAGGCCATGTAACTATGCGATGCATGAATCATACTAAATGTGACCTTTGTGAAGGGTTTGGACATGTTTTTTGAGAATGCCCCTGGGCAGCAAAGAATAAAGCTTCTTGCATAAGCCCAGATCTATTGATTCAGCAGGCCCAGGAGGCCTCTTCTAAACAGGAGAAAGGCCCTGAAAGTATGGATGTAATCCAACTGCAGGATGTTATGAGTAACACGAAAACTACTAAACCCCGTGTCCCCTTAATTGATTTAGTAAAATATGTTACTGTGGGTAAAAAAACTGATCAGGTGGTAAATAAAACAGAATTAACAGAAGGTTCTATCAATCCGGAGGTACTTATTCCTGTTTGTTATGGTGAACCTGAGAAATCTGATAAGTCTGACAATCCCCCTATTGAAAATGTTCCACTCTCTCCTTTACTACCAAGATCTTCTCGGAATCAGAGACCAAAATCCTCTCCCTCAACTACTAGTATTGAAACACAGAATTTTTATGCAGCATTATTTACTAACTGGGGTGATTCAGAAATGGATATAGCTGAATCCGATTCTCAGAAGTCAGTGCCGGAAACTGATGGCTTAACTGCAGAAGAATATAAGGGAAAAAAGAAGAAAAAAAGGAAAAAATAAAATAGTGTGGTTTTAGTCACTTCATGATCATGGTAGCACAAAAATGGGGGTCTTTGAATACTCACAGTATTCTGAATAATATTAAACGTCAAGCACTGTTTCAGTTTATTCATGAGAATAAAATCTCAGTATGTTTTTTTACAAGAAACATGGATGTTTCCCTTAGTACAAATTTCTACTTTTAAAAGGGATTGGCCATGCTGACCATCATATTGGTCTTTTGGAAGGGATAATGCCGATGGAGTGGGCATTTTGTTTAATTCTTTTCTTTTTTCATTTCATAAATTGATAGATCTAATACCAGGAAGGGTATTGATTCTGGATGGAAAATGGGATACTTGGGACTGTAGATTTATTAACTTATATAACCCTCAAACAAAATCATAAAGAATTAATTGCATGAAAGCAATACAGCCATATTTAATCATGTCAAGAATAATCCTTTGGGGTGGGGATTTCAACTGTAGTTTGATAGAAAAAGGGCTCACCAATAAAAACATTTACTGTGATTCGCATTTATTAGAGGTAATAATTAAAACCTCAGGGTTCACTAATTGTTTGCAGTATAGGCTTTCTGGGCCTAGTTCTACCTACATGAAAGGAAAATATAAAAACCACCATTGATTATCTATTTATTTCAGCTGAAATCTCTTTTGGAATTTTTCAAATAATACCAGTTGAATTTTCAGACCACTTATTATTACTTTATTCATTTGGTAATTTAATTTCAGTACCAAAATGATCACTTCGATGGAAAATAAATACCTCTATACTAGGTAATAGTTTTGTGAAATCTGCAGTGTCACAACTTTTAAAAGCAAGACTATCGGTTGCACTTTTATATATTGATATGGGAGAATGGTGGAGGGAAACTAAAGCAGGCTTAAGTAGGTGGTTTAAGAAATACGGATCTGCTCAAAAAAACCAATAATTTATTTACATATTAAAGCTAAGACAATTACAGTTTCTAATATCAAAGGCTAATACCGCCAGGTATGACTGCTCTGACCAAATAGAGAATCTTAAATTCAAGATGAAACAAGTACAATATGATAGGGCAAGAGCATTACAGGCCCTGTTCTCAAATAATACTCAAAAATTAAAAATAGGAGACCCTTTCGAAATGTGTAAGAACTTAAAAGAAACTACTCATATGGAATTCTTAGTCTCAGAAGGCCAAAAAGTGGTATCCAAAGCAGAGATTAATTCCATTATAGAATCTCATCATGAAACACTGAACCCTTCTTCTTCAATTAAGATAGAAAATGTCAGAACTTATCTAGACTCAATTAATTTTTCTCCTTCACAAAAAAAAAAAAATAAAACATTACTGGAACCCTTTTTAGAATTAGATGTTGAAAATATAATCCAGAATCTCAAAGAAGGAGTTTCTCCAGGTATAGACGGTCTTCCTTATGCATTATATAAAATTTTTAAAAAATAATTTTCAACCAGCTTATTTTTAGCTTTTCAATATATTATGATGAGTACAGGAGTGCCTTCTGAGTTTACAGATGGCCTAATTATACACATTTATTAATCAGGAGATAAAGGGGACATAAGAAATTGGAGGCCCATAACAATTTTGAACTCAGATTATAAAATATTCGTAATGTTTTTAAATAACAGAATGAAAATTTCTGTAGAAAAAATAATGTCACCTTTCCAATATTGTAGTATTCCTAACCGAAGAATACAATCAGCCCTTATGATTATTAGAGATGTTATTAAGTATCTTTCATTCGAAGGAAAAACTGGGTGTCTGATATCTGCCAACCTGGAGAAGGCTTTTGATAGGGTTAGCCACACTTACTTATTTCAGGTTTTATGGTTTTTTGGATTTCCACAACAGATTGTCATTATTATTAAATCCTTATATACCTCAGCTACAGTGTTTCCCTTTATTAAAGGACGTAAAACCAAATGGTTTACACTAAAATCAGGAGTTTGTCAGGGTATGTCCACTAAGCCCTCTATTATATGTTTTATCATTAGAACCACTCATTCAATCTTTGACGGTAATACCTAAGTGGATAGGAATTGGTAGAGATCATCCTAATTCTCATCTTCATTATTCAAGCATATGCAGATGATGTATGTATATTTTGCAATAATTATGAATCTCTGCATATTTTCCTAGCAGAATTTAAATTATTTGCAGCAGTGTCTAATGCTAAAATTAATCTACTCAAAACTAGGAGTTTGATTATGGGGGCTGGATGTCATCAGACATTTCAATATAACAAAATTACATTATCTCCAGAACCCCCTAAATGTATTAGGTATTTCTTTTTGCCCTCAAAATCTTCCTGAAAAAATTGGGACAATGCATTAGTTAAAATAGAACTTAAAGTTTCTTTTTTTTTAAACTTGTCTTTTTATTTTTAGGCATCTTAAACATGGTACATAATTTATCAGTTACAGATAGGTACATCTCTCATTCTTAAGACAATAGGGAAGCAAAATATAAAAAGCATCTTTATTATCATAACAATTTTTAAGAACTTAAAGTTTCAAGATGGAAAAGTTATAAATTCTCCAAAGCTAAACGTATACAAATCATCAAACAGTTTATTATTCCCTGTTTGCAATATGTGGCTGTGCTTTTCCCTCTTCCTACACAGTATGAGACCAGACTTTATAGTTATTTTTTTCAACTGTTGTGGGGTAAAAGAGTAAATCCAGTAAAGAGTTATTTATTTATTTATTTTATTTTTATTTATTTAGTTTTTGTTGACCGGGTAAATGCACTAGACAAATCCTGCCTATTTTCAGGCACGACTCGGGGGAGGGGCATACAGATGAATGCCAACTGACCTTGAACCAGATTAAGTTGTTTGGTTGTATTTTTAGTGAATGAGGGAAATTTGGCCAGGACACCGAGGAAATTCCCCTTTCGAGAAGTTCCATGGGATCTTTAATATCCACCTGAACTACCACCAATCCAGGCAGATGGGACCTCGGTTTAATGTCTCATCCAAAAGACAGCACCTCAGAAGTACAGCACCCCTCTCGTGCTGCACTACAGTGTCAGTACTGGGATATTAACCCAAGTGCCAGATGTGGGAACTGAACCCACAACCCTCTGATCTCCCAGCCTCAGAGGCGAGTGTGCTACCTACTGAGCCACTGACACTGACATTTTACTTATCTAAACATCACTAAAGGAGGATTAGGTATGATTGAGCCCATACTTTTTTTTTATTCCCTTTTTTTTACTCAATCTATAAAACAATTGATCCTGAGACCAGAGAGTAGAGACAGTATTTGGACTTCATTAGTGCTAGATTGATACTTTAAAGCCTGGGTTAATCTAGCCCCTAAATTAAATTTATGTGGGAAACACAATGGTTGATAATGTATGGGAAATTAAACATAAGAGGCACAGCCAAATACAAGGCAAAAGAAGAAAGGAATTGTCCTTATCCAGAATGCATTAACCAAGAAGAAACTATGGAGCATTTTTTCTACACTGTTCTTATGTAACAAAATTATGGGTATATGCTGCCAAAAAGTGGGATTTGTCATGGCTGAAATGTATGAATTATGATATTCTGGTTATAGATATATATCCCCCAAGCACGGCCCATCTTAGTAAAAATACTGTAGGGCCCAGATATTCATACTGCGCCATGCTGTGGCGCATGACTGGGTCACAGCGCAACTTGGCTGCGCAGGGGCGTTGACTGGGCAATATTTAATGGAGCTGCACCATGGCACAGCATAGTTGAATATCGCACCCTGGCCAACCATAGTGCACATGGCGCAGTTGCACTGCGCCAGCGCAAGTGACCAGAGTGGAGCAGGGGGATGCGCTAGCGCAAGTTCAGTTGTGCCATGTGCAGCAACCACGATATTCAAAAGTGCACATGCAAATGGGGCCATAATGTATGCAAGGTGCAAATGGGGCCATTTGCATGTCATTATGGCCCATTTGCATGCAGGTGCGCTGATCTCTGACAACTTGCACATGGCACCCTGCCAGACAGCAGCCATCAGGGACTGACACCCCCTGCACAGCACGGCAATGTGCCCCACAGCCCGATCACAGGCTTCAGTATATATAAAATAATGTTCTATATCCCTGGTGGTCCAGTGGACCGCTGTCAGCCTGATCACGGACATGTGTAAAAATAAAAGAATCCAATATCCCTGGTGGTCCAGTAGACCGCTCTCAGCCCGATCGCGGGCATGTGTAAAATAAAAGAATCCAATATCCCTGGTGGTCCAGTGGACCGCTTTCAGCCCGATCGTGGGCATTTGTATAAAATAAGTATGTCCACTATACCTGGTGGTCCAGCGGATCCCCTTCCCCACCTGCCCATTGATCCCCACCGCCCACTCCCCCCGGCCAGCAGCAGGTGGCAGCACCCCACCTGCCTGCCACCCCACCGCCCACCAACTAACACCATAGGTAGGGCTGTATGCCCATTGGTCCACAGCGTGAGCCAATGGGCATGTAGCCTGTACTGTACTACACATTCCAGATATGTGAATGGACCCATATTGGATTCTTTTATTTTACAAATGCCCGTGATCAGGCATGGGGTGGCTGCCAGGTGCAGCCAGAGCTCGGGTGGCCACTCACAGATGGCAGCTGCCGTGTTGCGCCCTGCAATAAGGCAGCTCACCTGTGGTTGGCCAGCCGTTGTTCCTTTTTTTTGATCAACTCTGTATGGCGCAAGTAGGGTTAAGATGAGGACTCAGCACATCCCGGCTGAACATCCGGATGTGCAGAGTATGCATGGGCATGCCCCCTACCTCAGCCAAGATAAGACATTGATGCGCCCGGGCGCATCGATTTGTGCCAGGCACAATTCTATTTGAACATCAGGCAGGCGCATCAGTGGGTTGCGCCATGTGCAACCCTTTTGAATATCTGGGCTAGGAGTATTGTTTGGATGTTTACGTTTTTCTTATGGCAGGTGAGGTGTCAATGGGTTATTTATCCAAAAAAAAGGGTTCTATATGAGGGGTTTTGCCAAATGGTAGCTAAAGAAATGTATAAAGTGTATCTCAAAGATGTCCAAATGTATAACTCAAGTAAAGTATTAAAATGGTGGAAAGGATTTACCCATATAAATAAATTTAAATAATAGGCTTTTGCTTAATCCACACAGTATGAATACCTATTAGCTTTTGTTAATTTCCTTTGATGTTTCTATAAAAGATCTCTGTATTTGATTGTATTATGATATTACTGTGAATTTGTTTTCTTCTGAGTTATACTGTATATTAATTTATTTTATTTTGCCAATAAAAACTCCCCTACTCTTCTGTGGGGGTGCTGTTGCGCAGCAGAAGAGATGGAGATCCCCAGCCTGGTTGTGGATGTTGAAGGAGGAGAACATTTTGCTGGAGCTCTGGAGCTCTTGGGTGTCTCACCTGTTTTGTCTGAGAAGATTAAGTCAAGTGAAGCTCAAGATACTGCTCTAGATGCTGAGGATTTAGAAGATGTATTACCTAAAGATGTGGAAGAGCCTATTGAGGCTGATGTTCTACAGCATAAACTGGAAATGAAGAAATCCCAGTTGTTGGCTATGATTACAATAGCAGATCGTGATTTTGCGCTGTGCCAAAAGATGTTAGAAGATGAGAAAAAGAAGAGAAAACAATCCAGGACAAGTCCTTTATCTCCAGGACATAAGCAGTCTCTGGTGGGTAAGCTGTTTGATTACCCTCTGGAGCCACGGCTTGTTATGGACTCAATGGTAGATGTGGATTTGGGACCTATTCACGGAGATTCAGTCTCTACTGAGCCAACTCCTGACTGGACCACTGGAGATGTGTTGCAGAGGGCTGGTTGACTTCTAAAAAATGGAATCTGGATACCCGATCCAGCCATTCCCTTGCCTGGGTCCCAAGAACGAGAACCTTTGACTGTCTGTCTATCTGTACCTGAGGTGGGAGGTCTATTGCATCTTCCAGTTGTAGCAAATTCTAAGTCCTTAGAAAACCCATTGGTGACTGTGCGGCAGCATGAGACTGAGGTTGGGCTTCTGTCTACACTAGACGCTGCTTCTCCGGTCCCCCTTGGTGTGCCTACAGGTTTGGAAAAAAATGTATCATCTTGGGTTCCTTCTGTGAATATTCACCCTGTTGATGGTTCCCAGGTACCTGTTGCTACTTCGGTAATCCCTAATTTGAATACTCCTCTTCCTCTTGTATTGGAGGAAGACAAATCGAGCTCGCAACCAGGGCCTTCTGTTTCTAGATCCTATGCTGGGCTCTTTCAAAAGCCTGCTGAGTCTGCTAAACGCTGGTTTCCGGTTCGCATCCACTATTGGAATAAGGCGCAGGTAGTCCCCAATAGGCTCTGGGTCGGCAAGACTTTATTAATGGACAGCATGAGGTTCACACCAGTGGAGGTATATGCCTTTATACACTCCCCGAGTGATCATAACTACGATATTAGTTTTTGTTCAATGCAGCTGCTGGACAAATTTTGGAAAATTTATTACGAAGTAAAGGATTCTGACAATTGGCAGGAGTTTTTAGCTATTCCCATTACAAAACCTACTATAAAGACTGTTACGGTTTTATTCCGCAATGAGGGTGTTAATGTTTCTAACATTATATTCTGGTTAGAGAAAAGATGTACACTGCTTGACCATCCCAAGCCTATATTAGATGACAATGGTTTTTGGGCAGGAGGGTGGACTTTCCGTGTGCAGCTACCGCATATGGATACAGGCATACAGCACTGTCCCAGTTCATTTTATTTGGGTTGGGACAGGGGTATTATTTTCTGTGCGGGTCAGCCGAAAAGCTGTTACAAATGTGGCTCATTGGATCATTTAATAATGATTGTGATCAACTGCAATGTTTTGGTTGTGGGTTACTGGGGCATACAGTGTGAGGCCCCTCCACTTTGTAATTTGTGTGGGAATTTGGATCATTCCTTTTCTGTGTGCCCATGGGCTACACATGATAGGGATGCGGCTTCTGACCAGGAGTTTTTTTTTAAGTCAGGCAAAAGAAACTTATGAAATGCCCCCTACTCCTAGAGATTTTGGATCTTGCGGGAGACGGAGAGGGCGGGGTTCAAGAAGCAATATGGGAGATAGGACCCAAACTACTTTACTTGATCCTGTGATATTGCAGGATGCTTCTGTATCAACCCTTAATCGACCTGTTAGTGAGACTTGTTGCACAGCTCCTAAGTCAACTTCCTTGGAGACCCAGGCAACTCCTTATGCTACCCCACTAGGATCTCCACGGAGGGGTGGAGGATTTTTTCCTTCTAACTCCTCTACTAGCCAACCTTTGGGTACTTCTGCTATGGATTGTCATTAAGACCATTTAGAATCCCCCCTTTCAGCTTTGAATGACGAGGTTAGGGTTGAGATGGGTACTACGGGTGTGGGGCACTTGAGTGTCCCTATTTCCCCCTTTGCAGTTGTTCAATAGATTTGCCCCCTTTGAATCCTGGGGGGGAACAAGTTGATTTAGAGAGCCCTATGGACGATGTTGAATGCTCCTCACCTCTGGTTACTGAGTCGATGGTGGTAGGGGATGTTTGTACTTCTCAGACACCCTGAGTTTTTTGTATCAAAAAGAGTTACTAGGTCTAGTGGTAGGCTGATTAAACCTCCTCCTTGAGCCCTTTAATTTACATTTTGCTAGTCTTAATGTAAATAGCATTAAATCTCCTAAACGGCGTTTACTGACTTTTGGGGTATCACAGTCCTTACGTTTTGATGGGTTTTTTTTTTGCAGGATACCTATTCCATATGCTTGGGGAATGTGCACAAGCTTCTAGGGATTGGGGATGGGGGGGTCACATAATGGTCTATGGGAACAGATGCATGTTTTGGGGTGGGTTTTTGTTTTGCTACACCGGAGTTGATTGTGCACCGACAAGTAGATATTGTACCTGGGAGGGCATTGTTGCTTGATGTAGATAATAAAGGTTTATCTTGCTGTCTGATGAATATTTATAATCCACAGCTGAAATATTCTCGGATAGATTTACTTAATAAAATCCAGACATTTTTACATACAAGCCAACAGCTTTTTTGGGGAGGGGATTTTAATATTAATTTACTCCCCAGAACGGATCGGGGTAAACAATACTGTGATAAAACTTGTTGAAACAAATTTTGAGTCATGCAAGCTTACATGATGTTCCAGATGGTTTACAGTTTGGGCCTAAGCCTACTTTTTTTAAGGGTCCTCTATTTTCTCGGATTTATTTTATTTTATTTTAGTTAAGGATACATTGAATGTGACAAATGTCCGAGTATTGCCTATTGAAACTTCAGACCATTTATTATTGGGTATGACTACAGATTCTGTCCTGGTTAGAGTGTCAGGCAATGGATATTGGCGACTTAATGCCTCTTTATTGTTAGATGAACAAGTACAGTCAGATTTAAGTATTATCATTTAAGATAAATTGACTACTATTTTTTTATATGATGACATTAGTTCATGCTGGGAAGATTTTAAAGGCTGTCTTATTGTTTTTTTTTTCCCATGTAGGTCGCGCTCATGCAAATGGAAAAAGGAAGAAATATGATGTTTTTCATAGAGAATTTGGCATGTTAATGACTAGGCAATTTGAGGATGTGGTAGATCTTAGTGTTGAAATCAGGGCTCTCACGGTGGTAATGGGAGAGTTTCAATACGATAGAATTAAGTCTCTACAAAAAGAACAGCAGTTCGGTACCCAAGGGAAATTAAACATAACCCTTTTTTGGCTAGTCATATTAGACAACATAAAAGGCTCTTTACAGGTCTACGATCTTGCACAGCAGAGGTTTGGTGGGATAATGAAGGTATTATGGTGATTTTAGACAAACATGTTAATGATACCTTTAGTTGTCCTGCAGAGGACTCTCAGTTTGTGGCATAGATTTTACAGGCTGCAGATATTCCGCAGGTCACACCTGCTCAGAAGGTGTCTCTTGTGAGTCCTTTCACAGTTGCTGAAGTGGAGGTGGTTATTAATTCTCTATGAGACAATATTTCTCCAGGGTCTGATGGACTATCGAATGAACTGTATAAAGTATTATGGGGATATATGCCATTAGAATTGGTTTGTTTATTTATTTTTTTTATGGATTGTTATTTACCAAACCAGCTCTATGAAGAGCTGATGATTTTTTTTATTTAAATCTGGGAATCGAGATGACATTGGGAATTGGAGGCCACTTACTTTGTTGAATATCGACTTTAAAATATTTTCTAAATTGTTATGTAATAGGCTGTCATGGGTTATGGCAGATTTGATTAGCCCCTGACAGTTTTGTGCAGTCCTGGGACGCCGAATTTCTGATATTCTTTTGCTTTTATGGGAATTAATGGAGCCCACAAGAGACACCTCCTTGTTGGGGGACCAGGGAGGATATTTGATCAGCTTAGATCAAGCTAAAGCTATGATGAGGTATCTCATGTCTATTTGTGGTCAACATTACGTGCTTATGATTTCCCAGAAGAATTTGTGCAGTGGTTACATTTATGTTATGCCTTGGCATATGTGATCCCATTTGAGAATGACTGGCAGGGACACCATCACCATATCCTGAAAGATGTTAGACAGGGGTGTCCTTTAAGCCCCTGTCTTTATGTGTTTGCTTTGGATCTCTTGTTAAGGATCCTGCTGAAATCTACATTGATTTATGGATTGGGAGATAGTATTGCAGATCAGTATAAGGTTTTAGACTATGCAGATGATCTATGTTTGATATTGCGAGGTGAAGCTTCATTACAGGTGGCTTGTGATGTAATATTGAATATAGGAAGAGTAACTGGGGCTTGTCTTAATTTAATTAAAATGAAAATTTTATGAGTGGCTGGTTTTCCGATGGGCCCAGGATGGGTGGCTGGAGGGGTATGTTAAACCTGGTGGTTTTCTTTTTTCTATTTTTTTCTATACAAATGTGGTGCCTCTTATTGGTCATGGTACTCTATTATGGGGTGATTTAGGGTTGCTGGTTTTAGTAGGAGTTTTACAGGAATGGAAAGAGAATGCATTTATGCATAAAAATAAACAGAAACCATGATTATTCAAGAGGTGGAAGAAAGTTTTTGATAAGATTAAATTGTGGGGTATTGGGTTTAATAATGTTTTGATTACAAAGCGCAAAACATTGCATGCTCAGATTTTGAACAAATGGTTTATTGATTATCCCTTTGCAGGCTTCTCCAAAATAAATTGGGCATATATTTCAGATTATATTTTGGAAGTTCGTATTCTGGTCCACATGTGAGATATAGCATGGTTGGGTCTCCAAGGCAAGATTAATGTGAAAGGTAATCATAAACACAAGGCTGTACAAGACCGATATTGCCCTAGACCTGGATGCAAATTGCATATAGAAGCTATGACACATTTGTATCCTCAGTGTCCCTATGCGATCCGTTTTTGGGATATTTTGAAAGAACATTGGAAGCCGGGTTTTGAAATTTCACCCAAATTGGATCTTTTATTTTATGGGATTCCTGCAACAGCACTTGGGAAAGAAGCTCTTAGTACTCTCCATGTTATTCATATTCATCTGCTTTATTGGCTCTGGATCAGCAGATGTTGTTTGGTGCTACAGCAACAATTATTTCAGAATTGGAGTTATTTTATATGTTACATTTTAATTTACGATCCTTTAAACAGAAAGAATCTACACAATTTGATTTACAGACTTGGATGACTTTATGGGCTCATTCTTATTATATTTGAGTTAGTTTTTCTTTCAAAACGGACATTTTAATGTTATTTTTGGACTTTAAATTTTGTTTTCTTATGAATTTTGAGTTACAGTAATATTTTTAGGTTTAGTGTCTTGTGTTAAATATTATAAGGTTTGTATTTTCTATTGTAGGAGTCATGCTGTTCTGAGTTTTTCTTTTTTATATATAATAATTTCTTCTCAAGACTATGGGTATGTATGATGTAATACTGTTTTATGGTATTTCACTTTGGGGGGAAATTTATGGTTTGAATTGATTTGGGAACGTCTTTTCCCTTTCTTCTTTTTTTTTTTGAATGATGTATTGTTTATTTGGTTTTTACTTTAATGTTTAAATAAAAAGATTCCCTTACTCTTTAGCCAAAATTATATATAGGAGGATAGTAGAGTGTGTACCAGAACTAATAATGGAAACTCAGACATGTGCAGTGCCCGGGAGGAACATAAGAGAAAATTTAATTTTAGTAAGAGAAATAATAGATAAAGGGAACAAAGGAGAGTTAGAGGGATATTTGTATGCTTTAGATCAAGCAACAGCATTCGATTCGGTTACACATAGCTGCATATGGGATATATTGGAGAAATGTAATTTTCCTGAAGAACTAATAAGATTAGTTAAAGCTTCATATAATGAAGCTCAGGCTGTCCAATGTTAAATGGCCACCTAGGCGTACCAATGTATGTTCAGAATGGGGTGAGACATGGCTGCCCTTTGAGCCCCCCCCCCCTTTTGTACATTATGTGTTTGGATCCCTTATTGAGATTAATAGAAATTGATCCGTACATAAAAGGAATACAATGGGGAGATAAAATGATTCCAAAAACATGTGCGTAAGTAGATGACTGTATAATTGTAGTAGAGAACCAGGAAGCAAGGGAAGCAGTAGTTCAGAAAATAGATGGACAAAAAATGTACACAGGAATAGAAATCAATAAAACAAAAGGTAAGATCTTTACATTGGGGAAGGTAGGAAAAGAAAGGTTAGGTAGTATTGAAATTGTAGAAGACAAGATTGAAGTATTAGGTGTAATTTTTTGGTGGGAAGGACCCCATGAGGGAAATTTGGGAATGGAAAATTCAAATAGCAGAAAAAAAATAAATAGGTGGAAAGAATGGAATATGACAAGGGGAAAAATAATTTTTGTGTTAAAAACTTTTAGAATACTGATTATCTTACATATTGCATATATACTTCCGGTGCCACAGGGTTTGCAAGTTAAACTTTTAGGTTTAGTTTTTCATTGTTATGGGGAAATAGGTTGAATCCTGTCAAGAGAGCGCACACATATAGACCAGAAAAATAAGGGGTATTAAACATGTTGCACCCTATTGTTTTTTTCATATTAATATTTGTGTATGCAAATGTGAGACCAATATTACAAGGGAAAAAAACATATGGGGTGGGATATTCAGAAGGGTTGCACATGGCACAACACAGTTAGGAATAGGTTACAAAAATTGTTGAGACTTAGCTTACCTGTCAGTCATGCCTTCTTTAAGACCCTCTATGACAAAACGTTTGCTGAAATCTGTAATTGCTTCTGTCGCTCCTAGCAGCTTGACTATTGTTCCTCTCTTCTTCAACACTAGTCCCAGTTGCTTATCCAGCTCTTGCCACTACTACTCCCTCCTCCTCTGCCCCACTTGCCCTTAGCACCCTCTGCATCCCTCTTATTCACCACCCCCCTTCTGCCACATTTACCTAAGGCTTACACACTGTTATGCGCACCTCCATAGCTTAGGAATTTCCATCCAGGCCTGTAACGTGTTTCTGCTGGACAGGAATATAAATTATCTTTCTTTTTTTCTTCTATGGTTTGTATATGACATCCATACACATCCTGCTCCTGTGGGAACTGTATATATATATATATATATATATATATATATATATATATATATATATATATATATATATATATTACGTTTGGGTTGTGTTATGCATATCTTTCTTGCACATGTGTCTTGGAATGTAAATACTCTGCTCCTATCAGTATTGTAAGCATGTTGTTCCTTTTGTATTATGTATATTTATATGTAACTGTACAATTTTCCCTGCCAACAGCAGGTCCACCTTGTAAATGAACTTGCTCAATGGTGATCACCTGGATAAATAAAGATTTGATTGATTGATTGATTGATTGACAGTTGCACCATCCACAACCCACTGATGCACCCCTGCGCGATATTCAAAAGGGGAAAGTGCGTGGCACAAATCCCAATGCATTGGGGTGCATCAGTAATGTATGAGGTGCAAGTAGGGGGGCGTGTCCATGCATACCCCTGCACATACCAATATTCAGCCCGGGATGTGCGGATGCCTTGCAGGTGCAACCCCTACATGCGTCGCTTACAGTTGTTCCAAAAAATAAAGGAGCAACAGCCGGCCACCCACAGGTGAGCTGCCATATTGCAGGACTCAACACAGCAGCTGCCAGCTGTGGGTGGCCACCCAAGCTCCAGTGGCACCCACCATCAGGTAGCGCCCCCCCATGCCCGATCGCGGGCATAAGTATGAAATTATAAACTCCTACATCCCTGGTGGTCCAGTGGACTGCTCGCAGCCCAATTGAGGGCATAAGTATAAAATTATTAACTCCTATATCCCTGGTGGTCCAAAGGACTGCTCACAGCCCAATCGCGGGCAGAAGTATAAAATTATTAACTCCTCGTCCCTAGTGGTCCAGTAGACCACCGCAGCTCATTCAGGGCAGAAGTCTAAGGACAGATTAGATCCCATTGACGGTCCAGTAGCCCTCACTCCTTCCCATGAGCTCAGCCACCCCATCCCCTTGGTCAGTGGTGGTGGCAGTTTCACCCACAAGCCACCCGCCATCCGCTGACTGATTGCGATAGTAGCAGTTGCAGCCACAGCGGGCCAATGGGTGTGCAGATCAGTAATAGTCCAGATATGTGAATGGGATTCATCACATGTCTGGACTGTGTAGTATGGTATGGTCTGCACGCCCATTGACCCACGCTATGGACCAATGAGCGTACAGCCTGTACTGTACATAGTCAGTAAGCGGGTGGCCGGGCGGCTTATGGGGGGGAGCTGCGCCGCTGACTGGGGTGGAGCGGGTGCAGGGCCCAGTGGGAGGGTGGGAGGGGTACCACTGGACCAACAGGGATGGGATCTAATCTATTTTTAGACTTCTGCCCACGACTGGCTACAGCAGCAGTCCACTGGACCGGCAGGGATATAGAAGTAAATAATTTTATACTTCTGCCCACGATCGGGCTGCGAGCAGTCCACTGAACCACCAGGGATATAGGAGTTTATAATTTTATACTTATGCCTGCGATCGGGCTGTGGGGCACTTTGACACTTGTGCAGGGGGCGTTGGACCCAACGGCTGCAGCCTGGCAGGGCACCAGGCACAAGTCACCGGGGATGGGCGCATCTGCTTGTAAATGGAGCCATAATCACATACAAATGGCCCCATTTGCACCTTGCATGCATTATGGCCCCATCTGCATGTGAACCTTTGAATATCGTGGTTGATGCACCTAGCGCGCAACGGCACTTGCGCTAGCGCATCCCCCTGCCCCTCCCTGGCCACTTGTGCTAGTGCAGTGCCACTGCGCCATACATATTGCGGGTGGCCACAGAGCGATATTCAATGGTGCTGAGCCATGGCGCAGCACCGTTAAATATCACCGTCAGCGCCCTGGCACATCCCAGTTGCACTGCGCCCAGGCTTGCACCACAGCCTGGCGCAGTCTGAATATCCCACCCATGGTGTTTCTTGATAGAAAAGTGGGAAATAATTTTTGTGTGTAGTTGGGGGGGGGGGAGTGTTGGAGCAAAAGAAGCTACCGTGTTATATGAATGAATGTAGGAAATATTTGACTCAATGGTAAGTATCTAAGGATGAAATACGGATAAAGGAAAGTGTTATATAGTAAAATTATAGAAAGAAAATGCTATGAGGTGCCAGTATTTAAGGGTAAGACAAGAGGTAAATATAAATGTGTTGATAGAAGCAATGTTAGAAAACAGAATACTGAAGAAAATGAAAGAAGTAATATGGATGTTTAGTCACAGAAAAATAAATGTAAAGTGAAATTTAAAACATAAAAAGATTGAGGAAAGAACCTGTCCAGAAATGCAATGTGTGGAGAAAGAAGAAATGATAGAACATATGTTGTTTTAATGTCCTTTTATAAAACCATTTTGGAAATTGTTAGCAAATATGTGGGGAATGGAAATATTTAAAAATATGACATATGAAATATTGGTCTATGGACAATTACCAGATGAATTATTTTTTGAAAAGAGTACAGTGTGTGTAGGTTTTTGCCATAATTAAATGGTCCATATGGCAAGTCAGGTGTCAAAGGTTTATTCAGAACTAGGAAATGACAATGGAAGATCTATTGTTTAAAATACAAAGCAAAACAGATATGGTATTTCTGGATGAAAGCAGTAAATATGGAGACGATAGAGGGAGACAGTTATGGAGGAATTTTGAATGCGTAGGTTAAAATGATTAATGAAGTATTCATGGAGTAAGATATAAATATTTAAAACTATAGGAAAAAGAAAGCTATAAAATAAACTTAGCAGGGAAATTTAAGGAGGGTATGAATAAGAAAAAAAGTATGTGAAAAAGTATGTTAAAGGAGAAAGGGAAAAAAAAGAGGTGTGAAAGAAAAAACTTGTTTTATTTAAAAGAAAAGTTGAAAATAGATTGTCTATTATGTTTGTTTTTGGTCTTGAATAAAAACTTCCCCTACTCTTTTCGAGAAGTGCCATGGGATCTTTAATGTCACCCTGAACAACCACCAGAGCAGGACCTTGGTTTAACATCTCACCTGAAAGATGGCACCTCAGGAGTGCAGCGCACTCCCCCTCATGCTGCTCTACATTGTCAGCATTGGAATTTAACCCAAGTGCCTGGTATGGGGATAGAACCCACAGCCTTCTGATCTTCCGGCCTCAGAGGCGAGTGTGCAACCTGCTGAGCCACTGACACTGACAACCTGCATGCCCCATTAGCAGACAGGAGGGTTGACATACCGGCAGTAACCGAGACTTGGGCAACACCATACCATGACTGGGACCTTGTGATCCTTGGATATAAATGATACAGGAGGGACAGAGTAGTCAGGAAAGGGGGAGAGGTGTCAGTTTACATCTGGGAGGGAATAACTTGCACAAGGGAGGAGTCGGAGGAAGGGAAGCTGGAGGCATTATGGGTTCAGTTACAGTCCGACAGAGGGAGAAAGGTGAGGTTGAGGGTGGTTTAAAGACCACCCAACCAGGATGAGGAGAGGAACAGGGAACTGAGCTCACAAATATTGGAAGCTACGGGGGCAGGACAGGTGGTAATTGTGGGGGACTTCAACCTACCCAAGGTGGACTGCAGCATACCCTCCACAACATGTACTAGGAGTCAGGTGATCCTGGAAGGACTGCAAAGTGGGTTCCTGACTCAGGGAGTCTCAGAACCAAGAGGAGAAGCAATTCTTGATCTGGTGCTCACAAATGGGGAGCATGTGCAGGAAATAATGGTCAGGGAGCCCTTGGGTGGGAGTGACCATTGCACAGTGTGATTCCAGTTGGATATGGGCAGGGAAAGCATACTAAGACCAAAATCTTGGATTTTAGGAGTGCAGACTTCAGGAAGATGGGCGCAGTGCTCAGGAGCCACATGGTGGGCATCAGAACAGATATGTGGATGGACCAAAGATGGTTCATCAAGGAAGGAATACTGGTTGCCACAGAGGAGTGCATTTGGCTCAGGGGGAAGAACACAAGGCCAAAGTACCCAGCTGGTTCAGTTTGGGGGTCACCCAGGCAGTAAGGGAAAAGAGGTTAGCCTATAGAAAATTCAGGAAGACTGAGAGAGGTGGATAAGGAAAATTACGTAAGATTGGCTAGAGAGGCAAGTATGGAAGTCCAGCAAACTAACGCACAGAAGGAGCTGAAGATAGCTGAAGGAATTAAGAAGGGGGAGAAGGCCTTCTTTCGCTATATAAGTGAGAAAAGAGACAAGAAGGATGGGATTGAGAGATCACGTGATGTGCTTGGCTCACTAGCAGCTCTCTCTATGGGCTCCCGCTAACCTCCTCATTAATCAGTTCTAATCAACTGTTACCTGAATAGATACTTTACTAAAAAAGGTTGGATTACTATTGCTACTGCCTACACTGCCTGATTTTGCAAACAGAAGCATCGCAATCAGCTTTTGGACGCCGCAATGGAGGCAGAAATGCATCCAGCCTTGCCGAAGCACACACCACCAATCACACCAGAGAAGCAGGCCAAAAACTCTGAATTACAGCTGCAACCATCTACTAAGCAATCAGGTGCTCCTACAACTGCTCTACCACTCACAAAAGAGAGATTTCTCCAGGAGCTGCAACCCTTTAAAGAAACCTTGCTGGATATAGCTTCTGAGCTGGGGGACATGAACCGGTGGCTCGCAGATTCTGAAGCACGCACCAGCTCGTTGGAGGCCTGGTAGGATAGAGCTGATCCCAAATTCCACTAGCTAAAACAGCAAATCACCATATCACAAATGAAAACAGATGCTCTTGAAGGCCGCAGTCATAGGAACAACATTCTAATTTTTGGCCTTCCTGAGGCCGAGGAAGGTACATCCACAATCACCTTCATACAAAAGCTGCTCATGAAGATTGTTGGCCCCTCTCCTCATAACCCTACCTACTTGATCGAACATGCTCACCGGTCCCTCAAGCCCTGACCCCCAGACTCAGCCCCACCAAGACCAATCATGATACAATTTTTGAACTACCTGGAGAAGCATGTGCTGAGGAAAACCACAGAGTTACAAGCAATTTTATGGGAGAGCAAAGAATTACGCTTTACACAAGATCTGCCCCTTGAAACCCGTCCGAAAAGAGCCACTTTTCATCCAATCATTAATAAATTGATAGTGGCAGGCTTGAAATTTAAAACAGCCTATCCGGCCCGCTTACAAGTAGTCATCGATGGAGCCTGTTTCTCATTTGACACAGCAGCCCAAGCCCTGTCTGACCTCAGCACGAAGCTGCCCTCCCTTTTCAAGGACACTTGAATTTCTTGCACTGGATCTGGTCTTGGTTTTTCTTTTATGGACTGGCATTTCTTTTGATGTGGATGTTTAAACCTGCCTGAGACAGCTGTCTTGCAACATGGTGACGGACTGCCGTGGTTGTTTTCCTTTAGGGATATGGTTTTGGTGGCCCCAGCATCTTTCTCTGGAGGCTAGGACTGATCGTTATGCATAGGACCCAGCCATGGAAAATCCAGTTCTCCGTAGAGTGACTAGCTAACTCCGTGGTTCTGCAGGACAAACAGGACCCAAAAATGGGAGTTATTGATTCTGAGGAACTCTAATGTTTGCAGCACCGGTCTGCCTATATTTTTGCTCCCCACTGGGCAGGACCATTCTTAGTTACTGGAGAGGGGGTCTCCCTTTTTCTTTTCTTAGACCTGCTCCTAACATCCTTGCTTAAACTTGATCATTTTGCTCCAATAATGCTTTGCAGGGGTTTGATTTTATTTGAGATCATTAACAGGCAGTCTCAGTTCACAATCCTGTTTCTCTGGCCACTTCTTTAATCAGTCTTAAACCTCACACTATCCTCCTCTCCTCACTGGTACCTGCTCAGCTTGATACTAACTCCTATACATTCCATGGCATCTTGCTGTTCGAGTTTTCATTTCATTTCATAAATGTGAGACATGATTCTTCTAATTCTCTCTTCTGTGGACCTAGAGGCACCGCTTGAAGGTTCGTGTTACATGAACAAGTTGAACTCTTACAGTTTTTATGAATAAGAGCTGTTACTAACAGTTGACTAGTTTGCAGTTTAATGTTCATGTATGTATAGTTCTGGGATTGATGGGGGGAGTGGGGGCTGGGAAGTGAAGGGCTAGTGGATGAAAAGCCACACGTACTGGATTGTTGGTGGGGAAGGCCCTGATTGCTTTGCTGCTAATTTACTGCTGCAAGGGAACGATAAGGTGAAGATCTCAGGAACCTGAGGGGTTCAGAAAATCCATATGGTTCCTTTGGTGCTCACTCAATCTTCGCTGCTCTACAGAGCAATTTATTCTGAATAAATTACACTCGGAAGATCCAGATGGCATGGCATGGCATGGGTAATAAGAGTCTTAGGGGATCTGCCCTCTGGCTGTATTTTTCATCCCTATTATGGGGTCTTGACATCTGGTGAGGGGGCACTTGTAAATAAGTTTATTGGGGGGAAGGGGGGTTCAGGGATCTTAGAATTATGTCTGCTCCACAAGCCTCATATCAGTTCAAAAAAATGTCTTGTTATGACTGCCAGGTTAGGACCCTCCTGTATTTAAGGCATCATAGAACATGGTTACTAATATATGTATTATCTGTTTGGAGCAAACAGGCCACAGAATATTGGGGGAAGGACTGGGGGAGCAGGGTGTGAGGTGCATATTTTGAGTACTATTTAGATTCCAGCTCCTGACTGGGCCGACGGGTCCTTTCTTCGGCACGGCTGCGGCTCCTGAAGATAGCCACCCAAGCTGCCACCACCTGCCCGCCTTACAGCTCCAGCCACTCAGGGTAAGATTCCTGCCTAGGGTCGGGGAAGTGCGGGCAGCTACCATTGGTCTAGCCTTTGCTGCCTCTCTCCCTGATTGGACTCCCGCCACCTATGCTGCTCCTGATTGGCTCCCATCTCCCTCTGCCTTTTGCTCTGCTCACTGGGCTCTGCGCCCATAGAAATACATTGGACTTTGCCGTAATTTTTGCCCGCTTTCTCTTGCAATTAATTGCTGTGTTTCTCTCCTATGTGATTTACAGCCATTTTACTGTACTGTTACATATAGCATATTTTGATACAGCGTTTTGTACCTGTTGTTAAACTGTGACTTAAAGTTCTCTTTTTTTACTTGCCTTGCTATCTGGCCCCTCTTCTCCCTACTTTTTCTATTTTCCTGTCTCCTGAGGTCACGAAGTTGAAAGCCTTTCTGCCTCACTAGTCCTGCTGCTTTTCTCTCTCTCTCTCTCTCTCTCTCTCTCGTGCCAGGTATTGGAATTATCCAATGTTCCGAGGCTTACCGCCCTCTCTCCCTGCTGCTTTTACTTACATCTGCCTAACTTTTCTCTCACCCCACGCCCCCGATTTAGCCTCTTCCCTACGTCACCAGCCTTTTGTCCTGCTCTGCCTTAACTAATCCCCCCCTTTTCCTCTCTTTACCCCTTAAATTCCAGTCCCTGACCGAGCCGCTGGGTCCTTTCTTCGGTGCGTCCATGGCTCCTGAAGATAGCCACCCAAGCCGCCACCACCTGCCCGCCTTACAGCTCCAGCCACTCGGGGTAAGATTCCTGCCTAGGGTCGGGGAATCGCGGGCAGCTACCATTGGTCTAGCATTTGCTGCCTGCACTCCCTGATTGGACTCCCACCACTCTGCTGCTAGTAGTTGGCTCCCGTCTCTCTCTGCCTTTTGCTCTGCTCACTGGGCTCTGCGTCCATAGAAATACATTGGGCTTTGCCGCAATTTTTGCCCGATTTCTCTTGCAATTAATTGCCGTGTTTCTCTCCTATGTGATTTACAGCCATTTTACTGTACTGTTACATATAGCATATTTTGATACAGCCTTTTGTACCTGTTGTTAAACTGTGACTTAAAGTTCTCTTTTTTTTTTACTTGTCTTGCTATCTGGTCCCCCTTCTCCCTACTTTTTCTACTTTCCTGTCTCCTGAGGTCATGAAGTTGAAATCCTTTCTGCCTCACTAGTCCTGCTGCTACCGTCTCTCTCGCTCTCTCTCGCTCTCTCTCCTTCTCCTGGTGCCAGGTATTGGAATTATCCATTGTTCCGAGACTTGCCGCCCTACCCCCCCCCGCAGCTTTTACTTACATCTGCCTAACTTTTCTCTCGCCCCACGCCCCCATTTAGCCTCTTCCCACGTCACCAGCCTTTGTCCTGCTCTGCCTTAACTAATCCCCCCTTTTCCTCTCTCCCCCTTAGATTCCAGCCCCTGACTGGGCCGGGTCCTTTCTTGAGTGCGGCTGCAGCTCCTAAAGATAGCCGCCCAAGCTGCCATCACCTGCCCGCCTTACAGCTCCAGCCACTCGGGGTAAGATTCCTGCCTAGGGTCAGGGAAGCATGGGCAGCTACCATTGGTCTAGCATTTGCTGCCTCGCTCCCTGATTGGACTCCTGCCACCTACACTGCTCCTGATTGGCTCCCGTCTCTCTCTGCCTTTTGCTCTGTTCGCTGGGCTCTGCGCCCATAGAAATACATTGGACTTTGCCGTAATTTTTCTCCCAACCCCCCCACCTTAAATTTATACACCTTTATCCCCGGCCCCTTCTTTCTCCATCAGCCCATTCGTTTCACCAGCTTTGGTCCTTCACACCAACCCTTCCCAGTTTTTCGCCCCACACAGTGCCTGCCTCACCAAACTCTTTCTCCTCCTTCTTGCAGCTTTCTCCACTGCCCTCTGATCTCCCTCAAACTGTTCTAGCATGGCCCCCCCATCTCTCCCCCTGACAAATTAATGCCTACCTTGTGGCCACTCTCCTCCCTGCTTCCTACTCTCATCCTTCTCCTTGTCATGCCCCCCATCTCCTCCCTCCCTAGTCCCTACCTCCCTTGCCAACCCCAGATCTCCTGCCATGGCACAACCTTCTGCTCCAAGGGAACTCTTCACTTCTTGCCTCATCCTCCTTGTGGCCCGCCTATGTTCAATACCTGGCTACTGCTTAAGGAAACAAAGCCCTGTGGGTTGGCCTGCCTATCCTTGCTTTGACTAATTGCATCGCCTGGCTACTACTGACTGGAACCCGCCTACGACTCCCTCAGCAAACAATGTCTTAAATTAGGCCTTAAGGAACTACGCCTTTACTCCTGAAAACTGCTTCTTCTCATCCTACTAATCTCAGGCAATGTTCACCCGAACCCTGGACCATGCAGCCCAATTCTCAAAACAACTGCCGGTGCTCTTCTCCTAGCAACCCTAAACATCTGCAGCCTTCTGTCGAAGTTCAACGTACTTCAAACCTTCATTAGGCATCACAACCCTGACATCCTAACTGTTGTGGAAACCTAGCTGATGCCAAAAGTACCTGTCCCTGAGATGACCCTCCAAGGTTTCAATATTTTTAGACTGGATTGAGTCTCTAAGAAGGGTGGGGGCTGTGCCGTATACGTCAAAGACACCTTAATGGCTCACCCCCTTGCTACACCGACGCCTGAATCCTCGACCCAGATCCTACCCATCAAACTACTCCTTGGTCCTAATCACAAAGCACTCCAAATCGTCACCGTATACATTCCACCCTTGGGACCAAGCCAACGGTCTTAAGGATGTCCTCAAGTTCATTAACTCCCAACCTCCTGACTCCGAACTAATCCTCTTGGGGACTTTAACATAAATTGGCTCGGATCTGATGTAGGTGCTCATAAAGATGCCATAGCGGCTGCCAACCTCACACAGATGGTCAACACCCCCACTAGAACAAATTACAAGACCGTCACTAGCACTCTACTGGACTGGGCACTTACAACTCACCCATCCCGTATCTCTCGCACCTCCGTTCTCCCAGACTGCCTCAGTGACCACTTCCCAGTCATTTGTGAATGGTCCAACAAATTTCTCAAGCCACCTCCCACTATCATACATAGTAGGGTCCTCCCTGGTGGGAAGCTCTCCCATTTCAAACAATGCCTGAGTCTTCAAGACTGGCAACCAATCTACAATACAACTGATGTCAATGTGGCCCTTGACCTCTTCATTGCCACCTTTAACAAGGCCTGTGACCTCTTTGCACCTGCTAAAAAACGTGAAGTCAAAACATTCAGCAACCCCTGGATAAACTCCAAGCTTCTCTCACAATTGAAAGCTAGGGACCACCTCTGGGTGTTAGCCAAAGCCACAGGCAAGCCATCGGACATTCAAAACTACAAACAAGCCCAGAATGCCTGTACCAAAGCCATCCAGCTTACCAAAACCTCCTACTATAACAAAGCTCTCTCAAACACCTGGGGCAATGGGCGTGCTTTCTGGAACAACATCAAGGAAATCACAGGAAAACAACCAAAACCCTTCCCAGCTATGCTGATTGTTGACGGTGTCACTACGCTTGACCCCATGACAATTGCTAACACCTTTAATGCAACCTTCACTGACCTTAGTGCTGTCCTCCTCCCTGACTTCTTTAATGATGACAACTGTTCCTCGAATGTCTGTGATTCCCTGGTAAACAGCCCCATCTTCTACTTTCAGCAGATCGACTTGTGTAACGCGTGACGATACATCACAGCTACCATCTCAAAATCCAGAGCAAGTGGTGAAACCCTCGACCTCAAGCTACTGTTGCTCACTCTTGAGGAAGTTCTACGTCCCTTAACCAAAATCCTGAATCTCTCTCTCCACTCCAGTCAATTCCCGGACAGATGGAAAGCTGCTACTGTCTCTCCAGTTCACAAAAGTGGTGATAAGTCTAACCATGCTAACTATCGCCCGATTTCTATTCTGCCTCCTCTCTCCAAGGCACTTGAACGTATCATAGCAGACCAGCTAACCGACCATCTCGTCAAATACAATCTATTGTGTGATCAACAGCATAGATTCAGAAAGGGACACAGTGCCTCCACTGCCCTTCTTGAATTCACTGGTGCTGTACATAGTTCCCTAGACAAGGGCCTTCTTACTGGCGCAGTTTACATTGACCTCTCTAAGGCTTTTGATACTGTTCATCATTGGCTACTGGTCAACCAACTCCTAAATACTGGACTCTCCCCGGACTCAGCACAGTGGTTCAAAAGCTACCTGGAAAACTGCACACAAAGAGTAAAAATTGCCACTGCTCTCTCTGATGCCTTATCAGTTCACTCTGGAGTGCCCCAAGGTTCTATACTTGGCCCGCTACTTTTCAGCCTATTTCTAAATTCCTTATCACAATCTTCCACAGAGAAAATCATTCTCTATGCAGATGATGCAGTCATCTTCTCATCACACATAGATCCCATATCATTACAACAAAATCTCCAGCTTGGTTTTAGTGCCATTGAGAAGTGGTTCTCTAACCACAAGCTCATCCTTAACCAAAAGAAAACAAAGTCTTTGCTCTTCTGCAGCTCTCAAAATAGACACAAGCTTCACCGCCTAACTATCTCCACTGTGCAAGGGACAATCCTGGAACAAGTCCATTCCTTCAAATACCTCAGGATACTGCTTGACTCCAACCTCTCCTACAAGGCTCACGTCGATAGCGTGGCTAAAGCAGTAAATACACGCCTTGGCCTTCTCTACAGGCACAGACAATATCTCACACCCCTAGCTCTGAAGCTTGCCATTCAGAGTTCCATGGTCTTGATTATTGATTACGGCCTTCTCTTCTATGGCTCTGCCACTAGGTCTACCCTCAGGCGCATCTCAACAGCCCTCAATAAGGCATGTCGGCTAGTCTCTGGGGCACACCGACTTACACATACCTGTGATCTGTATGGTCAAACCTGCTGGCTCCAACTCTCTAATTGCATTAGGTTCCTGACCTGCATAATGGCTAAGAAAATAAGCCTTGGCCTTGCGCCACTGGGAGTCACTGCCTTGCTCCACAACAGCAGAAACAATCTGCAGATTACCAGGGGGTCTAAAACTCAAATCCTTCGAATCCCCTTCTGCTGCACTGCTCAGGGACAATGTGCATTCGCATACACGACTCCACTTTGGCCGAATAACCTTAGCCCTGACATCACCTCAGCTCCTACACTTGGTACCTTTAAAACTCGCCTACGGCTTCATCTTATTGCCTCGAGCTCCTTCGACTGCAACACTTATGCTTGAGCTGGCTTGTCCAGCCACTGAAACCTCCACATCTCCCCTGCAGCTCATACCCCACTTGCACTTACTATCCTATCACCCCACCACCTCCTCCCTCTCCCTCTCTCCACCATCCCCCACCCCTCCTCCCTTCACCCATTTTTCCTTTACCCTTATCCCCTCATCTAACAACTGCCTCTGGCTGCATCTCTGTGTTCCCCTCCATTCGTTTCCCCCTTGTTCTCTATTCTGTCTGCCTCTCTACCAAGGCCTTACTGTCATTCCATAGGTCTCCTACTTGGCTCCGTACTAGAGTGTTCTATTGATCCTATCGCCAATTAAAATTTTTGTTGTACCATGGCTTTATTGTTCCTGCCTCTAATCATTATATATTGTTGTATCAAGACTACTGTTCTCTTGTCTTGTTGTGTTTCAACCCTGTTTTGTATTTGCCTCTGACGTGGAACCTTTGTAAAAGAGCCTTGGCTCAAAAGTCTTTGTAATCCTAGATTCAATAAAATAAAAAAAATATATATATACAATGACTATGGTTAGTGCTATAACCAAATTTCTCACATGGAATGTTAGAGGTACCAGTGAATGCCCCCAAAAGATACCGAATCCTTAAGCATATCTCATTCTTGCATGCCAATATCTCATTCATCCAGGAGACTCATCTACTCCCCCATGACGCCAATGGTCTCCGCAGGCAGGATATTGGCCATGTTTTTGCCTCTGGGATATCAACTGCTAGCAGGGGAGCTGCAATTCTGGTAAACTGATTGGTACCATTCCAGGCAGACCAGTCCACTGCTGATCCACAGGGAAGATACATTTTGGTAAAAGGCATGATTGGCTGCACAGAGTTGGTATTAGGGAGCATCTATGGTCCAGTGGGTGGTGACTCTGACTATTTCATGGAGCTAATGGACAAGCTGACCCCTTACATGTCATTCCCAATGATCTTAGGAGGAGACTGGAACCTCCCTCCCAATCAGGACCTGGACCAGTCCAACTGTCCCCTCAGACCGCTGTCAGCAGCCCAAAGGGCTTTACAGGAGTTCTCAGATTCCTTGGGTTTATGTGATCCATGGAGGGTATTAAACCCATTGTCTTGTACCTTTTCTTTTTACTCCACAGTCCACCTTTAATCTTCCTGCCTAGACTATGTTTTGAGCAGTCGTTCCCTTCTTCATGGTCTCTGTAATGCAGGGGTAGAGCCTATTGTCCTGTCAGACCATGCAGTGGCTTGGGTTTCACTTGTACTAGATGCTAACTTCCAAAGAGACACATCCTGGAGGCTGAATACTCTGCTTCTCAAGGATGAGTATGTAGCCTCCAGGATTCCCTCTCTTATTCAATCGTTCGTGGCTGCCAACCACAACTCCGTCTCGAGGGTAGATCATGAATGGTGCGCTCTACAGTGCTTTCGAAGGGGGGAGCTCATACCGCTTTCCTCCTCTCGTAAGCATCGTAGGGAGGCAGAAGCTCTTGCTTTACTAAGCCAAATTCGTATCCTGGAGCAGTCACTTTCTACCTCTTCCCCATCTGACTCCCTACAAACCTTGCTCTCCTTGAGGAATAAATACTCTTCCCTCTTACAGGAAAAAGTGGAATTTGCTATATTAAGGACTCAGGCAAAATATATAGAGCACGGAGAAAAGGCAGGTCACCTACTGGCTCTGCGCCTTAGGAAATTAGAGGCCTCCAGAAGTATTCCTGTGATCAGCGCCCCCAACAGCTCATTTAAAACTCACACCAGGGAAATCGTGACTATATTTGAGCAATTTTACTCTTCCCTTCACAGCCAGCATGCATCCTGCCCCTCCCCCCCGTCTAAAAAGGATCTATCAGCATACATAGGCTCTTCGGCACTACCCTCTCTACCAGCTTCACACCAGGCTTTCCTATCTACCCCTCTCTCTATATACAGGAAGTGGAATCTGCTATCAACACCCTTGCACTGGACAAGGCCCCGGGCCCCGATGGTCTTCCATCAAACTTCTGCAAACTATTCACCAAAGATCTGGCCCCCATTCTTCTTTGCTTTTACTGTTACATGCTCTCCAGCGAGGCCCTGGATCCCTCTTTGTTGGAAGCCATCATTATTCTCCTACTCAAATCAGACAAACCCTCTTCCTGTCCAGCTAGTTACTGACCTATCTCATTATTAAATTGTGACATCAAAATCCTTGCAAAACTTCTAGCCACTAGAATAGAGAAGGTCTGGGCTTGTCTCATCAGTCCAAAGCAAGTGGGTTTTGCCTCAGGAAGATCCTCTTCGGATCACATACGCAAACTCTCTCATGTTTTTCAGCCAGCAAAATCTTCCACCCTGCCAATGACATTAATCTCTCCTGATGCAGAGAAAGTCTTTGACAGGGTGGACTGGGACTTTTTGGGGTCGACCCTGCAAAAAATGTGTTTTCCCTCAAATTTTATTCAATGCATACAAGCCCTGTACTCCCTCCCATCTGCTAGAATTCATTGTAATGGGGTCCATTCTTCCATCTTCCCTCTTCATACCGGCATACGCCAAGGGTGTCCACTTTCTCCCTTCCTCTTTAATCTATATCTGGAGCCATTAATTAAATGTCTAAAATTCTCTCCCTTTGTTAATGGTGTCCCCATAGGTACCCTTGCCCTGCAACTCTCGGTCTATGCTGATGATATCCTCCTACATCTGTCAAATCTCACCTCTTCTCTAACAGCAGTTCTGGGAATACTTGATACCTTTGGTAAGTATTCAAACTACAAACTAAACCTAAATAAGACTGAAATTCACCCCCTTAATCATTTCACACATAGCCATGCCTTCACTCAATTTGCCATGAAATGGTCTCCTCGGTGTATTAAATACTTAGGTATTTTTATTACCTCCGAACCCTCTCTAACACGCAAGCTTAATCTTGTAGATCTGTGGAGTACTATCCAGCAGGATCTCTCACGCTGGAGAAGTCTTCCACTTTCGCTGTGGGGCAGGATCAATATTATAAAAATAAATGTCTTTCCCAGACTTTTCTACCTTCTTAATATGCTTAAAACTTGGCTGCCCTTGTCCTTCTTCAAGCATATTCATGCTGTTATTACCTCGTTCATTTGGCTAGATAAAGCTGTTAGAAGACCTTATCTCAAATTTAGCCTGACCAAGGAGTTCAGAGGGCTGCATCTACCTAATTTTTTGCTCTGCTATTGGGTGAGCCACCTTTACAAATGCGGGAAATGGTTGTCGATATCCCAAATTCAACAGCAGCAAGATTACATCCCTATTTGGCTGCAAATTAAATCTGACCTACTTTCTACCCATAAGCTGAACCCCACCACGATCCTCTTCTCTTCCATGAAAGCTCTGCCAAAGCCTTTGTGCTCTTCCCCAATTGGAGTTTCACTTAAAGTTCTATCACAGCTGTGTGGACACCTTAAAATGTCTCCTGTTAGAGACTTTTCTCAATCCATTCTCTCCAATCTAAATATCAAAATAGAGGAATACCCACTCTCTATGACTGGGCTCCAGATGTCCCAAGAGTTTAAAGTCTCAGACCTCTACTCTCCTACTTCTAGCCTCTCAAGAGATATTAACCAAACTTGGGTTGACGGTATCCATTTTTTAAGGTTTACCAACTTCAGCACCTATTGGTCAAAATGTTGGGGCTCCAACCACAACCTTCTCCTTTTGGTGATCTCTTGTAGCAGATCTGTGGTCCAGCCTGCAGGCCACATGGAGTCTCCTTATTGTATAACATTTTGCTCATTAGTCCCCAACCCCCCTCATCAGTGAGCTCTAAGGTGTGGAATTCTCTCATGCTTGACTTGGAAATCAACTGGGCCCAACTCTGGAGGGATCTACACATCTATATCTCCCAAGACCGATTCAGGCTCACCCATTATCACATTTTAAATAACATGTATTACACTCCAGTTAAATTAGCCAAACTGGGGAGTCTTCACTCAGCAACATGCTCCAGATGTGGTAGGGAGGATGGTTCCCTCTTACACATCTTCTGGTCATGTGAGAAGGTATCCTCCCTTTGGACAGAAATCAAAATTAAGCTGAGCCCGCTGTTAGGCCTTCAAGGCCTATTCTCCACTGCTATCTGTATCATTGGGGACTTTTCTCAGATTCAAGTAAAAGAGAGACAGTACCATATGGCTCTTTTATCCCTAGCAGTTAAAAAACGTGTGCTTAGGCACTAGATGGACCAGGCATCCATTACCTACTTGGAATGGCTGCATGAACTATCCTTTGCCCTCAGAGTGGAACAATTAATCACCAGTGTTCGACATAGTAAATCCTCATTTACCAAAAAAATGGTGGAAATTGTATGCTCTTACTTGTCTTGACCTCCTTTTGTCAACTGCCCCAGGCACTTCCATAATTACCTGTTGGATAACATCTAACCTATATCATGCTTACTCTTTCCAACTGTATGTGTTTTTATGGTAGTTTTGCACCTCGCTGAGGAGGGTGGGAGGGTAGGGGCAGGGGGTGGGGAGGTAGGAGGGAAGTGGTGTTTATTTTCTCCCACTCAGCGTACTGTTTACTTGTGTAATATCTTGTTGGTTATGGTGTTTTTGTTGTAAACTCAATAAAAGTTCTTTGATTTAAAAAAAAAGCAGGATAGGATTGTTAGGCTTAAGAACGGGGAAGAGTGGGTGGAGGATAACGGGAGGAAAAGCAGAGATACTAAGCAAATACTTATGTTCCATCTGCAGCATGGAGTTGGACAACCAGTGCCTTCAGAAGGGGGAAGAGGAGTGGAGAGAGGGGAATACAGATGTAGTGATAGAGAAGGACAAGTGAGGAAGGGGCTGTTAGCATTGAAGGTGGACAAATCACCAAGCCCAGACAGAGTACTTGTAATGATACTAAGGGAACTGGCTGAGAAGCTGGCAGGGTCACTGGCAGGCCTATTTAATAGTTCACTGGAGTCAGGCGTGGTACTGAAGGACTGAAGAAAGTGCAGTTATGTAAGAACTTACCGTAACAGTAGATCTTCAAGAGGAGCTCTTGCAGCAGGTAACACCATTAGGACTATGCTGCCAGGCACTGGGACCCCATGGAAAAAGTTCTAGCTAGCAGTCCAAGGCAGGGGACAGCCCCCTGACGTCAGCCCTGTCTCGACGTCCCATGTGGTATAAAGGGGGCAGTCCCACAGCACCACCTCAGTTCACTCACAGAGACCCGGCTGGCATTCAGGATGAGAAACCAAGGAGGATCTCCCATCCTCCAGAGAAAAGTACAGTTACGTAATCCTGGGGGCAGGTGGGAGGGAAATCCACCTGCTTCAAGAGCTCCCAGTGAAGATCTATTGTTACGGTAAATGTTTACGTAACTGTACTATCCTACTTTGAGAGGGAGCTCTTGCAGCAGGTAACACCATTAGAACTGAGTCCCAAGCAGTACAAGAAGTGACCTAGGTCAGAAGGGTGGCTGACTAGGAAAAATAGTGTTCTAGTACTCCTTAGAAGAGTAGTCCCTGAAGGACCGCAAGGCCAAAACCTGTTCTCCTTCTGGAAGCAATGTCCAGACTGTAGTGTCTAATGAAGGTGTGGACCAAACTCCAAGTAGCAGCTGCACAGAGATCTGCTGCAGACACATTTTTGAGGGATGCAAAGGAGGTTGCGACCCTTCTGGAGGAATGACCCTTGACTAGTCCCTGCAAGGGTTTGTTGTACTTTTGATAACAGACGCAATGCAGTTGACCAACCATTTGGCCAATGTCTGCTTGGTCACTGGAGCCCCCAACATTCTTTGGGTGAAGGAGACAACTGGTCTGTCTTTCTTGATGAACGAGTATGGTCAATATAGTAAAGAAGGATTCTATGTACATCCAGAGTATGTAACAAGACCTCCCCTTTGTTCAATTACTCTGGGTAGTAAACTGGTAGTTGAATGTCTTGATTTAAAGTGAATTCAGACACAACATTTGGAAAGAACTTAGGATTTGTACGCAGGACAACCTTGTCTCTGTAGAAGATAAGATAGGGCTCTTTACATTTCAGAGTCTGTAGCTTGGAAAACCTTCGAGCGGAAGTAATGGCAAATTAAAATAATGCTTTCCAGGACAGGAAGCATATCTCATAGCTTGTGGCCAGTTCAAAGGGAGGCAACATAAGTTTTTCCAACATAAAAAGAAGATCCCATGGAGGGACGGGGTCCCCCCTGAAAGGTTTGATGTGCAACATACCCGGAAGGAAGGTCTTGCATAAATCCAATTGTGACAGAGCTTTTCCATCCATTGCCGCATGGTAAACTGACAGTGCAGAAAGGTGCACCTTAATGGATGAGTAGCTGAGCCCCCTGTCTGAAAGGGAAAGAAGGTACTCCAGCACAGATTCCACCAGACAGTGGAAAGGGTCCAAGGAACAGGGGGATGCCCATAAGCAAAAACATTTCCATTTCATGACATACGTAGCTCTGGTCGAGGGCTTTCTCACAGCCACAAGAACTGCTGCCACTCTAGAGGATGCTCCAAATCTGTCCCTGATTAGGTCTGAAGAAGCCATGCATGCAGATACAGACACTGAAGATTCAGATGTACTAGGGTTCCCTGCTCCTGGGAGAGCAAGCGAGTTGACAGGGACAACAGGACCGGTGGTTCTGATGCTAATTGCTGGAGCAATGGAAATAAGATCTGACGAGGCCAGATGGGTGCTATGAGAATTATACGTGTGCTCTCTGCCTGCATCTTGAGTAGTACTCTCTGAAGGTGCAGAAAGGGATGCATACAGGAATATAGCTGTCCAAGAGAGGGATAATGCATCGTGCCAGAAAACACCAGGCCCTGGATCTAGTGAGCAGAAATTGGGCAGTTTGGCATTGTGTGGGGATGCAAAGAGGTCCAGTTCTGGCTGACCCCACTTTTCAAAGAGGTCATCTATGACCTTTTGCAGTAGCTCCCATTCATGAGTCTGAGATCGAGAGTGGCTTAGACTGTCTGTGAGGACATTGTGAATCCCTGGAACATGAACAGCTGCTATTTCCAGGTTGTGATCCACTGCCCACTGCCAAACACTCATAGCCTCTCTGCACAGGGGGTAAGAATGTGTGCCCCCTTGATTGTTGAGATAGAAGATGACTGGGGTGTTGTCTGACTGGACTAACAAAAGACCTGGCATGAGCATGGACTAGAAAGCCTGCAGGGCATACAAGACAGCCCTCATTTCCAGCATGTTGATGTGGCGATTGTGTTCCACAGAGGTCCAGGTGCCCCTTGTTTAGTGGGATATCAGATTGCCCCCCCCAGCCAAGCCCCGAGGCACCAATAGTTGGGACCTGCTGAGGACTGGGTGATTGAAAAGGAACCCCGATGTCCAATCGAGAAGGGGTGAACCACCATTCCAGCGTACAAAGTACTGCTTTGGAGATCCTGACCAGTTGATCGAGATCATCCATGAGTCAGTCCCATTGAACCCTGAGGTTCTGTTGCAGGACTCTCATGTGCAAGTGGGCAAGGGCAACCATGGTGATGGCTGCGGCCATGTAGCCAAAAAGCTGCAGCACCACTCTGGCCTGGACTGGATTTGTAGAGATGACCCTCTAAGTGATTGTCCTTAACCTATCTGCTCAATCTGAGGGGAGAAAGGCTCTTCCTGGACTGTGTCCAAGACCACCCCTATGTACTGCAGCCTTTGGGTAGGCCAGGGGAATGACTTGGGGAGGTTCAGAGTGACCCTGAACTCTTGGAACAGACTGAAGGTCTCCTCTATTGAACAACGCAGCTGTTCCTCCATAGAGGCTGTCAGGAGCCAGTTGTCCAGGTAGGGGTAAACATAATGACCTCCCCTTCTAAGGGCTGTTGCAATGACTGCCAGACACTTGGTGAAGACTCTCAGTGCCAAGGAAAGGCCGAATGGCAGTGCTCTGAACTAAAAGTGTTCTCCCTGGAAGATGAAGCAGAGGTACTTTCTGTGGGATGGCAGGATCTTTATGTGCATGTAAGCATCTTGCATGTCCAGTCAGCAGAGCCAGTCCCCTTGGCGAATCATGGGCAGCAGAACCGGCAAAGTCACCATCCTGAACCTTTTGTTTTCGATAAAGTTGTTCAGTTGGCTCAGATCCAAGATGGGACGGAGGTCCCATTGTCTTCTTTGGCACAAAGAATAAATGGGAGTAGTATCCTCTTTCTCTGTGACCTGGAGGTACCACCTGAATCACTCTTTTGTCCAAAAGAGCTTGGATTTCTGCTTTTATGAGAGTCAAGTGGGATGGGGAGCAGTGGGTAGGGACAGGTGGGTTGTCCGGTGGGATATGTGTCAACTCCAAGGCGTACCCTTTCTCTATTAGCTGGAGTACCCACTTATCCATGGTAATGTTGGCCCATCCTTTGAAGTAGTGGGAGAATCTCCCTACTACTGCATCGCCCTGAGACTCTGCCGGAAGTGGGGGGCAGGCAGAGAGTCATGTCCAGGCAGAGGGAGTAGGCAGGGAAGCTCTGGCATTTTTTCCACTTTTGGGTCATTGGGTGCCTGAAGGCGGGGAAGGCCCTTTCACTTAAAACCCCATTTTGGTTGCAGATGCCTTCCCTGTTGGCTCTGGTTTTTATGAAAGGGGCAGCATCTGCCAGTTGTTGGTTCTGATTTATACATCCTGTGGACATCGGAAACCTCCTTACCGGAGTCCTGTAGCCCAGTGATCAGTTTCTTGGTTTCTGGACCACAGAGAACTGACCCCTGAAAGGGTGCGACCAGGATTACGTCTTGCAGGTCCTGCCGGAATGCCAAGACCCATAGCCAGGCCTGGCACCTCATACAAACCCCTGTGGCAGCTGCCTTGGTGGCCGTATCTGCCGAGTCGTATGAACTCCTTAGAACATGTTTGCCCACCTCAATGCCGGACTGAATGACAGCCATAAGCTCAGATTTACTGTCAGACTCAGGCTGAGTCTTGGTTAAGTCCAAGGCTTTGTTCCACAAGGATTTTTGGTACATTACCATGTGTGCCAAAAAATTGAGTGACCTTACAGTGCAGGTGGCCGAGGAGAACACTTTGCGGTCCATCTGTCTAGTTTCTTGGATTCTGGGTCTGGAGGCTGGGAACTCGTGCTTTGGCTGCTGTGTCCTGCCATGGGTGGCCGTCAGCACATGGAATCTGCCTTAGGTTGCTCACTCAGGTGAAGCTCTCCTTTCAGCATCCTGTAGAGGTGGTCTGCCTTCCTGGGGATGGCTGAAGTAGTGGAAGGATGCTTCCAGGCCAGTTTTGTGATGTCCTGGAAAGGTTCTACTAGTGGAGGGATGACCAAGGGTTTTGGGTCATTCGCCCCTAGGAACTTTGCCAGCTGACGGTGTTTGGGGTCAAGTTCCTCCATGTCCCATTGGTTAAGGTACTGAATGTGCTGCATCACATCCAAAAATGAAGGGTCATCAGGGGAGACCTGAGAGAGTCCCTTTAATGATCCAGAGAGGGTAGAGGCAGCTCATCCTTGGAGGAGTAGTAGTAGGAGGAGTCCCATGCATCTTTATCTGAGGACGAATGCGGACATCCCTGGGATGAGGGTATGGATGATGGGTGTCGACCATGCCCACTAGGCGCTGGAGACCCCAAGTCATCATCTCCTGACGACAGGTGGTCTGGCATCAGAGGCAGTCTCAGAGACCTCTGGGGCAAGGGCTCCCTGGGCAGAACCAGAGGTGGAAGCCCTCTAGGGCTAGGGGACTGCTCTCATGGCCTGGGCAGCAGATCCCCCTTTATGGTATTCCACCATGAATTGAATAAAGCTCTTACCTCTGCTAACTGGACAACAGGCTGTACTGGCGGTGGAGTAGGGACATTCGGGGCCCCAGGCAGCGGCCCTTGCCATGTGTCCTGTGGGGTCGTCCGGTCCGCCGGCTCTTTGCCATCAAATGTTTGGACCAGTGGCACTGTTCCTTCTAGGGTAGTGTTCCCTGGAGGTCGGACAACTGGCTCCATAGGAGGAGGAGAGGACGATGGGTTTGAACCTCTTTCGAGAGGCCCAGACGTCTGGTCCTCAGGTGTGTGATCTGTCGCCTGGTTGGATGTCTGGTCCTTTGGAGCAGATGGCCGTTTAGGAAGGGGCATCTGGTCCAGTTCTGATGTGGAATCAGAAAGCCTTGAGGTCTGGTGTCCTTCTGAAAAAGTCGATGCTCTGTCACAGGGCGGCAGGTGCTTCTAGTGGCGCTCTGATTCCTGGCATCTGGTAGTGTCGCCCGACCCCTTGGACCTGTCTGATGACTCCAGTGTCTTGTAGGTGATAGATTCTGACATGCCACACAAAGATGACTGTCCATCCAACTTTGACCCTAATGACCGCTTGTGGGGCCTTAAAGCCAGGGACACAGGGGCGGACAAATGCCCATGCCCAGATGACTCCCTGTCCTGTGTACAGGAAGAGGCAGGAGTCTTCTTCACAGTTACCCCGGGAAGAGTCAAAGGCCAGAAGGAACAGATTCCGACCTCCCGCTGAAGGCAGAGGACGTGGAGGTCTTTTTTTTTAAAATTGAACAAACTTTATTGAACTTGATTAGAAAGTGGCACACAATGATCACAAAAAGGATAAATGATAAATAATATACAGACCAATATAGATAAGACAATCACTAAGCTAAGCATCTATGAGTTAGTAACAATTGTGATAAAGTAAACCAGAACCATGAGTCATTCCAATCAAGTTATAAAACAATATTCTCACCCATGCCTCTCCCCACATAAAACCCACGGAAAAAGAACCCCCACCCTCCCCTTTTCTCTGGAGACTGAGCTAATCCCAAAAGTAGCGAGGACAATAACATAACAGATGGGGAGCAACAAAAATGGAACCTCATATTCTTGAAGAAGGAAAAAAAAAGGATATCAGACTAAGAAGCAGGTCCAGGCACAACCCATCCTAACCTTTTCCAGGGCAATGAGGCAAATTGTCCCAAGTAACCGATCATCATGGATGTGGAGGTCTTGTGGGGGGACCTGGGGTGAGATTCTGACCTGGCACAATCCTTGTCCCTATGATGGTGCTTCCTGCCCGATTTCCTCCCTCGGGGGGAGGATTCCCTGGCTGAGGAAGAAGAACAGTGTCCCGAATGGGTCCTCTGCATGGTAGCCATTTGCTCTTCCAGGAGGTATGCTTTCAATGCCTTGAGTCGGAGGATTCTAGTCTTCTTGTTGAATTTTTGCCAATGTGGGCAGTTGTCCAGCTTGTGGCCCGGGCCCAAGCAGATAAGGCAGGCAAAGTGGCAGTCTCCAGCTGGGATCTGCTTGCCGGACTCACACTTAGGCTTCTGCCTCTGTGAAGATGATGAAGATATGCACAAAAAGAGAAAAAAGGCAAGGAGAAAAATGCTAATGAACAGTAACTGCGCGAAGCGTAAAAATGGTGGTCGACTGCGAGAGAGGTGTCCGTTGAGCCGATACTAGTGGGTCAATGGCAGGAAAAGTACTGAGGTGGTGCTGGGGGACCGCCCCTTTATACCATGCGGGATGTCAGAGTCGGGCTATCAGGGGGTGGTCCCCTGTCTTGGACTGCTAGCTAGAAATTTTTCTGTGGGGTCCTAGTGCCTGGCGGCATAGTCCTAATGATGTTACCTGCTGCAAGAGCTCCCTCGCAAAGTAAGATCAGCACATGTGGTGCCCCTTCACAAAAGCAGTCCCAAGGATGAACCAGGGAATTACAGACCAGTCAGTCTGACCTCAATCGTGTGCAAGTTCATGGAAATGATACTTGATTGGTAGAATATCTAGAGCAGCATGATATTGGTAGAATATCTAGAGCAGCATGATATCCAGGATGTGAGGCAGCATGGGTTCAAATGGTGGGGGGGGGAGTGTGTAAAATGAATCTGATTGACTTCTTTGGCTGGGTCATTAAGACAGTAGATAGGGGCCAAGTGGTAGACATCTTCTATCTGGATTTGAGCAAAGCCTTTGACTCTGTGCCCCACAAAAGGCTGATCAGGAAGATGGCAGATGGGTGGAAAACTAGCTGAGGAACAGAACCCAGAGGGTGGTTGTGGGCGGAGAGTTATCTGGCACCAGAGGGGTCACCAGTGGGGAACAACAGGGCTCGGTGCTGGGGCCATTGTTGTTCAATGTCTTCATCAATGACATTAGAGATGGCATTAAGGGCAAAATGTGCCTATTAGTGGATGAGACACCAAGCTCTGTGGGAGAATGGACACAGCTGAAGGGATTCAGAATCAACAGGATGATCTGGAAAAGCTGGGGAGGTGGTCCAGGATCTGGCAGCTTGATTTTAATGCCGTGAAATGCAAAGTTATGCATACTGGAGCCAAGAATCCCAGGATGAAGTACTACCTGGGAGGACTCCAGGAATCTGTATCAGAGGAGGAGAAAGATCTGGAAGTGATGATCACTAGTGACTTGAAGCACTCTGTACAGTGTAAGAAAGCAGCAGCAAGGGCAAACAAGATGCTGGAATGCATAGCTAGAGGGATCAGTAGTAGGAGAGAGGAGGTTATACTGCCCTTGTACAGGTTGCTGGTGAGACCACATCTAGAGTTTGGAGTTCAGTACTAGTGCCCACACCTTAAAAAGGACATTAACCTGCTGGAGAAGGTCCAGAGGAGGGCTACAAAGATGATAGTGGGTCAGAAGGGTAAGGCATACAAGGAGAGGTTGATGGCACTGATCATGTATTCCCTGCAGGACAGGAGAGAGAGACAGGGGACATGATTGGGACCTTCAAGTACTTGAAATGGATAAATAAGGTGGATCAGGTGGTTCTCTTTAAGCTGAGTGGCAAACATAACATGAAGGGGCACAGTCGTATGCTGGAGGGGGAGATTTAGGAGGGAGGGCAGGAAGCACTTCTTCATGGAGAGTGTGGTTGACACTTGGAATGCGCTGCCAGAAGAGGTGGTGTCATTGAAGACAGTAGGCAGCTTCAAGAGAGGCTGGGATAGGCATGGTGGAAGGTAAAGATCATGGGTAGGGAGGATGAGAGGAGTGAGGAGGGGGGAGGGCAGGGACAGTAGCTCAAGCTGTGGACACTACAATATGAGCAGACTAGATAGACCAAATGACCTTCTTCAGCTGGCTTCTTCATATGTTCATATTAGGGACACTGTTCTTGAACCCTCCCCTTTAATAAAGTAGAGTGTAAAATAGCAGTGTGTTAAAAAACACACATCAGTGTTTTTCAGTTTTATTGCAGTGCACTATTTGAAAATAACATGATTTGCTGCTACGGCAATTAGGAATGCCGGGCATAATACTGAAATATGGCCCAGTTCGGTATTATCACCTTTAAATCATTTAAAAATTATGACAATTCTTTTAAAAAGATATCACAACCACTGTTAATTGGAAAGAAAAACTTCACTGACACTGGGTCCATAATTTTGAATGATGATGTAGTTTACAAAAAAGTATGACTGTAATCTGCCAGGTATTTTTACGTTATTTGTGCTAGGCATTTATTTTATTTTATTGATGTGTTTGTTTGTTTTGTTTATTTAAACTGGTAAGACCATGGGCCAAAGACCCGTTTTCATGGGTGACCGGTGCACATCAAAAAATACATACAGAAAAAACACAACATACAAAATATCATCCACAATTAGTCAAATAATTAATCAAAACATTTACATTCACTCTTAGCTAATAAATAACTTCTCAACTTCAGTCTAACAGTCTGTAAGGAAACTTATAAACAGTCAAAAAGACTGAAAAGAACAAGGATGGGAGAATGTAAGATAATGTTTTTTGACCAGCAGGTTTTCATTCTTGGTATGGCGAAGAAAGAACAAGCAAACACGTAAAAACTAAACTGATGTGTTTCTTTAAAATAGAAGTTAAGATGGTGGGTGTCTTATTTAGAGTCACCTTTTTTGCCAGTATTCCAATTTGAAATTTATATCAAAACTCAAGAGGGAGCCAGCCTGCCTGCCTTAGCAGGTTGCAATGCTGAGTCCCAGGTGGCTACTGTGTAGTGAACCTTGCTATCTGGTTCAAAAGAACATTGACCTTTGATAGTAACCCCTCCTCAGCAGAATAGTAAAATGACAGGCCACAGTGTAGGACAGGTAAAAGAAAACGGGCCAGAAGCATCCTAGTTGATGGAATTAATAATGAATTTAGTCTGTAAAGGGCACCCAATCTTTGGTGGACTATTTAAACTATATTAATAATCTGAGGTTCATAGGTCATACCCCCATTGATAATAAGGCCAAGATATTTAAACTGCTTCACCTGTTCTAATTCCACCCATGATACAGAATGCAGTGAGAGGATAAGATCATCATTCAGTCCTTTTCTATGGTTAATAAAAAACATTTTTTTTCATTCAAAAATATATTTATTTTTTACAAACCAGTTTTGAACCTCCAAAAAGTCATAGGCCAAATCACTTTGGACAGTTTTAAAGTCAATTCCACTCATGAGGATCATTGCGTCATCCTCGTATTAAATTGTCATTTAATGCAAAGAGAAGGTAAAGTGTTCAAAAAATAGACTAAACAAAAGAGTACCCAAAACAGAACCCTGAGGGACACCCAGTGAGACAGAGGCAGAAGAGGAACAGCAGCCATTTATTTTTGTAGTCTGAGTACAGTCACTAAGGTAACTCCCATACCACTCAACAACATCTTGGGGCATACCAAGATTTGCTAAAGTTGTCAATAATAGGCCATGATTAACCAAGTCAAAGGCCTTGGTGAGGTACACAAACACAGCCACAGAAAAATGTCCCCTATCAAGAGCCATTTGGACTGCACTCATGAACCCCACCAAGGCCATTGAGGTATTATGTCCCAGCCTACGCTCATGTTGAGCAGACATAAGAAAGTTGCATTTGGACAGGTACTCAATCATTTGATCAAAAACAATTCTCTCAAGCATTTTTGGGAGAGGTAGCAGTAACGAAACTGGACAATAATTTTGCACGTTAGTCGAGTACCTGGACTTGAAAATAGGAACAACAACTGCATCTTTCCAAACAGTAGGGAAAGTAGAAAAACAAAATGACAAATTAAATATAACAGATAAAAGAAAACACAATACGTCTGCAGTTATCCTTACAAGTCCGAAATCAATCTCGTTCTTGCCACTGATATATGCGGGTCCAACTTCACAAGATACTTCAGAACCTCGTCAGGGGCAGGTGATCTAAAGTAAAATTATGGGTAGGCCAGATCCAGATCAGGGCAGGGAGGGATAGTCGGATCCATTATATCATCAGGTATATACTTTGAAAGATCGGAGAAAAAATTAAATAAACTCCTGAGCAATTAAATGTGCATCAGTCATAACTCCTGCAGGGGTGTTCAAACACTTTGTAGTGGTAGAACATTTTTTGTCTGTCAGTTCATTAATTAGATCCCAGGCTGCAGAAATATGTTTACCTTTAAATTTCTGATGCTTATGGAAAAATTTGTCTTTAGTTTCTTAACCAATGATTTGCGTTTGTTCTTAGCCATCTTATAAGCAACAAGTGTGGCTTGATTGGGTAATTTCCTATATATTTTCCATAATTTATCTCTCATATTGATTCTAGGAGTTCAGGGCTAACCCACTGCTGTTTGTTGTCCCAATCCTAGATTTGTTTTGAGGAACAAATTTGTTGCATACAGAATTGAAAAGAATGCAGAAGTTCTTTAAAGCCTCTTTGTTAACCGGGTGGATAAACTGGTCCCAGGGACCGTTTTCAGGCATGACCCAGGCCATAGAGATGGCACAATATACAGATACATTAGAAATATATACATCAAGTGAGAGGTACAAGGAAGTAAATTTAGATACATGCATAAAAAAATAACAAGGATATGTCACTTCAATAACAAGAATATGAAAGCGTCATAGTTTACAGTTACAACCAGATTTAGCATTTGACACACACACAGGAGTCATAAAATAGAAATGTATGTGGAAACAGTGTGAGACAAGGTTATGGGGGAAACATGTGAAAGTTTATGTTAATATTCAAAGCTCCAGTGGTTTGTAAGGCACTATAAAATGGCAAGAAAAAATCTAGAAATCTCATTGGCCAAGAGACATCAGCTAACTGTACATTAAATCTCTATATACAAACATTCTGGTCCTAAACCACATTACACAATGAGCAAATCAGTCCTCCTACAACCAGAACTATTCTTCCATCAGTCCCTCTGCAACAAGAACTGATCTTCCATCACAAACATGGCTGCTACCTTTACACTGTAAAACCTTCAACTGGGCCCTAAAAATAAAACTACCTTAAATAAAAAATAAAACAAATTAATTAAACGTTGTTTCCCTGATCACCACACTCAATTTATACATATAAACAAATTAGAAACATTAAGCATTGTTTATAGTTTTCTTTACAACTGTTTCTTTACTAACAGTGAAAACTCCCCTTCTGTCTTTACCTGCCCATCAGGGAAATCTCTTCTGCTTGCCCTGACAATGAAATAACTGAGTCACTGGCTCTAAAACAGGCCTTTGTTGTCTGTGTGTACAGTATGTTAGGAGAGTAACATTCTAACAGCGGAACTGAGCAGAATTTTGAATCCCTGTATTCCATGGTAAGCATTCCATAATAAACATTCTATGTATTGAATGAGGGGAAAACAGAAAAAAAACAGGATGAAGAAAGTAGGTAATACAGTAATACTTTATAAACAAAGAGAAAAGGTGTAAAAACACCGTTACATAGGTAGAGGCAGACCCAAACTGCTCAAATAATGCATTGCTGTTTCTCCAACTCACTGGTTTAGCATTTTTCAGTGAGATGCTATTCAATCAATTTTACCACTCCTCTACCCAAGTCTGGGGACTATTTTTCACCATATTTAAATAAAATAACATACTATTATTAAATCTTTAATAACGTGTCCAGAGTTTTGTTTGATTGTTATAGAAATAGTTGTTACCTATTTTATAAGAGCGATAAGACACTTCAGAGTGTGGGTTGTTGATTGATAAGAGCACTACCCAGCTGCTGTAGTCACTCGGCTCAAGCGCCTCATGCCTAACAACGCACCTGGGGGCGTGCTCTTATCAGTCAACAACCCACACCCTGTCGTGTCTTATTGCTTTCATATTTTATAGAACTGTGTGAGGCAGGAAGAAAATGTTTTGCAGAATGCAGCTTTAATTATTGCTTGTTTGCTTTCCATTTTTGAGGGTTTACCCCTTGTTTGTAATTTATACTGTTTTCTTTTTGGTGCTTTTTGTTTCTGTTGTATTCCTTGGCGTGTGGTTTTCAAATCTGTTTTTGTGTTTTTTTGGAGGGGGTGGGGTATGGGATGTTGCAGTTGTGTCATTTGCATACTGATCTTTGATTTCTACCATTTTTCTGGTAACATGACTTAAGTGCATGTTATCTGTAGGATAGCACATACTCGTGTGACCAGGTTTCGATCGCTGAGGACAAATTGGTCAGTACCCTTTGATAACTTGACATAATGAGACCAAACAAGGAATTCAGCACCTGTCCCAGAGATCATTTTTACTACAATACACTTATTCTGGGCATCTCTAATTGTACCTTGCATGAATAGCAAAATGAAATTTGAAAAGTGATTATACTTTTACTTCCTCTTCAGGTCTACCAGAAAAGGTGGGGCTGTATTTTGTCTGTGGAGTCTGTGCTGGCTTGGTATTCCTGCTTTACGTGTTTGGATCTAAGATCCCAATAAAACATGACATCATCAAGTTATTCGCAGAGGACGAGAGTGGAAGGGACACAGACCACGGGAGCGGGAAGCTCAAAGAGGATGACGATGATGATGACAGCTCCTCAGACTCTTCTTTCCGACACCTGACTCGGACGTATCATGTCTCGGAAAATATCTTCAGCCCCGATGTGGCAGCCAAGATGGCAGCACGGGTGGAGCAGAGGGAACAGGATGGTGAGGACATATGGCTGCAGCAGGAGTCCAGTCCCTACTCCATTCACAAAGTGAAATCAGCAACCAAGTAAAAACAGAGGAACCTGGCACCCTTGTGGTCACTGGTGTGGTTACCATCAGATACACAACTCATTTCAGCAAAGCCACCGCTAGTAACACTACAGAACGCACACACTATTTGTCTTTTGTTCATGTGCATGTCATGGAATTCTAAGAGCTGCTGACACTGGAATTAAGAATTTTAATTATTCAAAGACCAAGCAGAGTTCAGGGTTCCCCAATTTTACCATATATTTTTATTTTTCATAATTTGTTTATCCTGTACCATCAAAGTAAGATGAAATAACTCACTTCCCTTTGTGTCCTGCCTTTACATAGTTTTGTAGATGGGAAGGACAGAAGCACAGGGAGGTCAAGGGACTTGTACAAGGTCACACAGTGAGGCTGTGGTGGGATCTGAGCGTTCTTCAAACACGCTGTCTCAGCTCTGCTCTTGGAGCACCAATCTCTGATTAAGATAGGTCAGTCTGTCCACCGCTTTGTTCCTGCTGTATTTTGTGTGTTGTCTGCCTTTGACTCTCAGGCTATGATGGCAAGATTTGGCTACATTAGTGCAGAATGAAAAAATAAGTTATACTGTATTAGAAAAATATAATGAAATATGGTCATTATTTCTGTATAAACTGAATTATATGTAACATCCTAATGTACTTTGTAGTTCCTAGGCTACTGATACATGAACTGCATACATGAATAGTTTAACAACTGTACAAATGTCTTTGTATTTGACATTTTAATAAAAAGAATAATTAAAAAAAAGCCTTTGTCTCAGGGTATAAGATATAATATAATTCATTCTGTATAGCATCTTTCATACAAACAGTATCTCTTGATGGTGCTATTATAGAGGATGTAACCTCTTTTAAGTGCCTAGGGGTTTGGCTGGACCATAGAATTTTACGGCCGATAAAGACTGCTTGGCCCACCTAGTCTACCCATTTTCCCTACCTGTTTCATCTACCGCACATTCTAAATTATCTGTGGCTTACCCTCTCTTTCCTATCACTAGAGTTCCTTTATGTCTGTGTCACATGTTTTTTGAATTCCCCTACCGTTTTTGCCCCTATAACCTCTACTGGAAGGCTGTTCCATGGATCCACCACCCTTTCTGTGAAAAAAATACTTTCTCACATTACCCCTAAGTCTACCCCCTCTATCCTCATATCATGGCCTCTTGTTCTTGAACATTTTTTTTTTAAAAGATGCTACCCTCTTGTACCTTATTTGAACCTTTCAGGTATTTGAAAGTCTCTATCATATTCCCCCCCCCCCTCCTCCAGGGGATACATATTGAGATCCACCAGTCTCCTGTTACATGACTTTTGGTGCAGCCCATGCATCATTTTTGTCATCCTTCTCTGAACTGCTTCTATTCAATGTCCTTCCAGAGATGCGGCCTCCAGAACTGGACACAATACACTAGATGAGGTCTCACCAATGTTCTATATAGTGGCATCACCACCTCCTTCCTTCTACTGGAGATACTTCTCCCTATGCACCCAAGCATTCCACTGGCTTTCCTCACAGCCTTCTCACATTGTTTGGTAACCTTTAGATCATCGGATATGATTACTCCCAGGTCCCTTTCCTGTTTGGTGGCTGTCAGTATCTCCCCAACTCCCATTATGTACCCCTCTCCCAAATTTCTGAGGCCCAAGTGCATGATCTTGCACTTCTTTACATTAAATCTTAGCTGCCACACCCCTGACCACTCCTCAAGCTTGCTTTGGTCCCTTCTCATTTTCTCTACCCCTCCTGGAGTGTCAACCCTCTTGCAGATCTTAGTGTCAACTGCTAAGAGACACACCTTCCCATCTAGCCCCTCAGCAATGTCGCTTATGAAGACATTAAAGAGGACTGGTTCAAGCACTAATCCCTGCAGGACCCCACTGATCACCTCCCTCTTCGGACTGAACTCTGTTCACCAGCACCCTCTGTGTCCTATTGCTCAGCCAATTTCTGACCCAGTTTACAACCCTGGGACCCACTCCCAGGCTGCCCAGCTTGTTTACTAGCCTCCTATGTGGGATGGTGTCGAAGGTCTTGCTGAAATCCAGGTAGGCCACATCCACTACTGGATCTGTTTGACAAGATCTGCCCGTTGTGAATCCATGCTGCCTCAGATCCTGTGCTCCATTAGCTTCTAGATATATCACAAACCTTTCTTTTAGTAGTGATTCCATTAGTTTCATTAGTTTTGGAGGCAGTGTAGTGCAGTGGGTTAAGGCTGAGGGTTTGAATCCCACAGTACCTACGTGCATACTGTGTGATCCTGAGCAAGTCCACTTAACTTCCTTGTGCTCCTAGGTCGCATCTGGAAACAAGCTTCACCTTAGTGTGCTACTCCTGGTTAAACAATGTTCCCTTTCCCCACCCCTGAGGTCAGGCCGATTGGTCTGCAATTGCTGGCCTCCTCCCTTCTCCCACTTTTGTTGACAGGGACTACATTAGCCCTCCTCCAGTCTTTTGGGACCACACTGGTTTCCAGTGAACTGTTGAACAGGGCTGCCAATGGTGCTGCCAGCACCTCCCTGAGTTCTCATAATACTCTGGGATGTTTCCCGTCTGACAACATAACCTTGTCCTCTTTTAGATTAGTGAGTTCTTTTAAGACTCTCTCCTCCTTAAATGGACTGGTGTCCACCTTCCTCCCAGCGGTGCTTCAATCATCTAAATTTGGTCCCTCCCCTTCCCCTTCTGTGAATACTGAACAAAAATACTTGTTCAGGATTTCTGCTTTTTCTTGGTCCCCCTCTGCACAATTCCCTCCTTCCCCTTTTAGTCTCACAATCCCACCCTTAGTCTGTTTTCATTCACTAACATACCTGAAAAAGTTGTTATCCCCTTTTGTTATTGGCTGGGCTATTTTTTTCTGCCGGTTTCACCTTTGGGCTCCTGACTGCTTTCTCAGATACAGTTCCCTTTCTTCTTCCCTCTGTGTTTCCTTGTACCTCCTGAATGCCACACTTTTTGCCCTTACCTTCTTGACAACTTTCTTTGAGAACCATAGTAGTTTTTTTTTCTCTGTTTTGCTTACTTGCCTAATGCAATGGCTTGTTGCCTCGGCTACGGCTCCCTTAAGATTCTCCGATTGTTCCTCCACCCCCCATCTTGATTTTTTGGTTGATATTGATGCCATACACCAAAAGCTCCACTCCAAGATTGGTGCATTATGCAGGAACAAAGTGAGTGTCCCACCTCCTTTTGGCTGAGAAATTGTTTTAAAGATTCTCCCCATTTTTATGTTGATTGAGCGCATGCACAAGAAACATATTGAGGCAGCTTGCTGCAGAAGCAGGTTGTGGAGGTGTGGCACTGTTGTGGCCAATGCCCTCACTGTCTTTTGAGGCTTGGCCCACTTTCCCCAATGGGGTGGCATGCTGCTGCTGACACTAGTTCAGCCAGCATGTCATAACCTTGAAACGTTTCAGCCGCTGCAATCAGGGGTTGCATTGTCATTGCAGCATCAGCCATTCCGCTGCAATGAGGGAGCAACTCGTCATTACTGGGTGGAACGTTGGTATTGTAATATTGTTTGTGAACATGGTGGCAGCTTGCCGCAGTGTTCACAAACAATATGACTGAGCCCCCAGTGCTGAGGGGGTGCCCAATCCCCCTCGGCAGTATGTCCTCAAGAAGTGTTTGTTTGCCGATGGGGGCCCCAATCCTCGTTGGCTTCTTTCCCTCGCAAGTTCAGGTTGCCGGCCAGGAGCCCTCCTGGTCTCCCCGCCAAAACATTCAGTTTATGCTGAGGGGGTGCCAATCCCCCTCGGCTCTTGTCCCCCAGCACTCCATATGTGCCGATGGGAGTGCCCAATCCCCCGTCAGCTACAGCCCCCAAAAAAACATTCAGGTAGCATGCTGTTCACCCATTCCAGCATGCCTAATGCCCCTGTAAAGAAAAAAATGTCCTGAGATATATTTTTTGTTTGTTTTTTAAACCTGTAAAAAAGAAAATGGTCCCTCGCAGCCTCCCTGCATCTTCCCACAAGCCGTGCCCACCCACTGCGCACCCTGCCTCCCCACACCCCCCTCACCCCACACTTACCTCTGAAGCCTGGTGCGATGATTCGTGGACCAGGAACATCGCCTGCACCTTCTAAGTCGGATCACAATCGAGTGCAAATGCCGTAAGCTGTATGATGGCATAAATAGGGCTTTTTCAATTTTTTTGCATATCTCAGGCATTTTGGAGAATTTTGGCACCACATTTTCAACATGGGGTTATTGGGCCCCCTCCTCATGAATTCAGCCACTGTCATGACGTTAATAGGTCCCAAAAGGTGATTTCGCGGTCACTGCATGGAATCACCTTTCCGGACTGATTAACGAAACGACAGTGCCATTGTTCATGAGGCGGGCTCTCAAAAAGTCTATGTTGCAAATCTGGTGGGAAAAATCCAAAAAATTACTGTATTACGAGCGTGCATTGCGAAGATTTCATGCTCGCTCGTAACGTCACAAATTTGCAATGTTTTCACTCCAGATTTTGAACATTGCCATTTTTCCACACCTCCTTCTGAACAGTACAGCTGTCATTTTTCACATCCTGGACAAAATGTGATTTTGCACTTCCGGCGCGGAATAGCGGGGTCGCTGTGGGAAATCAGTGTTCGGGATGCACTAAGAAAATTACAGTGACACTGATCATGAGCAGAGGTCCTAAAATACCTATGTTGAAAATGGTGTAATGAAACTCCATAAAATGACTGCGTTACGAGCGTGCGTTGGTCAGTTTCCATGCACCCTTGTAACTTCGCAAATTAGTAACATTTTCACGCCAGATTTTCAACACTGGCATTTTTTCACACCTCCTTATGAGCAGTACATCTGTCATTTTTCACATTCTGGCTGAAATGTGTTTTCGCACTTCTGGCACAGAATAGCACAGTCACTTTCAGAAATCAGTGTTTGGGACAGATTAGGATCGAGCGAGTGAGAGAGGGGGAGTGACCGAACTCAATTGAGCTCTGTCAGGACTGCTGCAGATTTCTTTGTGGGCAGAAAAAGGCACCAACGCAGGCAGGAGCCCAGTACAAAAGAGCAGCCTGCAGCACTGGGAGAAACAGAACGAGCGAGTGAAGGAGCGGGAGTGAGTGAGCTCAACGGAGCTCAGATGGGACTGCTGCAGATTTCTTTGTGGGCAGAAAAAGGCAACAATGCAGGCAGGGGTGCAGTACAAAAGGGCAGCCTGCAGCGGTGGGAGAAACAGAACAAATGAGTGAGAGAAGGGGAGTGAGCGAGCTCAATGGAGCTCTATCATGACTGCTGCAGATTTCTTTGTGGGCAGAAAAAGGTGCCAATGCAGGCAGGAGCCCAGTGGAAAAGGGCAGCCTGCAGCGTCAGGAGAAAGGGAACGAGCAAGTGAGAGAGGGGGAGTAAGCAAGCTCAACAGAGCTCTGTCGGGACTGATGCAGAGTTCTTTGTGGACAGAAAAAGGCACCAACAGAGGCAGGAGCCCAGTACAGAAGGGCAGCCTGCAGCACCAGGAGAAACAGAATGAGCAAGTGAGAGCGGGGGAGTGAGTGACCTCAACAGAGCTCTGTCTGGACAGCTGCGGATTTCTTTGTGGGTAGAAAAAGGTGTCAACGCAGTCAGGAGCCCAGTACAAAAGGGAAGCCTGCAGCGCCGGGAGAAACAGAACGAGCGAGTGAGAGAGGAGGAGTGAGAGAGCTCAATGGAGCTATGTCGGGACTGCTGCGGATTTCTTTGTGTGCAGAAAAAGGCACCAATGCATTCAGGACCCCAGTACAAAAGGGCAGCCAGCAGCGCCGGGAGAAACAGAATGAGCGACTGAGAGGGGGGAGTGAGCGAGCTCAATGGAGCTCTGCCGGGACTTTACAGTTGCCCACCCTGCCGCCCAGTGTACTCTGTGGTACTATATTACAGCAGAGTCTCTGGAATGGAAACAAAGCAATGATCGGATACTTTAGGATTGCTGTAATAATACAGATTTAGTTGTTCTGTTTCTTTCTCTAACTGAGCTGAGTAATACTTGGAGTGCAATAGAATATTCTAATAGAATTTCTAACTGGGCTAAGTGAAACTATATGAGAGCCGAGAACAAAAAATATGGTAGCTGAGGGGTGAAAAACGGACAAGGAGGCTTCAGGATTGCTACAGTAATACACTATCTAACGGATAAAATTTGAGACTGAATTACCCTAGTCGGCAAGGGGTCAGTAGGGGACTACTGTGGGGGGAGGAATTTGAGTAACTAGGGGCCTAACAGTTGTAGTAGGGTACAGAACCTGGGAGTAAGAGCCCGTAACATAAGATGGGGGTAAAAATGGGGCAGGTGCCACATGTCAATAGGGCAGGCATCTTTGGAAGGGTGGAGGGGTGTACAGGGTGTGGGTCTGCCATGATCATGGACTGGGTTTGGAGGATGGGGGTGTGTATATGGTCTGTAGATGACTGGCTAGTTTGAGGGAGGAACTGTGGAGGTTAGGGAGGAGTCTAAGTGACAGGGCAGATGAGTATGGTAGGCATCCTGAGGGGGGAATAGGGGATGGCAAAGGGGGATGGAGGAAGAATAACTAGGGACTGAAACCGACCCAGTATCAGAGGCATTAGCAGAAAAGAGAGGAGAATGAAGGGGGTGCCGGAGGCATGGGCGAGGGGCCTCCTGATGGGTGAGAAAGAGACCACGTGGAGTACCAGGGCAGAGAGCAGATGGCTGCAGGTAGGGAGGGACCAGTGGTGGCATGGAGGGGAACAACTAGGAGGGGGGAACCGATAGGGGGAAGAGATGTAGGACAGGTATTGACTAGGAATAGATTCAAAACTCTGCTATCAGACAGAGGGGGGGAGCAGGAACATACTGAAGGAGGGAGGACAAGTGGGGCATGAGAGAGATGGCAACAGGTAGGGGAAGAGATAGCGAGGACAAAAGAGTAGAAGGGGGCTAGCAAGGAAGGAGGGGGTGGTGAATGAAGGAGAGAAGGCTACAGGAAGGGGGAAGGATGGGAGGGGCATCCCTATCGGGGTAGAAGGGAATGGGGTCTTTAAATCGACAACAGTGGGGATAGGAGAGGGGTTGGAAATCAGCAGGCGAGCAGGGGAGATCGACAAGGGAAGCACAGTAGGAAGTAGTCAGACTGGAAAAGGGTTCTAGGGGGATGGTAAGAATAAGGCAGAGAAAAGGGGTGAGGCGGAAGTAGGTGGTACAGATACAGAAGTCACAGAGGGTGCAGTTGGCGGGGGTAAGGGACAGGGAAGAATGATTACTGGGGTGGTGGAAGGAGCATTAGAAGGGAAAGGGGGCAAGGGGCAGGAGGGTACTTGTCCTGGGGGATTCTATAATGAAATGGGTGAGATGGGGCAGAAAGGGGGAAAGGCACAGCCATATTTGGGTTGAAGTTGTCCCCAGGTTGATTGCAGGAGGGGCAGGGCAGGCACTGCTCAAGCGTGCAGCAAGGGGGAAGAAGAAACCTCATTTAGTGTTACATCTGGGCACAAACGACTTGGCGGGTGACTCTGTGGAAGCAGTGAGGGGGAGGTTTGAGTAGTTGGGCAGGCAGTGTGAGGGGGTTGGGAAGTCAGTGGCATTCTTGGAGGTACTGCTGGTACCATGTGCAAGCATGGAGAGGAAGGGTAGGCTTGAGGAGTTCAAGTGGCTAAGGGATTGGTGCCACATGAAACATTATGGGTTAGTGACTAACTGGGGTAGGGTCTGGGGGGAACAGTGACTTGTACATGGGGAACAGGGTACACTGGAGCAGGAAGGGGAAGGGAGTATTAAATGCAGTATTGCTGCCAGGCCACTGGCACTGAGGGTTGAGGCGCTGGACACCACACCTCATGCCATACTGGCGACCCAGGTTCGGATGCAAGACTGGGCCGCCAGGGGTTGGCAAAATAGGACTGAGCATCCAGAGGACTGCACTCCCATCCCGGGGCGGGATCCAGGGACCCACCGCTCTGTAGCAGCACCTGGTGACAACCGTGGATGCTACTACAGCGGTGTAGTAAAGGGTGGTGGAGTATGTCAGACGTTGGCACACTGTGCTTAAGCGTCATTGCACGCCCGCACTCTGCAAAGGGGAGAAAAGTGGAAAATGGGCTATGGTCAGGCAGCATGAGCTTCTGACCCCCCCTGCCTGCCACAAATGGTGCCTCCTCAAACGGATCCTGCTCCGGTGGGTCGACCTGGGAAGCTCCTCACCACCCCAGCAGGGGGGTGGGGGGTGGGGGTAATCCATGGAGATGAGCAGGTCAGCCTGATGTTGAGGGCAGGGCTAGGGGGGTCGTCGGGATGACCAAGCCGACTGCAGCAATGTGAGAAAATATGTAAAAAAAAAAAAAGCCAGGATTAGAGGGGTATATCTCTGCTAAGGTGGATTTAAACAAATGGGGGGCAAATGACTGAGTTTGGTAGAGAGGTCCAGACAGGGGAGCCTGATGAGCTCACCGCCCTAGATATAGGTAAAGGCGGAGGAGTAGTAACCCTGGAAGGGGGCAGACAGAGTGGTCTGAGTGTAATACAGAAGGCACCACCACCCGGTAAGAATAAGGAAGAGAAAGGGTGTGGACTACCAAGAGGAGGGACACAGGCCAAGGAGGAGAAGAGTGAGGAGAAGGAGGGGTACGGGTTGAAGGTGGTCTGACTAAATGGATAGAGAAGTGGTTAGGGAAGGGTGCAGGGGGTGGTGGTGGGGGTAGCTCTCAGCACCCAGAGCAGTGACAAGCAGGGTGCCGCAGGGCTCAATACTTGGCCCAATGCTATATTTGGGCTTTTTATCTCCAATATAGCACACAGAGTGGGTAGCAGAGTTAATCTGTTTGCACATTATACCAAATCAAAAGCAAATACTTACAGTAGCAGAGCCCCCCCCCCACATACACACATATACACACTTCCCGAAAAGCTGCTTAAAAGCCTGCAGTTCATTCAAATCAATTCAATTTTCTTACGTACTTGAGGTTCAATGTCAACAAGTGTAAAATCATGTACCTGGGGCATAGGAACCCTGATGCTGGGTATAGGATGGGAGGAGGTACTGATACTCACTAGACATGAAAGGGTCCTTGTGGTTATTATATCAGAGGACCTCAATATGACAGTACAGTGCCACAAGGCTATGGGCAGGGCAAATTGGATTCCTTGGTGCATAATGAGTGGCATCTCCAGTAGGAGGAGGAGGGATGTTGTGCTGCCATTGTATCACTCCCTGGTATACACACAGCTGGAGTCCTGTGTTCAGTTTTAGAGTCCACACTTCAGAAAGGACATAAGGTGGAGGTTTTACAGAGGAGGGCAACTAAAATGGTTCAGAATTTTCACAGGAATCCCAACAAGGAAAGGCTGAAGAATCTCAACATGTACACTCTGGAAGAGAGGAGGGCGAGAGATGACATGATCAAGGCCTACAAAGTACCTCACAGGGGTAAAGAGGGTACAGTTGGGGAGTTTCCTTCAAATGAGGATGAGCACCCAAACCAAGGGACATGCAATGAAGCTGGGGGGGGGAGCATTCCGGATAGATGTGAAGAAATCTTTATTTACTGAAAGGGTGGTAGATGCCTAAAACAGACTGCCAGAAGAAGTGGTGGAAGCTAAAATGGTAGGGAGCATGAAGCATGCATGGGATACACATAGGGGTATATTAGAAAAAGGGGAATAAGGGGGTCAACAGAGATCAATAGGGCCATGGAAGTGGAGTAAGTTCAAGTCCATTGCAGGAAAAATCCATTAAGCAAGCTCATTCACAAGGAGGTCCTGATGGACTCAGGCAGAATAAAACATGCAGTAACATATACAGGCAGGAGTTACAAGTAGGTAGAGAACACTTGGGCAGACTGGATGGGCTGAGTGGTCCTTTTCTGCTGACAAATTCTATGTTTCTGTGGCATCATGTGTTAATTCGGGTGCAGTGTTTATTTGAAGTTGGGCCTACCATACATCCAGATGTAAGGTACAGTAAATTATTGAATTAGATGCAGCCCACTTACAGTACAAAAACAGAACCCCAGTGCTTCGAGAAGCCTTTACTCTTCATAAGGCTGTTTAAAGAGCTGGGGTTCTATTTGCAGTTTCCACACCAGTATGCTGATCTTAAAATCAACGCCGCATCTGAATGAGTACTTGATTCTTGCTCACTCCATTTTTTCCCCACTTTGAAACCCATTTGTCCTGAGTTACTTTTTGGCCGGCAGCACCTCACCTGTGTTGGAAGATGACCAATAAGCGGCACTGAAATTCGTCAGACTTCACAGATTGTGAAGGCAGCTGCTCACCCACCATCTTGGCAAGAAGAAGGCTTCAGCTGTGGCCACTGATAACTGCTGGGGTGTGGGGATGGGGGGACCAAAGGGGTCAGACATAAGGAGATAAAATCATAATAAAAATTGTGAGACCTTCACCGTCTTTCCAAAACACTTACCAGTAAAAGAACACTACGAAGTTTTTCAAATGGCAACACAATCTGGTGAGCTCTCTGTCTGCCAACTGACACCAGGCATCAACCAGCATAAAATTGCCTACAGAAGGCAGTGTGGTCAAGTGGTTACTGAAATACTGGAGATTACAGATTTATAAGAACAAAAGAATATTACACAGAAGCTGGCACATATGCCTATAGCAGCTGTCTCCTGCTTCTCAGTAGTTATATTTATACCCTTGAGGTACTTGAATGTTTCTATCATATCCCCTCTTTCCCTCCTCTCTTCCATTGAGTACATATTGAGGTCCCTTAATTTCTCCTCATAAGTCTTGTGTTGCAAGCTCTGTACCATCTCATTCGCCCTTCTCTGGACCATCTCCAGCCTGTTAATATCCTTATGAAGGTGCGACCTCCAGAACCGCACACAGTATTCCATGTGAAGCCTGACCATGGTGTTATATAACGGCATCACTACCTCCCTCCTTATGCTGGTCATACCCCTGCCTATGCATCCCAGCATGTCACTGGCCCTCCCAGCTGCCTTACCACTTTGACATTTTCAGGTCATCTGAAATAACAACCCCCAGGTCCCTTTCCTTCTTTGTGAATGTCAGCAACCCCCACCCATCCTGTAACTTTCCCCAGGGTTTCTGTGTCCCAGGTGCATAATTTTGTACTTTTGTGAATTAAAATTCAGTTGCCAGTCCTCAGACCATTTCTCAAGCTTCCCAAGATCCCTCATTTTCTCCACACCCTCTGGGGTATCCACTGTCTTACAGATCTTGGTGTCATCTGCAAACAGGCAGACCATTCCCTTCAGCCCTTCTGCAATGTCACTAATGAAGACACTAAACAGGATTAGCCCCAGGACCAATCCCTGCCGCACCCCACTGGTTACCCCCTCTCCCCAGACTGCACCCCATTTACCACCACTCTCTGCCTCCTGTCTGTTACCCAGTATACCACCCTTTCCCTCATGCCCAGCCTACTCTGCTAGTTTATCACCCTTCTATGTTGGACGGTATCAAAGCCTTTGCTTACATCAAGGTAAGCGTTGTCCACTGCCCTACCCTGATTTACTTCCTTTGACACCCAGTCAAAGAGATCAACCAGATTTGTCTGACATGACCTCCCCACTGTGAATCCATGTTGCCTATGGTCCTGGGCTCTGATGGCTTCTACATGCCCCTTTCTTTAACCAATGTCTCCATGATCTTCCCCACTACTGAAGTGAGGCTGACCAGCATACAGCCTTTGCAACCGCTGTACTGCTGTAGCCCTTGCCACTCCCCCTCTTCTGTGAATACTGAATAGAAAGACACAGTAGATGTCTTTTTTGGGAGGGGGCACATGACACTTCTTAGGCATTGTACTTTCACTTCCAAATACCTAAACAGCACATATAAGCAATCAACATTTGGCATTGACAAATGCTTGTTGATTATGGTGACATAGTCTATAATTGAGCTTCCAAATCCTCCATTGCCAAACTGGACCTCCTCTTCCACTCTTCTAGTCACTTTGCTTTAGATTCTTCCCCTCGTATCCACTATTGCTCATTCTACTCTGCCCTTTCACTTCCCTCTGTAGGCTCTTTTCCCATTATGCCTCCTTCATATCTAAATTCTGGTTTGGTTCCTTCCTTCCTACCTTACACCCCTTTTATCATATCCTTCAGCTTCCTACTACCCTGTAAACAATAATACTTCCCATTGCCTCATTATTCTTTCTAGAACATCTACTGCTGGTCAATCTGTTTTCTCATACCGCTTTCCTGAACTCTGGTCCTCCCTTCCATTGTCAGTTCGCTCTGCCTCTTCTACTTTCTCCTAAAAGTCTCTCCTTCAGGACTATTTTTCTCCCTCCTGCAACTGTTCATGACTCTGTTGCCACACCAGTTTTGCCCTGTCAGTCTGTTTCCTTCATTACTTGTTCATTGTTCTGTAAGAGTAGTTCCATCAACTAAATTATCTCAATTTTTTATGTTTGCTTGCACGCATGTGCAAGAAACATAGTGCCATCATCGGAGATTTCGGAGGTGTGTCACCTCCTCCTCCAATTCAGTCAGTGTGTTGGCAGGTGCGGCCCCTGTAAGCCAATGCATGCTGGAGCTGTCTATGACAAGTTCCAAAATGCAGTGGCATACAGTTCAAAGGGGGAGCTACGCTTGAGTGAGCAGCGATAAGATATCACCTGCTCATGCAAGCTCCCCACACACACACACACGCCACTTGAGGCGTGCAGCGCCCCATGCACGCACACACTGAATAGCCGAGGGGTGCCCAATCCCTGTCGGCTGTTCTCGTTCCCCCACCAAAGCTTTCGAAAATGCCACGCTGGGTGCCCACCCCAGTGTGGCAAGTAATGATATAGCGCTGACAGGGATGCCCAACCCCCGCCGGCTCCACGTCCTAACCCCTAGTATAGTGCCACGCCAGAGCCCACCCCAGCGTGGCAATCCATACTGTCCGACAGGTGCCCAATCCCCATCGGCTGAACGGCCCCCAACTGTCCTGTGCCACGCAGGAGCCCACCCAGCGTGGCAAACGCCCCGCATCGTTTTTTTTTTACCCTGTAAAGAAAACAGTCCCACGGGCGGCCTCCCAGCCCCCTCCCACAACCTGCACCCACCCACCGCGTAACTCCAGTTTTCCACACCCCCATCACCCCATACTTACCTCCAGACCCGCGCAATGATCTTCGGCGGATCGGGAACACGCCTGCACTCTTCAAAGCCGACCCGAACTGAGGAAATGCCGGTAAGCTGTATAATGGGCTAGATAGGGGTTTCAACTTTGTTGCATATCACAGGCATTTTGGGAATTTTTGCACCACTCCGACATGGGGTTTTGAACCCCTTCTCATCAATGATGTCACTGTCATGGCGTTATTCGGGTCCGAAGGGTGATTTCGCAGTCACTCGCGGAAATCACCCTTTGGGCGGAATAACGCCATGACAGTGACATCATTCATGAGAAGGGGTCCTAAAACCCCATTTTGAAAATTTGGTACCAAATTCCAAAATGACTGTTTTATTTAGTGTGGCTATGCAGTTCCTACGCAAGGCTCGTAAGTTCATTTAATTTTCAATATTACTCCAAATTTTCAACATTACCATTTACCACACCTTCTTATGAGTAGTACAGCTGTCATTTTCACATCTGACCCAAAATGTGTTTCCACCCATGTAGCGCACAATGGCGCAGTCGGTGTGTGAAATCAATGTACGGGACAAATTAAGAAAATCACAGTGACACTGTTTATGAGCAGAGGTCTTAAAATGGCTATGTTGAAAATTTGGTGAAAAAATTCCTAAAAATTACTGTTTTACGAGCGAGCGTTGTGCAATTCCTATGCACGCTCGTAAGGTCGCGAATTTTCAATATTTTCACTCCAGATTTTCATCATTGCCATTTTATCACACCTTCTTATGAGCAGTACAGCTGCAATTTTTCATATCTCACCCAAAACATGTTTCCACCCATGTAGCGCACAATGGCGCAGTCGGTGTGCTAGATCAATGTACGGGGCCAATTAAGAAAATCACAGTGACACTGTTCATGAGCTGTGGTGTTAAAATGGCTATGTTAAAAATTTGGTGAAAAAATTCCAAAACATGACTGTTTTACGAGCGTGCATTGTACAGTTCCTATGCATGCTCGTAAGTTTGCAAATTTAATATTTTCACTTCAGATTTTCAGCATTGCCATTTTATTACACTTTCTTATGAACAGTACAGGTGCAATTTTTCATATGTCGCCCAAAATGTGTTTTCACACATGTAGCGCACAATGGTGCTGTTGGTGTGTGAAAGCAATGTTTAGGATAGATCAAGAAAATCACAGTTACACTGTTCATGAGCAGAGGTCTTAAAATGGCTATGTTGAAAATTTGGTGACAAAAGTCCATAAAATGACTGTGTTACAAGTGAGCATTGCCCAGTTTCCACGCACCCTCGCTAGTTCATGACTTTGTAATATTTTCAGTCCAGATTTTCACCAGTGCCATTTTACCACACTGCCTTATGAACAGTACACCTGTCATTTTTCACAACATGGCTGAAGTGTGTTTCCACACTTTCAGCGCAGAGATGCGTGGTCACTGTGGGAAATCATTATTCGGTACAGATAAAATCACAGTGACACTGTTCATGATCGGAGGCACCAAAATGCCTGAGTTGACAATCTGCTGTAAAAAATCCCCAACCTAATTATATTACGGGTGTGCGTTGCACAGTTTCTATGTACGCTCGTGACTTCACCATTTTTTTAAATATTTTTACTATAGATTTGCAACATTGCCATTTTTTACACCTCCCCATGAACAGTACAGCTGTCATTTTTTACATCCTGTTCGGAATGTTTTTGTACCTGTGGTGCTAAATGCCGTAGTCACTGTGCATAAGCAGCTTTTGGCTAACAAACTGATATTCCCCCTGTTCATGAGGTGGGGTCACAAAAAAAACATGTTGAAAATTTGGAGTGAAAATACCAACGAATGCCTGAGGTATTAGGGTTTCCAACCATAACGCCCAACCCTGTAGGAAATGACAGGCATCAGGGGTGTGACTTGGGATTCTTGCCTGTGATGCTCATACCATTCCACACCCTGCAGTCAGTGAGAGGCATCAAGGTATGCCTTGGACTCTTCGGCCCCAAACTTCACCCCATTCTCCTATATCGCACCCATCTCACCATATTTCCTAATGAAATGGGGTGCGCATAAGGGCCAAAGACCCCAAGGAACACCGTGACACTTGTCAGTGTCTGCAGGGTGGGGTGTGGTGAAATGGAGTGGCCGTTATGCCTGACAACCCAAACGCACACCCCAATGCCTGTCACTCTCTGCAGGGTGGTGGTGGGGTTGGCTTCAGTTCAATACTTCACTGCCATTCCTATTACGCAGCTCTGTAACTTCTACACTACCACTGCCAATGCCAGCAAGCAAACATTCGGCATTGACAAATGCTTGTTTTATATTACATGTATCTGTTATACTGATTTGTCTTCAGTTTTTGATTATGCTCCTTGATGTATTGTATTTGTTTTATGATTTTCCACATCCCCTTCCCCAAGGATGCATCTGGAAATGAACAGTTAGTAGCTCAGTATGTCTTTATTGGTGAAACTTTTGAAAAAAAAAAACTCATTATGCTTCAGAGAGTAAACAACTGAGAGCAACAGAGATAGAATTTAGCGGATACAAACTACTCATTCTAAACAGTAAGGAAATGTTGGTGAAGTAAATACACTACTAGACACACTCCATCCATTTATCTTTATAGAATGGGCTTCATTGGTCTAAACACATCACCTGATCATTCATTAATCTCTGGTTTACAAACAGTTCATAACTAGCCTGTCCTAATCTACCTAGCAGTAGCCTAACTCATTACAAAAATTTCTGCCATTAAAACAACATTTTCCCACTTTATAAAAACACACACACAAAAAAAACAAGGAACTGGTTTCTTCAAGCTAAGCACACTTTCTACCTAGCAACACCCTAACTAAAGGAAAATAAAACCATTTTCCTTTAGCAAAACAACTTTTTCCATCTCTCTCTCATATTTCGTACATACATAAACACACATTTCGTACATAACAATCCCCCCTCCACACTCACACACACCAGGAGTGGGGGTTAAAATGACAAGATGAACAAGCATTTGTCAATGCCGAATGTTGTCTCACTGGCATTGGCATTTGCAGTGCCGGAGTTAGAGACGCATAATAGGAATGGCAGTGAAGTATTGAAGTGTCACCAACCTCACCCCCACCCTGTAGAGACAGACAGGCATTGGGGTGTGCCTTTGGGTCGTCAGCTATAACGCTGATGCCATTATACCTCACCCTGCCCTGTAGACACTGACAAGTGTCGTGGTGTGCTTTAGGGTCTTTGGGCATCATACTTGCCCCATTCCATAAGGAAATACGCTGAGGTGGGCGCAGTATAGGAGAATGGGGTGAACTTTGTTGCCGAACAGTGGAAGGCACACCTCGATGCTTGTCACTGGCTGCAGGGTGGGGGTGGGGGTGGAATGGCATGAGCATTACAACTGATGATCCCAAGTCACATACCTGACGCCTGTCAGTGTCTACAGGGTGGGGTGCTACAGTTGTAAACCCTAACACCATAGGCATGTATTGGTATTTTCACTCCAAATTCTCAACATGGGCTTTTTGTGAGCCCACCTCATGAAAAGCAGCACAATCAATTTGTTAGTTGAAAGGTCGTTTTGCACAGCGGCTATGCCATTTGGCGACACAGGGATGAAAACACATGTTGGGCAGGATATGGAAAATGACAACTGTATTGTTCATGAGGAGGCATAAAAAAATGGCAAAGTGGAAAATCTGGAGTGAAAATATGAAAAATTGATGAAGTCATGAGCATGCATAGAAACTGCACAAAACACATCCATAACCCAATTATTTTGGGGAGTTTGTTAGCCAAATTTTTAACATAGGCATTTGGGGACCTCCCCTCATGAACAGTGGTGCTGCGATTTTGTTAATCTGTCCCAAAAGTTGATTTCCTACAGCGACCACGCCATTGTGTGCCACATGTGCGGAAACACATTTTGGGCAGGATGTGAAAACTGACAGCTGTACTGTTCATAAGGAGGTGTAAAAAAATGCCAGTGTTGAAAATCTGGCATGGAAATATTGCAAATTTGTGAAGTAACAAGGGTGCATGGAAACTGCGCAACACAAACTTGTAACACAGTCATTTTACTGACAGTCGGCATCAAATTTTCAACATAGGAATTTTAGAACCTCTGCTCATGAACAGTGTCACCATCATTTCCTAAAACTGTCCCGAAAACTGATTTCGCACAGTGACTGCGCTATTGTGCGCCAGACATGCAAAAACACATTTCGGCCAAGATATGTAAAATGACAGCTGTAATGTTCATCAGGCAGTGTGGAAAATGCCAATTTTGAAAATCTGGAGTGAAAATATTACAAATTCACGAAGTTACAAGCGTGCGTGGAAACAGCACAACGCACGCCTAGAAACAGCCATTTTGGGATTGTTTTCACTAAATTTGTAACACTGGTTTTGAGAGCCCCCTCATAAAAAGTGGCACTTTGTTTCATTAGTCTGTCCCGAAAGGTGATTCCGCAGTGACCACAAAATCACCTTTCGGGACAGAATAATGCCATGACAGTGACTGAATTCATGAGGAGGCGTCCCCAATAACCCCATGTTGAAAATTTGGTGCAAAATTCATAAAAATGCCCGAGATATGCACCAAAGTTGAAAAAACCCTATTTATGCCATTATACAGCTTACCGGCATTTCTTCAGTTCGCGGTCGGTCTTGAAGAGTGCAGACGTGTTCCTGATCTACCGAAGATAATCGCGCCAGACTCTGGAGGCAAGTATGGGGTGAGGGGGGGTGTGTGGGGAGGCAGGGTGCGCAGAGGGTGGGCATGGGTTCCGGGAGGGGGCAGGGAGATGGTGAGGGAATGTTTTCTTTTTTCACAGGGTTAAAAGAAAAAAAAAAACATTGTGAGACGGTTTTTATTTTTTAAGGGATTTGGCATGCTGGGATGGGCTCCCAGTGTGCCACCTAAGTGTTTTTAGGGGGAAGCTTTAGCCAACAGGGGATTGGGCACCCCTGTCGGCACACAACGAAAAGTGGGGGAAGAGCCTAAGGAGATTGGGCACCCCCTGGCACATCACAAATGGAGGGGTGCATTATGCCATGGGGAGGGGTCCCTGTCGCGCATACAATGAGGCAGGGCATGCCGACAGGGGGACTGGGCACCCCACAAAGTCGGCATTATGGCAGACAGTGTGCCACCATGTTAATTTTTGTTTCTCACCAGGGAAAGCACGTCGGGAGGTCCACTGCGTATGATGAGCTTTGCTCGGATTGCAGCGGACCTTTCCTTAGATATGCTCACCACATTATGTATGCATGGTGTGGTGCCGGCATGCAGGCTTATTGGGGAATGAGGGACGCACCTACTGATGCGTGCCCTGTATTCACCCAACAGTGACCATGCCTCCAAATCTGCTACTACCACAATATGTTGGCTGCGCATGCACGAGCCAACATAAAAAAGATACCTTAGCTAGTGATACCAGTACAGCAACATATCAAAAAATATTGTTACTGCTGTCACAGAGGATTTTTTGAAGGTTACTGTCATCACAGTGGAATACTGAACCAGACAGCAGCTTCACAATGTTGATGACATCACAATGCCTACTGCAGTCCTGAAGTTAGCCGTTAAAATAATAATAAAACAAGCATTTGTCAATGCCAAATGTTGATTGCTTATATGTGCTGCTTAGGTATTTGGAAGTGAAAGTACCATGCCTAAGAACGGTCATGTGCCGCCCCCCCCCCCAAAGACATCCACTGTTTCTTTCTGTTCAGTATTCACAGAAGAGGGGGAGGGGCAAGGACCACAGCAGTAAAGCAGCTGCAAAGGCGTGAAGAGGTGAACAATAGTCCATTCACAGGCAGAAGAATCCTGCAGAAGGTGAGTAAATTGAAGGTGGACAAAGCGATGGGACCAGATGGCATACACCCAAGGATATTAAAAGAACTGTGAAGGGAAATAGCAGTACCTCTGGCAGCCATGTTCGCTGAGTCATTCAACACAGCGGTGGCACCAGAGACTTGGAGGAGGGCACATGTGGTCCCTCTATAGAAATCCAGCAGTAGGGAGGAGGCAGGGAACTATAGGCCGGTCAGCCTCACTTCAGTAGTGGGGAAGATCATGGAGACATTGGTTAAAGAAAGGATAGTGGGGCATGTAGAAGCCATCAGAGCCCAGGACCATAGGCAACATGGATTCACAGTTGGGATGTCATGTCAGACAAATCAGCTTGATCTCTTTGACTGGGTCACAAAGGAAGTAAATCAGGGTGGGGCAGTGGACAACTCTTACCTTGATGTAAGAAAAAGCCTTTGACACCGTCCCACATAGGAGGCTGATAGACTAGCTGAGTAGGCTGGGCATGGAGGAAAGGATGGTAAACTGGGTTAGAAACTGGGTAACAGACAGGAGGCAGAGAGTGGTGGTAAATGGGGCGCAGTCTGGGGAGGGGGGGACCAGTGGAGTGCCGCAAGGATTGGTTCTGGGGCCAGTCCTGTTCAATGTCTTCATTAGTGACATTGCAGAAGGGGTGAAGGGAAAGATCTGCCTGTTTGCAGATGACACCAAGATCTGTAACACAGGGGATACCCCAGAGGGTGTAGGGAGAAAATGAGGAGGGACCTGGGGAAGCTTGAGAAATGGTTTGAGGTCTGGTAACTGAAATTTAATTCAAAAAAGTGCAAAATTATGCACCTGGGACACGGAAACCCTGGGAAAAGGTATAGGATGGGGGGGGGGAGTTGCAGACAGTCACAAAGAAGGAAAGGTACCTGGGGGTTCTTATTTCAGATGACCTGAAAATGTCAAAGTAGTAAGGCAGCTGGGAGGGCCAGTGACATGCTGGGGTGCATAGGCAGGGGTGTGACCAGCATAAGGAGGGAGGTAGTGATGCCATTATATAAAACCGTGGTCAGGTTTCACATGGAGTACTGTGTGCAGTTCTGGAAGGCGCACCTTCGTAAGGATATTAACAGGCTGGAGATGGTCCAGAGAAGGGCGAATGAGATGGTACAGAGTTTGCAACACAAGACTCATGAGGAGAAATTGAGGGACCTCAATATGTACTCAGTGGAACAGAGATGGGAAAGAGGGGATATGATAGAAACATTCAAGTACCTCAGGGGTATAAATATAGCTACTGAGAAGCAGGAGACAGCTGCTATAGGCATATGCGTTAGGTTCTGTGTGATATTCTTTTGTTCTTATAAATCTGTAATCTCCAGTATTTCAGTAACCACATGACCACACTGCCTTCTGTAGGCAATTTTATGCTGGTTGATGCCTGGTGTCAGATGGCAGACAGAGGGCTCACCAGATTGTGTTGCCATTTGAAAAACTTCATAGAGCGTTCTTTTACTGGTAAGCATTTTGGAAAGCTGGTGTAGGTCTCACAGTTTTATTATGATTTTATCTCCTTATGTCTGTCCCCTTTGGTCCCCCCATCCCCACACCCCAACAGTCATCAGTGGCCACAGCATCAGCCTTTTTCTTGCCAAGATGGTGGGTGAGAAACATAGAATTTGATGGCAGATAAGGACCGCTTGGCCCACCTAGTCTGCCCATTTCCCTACCTGATGGATAAGCTGCAGATTCTAGTTAATCAACAGCTTACTTCCTCCTACCCCCCAGTAGAACTGCCTTATGTCTGTCCATGAGCAGCTGCCTTCACAGTCTGTGAAGTCTGACGTCTTTCAGTGTCGTTTATTGGTCATCTTCCAACACAGGCGAGGCACTGCCAGCCCAAAACTAACTCAGGATAAGCAGGTTTCAAAGTGGGGAAGAAATGGAGTGAACAAGAATCAAGTACTCATTCAGATGCGGTGTCGATTCTAAGATCAGCATACTGGTGTAGACACTGCAAATAGAACCCCAGCTCTTTAAATAGCCTTATGAAGAGTAAAGGCTTCTCAAAGCTCTGGGGTTCTGTTTATTGTACTGTATGTGGGCTGCATCTAATTCAGTAATTTACTGTACCTTACATCTGGATGTATGGTAGGCCCAACTTTAAATAAACACTGCACCTGAATTAACACATGATGCGATAGAAACAGAATTTGTCAGCAGAAAAGGACCGCTCAGCCCACCCAGTCTGGCCAAGTGTTCTCTAACTACTTGTAACTCCTGCCTGTATATGTTACTGCATGTCTTATTCTGCCTGCGTCCATCAGGACCTCCTTGTTAATGAGCTTGCTTAATGGATTTTTCCTGCAATGAACTTGAACCTACTCCACTTCCATAGTCCTCCTGATCTCCGTTGATCCCCTTCTTCCTCTTTCTGTAATATACCCCTATGTTTATGCCATGCATGCTTCATGCCCCCTACCATTTTAGCTTCCACCGCTTCTCCTGGCAGTCTGTTTAAGGCATCTACCACCCTTTCAGTAAATAAATATTTCTTCACATCTATCCTGAATGCCCCTCCAGCTTCATTGTATTTCCCTTGGTGTGGGTGCTCATCCTCATTTGAAGAAAACTCCCCAACTGTACCCTCTTTACCCCTGTGAAATACTTTGTAGGTCTTGATCATGTTGCCTCTTGCCCTCCTCTCTTCCAGAGTGTACATATTGAGATTCTTCAGCCTTTCCTTGTAGGGATTCCTGTGAAAATTCTGAACCATTTTAGTTGCCCTGCTCTGTAAAACCTCCACCTTATGTCCTTTCTGAAGTGTGGATTCTAAAATTGGACACAGTACCGCAGCTGGGGGTATGCCAGAGAGTGATACAATGGCAGCACAACATCCCTCCTCCTCCTCCTCCTACTGGAGATGCCAGTCCTTATGCACCCCAGAATTCAATTTGCCCTGCCCAGAGCCTTATCACACTGTACTACTGTCTTGAGGTCCTCTAATATAATAACCTCAAGGACCCTTTCATGTCTGGTGAGTATCAGTACCTCCCCCCATCCTATACCCAGCATGGGGGTTCCTATGCCTTAGGTACATGATTTTCAACTTGTTGGCATTGAACCCCAAGTAAGTAAGAAAATGGAATTGATTTGAATGAATTGCAGGCTTTAAAGAAGATTTTCAGGTAGTGTGTAAGGGTGTGTGTGTGTGGGGGGGGGGGCTCTGGTACCAGCAGTACCTCCAAGAATGCCACCAACTTCCCCACCCCCTCACACTGCCTGCCTGAATACTCAAACCTCCTCCTCACTACTTCCACAGTGTCCCCCGCCAAGTCGTTTGCACCCACATGCAACAGTAAATGAGGTTTATTCCTGCCCCTCGCTGCATGCTTGAGCAGTGCCTGCCCTGCCCCCTCCTGCAGTCAACCTGGGGACAGCTTCAATCCAAATATGGCTATGCCTTTCCCTCTTTCTGCCCCATCTCACCCATTTCAGTATAGAATCCCCCAGTATGAGTATCCCCTGCCCCTTACCCCCTTTCCCTTCTAATGCCCCTTCCACCACCCCAGTATTCATTCTCCCCTGTCCCTTACCCCTGCCAGCTGTACCCTCTGTGGCCTCTATATCTGTACCCCCTACTTCCACCTCACCCCTTTTCTCTGCCTTATTCCTCCCATCCCCCTTGAACCCCTTACTCAGCCTGACTACTTCCTACTGGGCTTCCCATGTCGACCTCCCCATCTCCCCTGCTGATTTTCAACCCCTCTCCAACCCCGCTGTTGTCGATTTACAGCCCCCATTCCCTTCTACCCCGATAGTGATACCCCTCTTATCTTTACCCTTCCCATAGCCTTCTGTCCTTCAGTCACCACCCCCTCCTTCCTTACTAGCCCCCTTCCACCCTTTTGTCCTCACTATCTCTTCCCCTACCTGTTGCCATCCCTCTCATGCCCTGCTTGTCCTCCCCCCTTCAGTATGTTCCCGCTCCCCCTCTCTGTCCCATAGCAGAGGTTCGAATCTATTCATAGTCGATACCTGTCCTACATCTCTTCCCCCATCGGTTCCCCCCTCCTACTTGTTTCCCTCAGTGCCACCCCTGGTGCCTCCCTACCCGCAGCCATCTGCTCTGTCCCCTGGTACTCCTCGTGGTGTCTTCCTCCCCCCTCAGAAGGCAGCCCCGCCCTTGCCTCGGGCATCCCCTCCCTTCTCCTCTCTTTCCAGCTAGTGCCTCTGATACTGGGATCGGTTTCAGTCCCTAGTTGTTCTTCCCCCATCCCCCTTTGCCATCTCCTATTCCCTCCCCTCAGGATACCTACCAAACTCATCTGCCATGCCACTTACACTCTTCCCTAACCTCCACAGTTCCTCCCTCAAACTAGCCAGTCATCTACAGACTATACGCCCCCATCCTGCAAGCCCAGTCCAGGATCATGGCACACCCACACCCTGTACACCTCTCCATCTTTCCAAAGATGCCCACCCTATTGACATGCGGCACCTGCCCCATTTTGGCTCCCATCTTATGTTGGGGGTTCTTACTCCCAGGTTCTGTACCCTACTACAACTGTTAGGCCCCTATTTACTCAAATTCCTGTCCCCCCTCCACACTAGTCCCCCTACTGACCCCTTGCCGACAGTGGTAATTCAGACTCAAATGTCATCCGTTAGATACTGTATTACTGTAGCAATCCTAAAGCCTTCTTGTCCGTTTCTCACCCCTCGGCTACCATACTTTTTGTTCTTGGCTCTCATATAGTTTCACTTAGCCCAGTTAGAAATCCTATTGCACTCCAAGTATTGCTCAGCTCAGTTAGAGAAATAAACAGAACAAATAAATATGTATTATTACAGCAATCATAACAGTATAGCTCAATTAGAGAAAGGAACAGAAGAATTAAATCTGTATTATTACAGCAATCCTAAAGTATCCAATCATTGATTTGTCTCCACTCCAGAGACCCTGCTGTAATAGAAGACCACAGAGGACAATGGGCGGAGGGTGGGCAACTGTAAAGTCCCAGCAGAGCTCCATTGAGTTCGCTCATTCCCCTCTCTCACTTGCTCATTCTGTTTCTCCCGACGCTGCAGGCTGCCCTTTTGTACTGGGCTCCTGCCTCCTTTGGAGCCTTTTTCTGCCCACAAAGAAATCTGCAACAGTCCCAACAGAGCTCTGTTGAGCTCACTCACTCCCCCTCTTTCACTCGCTTGTTCTGTTTCTCCTGCCGCTGCAGGCTGCCCTTTTGTACTGGGCTTCTGCCTGTGTTGGCGCCTTTTTCTGCCCACAGAGAAATCCACAGCAGTCCCGCTAGAGCTCCGGTGAGCTCGCTCACTCCTCCTTTTTCACTCACTCATTCTGTTTCTCCCGCCGCTGCAGGCTGCCCTTTTGTACTGGGCCCCTGCCTGCATTGATGCCTTTTTCTGCCCAAAATGAAATCTGCAGCAGTCCCAACAGAGCTCCGTTGAGCTTGTTCACTCCCCCTCCCTCACTTGCTCGTTCCGTTTCTCCCGGCGCTGCAGGCTGCCTTTTTATACTGAGCTCCTGCCTGCATTGGTGCCTTTTTCTGCCCACAAAGAAATCCACAGCAGTCCCAACAGAGCTCAGTTGAGCTCGGTCACTCCCCCTCTCTCACTCACTCGCTCGATCCTAATCTGTCCCAAACACTGATTTCCCAAAGCAACTGTGCAATTCTGCACCAGAAGCATGAAAACACATTTTGGCCATGATGTGAAAAATGTGGTGTTCATAAGGAGGTGTAAAAAAATGCCAGTGTTGAAAATCTGGCGTGAAAATATTACTAATTTGCGAAGCTACAAGAGTGCATGGAAACTGCGCAACGCACTCTCGTAACACAGTCATTTTATGGACTTTCATCACAAAATTTTCAACATAGGCATTTTAGGACCTCTGCTCATCAACAGTGTCACTGTATTTTTTTCAATGTGTCCCCAACACTGATTTCCCACAGCGACCATGCTATTCTGCGCCAGAAGTGTGAAAACGCATTTCAGCCAGGATGTGAAAACTGACAGCTGTACCGTTCATAAGGAGGTGTGGAGAAATGCCAATGTTGAAAATCTGGAGTGAAACTATTGCAAGTTTTCAAAGTTACGAGCATGCGTAGCAGTTGCACAATGCACGCTCGTGAAAGTCATTATTTGGATTTTTTCTACCAAATTTATTACTCAGCTCAGTTAGAGAAATAAACAGAACAAATAAATTTGTATTATTACAGCAATCATAACAGTATTGCTCAGTTAGAGAAATAAACAAAGCAAGTTAATCTGTATTATTACAGCAGTCCTAAAAGTATCCAATCATTGCTCTGTCTGCAATCCAGAGACCCTGCTGTAATATAGGACTACAGAGGATCTTGGGCGGGAGTATGGGCAACTCTAAAGTTCCGGCAGAGCTCCACTGAGCTTGCTCACTCCCCCTCTCTCACTCTCGCTTGTTCTATTTCTCCCTACGCTGCAGGCTGCCCTTTTGTACTGGGCTCCTGCTTGCATTGGCGCCTTTTTCTGCCGACAAACAAATCCGCAGCAGTCCTGACACAGCTCAATTGAGCTCACTCACTCTCCCTCTCTCACTCGTTCATTCCGTTTCTCCTGGCACTGCAGGCTGCCCTTTTGTACTGGGCTCCTGCCTGTGTTGGCGTCTTTTTCTGCACACAAAGAAGTTCACAGCTGTCCTGACAGAGCTCCATTGAGGTCGCTCACTCCACCCTCTCACTCACTCATTCTGTTTCTCCTGGCACTGCAGGCTGCCCTTTTGTACTGGGCTCCTGCCTCCGTTATCACCTTTTTCTGCCCACAAAAGAAATCCACAGCAGTCCCAACAGAGCTCCGTTGAGCTCACTCACTCCCCCTCTCTCACTTGCTCATTCCATTTCTCCCGGTGCTGCAGGCTGCCCTTTTGTACTGGGCTCCTGCCTGCATTGGCGCCTTTTTCTGCCCACAAAAATATCCACAGCAGTCCTGACAGAGCTTCGCTGAGCTTGCTCAGTCCCCCCTCTCACTCACTCGTACTGTTTCTCCCACCGCTGCAGACTGTCCTTTTGGACTGGGCCCCTGCCTGCATTCACATTTTTTTCTGCCCACAAAGAAATCCACAGCAGTTCCAACAGAGCTCCGTTGAGTTCGCTCACTCCCCCAACCCCACTCGCTCTCTTGTTCTGTTTCTCCCGGCACTGCCGGCTGCCCTTTTGTACTGGGCTCCTGCCTGAATTGGGGCCTTTTTCTGTCCACAAAGAAATCTGCAGCAGTCCCAACAGAGCTCAGTTGAGCTCAGTCACTCCCCCCTCTCACTCGCTCGATCTTAATCTGTCCCAAACACTGATTTCCCACAGCGACCGCACTATTCTGCGCTGGAAATGCGAAAACACATTTCAGTCAGGATGTGAAAAATGACAGCTGTACTGTTCATAAGGAGGTGTGAAAAAATGCCAGTGTTGAAAATCTGGCGTGGCAATATTACAAATCTGCGAGGTTACAAGGGTGCGTGGAAACTGGGCAACGCACACTTGTAACCCAGTCATCTGATGGACTATCATCACCAAATTTTCAACATAGGCATTTTAGGACCTCAGCTCATGAAAACAGTGTCACTGTCATTTTCTTAATCTGTCCCAAACACTGATTTCCCACAGCGACCACGCTATTCTGCACCGGAAGTGCGAAAACACATTTCGACCAGGATGGAAAAAATGACAGCTGTACTGTTCATAAATAGGTGTGAAAAAATGGCAGTGCTGAAAATCTGGCATGAAAATATTGCAAATTTGTGAAGTTATGAGCGTGCATAGCAACTACGCAAACCAACGCTCGTAAAACAGTCATTTTTTGAATTTTTTCCACCAAATTTGCAACATAGGCTTTTTGAGATCCCACCTCATGAACACTCGCACCGTCATTTCGTTAATCATTCCTCAAAGGTGATTCCATGCAGTGACCACAAAATCACCTTTCAGGACTGAATAATGCCATGACAGTGGCCGAATTCATGAGGAGGTGTCCCAATAACCCCATGTTGAAAATTTGGTGCCAAAATTCCCAAAAATGCCTGAGACATGCAGAAAAGTTGAAAAAAAAAACTATTTATGCAATTATACAGCCTTCTGGCATTTTTTGAGTTTGTGGTCGGCTTTGAAGAGTGCAGACATGTTCCCAGTCCACCGAAGATTGTTGCGCCGAGCTCCGGAGGTATGTATGTGGTGAGGGGGGTGTGGGGAGATGAGGTACACAGTGGGTGGGCACGGGTTGGTGGAGGGGGCGCAGACGGCAAGGGATGGTTTTCTTCTTTACAGGGTTGAAAAAAAAAACAGACATTGCGGGATGGTTTTTCATTTTAGCAGGTACTTTTGGCACATTGGGGTGGGCTCCCAGCATGCCACCTGTGTGTTTTGGGGTGGGGGGCTGGAGCCAAAGGGGATTCGGCACCCCCATCAGCACATACTGCTGGGTGGGGTCCTCATGAGCTGAGGGGGATTTGGCACTCCCTCGGCATACAAGAAATGAGGAGGGGGAAACATGCAGATGGGGATTGGGCACCCCCGTTGTCAAAGAAACAGGGGGAGGGGACATGATGCCGGGGGGGGGATTGGGCACCCCCTCGGCAGACAACACAAACCGATGGGGACTGGGCTCCCCATCGGCAAACTGGGTCAGGGGAATGCAAGGGACCACCCTGCAATGACAGTTCGTTCCATCATTGCAGCAGAATGTCTGACGCTGCAATGATAAGGTGGCCCCTGATTGCAGTGGCTAAAACATTTCAAGGTGGTGGCACACTAGCTGAACTAGTGTCAGCAGCAGCATGCCACCCCACTGGGGAAAGCGGGCCAAGCCTCAAAAGGCAGTGGGAGCATTGGCTATAACAGTGCCACGCCTTCACAACCTGCTTCTGCAGCAAGCTGCCACAACATGTTTCCTGCGCATGCGCACAATCAACATGAAAAAAAAAACAGCAACATTTTTAAACTGCAGAAGTTAAATTGCATGTTTGGAGTCAGCCCATTACAAAGCCCATAGATGGGAACTTTTCCACGTTGGAAAGGCAATAATTTATTTCCCTGTATACCTGTCACTATTCTATCAGTTAAAGCTGTATACCTACACTAATCAAAGTTATATACCTCCACTAATCAATTACAGCTATATACATACACTAATGAAACAATTAAAAGTGTATACCTACACTAATTAAGCAATAAAGCATGATAAGGTGTGTGTTATCATCTAATAACATCACTCCTGGGGTGGGTTGAAGCACGAGGTGAGGCAGAGTGCTTCCACCACCCCAGGAGTGATGTTATTACATGAAAACACACACCTTGGAGTGCCTTATTGCAATTATACAATGGTTTGTAGTTATATACAGAATAAAAAAATAATTTCTAAAAATATTTTTGTTAGTGCGGGAAAATATTTTGTTTCTTAAGAGAAGATTCTCCAATGCATCAGTCAGGAGGTTCACAGTGATGTTATTGTGTAATAACATCACTGTCTCAATGGATCAGCAGCCGGCTTCTTACATTTTTCCTTGCCATTGTATAATAAAAAGTATACTCCTGTGCTACATTAAACCCTGAGGGATACCAATAATAACAGCAGTAACACAGCATTAGGAAGCTAGCCAAACCAACTAACAAGGTGCAAAAGAACTGGGGAAAAAAAGACACAAAAAACCCTCCCAAACCCAGAAATCACCCAAACCTCTACCTGCACTCACCACAAACCATTTCTTCCTTGCTGCAAGAGACCTTTAGGTGCCATAACGTGATCACAAATGTGATCTCATTAACAGCAACCATCCTAATGTATTATATTCAACAGTGTGTAAGGTCGGAAGTGTACCCATCTCAGGGGCTAATTAGGGCAGTAAAGCCACCCTCCCTTTGGGCTTGTGGCCTTGTAGCCCTAAGTAGCCCCTTCAATGGGTATACATCCTTGTATAACACTCTTGTCCATTATTAGAGAGAGAAAATAAATCATTGCAAAGTGTGGCATACATATTATAATAATGGGTAAGGGTGGTATACAAGATGTATGCCTCATCGAAAACTAATTGGGGCTAGGGCCCAGGCCCAAAGGGCAAATGGCTTTACTGCCCTAAATTAGCCCCTGAGCTGGGTATACTTCCAAGTGTTCCACCCTTACCCATTGTTTATTGAAAATGAACATTTAGATATTTACTGTTATGGTGATCACATTTGCAATCACGTGATGGCATCTGAAGGTCTCTTGCAGCATGGAGAGAAAGGTATGTAATGAGTGCAGGTAGGAATTTGGAAGATATCTGGGTTTGGGAGGGTTTTGTTGAAATGTATTTTCTCTAGGTTCTTTTGCAGCTTGTTAATTGATTTGGCTAGCTTTCTACTGCTATGTTGTGTTATTAATGGTATCCCACAGGGTTTAATGTAGTCCTATGTCTACTCTGCACATGCTTGAAGCCCCCTACTGGTTTTACCTCCACCACTCCCACTAGCACTGTTCCAGGCATCTACAACTTTCAGTGAAGTAGTACTTCCTCACATCCCTCCTAAGCTTCATCGCATGCCCTCTGGCCCTGCAGCTCTTTGTCATTTGAAAGAGACTGCCTTCCTGCATCATTTACCTGTGAGGTACTTGCAGGTTTCCAACATGCCCCCCCCCCCCTCCTCTTTTCCAGGGTGTACATGTTGAAATATCTCAGTCTCTCCTTAGAAGGCTTTTGATGCAACCCCTGTACAATAGCAGTTGCCATCCTCTGGACTGCCTCCACCCTGTGTCCTTTCTGAGGTGCAGCCTCCAGAACTGGACACAACATTCCAGGTGGTGTCTCACCAGCAAACGGTACAGTGACAACACCACCTCCCTCCTCCTTTTGGAGATACCTCTCCCTATGCATGCCAGAATCCCACTGGTACTACCCGCTGCTTTGTCACACTGCTCTGCTACTTTGAGGTTATCAGATACGATAAAGGGTCCACCTAAATAACATGGTATATTGCTGAAATGGGTTAAAAGCAAAGTAAAGTAATGTTAATGATGGGCAATCCTAAATACAAGCCGTTAATTTGTGTGTGTGTGTGTGTGTGTGTGTGTGTGTGTGTGTGTGTGTGCAAGAATATTGTATGTAGCATTGTGGGCATGCTGAAGACTTGAGATTTAGGCAGGTCATAGAATAACAAGTTACAGTACTCAAGTCAAGAGGAGCTGGAAGCATGAATCAATCTCAGCAGAAGCTTGCTCAACTAAGTTGCAGACACAGACAATGCTGCAAATATCAAGGAAGAAAATCTCCTAAGGGCACCTTTCTCACCCAAGAGGAGCACTTGTTTTGTGTAATAATTCAGTGAAAGATAAGTCTTACACTGTCCAGGGGTGTAGGAATGGAGTGTGCAGGTGGTGCACCTGCACTGAGGACCATGAACTAGAGGGGCCCAATGATCTGAATCATCTCTACACAATTTTGAAATGGTAAAGAAAAAAAAATTTAGAAGAGCTGTGGATTCATTTCCTTTCAGCAGGGGTAGTGGCAGTGTCCCTGACCCAAGCAGACCCCCATGTGACAGTCTAGATGTACACCCCATGGTGGGGAGCCGGAGTTGGAAAGACAGTCAGGGTTTGCGAACAGCTGCCGTGGGTGAGGAGCAGGATGGTATCGCTGGCGCTGCCTATTTGTCTGTCATGATGATTGATAGATTAGGTGGTGATATGGTGAACTAGTGCTGTGCTGAGCTGCTATCTAGTGACAAATCAGGAGGCTGTTGGTGCGGGCAGATGGTGGAGAGAGAGTAGGACATCAGCAGCAGCCGTTCTCTAAAGCTGCAGTCAGAGAAGCGTGCAATCTGCCATTTTCTTCTATCCCTGACTGCAGCAGACATGTCAGTATCGATCGTGCCTCTTGCCTGCATTGCTGGCTGGTGGGGACGGGGAAGAATCAGGGATTCTTGTTGTTCTTCTCGACTCTGCAAACACTCCCTCTCTAGACTAGAGCTTTCAGTGATAGTCGATTACTATTTAGGCGGCTTCCTGCTGAAAAAGAAAATTTGATTTTCATTTTTTACTCTTGAGTCTGACTGAATCCAACAAGATCCACCACTGACTGTGTCTGGTGGGCGGCGACATTAGCTGCTGTGGGCAGTGGCTCGACTGAGCTTTGGCTGCTAGTGGGCCCAGGACTGGACTCAGGGAGAATAAGAGAATTTATTTAGGGCAGGAGGCGGACTCAAATTAAATAGTAATACAATGGTAGGGAGGAGTCTCAGTCTGGGAGACTAGAGGTCGGGAGGAGGACGAGGACACATGACTGAACAGAAGTTTGATAAATTAAAACAAAACAATATTACTGTGTGACAGGGCTATCTGGGCCAAACTTAGAAAGAGAATAAAACAATGAAACTTAGAGCTGGGGCGTGTGGACTACTACTAATTTAGCTCAGCTAAAGAGAGAGGAGAGATTAGATTATAGAAGATAAGTGTACAAAAACAAGAAAATAAATATAAATTAAAAAGGTTCAGAGTAGACAGAGACAGAACATCTGCCTTCACACAGAAGCAAGAACTGCTGCAGCTGCTGGCTGCTTTCAGTGCTTTGACAAAATCGAATAATTAGCAACAGAACAGAAGCTGGCATGCACTGGTTCTACTGGAACTCTACAGAAAAGTTTGATTAAACTAAAATAAAAATAATAATTAAAGACAGAGATGGGGGACTGTCTGGACCAGACAGAGATAATAATGAAAAGGGACTGAGCTCAGTTAAGGATAGATGTAAGACTGAAGAAAAGGACTAAATAGAAGCATACCTCTCAACCTCTTAGCATTAAAAATCATAGGGCCTGCAAAAATCATAGCAAATGGCCAGAATGTGGAGCACTTTCTTATTTTAAGGAATAAAATGTCTACAGATACTGGGCCCCATAGAGTTAGTGATAAGGAATGTTTCTATTTACTTAGTTAAATGATTTAATAGTTTGTGTGTCCAAAAATAGCTCTAACATTATTAAGAATACCAGTAAACCTATGTGTAGCAAGGGTAAATCTGAGTGTGAAAATCATAGCGCTATGCAAAATTCATAGCAGTTGAGAGGGATGAGTAGAAGTACAAATAGCAAGTACTATGAAATAAAAGGTTCACAGAAAAAGCAGGAAAGTGCTGTTGGCTGGCTGCTTTGAGCAAATAAGCACTCTGCACAGCAAGCTGGCAGTGGTAGTCCTGAAAGGAACTGTACATAAAGACAAGTTAGTTTTATGATTAAAATACAAAAAAAAAAAAAAAATGAGGAAATATAGGGCTGGGTGACTGTCTGGCTGGGGGAGTTTGATTGAAAGGAGGTGAAACTTAGTACAGTTAGCAAAGCCCTCATCCCAGAAAGGTAAAGCAAAGAAAGGTAGAACATTTTTGCAAAAAAAATTAAATACTCTACTGGGGTCACAAAACAAAAGGCCATGGCCATGATTAGTTAGGGTACAACAAGAAGAGCTGCTGCTGCTGCCTGCTGCATGCCATAAGCAACAGGTTGCACAAGTTATAATATACGCTTGTGGGAGCACTGCACTTCTGACTGAGTGAGACCCATTTTTAACCATTCACGGGGGTTCCATCTTCATTTCTTGTACGGGGACCATGCTAACCATGCTACGCCTCTGACACTGTTGGAGGCAAGACACACAATGTGCAATAATTCAATGAAAGAGCAGTCATAATGGAAGAGACAAGACACACAGGCCATAATATTCAAAGGTTAGCTCCCACACTAACATGGTTAGCACGGGCACTAACTTGAGTTCCCACGAGTGCTCTGAGCCATAGTCAGAAATCCCAAGAGCATCCTCAAACCCGGCAGCGCCAAAGTGCTAAAATACAGCTGCACCTATGCAAATGAGGGGGGGTTCCCCTCATGCATATCAGCGCAGTGGCATATTCAAAGGTAAACTGCCTCCCAAGCGGCACTATTTACCGCTGACAAGAACCAAGTTTAAACAGGGCACTAAGTCCACGCCCTCTGAAGGCAGGGCAAATATACTGCCGCCACCACTCTGTTCTCACCCAGTAACATATTCCATGGTGGTTCAGTCCACCCCCCCCAATCGCTCCTTGGAACTGTTCTTCAGTAGCCCTTGTGGTCTAGCATGCCCCCCCACTCCAGTCTGCTCCTCAGAGCTGTCCTTCAATAGCCCTGGTGATCTAGTGTGTAACCCCCCAACTGTTCACAGAGTTTTCCTTCAATAGCCCTAGTGAGCTACTGTGTGCCCCTGACTGTTACACAGAGTTGTCCTTCAATAGCCCTGTGATGTAGTGTGCCCCCTAACCTCTGATCGCTCCTCAGAGTTGTTGTTCAATAGCCCTGAGGGTCTAGGGTGTCCAACCACCCCATTCCTCGGATATCTCCTCAGATCTCTCTTACTCTGTGCTTTTTGCAGTACTGTATTTATGTATAATTACACTGAAATAAAACCAGTCTAAGACTATGGTCTGGTGCTGGTTTAGTGTTCGTCACTCTATTAAATGTATGCTGGTGACATAGTGGCCCCCCCCCCGATCACCCGCTCATGCAGTTTACAACATGTCCCTGGTGGTCTTCTCCCCCCCACCTGACACACCCTGTGACATCCCAACTCCCTACACCCCCCCACCTCGGTGGCTGGAGCTCCTCTCAGCTCGATATGGCAACAGGCACAACCTTCCTCTCACCTCAGCGGTCAGCCACTGAGTTGTCAGTGAGCATGAAGGCAGCTCTTCTACTGTATGTGTGCTCACTTACAGCTCATTTGGCAGTCGCCTGCAGAGCTGAGAGGAGGGCTGTGCCAGTCGCCATTACTGAACTGAGAGGAGAACCAGCCACCAAGGTAAGGGGGGGGCGCTCTGATGTCAGTGGGTGAGGGGCTGTTGGGGGGCCACCAGACAACCAGGGACTTTCTGCAAACTGTGTGAACAGGCAACTGTGGGGAGGGGGACAAACCACTATGCCACCAGGATATATTTAAGAGTGATAAACACTACAAACTGGCACCAGACTCCACAGACTTTGAAATGAAATCACTTAATGTAAATATACATAAATTGATACAGCATAGCAGAAAAAAGAGAGTAAGAGTGCTCTGAAGAGTGATCAGGGGTAGGGGACACACTAGACCACCAGGGCAGTTTCAGTACAACTCAGAGGAGCGATCTGGTGGGGGCGCACACCAGACTACCGGGGCTATTTAAGGATAGCTCTGATGAGTGATCGGGAAGGTGGGGACACACTAGACCAGCAGAGTGGTTTCAGTACAACTTGGTGGAGCAATTGAGGGGGTGGAGGGACCACTATGGTATCAAGGCTTACTGTCTGGAATGCAGGGGGTGCTAAGAGGTACCGTGCCCCATGCAAATGAGCCCATAATGGGCATGCAAATGGCCCCTTAGTGGCCTGCATGCCTAATGGCCTCATTTGGATGTTCAGGCTGAATATAGCCCAAAAGAAAAAATTACTCACCTTAGTAATTGTGTTTCTTCTAATGGAGTTTTGCTGTATTCTGACATTATGCAGTTAGCCCCAGCACTTGAACTGCTCCAGAGAGGAAAGAGTTAACTCTATGCCAGAGCATAGAACGTTGAGCTCGAGCTCGGTTCAAACCTCTGTCTGCTGCACTTTCAAGTGTAATCATCAGATTCTTACGAGCTAATACTAATTACACCTGCTGGGTGGAAATTGTAAATTAACTAGCCAAAAGGCAACCAAAAGTTTTGAGTCCCCAAAAGACTCAAGTCGAGAACTCCAAAACAAAAACTAGGTAGTGAACAACATAACTTATAAATAAACAACATAACCATAAACCACTCCCCCCTCTATATAGGGGGAGTGCTAAGTGCACCCGAGGTGCAGCACTGTACCTGCCAGCCCACTTCCCAAAAACAGGTTCTGAGAGGGGAGGCAGGGAGGGAAGTCAGAATACAGCAAGACTCCATTAGAAGAAACACAATTACTAAGGTGAGTAATTTTTTCTTCAGACAACATGAAGTCTTGCTGTATTCTGACATTATGCAGACTACCAAGCAGTACCTCCATGGAGGAGAGACAAAACCTATTTTAGGAACAGGGTCTGCAGTACTGCTGTACCAAACCTAGCATCACTCCTAGCCTGGATATCCAGAGAGTAATGCTTGCTGAATGTATGGACTATTTTCCAGGTGGCTGCTTTGCATATTTCTAATAGGGGTATATCCCTGGCAGCAGCCAGAGAGGCAGCTGTACCTCTAGTCGAATGAGTCCTCAGGCCTGAAGGGGGTATTTTGCCTAGTTTTTCATAGCAGAATTGTATACAAGAGACAATCCACCTGGCAACAGTCCTCTTAATAGCAGGTTTGCCCTTTCCCACTTCACCATAAGTGAGAAACAACTGAGGACAGTCAAACCTAAGTGCCTTAGTGCACTCAGTGTAGTAGCTAAGTGCCCTCTTAACATCCAAACTGTGTAATCGTCTCTCTCCTGAAGAAGAATGATCAGTGAAGAATACAGGAAGAGACATGGATTGGTTCAGATGAAAATCTGAGACCACTTTGGGTAAGAACCTCCTGTTAGTTCTAAGGACCACCTTATCTCTATGGGATGAGATCAAATCAGGCTCCACTGACAAAGCTTGTAATTCACTGATACGCCTGGCAGAGGTAATAGCTACCAGGGACACAGCTTTCGAAGTCAAGTACTTCAGTTCTGTTCAGGCCAAAGGCTCAAAAGAGGGTTGCATAAGCTGAGCAATGCAAACATTAAGATCCTAGGCAGGGGTAGGATCCTTAAAAGGAGGATTGGTATGGAGCAATCCTTTAAAGAATTTACGGAAAACTGGATGAGATGCCAGTGAGGAAGCCTTCCCCACTGACAGAAGTGCAGAGACAGCTGCCAAGTGTACTTTCAGGGTAGCTGGTTTGAGGCCTAAGCCATTAAGATTAACCATATAATCCAGAACTGCAGCCAAATCAGCAGTATCTGGAGAAATCTGTTTATTGGAACACGAAATGCAGAATCTTTTCCATGTGGAATTATGTTTTTCTGGTGGCAGGTTTCGAGAGGCTTTGAGAATATCCAGAACCCCCTGAGATAGATGCAGGCTTGCATACTCTTAACTCTTCAAGAGCCACGCCTTGAGGTTGAGAGACAGAAGGTTGGGGTACCAAAGTCTCCCTGAGAGGAGGTTAACAGATTGTGAATCTTGGGAAAAGATGAAAAATTACTCACCTTAGCAGAGGCGTAGCATGGTTAGCATGGGCCTGGTGCAAGAAATGCAGATAGCACTTCGGTGAATGGTTAAAATGGGTCTCACTCAGTCAGAAGTGCAGTGCTCCCACAAGTGTATATTATAACTTGTGCACCTGTTGCTTATGTCATGCAGCAGGCAGAAGCAGCAGCTCTTCTTATTGTTCCCTAACTAATCGGCCATGGCCTTTTGTTTTGTGACCCCAGTAGAGTATTTAATTTTTTTTGCAAAAATGTTCTGCCTTTCTTTGCTTTACCTTTCTGGGATGAGGGCTTTGCTAACCGTCGGCATAACTTCCTCCACCCCCATGTTGTGTGCCGAGAGGTGCCCAATCCCTGTCGGCTATAGACCCCCAAACATGTGGTGGTGTGCTGGGGCCCACCCAGTGTGCCAAATCCCCTGAAATAAAAAAAACTGTCCCGCAATATTTTTTTTTTCTTCCACCTGTAAAATGAAAACGGTCCCTCGTAGTCTCCCTGGCCCCCACCCGCATCCACGCTCTGCACACCCTGTCTCCCCACACCCCCCTACCCCATACTTACATCCGGAGCGACGATCATTGGTGGACCAGGAACACGTCTGCACTCTTCAAAGCTGACCGCGAACTGAGGAAATGCCGGTAAGCTGTATAATGGAATAAATACAGTTTTTTCAACTTTGCTGCATATCTCAGGCACTTTTGGGAATTTTGGCCCCACATTTTCAACATGAGGTTTTTGGGACACCTCCTCATGAATTCTTGCACTGTCATGGTGTTATTCGGTCTCGAAAGGTGATTTTTGCAGTCACTGCACAGAATCACCTTTTGGGGCAGAGTAACAAAATGACAGTGCCACTGTTCATGAGGGGGGCTCTCAAAAAGTCTATGTTGCAAATTTGGTGGGAAAAATCCAAAAAATTACTGTTTTACGAGCGTGCATTGTGCAGTTACTACGCACGCTCTTAAGTTAGCGAATTCACAATATTTGCATACCAGATTCTCAACACTGCCATTTTATCACACCTTCTTGTGAACTGTTCAGCCGTCATTTTTCACATCCTGGCCAAAATATGTTTTCGCACTTCCGGCGCAGAATAGCGTGGTTGCTGTGCAAAATCACTGTTTGGAACACATTATGAAAATGACAGTGACACTGTTCATGAGCAAAGGTTGTAAAATGCCTGTGTTGAAAATCTGGTGACAATACTCCATACAATGACTGTGTTACGAGCGTGTGTTGCGCAGTTTGCACACATGCTCGTAAGTTCGCAAACTTATAATATTTTCACTCCAGATTTTCAACAGTGCCATTGTTCTACACCTCCTAATGAACAGTACAGCTGTCATTTTTCACATCGTGACCAAAATCTGTTTTCGCAGTTCCGGCACACAATAGCGTGATCGCTGTGGAAAGCCCATGTTCGAGACATATTATGAAAATGGCAATGACACTGTTCGTTAGATGTCCTAAAATGCCTATGTTGAAAATTCGGGGATGAAAGTCAATAAAATGAGTGTTTTACGAGTGTGCATTGCACAGTTTGCACGCACACTCGTAACTTTGTGAATCTGTAATACTTTCACTCCAGCTGTTCATCACTGGCATTTTTTCATACCTCCTTATGAACAGTACAGCTGGCTGAAATGTGTTTTCGCACGTCCAGTGCAGAATTGCACAGTCACTGTGCAAAATCACTTTTCGGGACAGTTTGAGGAAATGAAGGTGACACTATTCATCAGCAGAGGTCCTAAAATGCCTATGTTGAAAATCTGGTGCCGAAAGTCCATACAATGACTGTGTTGCAAATGTGCATTGCGCAGTTTCCACGCACCCTTGTAACTTTTGTCAATCTGCAATATTTTCATGCCACATTTTTACCACTGGCATTTGTGCACACCTCATTATCAACAGTCCAGCTGCCATTTTCCACAGCCTGCCCAAAACGCTTTTCCGCAGCTCTGCCGCACGATGGTGTACTCGCTGTGCAAAATCACCTTTTGGGACACATGAAAAAATTACTCACCTTAGTAATGTTGTTTCTTCTAATGGAGTCTTGCTATATTATGACCTCCCCCCCCCCGCCTGGCCCTCTCAGAACCTCTGTTTTTGGGATGTGAGTGGGCAGTGCAGTGTTGGCACTTACTAGATGCCCACCTTGTTGTTTTCACCCCTCCTTTTTTGGGGTGACTTGGTGTTGTGTTTTTCATTTTTTGGGTCTCCTGACTTGAGTCTTTGTTTTGGGACCAAAAAATGTGTTCTTATGTTTAGTAGCCAGTTGGCTAGTGTAGGTTTACAGCTTCCACACAGGACCTCAGTGAGTTTAGCTCGTAAAGATCTGACGGTTTGAGTTTGAAGAACAACAGACAGAGTTTCAACCAAGCTCGAGCTCAGCGTTCCATGCCTGGCATGGAAAATTAACTCTTTCACCTCCGGAGCAGTTCGAAGGTTGGGACTCACTGCATATGTCATAATATAGCAAGACTCCATTAGAAGAAACAACATTACTAAGGTAATTTTTTCTTCAAACAACATGAAGTCTTGCTATATTATGACATATGCAGACTACACAGCAGTACCTCCATGGAGGAGGGTCAGAACCTACTTAGGAAATAGGCTCTGAAGCACAGCTTTGCCAAACCGAGCATCACTCCTAGACTGAATGTCCAGGGGAGTAATGCTTGGTAAAAGTGTGAACTGTTTTCCAGGTAGCTGCTTGACATAACTGTATCTCTAGAATAGGGGTGTCCCTGGCAGCAGCCAGGGAAGCAGCTGTACCTCTGGTAGAGTGAGCCCTCAGGCCTGAGGGAGGAACCTTACCCAGCTTTTCATAACAGAATTGGATACAAGAGACAATCCACCTGGCAATGGATTTTTCAGTGGCAGGTTTCCCTTTACCAACCTCACCATAAGTGAAGAACAGTTGGAGGGAGTCAAACCTGTGACCCTTGATTTGCTCTATGTAGTAACTAAGGGCTCTCTTCACATCTAAGCTGTGCAGCCTCCTCTCACCAGAGGAGGAATGGTCAGTGAAGTACACTGGAAGAGATATAGATTGATTAAGGTGGAAATCTGAAACCACCTTAGGCAAGAACTTCCTGTTAGTCCTGAGGACCACCTTATCGCTATGAAAGGAGATAAAATCAAGCTCCACTGACAGAGCTTGTAATTCACTTATGCATCTGGCAGAAGTGATGGCTACCAGAAACACAGTCTTCCAAGTCAAGTACTTAAGCTGTGCTGAAGACAAGGGCTCAAAGGGGGTTGCATAAACTGAGCAATGTAAACATTAAGATCCCAGGCAAGGGCAGGGTCCCTGAATGGAGGGTTGGTGTGAAGCAATCCCTTAAAAAACTTGGAGAATACAGGATGAGCTGAAAGAGAAGTGGGTTTACCTGCTGAAATAAAAGCAGACACAGCTGCCAAATGTACTTTTAGGGTAGCTGGTCTCAGCCCCAAGGTATTTAAATGGACCGTATAATCCAGGACTGTGGGTAAATCAGCAGATTCTGGGGAAATATGCTTTCCAGAGCACCATATGGAAAATCTCTTCCATTTGGAATTATAGGTAGCCCTGGTAGAAGGTTTCCTAGAAGCCTTCAGTATATCCATTACACCTTGGGAGAGGTGTAGATCAGCAAACTCTAACTCTTCAAGAGCCAGGCCTTGAGATTGAGAGATTTGAGGTTCGGGTACCAAACCCTCCCCTGAGCACAGGTTAACAGGTTGTGGTTCCTGGGAAGATACAGGGGAAGATGGACTGCTAAGGACAGTAGGAGTGGATACCAGGGTTGTCTGGCCCAATCTGGAGCAATCAGGATCATCTTGCAGGATTGAGATCTGCTTTTGACTAACACTTTGAACAGGAGAGGGAAGGGGGGGGGGGAAAGCATAGAGAAACTTCCCTTCCCAATTGAAAACTAAGGCATCCAGAGGGACTGAGCCTAACACTGGGGGCCTGCAGCAAAAAAGGGGAAGTTGGTGATTGTCTGGGGCTGCAAAAAGATCCATCTGCGGGGTGCCCCATCTGGCAAATATTACCTCCAGGACCAGGGGGTCCAGTGACCATTCGTGATGGCCCTGGGAAATCCTGCTGAGAGCATCTGCCAGGACATTGTCCTTGCCTGGGAGGTGAACTGCCATAAGGGGAGGTGTTCAGGGAGTAAGCCAGAGACCACAACTTCATTGCTTCAGTGCACAAGGCCGTAGACCGAGTGCCTCCTTGCTTGTTGATGTACCACATTGTGCTGGTGTTGTCTGTTCTGACCTGTACAACTTTGTTCTGAACAGATTTGGAAAAAACTTGAAGTGCTAGAAAAACTGCTCTGAGTTCCAACAGATTGATGTGGAGCAGAGATTCCTGAGGGGACCACAATCCCTGGGTAGCGAGGTCGCCCATGTGAGCTCCCCACCCCAAGAGGGATGCATCTGTAGTAAGGATTAAGGAGTGAGACTGAGTGACAAAGGGAACCCCTTGTCTCAGATTGCTCTAATCCTGCCACCACTGTAGGGCTTGGAGCAGGATTCGAGTTACTGGGATCAATTTGGTTAGAGGGTCTTTCCTTTGAGACCAAAAGGCTCTCAAGTGGAACTGGATGTCCCTCATCTGAAATCTTGCTCCCTGCACTACTGCTGTAGAAGCAGCCATGTGCTCCAGGAGCTGTAGAAAATGCCTTGCTGGTCGAGAGACCTGTAGGGTAAATGAGGAGGCCAGAGAGACCAGGGTGCTTGCCCTGTCCAAAGGAAGGAAGGCTCTGGCTTTCTCTGTGTTCAGCTCTGCGCCTATGAAGGTGAGGAGCTGGACAGGCTCTAGAACTGACTTTGAAGATTCAGAAGGAAACCTGAGAGGTGAGCAGTTGCTGAGTTATCTGTAGATGTAACTTGACTTGGTCTGGAGACTGGCCTACTATGAACCAGTCGTCCAGGTAAGGAAGATGGCAATTTTTGCCTTCTTAGGGAAGCAACTGCTACTGCTAGGCATTTGTGAATACCCTTGGAGCAGAGGTGAGGCCAAAGGGCATTGCTCTGAACTGGTAATGGCCTGAGGCAGCTCGAACCTGAGGTACTTTCGATGGGAGCTTCTGATGAGAATATGGAAGTAGGCATCCTTGAGGTCCAGGGATGCTAGCCAGTCCCCTGGCCTTAGAGAGGGTGGAATAATTCCCAGAGTCACCATTCTGAATTTTGGTTTTAAAAGGTGCTTGTTTAAATATCTGAGATCCAGGATGGGCCGCCATTCTCCTGTCTTTTTTGGGGTAAGGAAGTACCTGGAGTAAAATCCTTTGCCCTGGTGTAGGGGTGGAACCATTTCCACAGCTCTGAGAGCCAGGAGGGAAGAGACCTCTGGCTCTAGGGCAAGTGCCTCTGGTGGATTTGCAGGTGGAAAGGATCTGGTTCTTATCTTTGGAAATTTTTTGAAGCTGAGAACCAGTCCCTGGCTTACTACTTCCAGGACCCACTTGTCTGATGTCAGAGACTTCCAGTCCTGGACAAAGTAAGCCAGCCTGCCCCCTACAGGTAGCTGAGAATCGGCCCTGGCAACCCCATCAGGGTGCCTGCTTGGCAGGGGCTTTGGGCTGAGGGGTGGAAGCAGGCCTGCTTGTACCCCGACTGCCTCTCCCCCTAAAGAACCCCCTCTGGGTATAAGCAGAAGAGGAGGCCTGGGCTTGGTAAAAAGACCTATGAAAAGGCCTGCACCTGCCCCTGGAAAACTGCCTCTGAGGAGTGGCCTGCCTTTCCTTGGCCTGTGCACTCCTATAGGTGGTCCTATACTCATCCATTTTCTTCATGTAATTCTCTGTCTGCTCCCCAAACAGAGAATTACCCACAACAGGAAAATCCATGGCCTTAGTCTGGGTATCCTGTGACAGGCTAGTACATCTGAGCCAAGCCATTCTGCGAAGTGCCACAGATGTAGCCATGACTCTTGATGACACATCATTAGAGTCCACTGCAGCATGGAATTGCACCTTGGATGCCTCAATACCATCAGCAGCCATCTGCTCCAGCTCCTTGGCAAGCTGGCCAGGGACCTGTTTTGCTAGAGCCATAACAGTATCTCATCTGGATTTCTGATAGCTAGCAACATAAGCCATATAATTTGCCTGTCTGAGTCCCAAGGATGCTGCCATGTACTGTTTCTTTGCCATGGTATCAATCCTCCTGGAGTCCTTGTCGGGGGGGGGGTGAAACCAAGGGAATATTTGCCTTGTCACAGGCTGCAGCCTGCACTACCCCAATATGGCTGCATTGTTGTGTAACGAACTCCGTATCAGAGCCTGACAATGTGTACCTCTTGTCCATTCTCTTATCCACAGGAGGTATAGTGTGAGGAGTTTTTAGAATTTTAACTGTTTCCCAAAAGATTTATGCAAAGGAATAGACAGTCTCCTAGTCTCTGGGATATCCATCATTTCCACATAGTCAGGCTCCTCTTGATCATCCACAGCTTCCTCCATAGGGAGCTGGAGGGTTTCAGCCACTTTTTTATAAAACATAAAATGAGAAGGGGACTCAGAAAGCCTAGGAGGAGACACTCCTGAAGGTCTGTCTGGGGAGATGTCCAGGTCAATGGGCACATCCAGACTTTCAAATCCACATTCACTCTCCTCATACTCCTCTTCCCTCCCCCCCTCTGGTTCATAATATTCCTCTAAATCATACTCTTGAACCGGTGGAACCGGCCGAACCGTACGCTTACCTGATGGTGCCGGTTCGGTCGGAACCAGGGAAAGCGACTGGACAATTTTAATCGCTTTGGCTATTTCTTCAGTGGTTGGAGAGGAAAGTTTTGGCTCCACACCAGCTGATTTCCTAGTCCTTTTTTCTGGAACCGACTCCTCAGAGTCGGATCCCCTTTTGCCTGAGGAAGTCTCGCCCTGGTCAGAAGGCACTCCCTCCAGTTCGGTTGGAACCAAACTGGGCTAGCCATCCGGTTCAGCTGACTTTTTGGCCTCCCTTTCCCTGAGCCTACCAACTCTCTTTTCTAGGGTAGCAGCAGGAAAATTTTTACAAATCTGGTGGTCTGTATTGAGGTGGCCCAGACAATAAACACAGGTGGTGTGGGGGTCAGTCTTGGCAAAGACTTCCCCACAGACACTGCAGTGTTGAAACCCAGTGGGCCCGGTTTTTCTTTTGGGTTTCTCAGACATAGTGCTAGCCTAACCAAACTTACCAGTTTATGGCAATCCGCCAGGTAAGACCCTCTTATCAATTCCCAACCGTGTCATGGGTCGTGGAAAAAAAACGTAATAAAATCCGGTTTTTTTAGAACCGATAAGAACCAGTAACCACACTCTAAATGACAGATTAATATATTTTAAACAACCTGATCGGTTCAAACCGAACCGATAAACCGTTTACAAGTTCCACACAGAATAGAAATTAATGTAAAACCTATCTAGTACTCACAATACCACAGACAGAGTCTGAACCGACCGGTTGCGGTTTAAATTTGGTCGAAAACCGAGAAAAACAATACTTTAACCGACAAAATGAACCGAGCAGAAGGAGAAATCTCCGGAGCGACTGTTCAGTGAGGCGGAGTAAAGAATCTGACGGTTTGAGTTTGAAGAACAACAGACATAGTTTCAACCGAGCTCAATCTCAGCGTTCCATGCCTGGCATGGAAAGTTAACTCTTTCACCTCCGGAGCAGTTCGAAGGTTGGGACTCACTGCATATGTCATAATATAGCAAGACTTCATGTTGTTTGAATAACAAAATCACAGCGCTATGCATCTCCGCCACTGCCAATGCCATCGCAACAACATTCGGCATTGACAAATGCTTGTTTTTTTTTGTGTTTTAATCATAAAACTAACTTGTTTTTATATACAGTTCCTTTCAGGACTACCACTGCCAGCTTGCTGTGCAGAGTGCATATTTGCGCAAAGCAGCCAGCCAACAGCACTTTCCTGCTTTTTCTGTGAACCTTTTATTTTATAGTACTTGCTACTTGTACTTCTACTCATCCCTCTCAACTGCTATGAATTTCGCATAGCACTATGATTTTCACACACAAATTTACCCTTGCTCCACATAGGTTTCTGGTGTTCTTAATAATGTTAGAGCTATGTTTGGACACACAAACTATTAAATCATTTAACTGAATAGAAACATTCCTTATCACTAACTCTATGGGGCCCAGTATCTGTAGACATTTTATTCCTTAAAATAAGAAAATGCTCCACTTTCTGGCCATTTGCTATGATTTTTGTAGGCCCTATGATTTTTAATGCTAAGAGGTTGAGAGGTATGCTTTTACTTAGTCCTTTTCTTCAGTCTTACATCTGTCCTTAACTGAGCTCAGTCCCTTTTCATTATTATTATCTCTGTCTGGTCCAGACAGTCCCCCATCTCTGTCTTTAAGTATTATTTTTGTTTTAGTTTAATCAAACTTTTCTGTAGAGTTCCAGTAGAACCAGTGCATGCCAGCTTCTGTTCTGCTGCTAATTATTCGATTTTGTCAAAACACTGAAAGCAGCCAGCAGCTGCAGCAGTTCTTGCTTCTGTGTGAAGGCAGATGTTCTGTCTCTGTCTACTCTGAACCTTTTTAATTTATATTTATTTTCTTGTTTTCTGTACACTTATCTTCTATAATCTAATCTCTCCTCTCTCTTTAGCTGAGCTAAATTAGTAGTAGTCCACACTCCCCGACTCTAAGTTTCATTGTTTTATTCTCTTTCTTAGTCTGGCCCAGATAGTCCTGTCATACAGTAATATTGTTTTGTTTTTATTTATCAAACTTCTGTTCTGTCATGTGTCCTCGTCCTCCTCCTGACCTCTAGTCTCCCAGACTGAGACTCCTCTCTACCATCGTATTACTATTTAATTTGAGTCCGCCTCCTGCCCTAAATAAATTCTCTTATTCTCCCTGAGTCCAGTCCTGGGCCCACTAGCAGCCGAGTCCCAGTCGAGCCACTGCCCACAGCAGCTAATGTCGCCGCCCGCCAGACACAGTCAGTGGTGGATCTTGTTGGATTCAGTCAGACTCAGAAGTAAAAAAGGAAAATCAAATTTTCTTTCTCTGCAGGCAGCCACCTAAATAGTAAGGCGACTATCACTGAAAGCTCTAGTCTAGAGAGGGAGTGTTTGCAAAGTCAAGAACAACAAGAATCCCTGATTATTCCCCATCCCCACCAGCCAGCAATGCAGACAAGAGGCACGATCAATACTGGCATGTCTGCTGCAGTCAGGGATAGAAGAAAATGGCAGATTGCATGCTTCTCTGACTACAGCTTTAGAGAACGGCTGCTGCTGACGTCCTACTCTCTTACCACCTTCTGCCCGCCCCAACAGCCTCCTGATTTGTCACCAGACAGCAGCTCAGCACAGCACAGCACTAGTTTGCCAGTTCTCCGTCTAATCTGTCAATCATCATGACAGACAAATAGGCAGCGCCAGCGATACCATTCTGCTCCTCACCCACGGCAGCTGCTCGCAAACCCTGACTGTCTATCCAACTCTGACTCCCCACAACGGGGTGTACATCTAGAGTGTCACGTGGGGGTCTGCTTGGGTCAGGGGCACTGCCACTACCCCTGCTGGAAGAAAATGAATCTGCAGCTCTTCTAAATAATTTTCTTTTCTTTTCTTTACCATTTCAAAATTGTGTAGACGAGTCAGATCATTGGGCCGCTATAGTTCATGGTCCCCAGTGCAGGTGCACCACCTGCACACTCCATTCCTATGCCCCTGGTAAATGTGTTTCTTCTAATGGAGTCTTGCTTTATTCTGACATTATGCAGTTAACCCCAGCACTTGAACTGCTCCGGCGAGGAAAGAGTAAACTGTATGCCAAAGCATAGAACGTTCAGCTTGAGCTCGGTTCAGACCTTTGTCTGCTGTAATTTGAAGTGTAACCGTCAGACTCTTACGAGCCAACACTAACTACCCCCACTATGTGGAAATTGTAAAATTTACTAGCCAAAAAGGCAACCAAATATTTTGGATCCCCAAAAGACTCAAGTTGAAAAATCCAGAACAAAAACTAGGTAGTGAACAAATATAACTATCAAAACATATAAATAACCCAATCCCCCTGTATAAAAAGGGGAGAGTGCCAAGTACACCCCTGAGGTGCAACACTGCACCTGCCAGCCCACTTCCCAAAAACCAGGTTCCGAGAGGGGGGGGGGAAGGAGGACAGAATACAGCAAGACTCCATTAGAAGAAACACAATTACTAAGGTGAGTAATTTCTTCTTCAAACAACATGATGTCTTGCTTTATTCTGACATTATGCAGGCTACCAAGAAGTACCTCCATGGAGGAGGGTATCATACCTATTTTGGGAATAGGCTCTGCAGTACTGCTGTACCAAACCTAGCATCTCTCCTAGCCTGGATATCCAAAGAGTAATGCTTGGTGAATGTATGGACTGTTTTCCAGGTGGCTGCTTTGCATATCTCTAATAAGGGTATATCTCTGGCAGCAGCCAGAGAAGCAGCTGTACCTCTAGTCGAATGAGCTCTCAGGCCTGACTGGGGTACCGTGCATAGCTTTTCATAGCAGAACTGTATACAAGAGACAATCCACCTGGCAATAGTTCTCTTAGTAGCTGGTTTACCCTTCCCCACTTCACCATAAGTGAGGAATAACTGAAGGGAGTCAAACCTAAGTGCCTTAGTATGCTCAATGTAGTAGCTAAGAGTCCTTTTAACATCCAAACTGTGTAATCTTCTCTCTCCTGAAGAAGAATGATCAGTGAAGAACACAGGAAGAGACATGGATTGATTCAGATGAAAATCTGAAAACACTTTGGGTAAGAACCTCCTGTTGGTTCTAAAGACCACCTTATCTCTAGGAATGAGATAAAATCAGACTCCAATGACAGAGCTTGTAATTCACAGATACACCTGGCAGAGGTAATAGCTACCAGGAACACCAGTTTTCCAAGTCAAGTACTTAAGTTCTGCTGAGGCCAAAGGCTTGAAGGGTGGTTGCATAAGTTGAGCAATGCAAACATTAAGGTCCAAGCAGACGTAAGATCCCTAAAAGGAGGATTGGTATGGAGCAACCCTTTGAAGAACTTACAGAAAACAGGGTGAGATGCCAGTGAGGAAGCCTTCCCCACTGACAGAAATGCAGAAACAGCTGACAAGTGTACCTTCAGGGTGGCTGGTCTGAGGCCTGAGCCATTAAGATGGATCATATAATAACTGTGGACAAGTCATCAGTATCTGGGGATATGTGCCTACTAGAACACCAAATGCTGAATCTTTTAGATTTGGAGTTATAAGTTTTTCTGGTGGCAGGCTTTCGAGAGGCTTTGAGAATGTCCAGAACCCCAATGAGACAGATGCAAATTTTCATATTCTAGCTCTTCAAGAGCCATGCCTTGAGATTGAGAGACCGAAGGTTGGGGTACCAAATCCTCCCCCGAGAGGAGGTTAACATGTTGTGATTCCTGGGGAGAGATAGGGGAAGATTGATTGCTAGGGACAGCAACAGGGAATACCAAGGCTGTTTGGCCCAGTCTGGAAAAAAAAGGATCACTTTGCAAGATTGTGACCTTATCTTGACCAGGACTTCGAACAGAAAAGGAAAAGCAAACAGAAATTTCCCCTCCCAATCCAGAATTAGAGCATCCAGGGGTACTGAGCCCAAGACTGGGGGTCTACAACAAAAAAGGGGAAGTTGGTGATTGTCTGGGGCTGCAAAGGGATCTATCTCTGGAGTGCCCCACCTTGAAAAGATCACTTTTAACACTAGGGGATCCAGGGACCATTCGTGATGGCCCTGGGAAATCCTGATCAATGCATCTACTAGCACATTGTCCTTCCCTGGAAGGTGGACTGCTACCAGAGAGGTCTGTGGAGAATACGCCAGGGACCATAATTTCATGGCTTCCATGCACAAGGCCGTATACAGAGGGCCTCCCTGCTTGTTGATGTACCACATGGTGGTGGTGTTGTCTGTCCTGACCTGAACCACCTTGTTCTCTACTGAGTTCAAGAAGGCTTGTAGAGCCAGGTACACTGCCCTGAGCTCCAGGAGATTGGTCCCCTCAGAAGTCTCTTCCCCACATCACACTCCCTGAGCTGTGAGGGTTCCCAGGTGAGCTCCCCACCCCAGGAGAGAAGCATCCGTGGTTAGAACCACATAGTGAGACTGAGTGATGAATGGAACCCCTTGCTTGAGGTTGTCCTGATCCACCCACCATTGGAGAGCCAGGATCAGAGTAAGAGTCACTGGAATAAGTTTGGTTAGATGATCTTTTTTCTGAGCTCAAAAAGCCCTCAAATGGAACTGGATGTCTCTCATCTGAAATCTGGCCCCTTGGACAACTGCAGTGGAAGCTGCCATGTGGCCTAGGAGTTGAAGGAAATTCCTTGCTGGTCAAGACACCAGATGGCGGAAAGAAGAAGCCAGCTCTATAATGGCCTTTACCCTTGTCAGAGGGAGAAAGGCTCTTGCTTTGACAGTATCCAACTCTACCCCTATGAAGGTCAAGAGTTGCACTGGCTCAAGAACTGATTTGGGAAGACTGAGGAGGAATCCTAGAGAAGTGAGCACTTGTAGGGTCACTTGCAAATTTGACTTGACTTGGTCTGGAGACTGACCCACAATGAGCCAGTTGTCCAGGTATGGGAATATGGAAATGTTTTGTCTCCTTAGAAAGACCACTACTACTGCTAGGCATTTTGTAAACACCCTTGGAGCTGATGTTAGGCCGAAGGGTATTGCTCTGAACTGATAATGGCCTGAAGGCAGTTCGAACCTGAGGTACTTTCTGTGGGAGCACCTGATGGGAATGTGAAAACAGGCACTCTTTAGGTCCAGGGAGGCTAGCCAGTCCCCTGGCCTTAGAGAGGGAAGAATTATTCCCACAGTCATTTTGAATTTTGGCATTACTAGGTGCTTGTTTAGATATCGTAAATCTAGGATGGGCCACCACTGTCCTGTTTTTTGGGGGGCAAGGAAGTATCTAGAGTACAGACCTTTGCCCCGGTGATGTGTAGGAACTTTCTCTATGGTTCTGAGAGCCAGCAGAGACGAAACCTCTGCCTCTAGGGCAATGGTTTTGGAGAGGTTTGAAGGTGGAATGGACCTGACCCTCAGCTTTGGAAATTTTTTGAAGCCGAGGGCCAGTCCCTGGCTTACTACCTCTAGGACCCACTTGTCTGAGGTAACAGACTTCCAGCCCTGGAAGCAGTAAGCCAGCATGCCTCCTACAGGAATTAGGGAGTCGACCCATGCTGACACATTAGGGTTTCTGCTTGGCAGGAGCCTTGGACTGAGAGGAGGATGCAGCCCTGCTCATCACCCTTCTGCCTCTCCCTCTGAAGAATCCCCTCTGAGGGAAAGCAGAGGAGGCCAGTGCCTGGTAGAAGGGCCTGTGAAAAGACCTACCCCTGCCCCTAGATTGCTGCTTTTGAGGAGAAGCCTGCCTTTCCTTGGCCTGTGCACTCCTATAGGTGGTCCTGTATTTGTCCATTTTCTTCATCTAATTCTCTGTCTGCTCCCCAAACAGAGAATTATCCACCACAGAGAAATCCATGTTCTTAGCCTGGGTGTCCTGTGAAAGGCTAGTACATCTGAGCCAAGCCAGTCTCTGAAGAGCAACAGATGCAGACATGACTCGTGATGATACATCACTGGAGTCCACAGCAGCATGAAATTGGATCTTTGATGCCTCAATCCCATCAGCAGCCACCTCCTCCAGCTCCTTGGCTAGCTGGGGGGAAGCCTGTTTAGCCAGTTCCAGAACAGTATCCTATCTGGACTCCTGATATATGGCTGTATAGGCCATGTAGTTTGCCTGCCTGAGTCCCAAGGAGGATGCCAAGTACTGTTTTTTTGGCCATAGCATCCACCTTCCTAGAGTCTGTATCTGGGAGGTGTGAAGCCAAAGGTATATTAGCCTTGTCATAGGCTGCAGCCTGAACAACCCCAACATGGCTGCATTGTTGGAAAAAGTACTCCGTACTTGAGCCTGACAGCATATACCTTCCTGTCCATTCTCTTGTCCACAGGAGGCAATGAATTTGGTGTCTGGAGAATTTTTTGTGTCCGTTTCCCAAAAGATTTATGGAAGGAATAGACAGTCTCTTGGACTCTGGGATGTCCATCATTTCTACATAGTCAGGCTCCTCTTGTTCCCCAACAGCTTCAACCAGAGGGAGCTGGAGGGTCTCAGCCACTTTTTTGAAAAACAAATAGTGGGAAGGGGACTCAGAAAGCCTAGGAAGGGAAACATTGGAAGGTCTGTCTGGGGAGATGTCCGGTCCAATGGGCTCATCCAGACCTTCCACACCATCATCGTCGTCGGTGTTGTTGTTGTTGTCACCTTCCTCCCCCTCCAAATCCAGTTCATAATATTCATACAGACAATATTCCGGAACCAGAGGAACCAACCGAACCGAGCGCCTACTGAGAGGTGCCGGATTGGACGGAACCGGTAAGTGCGATTCCACAATGCTTATCGCTCTGGCTATTTCCTTGGTGGTTGGACATTGCGGTTCTGGATCCGAACCAGACGATTTTTTCTTCTTCTTAGCCAGAACCAATCCCTCAGGATCTGCTCTCCTTTTGCCCGAGGAAGTATTGCCCAGGTCAGTGGGCACTCCCTCAGGTTCGGTCGGAACCGAACTGGGCTCGCCATCCGGATCTATGGACTTCTTGGCCTCCTTTTCCCTAAGCCTACCCAATTTGTTATCCAGGGTGGTCTTTGGGCAATTTTTACAAATTTGGCAGTCTGAATCGAGGTGGTCAAACCCCAGACAATAAACACAGGTGGTGTGAAGGCCTGTGTTAGCAAAGGCATCCCCACACTCGCTACAGTGTGGAAACCCAGTGGGACCGGTTTTTCTCTTGGGTTTCTCAGACGTAGCCATCCTAACACTTACCCTTTAGCAGCCTTAAAATCAGGCAACCGTGTTATGGACTGTGGAAAAAACATCTAAAAATAAGTTTTTTTTAAAACTGATGGGGACCGGTACCTCACACTAAGAAATTAAAGAACAAAATCAGACAGTACAATCGGTTCCAAACCAGACCGATTGAAAACTTTACAATTTCCACACACAGAAATAAACAGTAACTAAACTAAAGTCTACTACCTACAACACTTGCTGTACCACAGACAGGGATCTGAACTGAAAAAATAAAGAGAATTACAGTTTAAAACCGACGTTTGAGACCGAGCCAATAAGCGAAGGACAGATCTCCGGAGCCACTGTTCAGTTAAGCGGAGTAAAGAATCAGGCAGTTACACTTCGAAGTGCAGCAGACGGAGGTTTGTACCAAGCTCGAGCTCAACGTTCTATGCTCTGTCATAGCGTTAACTCTTTCCTCTCCGTAGCAGTTCAAGTGCTGGGGCTAACTGCATGCGTCAGAATACAGCAAGACTTCATGTTTGAATATACAATGTGTAATGACTTGCTGAACAAAGCAAGAAGCAGATGGAGAATAATACAGGAAAAAAACTGACAGAGGCAGGGAAGGCAGTCAGAAGGGCAAAAGTGCAGACCGAAGAGAAAATAGCATAGGGTGTTAAAGGGAAACGTCCACCTTGTATCAGGCCCCACCTCTGGTGAAGCAGGGCCTGATTAGCTGTATAATAGCAGCTGAATAGCAGCATTTTATGCACTTACTGGTTGTTGTGTTATTTTAAACATCTGGTTGACCCTGCGCCCTCCCCACCGCCATTTTAGGATAAGGAGCCCTCCCCGGCACGCACACAAGCACTCACAGCTGTCCCCGTGATGACATGTCCTGCAGGGAGCTGCCGGGGCACATCCATAACCTTACTACAAGGCTCTAGTTTAAAATAGCTCTGGTTTGGAACCTAAGTGTTCCCATATAATTTGGATACTAGGAAGGGGATGTCAGATACTTTGCCAGTCGGTACTTGGTCTCTGTATAGTGAAGACACATGCAGACTCCAAACCGGAGCTATTTGAAGATATTGCAATAGAGATTACTGCATTTCTACAGATACATAATGGAGAAAAGAAAAACTAAGGGAGGAATAGTCTGAACAGCAACCAAAGAAGGCAAGATGGCAGTGAGGGATGAGGAAAAGACCAAAGCCCTTAATGAGTTCTTTTGCTTTGTTGTCACTATAGAAGACAGTTTCAAAGGTCCCACGCTAGGTCAGACAGAGCAGGATGGTCAGGGAGTCGATACTAGTCCCTTCACAAAGGAAAGGGTCCTAGAAGAGCTGAGTAGACTCAAGACAGACAAGGTCATGAGATCTGATGGCATACACCCCAGGGTTTTAAAAGAACTTTGAGAGGAATTAGCCACACTACTGGCTGAGCTCTTCAACAAGTCACTAGACAGCAGGGAAATACTAGGTTTTTCACGGACACATGGGGGCATCAGGAATGTCCCCCACTCCAGTGGGCGATTACACCAACTTGTATTTAGAATATTATTTCTCGTCCAGGGCTTGTTTGAATCCTTCAAAAGAATTTATATCTACAATTTCCTGAGGGAGTCTGTTCCATGCTTTAGTTACTCTAACAGTGTAAAAGCTATTTCTTGCCCTTGCCACTACTAATTTCTTATCGTGAGATCTCATATCTTCCCTAGTAGTACTATATTCCAATGTACATTCTTTAGTAAGCTCATTAGATTTGAGGATTTTAAAGAGTAACAGAAGGCCACCCCTCTGTCTCCTAGAGTGTAAGGTATGCAAACCTGTCTCTCTTAATTTTATGTCATAAGGCATGTTAGCCAGTCTAGGAATAAGTTTTGTTGCAGGCCTCTGGACTCATTCTATCCGATCTTTATCTTTGATAAGGTAGGGTGACCAAATCGGAGAGCCATAGTCCAAAAGAAAAAATTACTCACCTTAGTAATGTTGTTTCTTCTAATGGAGTCTTGCTGTATTCTTACTATTGCAGTTAGGTCCTGCCTTTCAACTGCCCCGGAGAACAAAGAGTTAACTTTCCATGGCCAGCATGGAACGTTCAGCACGAGCTCGGTTGAAGCCTCTGTCTGCTATTGTTTAAACTCCAACCATAAGATCTTTACGAGCAATACTCACTAGAAGTTCTGTGTGGAAACTGTAAGACACACTAGCCAACTGGCAACTAAATTTATTAAAAAAGGGTTTTTTGGTTTCAAAGCAAAGACTCAAGTCAGGAAACCCAAAAAAACAAAACAACACACACCCAAAATAAAGGAGGGTGAAAAAGGGGCACCTCTAGGGTGCCAACACTGCTCCTGCCCACTCACATCCCAAAAACCAGGTTCTGAGAGGGGAGGCAGGGGGAGATCAGAATACAGCAAGACTCCATTAGAAGAAACAACATTACTAAGGTGAGTCATTTTTCTTCAAACAACATGAAGTCTTGCTGTATTCTGACTTACGAACTACTAAGCAGTACCTCCATGGAGGAGGACCAGAACCTACTTTGGGAATAGGCTCTGAAGCACTGCTGTGCAAGCCGTGCATCACTCCTAGTCTGGATATCCAGAGAGTAATGCTTGGTGAATGTATGGACTGTTTTCCAGGTGGCTGCTTGACAAATTTCTAAGATAGGAATATCCCTGGCAGCAGCCAGGGAAGCAGCTGTACCTCTAGTAGAGTGAGCCCTCAGGCCTAAGGGAGGTGTTCTACCCAGTTTTTCATAGCAGAATTGTATACAAGAGACAATCCACCTGGCAATAGATCTTTTAGTGGCAGGTTTGCCCTTACCAACCTCTCCACATGTGAGAAACAACTGGAGGGACTCAAACCTGTGACCCTTGGTGCGCTCTATGTAGTAGCTGAGGGCCCTTTAACATCCAAGCTGTGCAGCCTCCTCTCTCCAGAGGAGGAATGGTCAGTGATGAAGACAGGGAGAAACAGACTGATTAAGGTGGAAATCTGAAACCACCTTAGGCAAAAACATCCTGTTAGTTCTTAGGACCACTTTATCTCTATGGAAAGAGATGAAATCAGGCTCCACTGACAGGGCTTGCAATTCACTGATACGCCTGACAGAGGTAATGGCTACCAAAAAACTCAGTTTTCCAAGTCAAGTACTTGAGCTCTGCAAAGGACAAATTCTCAAAGGGTGGTTGCATAAGCTGAGCAATGCAAACAATAAGGTCCCAAGCAGGAGTAGGGTCCCTAAAGGGGGGATTGGTGTGCAGCAATCCCTTGAAGAATTTACAAAACACAGGATGGGCTGACAGAGGGGAAGGCTTACCTACTGACAAGAAGGCAGAAACAGCTGCCAGATGCACTTTAAGTGTAGCTGGCCTAAGTCCCAAGCCATTAAGATGGACCATATAGTCCAGGACTGTAGGCAACCCAGCAGATTCTGGAGAAATATGCTTATTAGAGCATAAAATAATGAACCTTTTCTATTTGGAGTTGTAAGTCTTTCTGGTGGAAGGCTTTCGAGAAGCCTTAAGGATATCCAGAACCCCTTGACAAAGGTGTAGATCAGCAAACTAACTCTTCAAGAGCCATGTCTTGAGATTGAGAGATCTGAGGTTCGGATACCAAATCCTCCCGAGAGGATGTCAACAGGTTGTAATTCCTGGGAAGAGACAGGGGAAGGTGGACTGTTAAGGACAGCAACAGTGGGTACCAGGGCTATCTGGCCCAGTCTGGAGCAATCAGAACCACTTTGCATGGTTGAGACCTGATCTTGACTAGCACTTTGAACAGGAGAGGGAAGGGGGGAAAAGCATACAGGAACTTCCCTTCCCAATTCAGAATCAGAGCATCCAGGGGGACTGAGCCCAAGACTGGGGGTCTGCAACAAAAGAGAGAAAGTTGGTGATTGTCTGGGGCTGCAAAAAGATCCATCTGAGGAGTGCCCCATCTCGAGAAAATCACTCCCAAAACTAGGGGATTTAGGGTCCATTCATGATGGCCCTGGGATATCTTGCTGAGAGCATCTGCTAGGACATTGTCCTTCCCTGGGAGGTGAACTGCTATCAGAGAGGTTTACAGGGAATAGGCCAGAGACCACAACTTCATTGCTTCTGTGCACAAGGCCATAGACCGAGTGCCTCCTTGCTTGTTGATGTACCACATTGTGGTGGTATTATCTGTTCTGATCAGGACCACCTTGTTCTGTACAGATTTGGAAAAGGCTTGCAGTGCCAGAAACACTGCTCTGAGTTCCAAGACATTGATGTGAAGCAGAGATTCTTGAGGTGACCACAGCCCTTGAGTGGTAAGATCCCCCAAGTGGGCTCCCCAGCCCAGCAGGGAGGCATCTGTGGTGAGTATCACTGAATGAGACTGAGTGACAAAAGGAACTCCCTGTCTCAAATTGTCCTGATCCTGCCACCATTGCAAAGACTGGATCAGGGTTTGAGTCACTGGGACTAGTTTGGTATGGGAATCCTTTCTTTGGGACCAGAAGGCTCTCAAGTAGAAATGAATGTCCCTCATCTGGAATCTTGGCCCCTGGACCACTGCTGTAGAGGCTGCCATGTGGCCCAGGAGCTGCAAGAAATGCTTTGCTGGTCGAGACACCTGAAGGGTGAATGAAGAGGCCAGTTCTATAAGGGTCATTGCCCTGTCCAGGGGAAGGAAGGCTTTTGCTCTTATTGTATCCAGCTCTGCCCCTATAAAGGTGAGGAGCTGTACTGGCTTGAGAACTGACTTTGGTAGGTTGTGGAGGAATCCTAAGGAAGTGAGCACTTGCTGAGTTATTTGCAGATGTGACTTGACTTGGTCTGGAGACTGGCCCACTATGAGCCAGTTGTCTAAGTATGGAAAGATGGAGATCTTTTTTCTCCTTTGGAAAGCAACCACTACTGCCAGGCACTTTGTGAACACCCTTAGTGCTGATGTTAGGCCAAAGGGCATTGCTCTGAATAGATAGTGTCCTGAGGCAACTTGAACCCGAGGTACTTTCTGTGGGAGCATCCGAGGGAATGTGAAAATAGGCATCTTTGAGGTCCAGGGAGGCTAGCCAGTTCCCTAGCCTTAGAGAGGGCAGAATTATTCCCAGAGTCACCATTTTGAATTTTGGTTTTAAAAGGTGCTTGTTCAGGTGTCTTAGATCCAGGATGGGCCGCCATTCTCCTGTTTTTTGGAGGTTAGGAAGTACCTGGAGTACAATCCTTTGCCCCTGTGTAGGGTAGGAACCCTTTCTATGGCTCTGAGAGCCAGGAGGGAAGAAACCTCTGCCTCTAGGGCAAGGGTCTCTGATGGATTTGCAGGTGGAAAGGATCTGGTTCTCATCTTGGGAAATTTTTTGAAGCTGAGAACCAGTCCCTGGCTTACTACTTCCAGGACCCACTTGTCTGATGTCAAAGACTTCCAGTTCTAGACAAAGTAAGCCAGCCTGCCCCCTTCAGGTATTGGAGAATCGGCCCGGGAAGACCCATCAGGGTGTCTGCTTGGCAGGGGCTTTAGGCTGAGGGGTGGAAGCAGGCCTGCCCATTCCCCATCTGCCTCTCCCTCTGAAAAAAACCCTCTGAGCATAAGCAGACGAGAAGGCCTGGGCTTGGTAAAAAGGCCTTTGAAAGGGCCTGCCCCTGCCCCTGGAATGCTGTCTCAGAGGAGTGGCTTGCCTTTCTTTGGCCTAAGCACTCCTGTAGGTGGTCCTGTACTCGTCCATCTTCTTCATGTAGTTCTCTGTCTGCTCCCCAAACAGAGAATTACCAATGACAGGGAAATCCATGGCCTTAGCCTGGGTATCCTGTGATAGGCTAGTACATCTGAGCCAAGCCATCCTCCAAAGGGCCACAGATGTAGCGATGAATCATCACTGAAGTCCACAGCAGCATGAAATTGCACCTTGGATGCCTCAATCCCATCCGCAGCCACCTGCTCCAGCTCCTTGGCAAGCTGGTCAGGGGCCTGTTTAGCCAGAGCCAGCACAGTGTCCCACCTGGACTTCTGGTATCTAGCTGTGTAGGCCATATAGCCTGTCTGAATCCCAAAGATGCTGCCATGTACTGCTTTTTTGCAATGGCATCAATCCTCCTGGAGTCCTTATCTGGGGGGTGTGAAGCCAAGGGAATATTTGCCTTATCACAGGCAGCAGCCTGCACTACCCCAACATGGCTGCATTGCTGGGAAAGAAACTCCATGTCCGAGCCTGAAAGGGTATACCTCTTGTCCATTCTTCTGTCCACAGGAGGTATGGAATTAGGAGTCTAGAATTTTAAATGTCTGTTTCCCAAAAGATTTATGGAGGGGAATAGACAATCTCCTGGACTCTGGGATGTCCATCATCTTAACAAAATCAGACTCCTCCTGATCCTCTACTGCTTCTTCCATTGGAAGCTGGAGGGTTTCAGCCACTTTCTTGTAAAACATAAAGTGGGAAGGGGACTCAGAAAGCCTAGGAGGAGAAACACCTGAAGGTCTGTCTGGGGAGATGTCCGGGTCAATAGGCACATCCAGACTTTCATAATCACCATCATCATTATCCTTATACTCTCCCTCCTGTCAGCGTGGCTCAGTTGGTAGCACATCCGCCTCTGGACCAGAAGGTTGTGGGTTCTCGTCCCACACCAGGATTGGACTTGCACCTAAAAATCGCTGGCATCCGAGTGCAGTATTGGGGGGTGCTGTACTGCTGGGGTGTGCCGTCCTTCGGATGAGACGTTAAACCGAGGTCCCTTCTGCCCATCCTGGTGTTGTCCTGGTGGGTGTCCAGGTGGAAGTAAAAGAACCCAGGGCACTCTTGCAAAGAGTAGGGAACATTCCCAGTGTCCTGGCCAACATTCCCCTTCCCATAAAACCGGTTCATGCAATTATCCAGGCTGTGTGTGGGTGATGATGTGTGATATGGCCGACACCACACATTCAGTCACTTCACTACCAGTCTAGCATTGCTTGTAAAGTGCTTTAGATGTATGAAAAGTGCTATATAAATACTGATTCTTCTTCTTCTTCTTCTCCTCCTCCGGTTCATAAAATTCTTCTGAAGTATAATCCGGAACCGGGGGAACCGACCGAACCAAGCCCCTGACAGATGGTGCCGGTTTGGCCGGAACCGAAGTTAGTGATTGAACTATTCTTATCGCTTTGGCTATTTTATCAGCGGTCGGAGAAAGAATTTGTGGATCCGAACTGGATGATTTTTCCCTTCTTCTTTTAACCGGAACAGACTCCTCAGAATCGGCTCTCCTTTTGCCATAAGAAGTTTCGCCCTGGTCAGAAGGCACTCCTTCTGGTTCAGTTGGAACCGAACCGGGCTGGCCATCCGGGTCAGCGAACTTCTCGGCCTCCTTTTCCCTCAGTCTACCTACTCTTTTATCCAGGGTAGCTTTGGGAAAACTTTTACAAAACTGGCAGTCTGAATCAAGGTGGTCAAACCCCAGACAATAAACACAGGTGGTGTGGGGATCAGCCTTAGCAAAGGCTTCCCCACACACACTACAGTGTTGAAACCCAGTGGGCCTGTTTTTTTTTCTTGGGTTTCTCAGACATGATCAATCCTATCCAAAACGTACCCTTTTTTCGGCAATCCGCCAGGCAAGACACCCCTATCGGTTCCTGACTGTGTTATGGGTCTTGGAAAAAAACGTAATTAAATCCATTTTTTTTTTTTTTTTTTAGAACCGATACGGACCGGTTACCACACACTAATAAATTCAAAAGTTTTTTAAAACTAATCTGATCGGTTCAAACCAAACCGATCCAATGTTTACAAGTTCCACACAGAAACTAAATGCAAAACCTATCTACTACTCACGGTACCACAGACAGAGACTTAAACCAACAGGTTCAGTAGCAGAAATTCAGTAGAAACCCGAGCGAAAAAACAACACATTAACCGACTTTTTTGAACCGAGCAAGGAGAAATCTCTGGAGCGACTGTTCAGTGAGGCGGAGTAAAGAATCTGATGGTTGGAGTTTAAGCAGCAGCAGACAGAGTCTTCAACCGAGCTCGCGCTGAACGTTCCATGCTGGCCATGGAAAGTTAACTCTTTGTTCTCCTGGGCAATTGAAAGGCAGCACCTAACTGCAATAGTCAGAATACAGCAAGTCTTCATGTTGTTTGAATGGGACGCATATAGCTTTTAAAGATGGAAATAATTAGCTGTTCATTTTCAGATATGAAGGTGCGCTTGATTTTATTTACCATGCCCCTGGCCTTCCTACAGACTGTTCTATAATGGTCAGAGGAGGTTAGCTTGTTGTTTATAAGGATTCCCAAATCATGTTCAGTAGTGGAGGTTTTTAATATTTTCTGATTTAGAATGTAGGAATAAATTTGAGTTGTGTCCGAAATGCAGAACCAAGCATTTTTCTGAATTTAGAGACATACCATTTTTTTTTCAGCCCAGTTTTTGATTTTACCCAAGTCACTTTTTTGTTTGTTTTTTAGTTCTTTTTCCAATATCACTGACCAACATACTAAACAGCACTGGGTCCAGAATAGATCCCTGTGGAAATCTGCTACTCACTAGACCTTCACTAGACTTGGTGTCATTATACCGAACATGATGATCCCTATTTTGAAGTCAAATATTTATATCTATCTAACTAGACATGAATTAATCCTTAGTTCCTGTAATTTTATTAAGGTATTATGGGGCACTTTAGCAAGACTGGAAAAGGGCAACAGTGGTACCCTTACACAAGAGCAGAAGCAAAGAAGAGGCAGGAAATTACCGCCCTGTCAGTTTGACCTCAGTCACAGGGAAAATTATGGAGTCATTACTGAAAGAGAGGATAGTGGCATACCTGAAAGACACCAGAAAAATGGACCCATGGCAACATGGCTTCACAGCAGGACGATCTTGTCAAACCAACATGATCAACTTTTTCAACTGGGTCACCAGAATAGTGGATCAGAGAGAGGCAGTAGACATTGCATACCTGATTTTCAGAAAGGCCTTCGACACCATCCCTCACAGAAGGCTAACAAGCTGACATATACAGGAGTCTGACAGGAGGTAGTTAATTGGATCAGCAACTGACCAAACAATAGGACACAGAGTGCACTAGTAAATGGATCTCTATTGAGGGAAGGTAGTATAACCAGTAGCATTCTGCAGGGTCAGTACTGGGACCTATCCTCGACATCTTTTATGAGACCTCGGAAATTATTTGAAAGGGAGAAGTTTGCCTGTTCACCGACGATACTAAGTTCTGCAACAGCGTGGACTCACAGGAAGGGCCGGACAACATGAAAGCTGACCTTAGAAAGTTGGAGGAATGGTCCAGGGCTTGGCAGTTCAAATTTAATGCCAATGAATGTAAGGTATTGCACCTGGGCAAAAGGAACACAAGAAATAAGTATACATTGAGAGAACATCAACTCGAAGGAACACAGATAGAATGAGAACTCACCATAGTGATCACTGACAACTTAAAGGTAGGAAAACAGTGTGAGAAGGCAGCACAGAAAGCAAATGGCATCCTTGGCTGTATTAGTAGGGGCATTACTAGTAGCAAGCAGGAGATTATCATGCCTCTCTAAAAGTCCTTGGTAAGGCCACACTTGGAATACTGCAATCAGTTCTGGTGACCTCACCTCAAAAAGGACATTGACCGTTTGGAGATGGTGCAAAGAAGAGCTACAAATATGGTGCAGGGTCTACACCACAAAGCATACGAGGTGCGACTCAGGGAGTTAAATTTATATTCCCTCAAGCAAAGAAGAAACAGAGGTGACATGATCAAAACATTCAAGTATGTGAAAGGGCTGAACACAACTGAGGCAGAAAATCTATTTCAGCACAACACAACAGCATATACAATAGCCTATAATTTGAGGTTGGTGGGAGGTAGGGTCAAAAGCAACCTCGGGAAGTACTTCTTCATGGAGAGAGAGTGGCTGAACCATGGAACAGCCTACCCCAGGAGCTGGTAGCATCAAAGACTATTAGAGATTTCGAACTTGCACAGGATAGGCATTGCGGACAGGTTATGTTGTAGATAATGTGTGCGTGTGGGAGGGGTAGTCTTTTTGGGCAGACTAGATGGATCACACGGTCCCCATCTGCCAACATTTTTCTTACGTTCTCATGAAGGAGAAGTCATACAGTTAGAGAAAAGACACACAATGTGTAATAACTCACTGAAAAAGCCATACTCTAAGAGACAAGACAGTGTGTAATAACGAACTGAAAGGCAAGTCGTACTGTAAGATACAATACTCGCAGTGTAATAACTTGCTGAAAGAGAATTCGTACAGTTAGAGAAGACACGCTGTGTAATAATTCACTGAAAGTCTTAAGACATGCGCTGTGAAATAACTCCCTGAAAGAGAAGTCATACTGTAAGAGACAAGACACACAATGTGACTAAGTGACCCATCTTGTCTTTGCCCCTCCCATATCATTAGATGTACCACTCATTTGAGATGCTGTACAGTAATTTGTGTACACAGTAATGTTTGTCATTAGGATCCTGTGCTATTAAACAATCTATCTGGGTGTTGTTTATTAAACATTGTATCTGGGCGTTAAGGTTAATGTAAATAGATTCTGACATGGCTGTCAAACACAAGACTTGTCTTCCTCTTCCTGCTGCACATCACTAATCATCTTTGAGCAATTTGGATAAGACTTTTTTTTCTATAATTTCGGATTTGCATGTGCGATCTTACTAAAAGAATATGGATTGTGCTTCATGGTTCTATCATGCTGTGCCAGTTGCCTTGTCCCTGAGATATCACCTTTTCATCATAAATTGGTAATATGAATACTATCATTGTAACTACTTATCAAGGCATACGATTGTTTTTATGAACATTCTGAACTTCCTGTTTGGCAGTAGGAAGGAAAGGATCATAGATAAACATTGGTTTTGTCAACCCTAAAGGAAAAAAGTAGCTCACTCTCTCCCCCCCCCCCCCCAGCTGGTGGTGGTCTGATATTGAGCAAGGAAGAAGGAGGCTACTGAAGAAGATAAGAAGCTGCTGTCCCAGAACAGGAAGGGTGAGAGTTGTAAGGAGAGGAGAGAATAAGCATCCAGAGAAACAGTTGAGAGGACACAAAATAAGACATGATAGGAGTGGTGCAGTGCAATGGCTGTGGGGCGGCAGTGTTCCGGGAGACATTCTGGAGGCAGCAATGCTGCCCTATTTGCAGGCACCTCTCTGGTCAGAGAGGAGGTTGCCCGTCTCCAGGCTGACCTGGCTAGGATTCATGAAACCTCCTCCCCCACCCAGGGACCACCAGGGCCAATGCCACTACCTCAGAGGTTGCCAAGAAAGAGGAGAGGCTGGACCAGGGTAGGCTCAAGGAGGGAGAGGTGGTGGAACAGAGTTGCATCCCTCCAGCTGTACCTCTCCACAATCCATTCGCTCTTCTGGTGGATAGTGGTTCCTCTATGGAGGCACCTGCAGTGGAGACCAAGGAGGATGCTGGGAACCTTCACAAAGGAGACCCACAGGAGGGTGGCATGGGACCCCACAGGGAAGAAACAACTCCTGGTGGGTACTCAATCATTAGGGGGTAGAAATGGGGAGGAAGGTAAGGTGCCTTCCTGGCACCATGGCTTGGAGGACAGAAGCAGATCCTCAGGATCGTGGGAGGAGCTGCATGAGGGAGGGAGCTGGATGTCATTGTCCACCTAGGGACAAATGACCTGGCTCAGAATGGGATCAGAGCAGTGCAAGAGGAGTGTAGAGTTGGGAGGGGCCTTAGACAAGTAGGCACATCTGGTAACCTTCTAGGAGGTGCTGCCTGTCTATGGCAAGGGAGATGCTAGGGCACTTCTCACCAGGGAATTCAATGAGTGGTTGAAAAACTGGTGTGGAGCTCAGGGTTTTGCTTCATTAGGGACTGGGAGTCACCTGGAGGGATGCAGACCTATACTGGTGCGATGGTCTGCATCTGTCCAGGGTGGAACCAGGATCCTGGTGAGAGGTTTAAATGCTTTATTGGCAAGCATTTAAACCAGCGAAGGGGAGGCACTGAAAAGGAGCAGGGAACTGAGGCCCCCACAAAACATGGTGATTAGTGAGGTAAACACCAAGGTACAAAAGTTATTAGAGCAGAACAGATTTAAATGTAAAAAATGCAAAGACAGTAAGGACAGAAATGGGGCTAAAAGGGTAAAGCTATCAAAAAGTGGAGGGTGATGAGTACCAATGCCCGTAGTCTGTAACAAGCTCCTGAACTAGTGGCCTTGATGGAAGAGTGTTGCCTGGATATTGTGGCAGTCACAGAAACATGGTACACAGAGAACCATGACTGGGATGTCAACATACCAGGATACACAATCTACAGGAGGGACAGGGAGGGTAAAGAGGAGGAGGAGTAACTCTCTATGTAAAGGAAGGATCAAAGCAACAGAACTAAAGAGTAAACAGGGAGCAGATGAGGCACTTTAGGTCACCCTGGAGACAGGAAATGGCACCACAATCCGCATGGGTTGTATACAGACCCCATGTCAGGGGGAAGGAATGGACAAGGAAATGATAGAAGGCTTTCTTAGAATGGCAGAAAAAGGGGAGATATTGTTGATGGGGGACCTGAATATGCCAGATGTTAACTGGTGCACCTTTGCTGTAGGCACATCCAAGAGCAGGGTCATTCTTGATGCCCTAGAGGGCATGCCTCAGACAGCTAGTATTGGAACCCACTCGGGAAGGAGCAATCTTAGACCTGGTACTCTCAAATGGGGATGGAGAAAGATCTCAGATTTAGAAGTGGGTAGCCATCTGGGAACAAGCGACCACCAAACAGTGTGGTGCACGATAAACACAGCCATACAAAAGCAAGAGTACTGGACTTTAGGAAGGCTGACTTTGGGAAAATGAGAGTGTGCCTCAGAAAAGTACTAGCAAACAGACAAGAAGGAGGGGTGGAGGAACAATGGGAGGATCAAACAGCCATCACAGAGGCAACCAGCCTTTGTGTAAAGCAAATCAATAAAACACAACGAAGGAAAAAACGCTATGGTTCTCAAAAGAGGTGGCAGGGAAGGTTAAGGAGAAAAGGACAGCATTCAGGAAATATAGGAAACACAGAAGGAGCAGGACAGAGAACTTTATCAGTTAAAGCAGAAAAGAGGCTGGGAAGGCAGTCAGAATAGCAAAGGCCCAAACCGAGGAAAGGATAGCCAATTCTGTTAAGAAGGGATAAGACCTTTATAGGTACATTAAGGAGCGAAGAAAGACCAACGGAGGGATACTGAAGCTTAATAAAGGGGAAGGAATGTGGGTAGAGGGTGACAGTGAAAAAGCAGGGATACTGAACAAATATTTCTGCTCAGTATTCACAAAGGAAGAGGAAGGGGAGTTACCTAAACCAAACAAGAGAAACACTCTGAAGACGGGGGTCAATACCAGTCCATTTACAGAAGAAAGGGTTCTGAAAGAACTAATAAAATTGAAGGTGGACAAAGCAATGGGGCTTGATGGGATTTATCCCAGAATTCTAAAAGAACTAAGGGTAGAACTAGTGACACTGCTGACTATTCTCTTTAACAAATCATGGGAGGATAGGGTGGTACCCGAGGACTGGAGGAGGGCAGATGTGATTCCTCTTCACAAAAGTGGGAGCAGGACAGAGGCAGAAAACTACAGACCAGTTAGTTTGACCTCAGTGGTAGGGAAAATGATGGAATCACTTCTGAAGGAAAGAATTGTTGAGTACCTAGAGGCCAGTGGGGCACAGGACCCAAGGCAGCATGGATTCACGATGGGAAGGTCGTGTCAGATGAATCTAATAGATTTCTTTGACTGGGTGACCAAAGTAGTAGACCAGGGAGGGGCTATAGACATGGCCTACCTAGATTTTAGCAAGGCATTTGATACAGTCCCACACAAAAGATTAATACACAAGATAGCCAGCCTTGGAGTGGGTCTCAAGGTGGTAGCCTGGATAAAAAATTGGCTAGACAACAGGACGCAAAGGGTAGTAGTAAATGGAGTACACAGTGAAGAAAGGAGGGTTACTAGCGGGGTACCAGGGTTCAGTACTGGGGCCGGTCCTTTTCAACGTCTTTATAAGTGACATTGCAGAGGAACTGGAAGGAAAAGTATGTCTCTCTGCAGATGGCACAAAGATCTGCAACAGGGTTGATACACAAGATGGAGTGGAAAGGATGAGAAGGGACTTGGCAAGGCTGGAGGAATGGTCAAATGTATGGCAGCTCAGATTCAATGCAAAGAAGTGCAAGATAATGCGCATGGGAAACAAAAACCAGGGAAGCATACACAATGGGGGTGAGATACTGACAACAGTAAAAACAGAAAGGGACCTGGGGTTAATTATATCAGATGACCTAAAGGTGGGCAAGCAATGTGAGAAGGCAGTAAGGAAGGCTGGGGGGATACTGGGATGCATAGGAAGAGGCATCAATAGTAGAAAACAGGAAGTTGTTATCCCTCTGTACAGACAGTTGGTGAGACCCCATCTGGAGTACTGTGTGCAGTTCTGGAGATCCCATCTCTGCAAAGACATAGAGTGGAGGCTCTCCAGAAGACGGCAACCAAAATGGTGCAGGGTCTGCACCAGAAGACATACGAAGAAAGACTAAAGGAGCTTAATATGTATACCCTTGAGGAAAGAAGGGAGAGAGGGGACATGATAGAAACTTTCAAGTACCTCAAGGGAATTAAAGTCCAAGAGGGTAGCATCTTCCAGAAAGAGAGATGTGCAAGAACAAGGGGGCACAATTTGAAGATAGAGGGGGGACGGCTCAGAGGTAATGTGAGGAAGTATTTTTTCACTGAGAGGGTTGTGGATCCATGGAACAGCCTCCCTGAGGAGGTCGTGGAGTCAAGAACAGTGGGGGACTTCAAGAATGCATGGGACAGGCATAAGGCAGTCCTAGTGGGGGGTAGGAGGAAGTAAGCTGTTAGTTAACTAGGATCTGCAGCTTATCTGTTAGGTAGGAAAATGGGCAGACTAGGTGGGCCAAGCGGTCCTTATCTGCTGTCAAATTCTATGTTTCTGAAATCAATGTACTTTAAATAGTCTGGAAAGGGCTAAAGCAGGTGATACATGAACCAAACTGGTTTTACAGTGTTCCAGCAATTACCAGAGGTTTCTGCTTTTTTTTAGTTAATGCAACTTTTACAGCATTTAACAAAATGAGACTACATACAAGGGACTAGAAGACGACACAAAATCGCAATGGTTCTCTTGCCCTCAACCACCCCCCCCCAACCTGGCCACAGTCACAAACTATTTCACACATCTGCAATTCCAACACAGCACCAGCTACTGTATGGGTGGTGTGAGCCAACCAGCATTTTCATTATGATCCTGGTACCGAGGGGGAAAAAAGTACAGTTACGTAAGAGCTTACCATAACAGTAGATCTTCGAGAGAGGTTCCTTCAGTAGGCCATCACATATAGGACTGGTGCCACCTGGCGTCGGGCAGCACAACAGACTTTTCTAGCAATCCCTGAAGGGGGGACCACCCGCCTTTGTGACTGTATATAGTGGCAGCCCTGGCCCGCCCCTCCAGCTCCCTCTGCCGGAGCCAGGAAGAGGCCTAACAGCAGGAGCAAACAGGATTTGGAGACCCTGAAACATAAAATGAGGGGAAGGAGGGAGGGAAAAATATGACCTACTGAAGGAACCTGTCGAAGGTCTATTATTATGGTAAGTTCTTACGTAACTGTACTATCTTACTTCAAGAGGGTTCCTTCAGTAGGTCATCACATATAGGACCGATTCCCAAGCAGTCCCTTCAAGGAGAGACCGAGAGAAACTAGGGAGGAGGAAACAACTTCAATGGAAAAGAACTGGAGTCCCGACAGGATCCAGTCTGGGACAGTAGACCCTGCAGGACGGCTAGGCTAAAGCCAGCCCTCTGCCTAGAAGCAATGTCCAGACTATAATGTTTGGTAAATGTATGGACAGAACTCCAAGTAGAGGCAGCACAAATGTCAGTGGCAGAAACATTCTTTGGGAAGGCCACGGAAGCAGCCCATGCCCCTAGTAGAATGACCTCAGATGGTACCTGGCAGAGGTTTATCGTACTTCTGGTAACAGAATCAAATACAGTTGCCCAACCATTTGGAAAGGCCCTGTTTAGAAACCAGTTTGCCCTTCGATCTCAGGGCGAAAGAGACAAACAACTGGTCACAAAAGCTAAGCTCCTTAGTCCGGTGTGTATAACACTGGAGAATCCGATGGACATCCATTGTGTGCTGGAGTACCACACCTCTGTTAGAGGGGGACGGGTAATACACCAGAAGCTCTACCGATCGGTTCAGTGCAGCTTCCGACACCACCTTTGGGAGGAACCTCGGATGGGTTCTAAGGACCGCACGGTCCCGATGGAAAATCAAGCAAGGCTCCTTACAGACTAGAGCGTGAAGCTCCGAAATCCTCCAGGCTGATGTGATGACCACCAGAAAAAGCGCCTTCTAAGAGAGGAAGCGCCAGATGACAGCTCATAGCCAGCTCAAAAGGAGGAAGGGTGAGCTTTTCCAGGACGAAGTTCAGGTCCCAAGGTGGAGTTGGGCTGCGGATGGGGGGGTTTCAGATGGAGAATCCCTTTCAGAAAGGTTTTAGAGACATCCAACTGAGCCACGGATTTACCATCCACTAGCTCGTGGTACGCTGAGATAGCCGATGCATGTACCTTTAAAGGAAAAGTAGGACAGACCAGAGTCTGACAACTGAAGGAGGTACTCCATGACTTGCGGGGCCGAGCAAGAGAAGGGGTTCCAGCCCTTTGCGGTCGCTCATATAGAAAACCGCTTCCACATCATGGCGTAAGTGGAACGGGTAGAAGGTTTTCTAGCCTCATGTAGGACATGGGTAACCTGAGAGGAAACCCCGGAACGGGATATTGCTATGTCTGCAGGAGCCATGCATGAAGACGCAGGGTGCTGAGCCCCGGGTGAACCAGACGGCCTTGATCCTGAGTAAGGAGGTCATGAGTCACTGGAAGTGGAACCAGTGGTTCTCTGGAAAGCTGCTGTAGCAGCAGGAACCAGATCGGTCTCAGCCAGAGAGGAGCGATGAGGATCATCCTTGCCCTTCTCAGCCTGAAGCTTGAGAAGAGCCCTCGACAGAATGGGAAACGGAAGGAAAGCATACAAAAATGTCCCTGTCCAAGATAGAGACGATGCGTCGCTCCAGAAAGCACCTTGCTCTGGAATGAGCGAGCAAAACTTCGGGAGTTTTGTGTTGGATTGGGAGGCGAAGAGGTCAATTTCTGGACACCCCCAACTTCAGAAGATTGATTCCGCCACTTCCTGATGCAGTTCCCACTCGTGAGCTAGGGTCCAAGATCTGCTGATACTGTCTGCCAGGACGTTTAGAACGCCCGGCACATGCACAGCCACCAGGGCCAGATGGTGCTGGACTGCCCAGTTCCACACCCCGGTCGCCTCCCTGCAAAGAGGGTATGACCGGGTTCCTCCTTGTTTGTTGATGTACCAAACTACCGACATATTGTCTGTTTGGACCAGCAGTGTTCCCTTCGGAAGGAGTGTCTGAAAGGCCTGTAATGCGTACAGGACCGCCCTAAGCTCCAGAACATTGATGTGGAGAGAAATCTCCAAGCCGGACCAAAGTCCCTGGGCTTGATGTTTCCCCAGGTGAGCGCCCCACCCCATGTTCGAGGCATCCGTGGTGAGAGTAGCTGCTGGTGCAGGATTCCGAAAAGGAAGTTCCAAGGAAAGATTGCGAGAATCCATCCACACTGCAAATCCTTCTGAACCGCTGGGATCAGGACTGGATGGTCCACAAGCTGGTCCCACTGCACCCGCAAGGACCACCGAGTGATCCTCATGTGAAGCCTTACTACGGGAACAGTAGTGATGGAGGCCGCCATCAGGCCCAAAAGTCTGAGGACTTCCTGGGCTGGGATAATCCTGCTGGAAGCCACTTTGGAGGCCTGATGGATAAGGGTCTCCACCCTGTCTGGAGGGAGGAAGGCTCTGCACCGGACCATGTCCAGGACTGCCCTGTTAAACTGGAGTTTCTAGGCAGGGATAAGGGATGACTTGGGCATGTTGACTGATCCCTAATCGGCTGAACAAGTCCAGTGTAAAGGAAAGAGCCTCCAGCAGAGAATCCCTGGATGGGGCTGCAATCAGCCAGTCGTCCAGGTAAGGGAATACCGAATACCCCAGCAGCACAGGAACACCACGACCAACGCCAGGCACTTGGTAAAAACCTCTGGTGCTAAAGACAGACAAAAGGGGAGTGCCCGGAACTGGAAATGTTCCCCTTGGAAACAAAAATGCAGGAATCGGTGGTGGCTGGGGAAAATAGAGATATGTTGGTAGGCATCCTGCATATCCAGGGCACAGAGCCAGTGGTTCTCCATGAGGAGAGGTAGGAGGCTCTGGATAGTCAGACTTCGACATTTTTTGTACTCGACAAACTGGTTGAGCTGACTTAAGAATATGGGTCAAAAGTCCCTGGTCTTTTTTGGAACCAAGAAAAAATGGGAATAGAACCCCTTTCCCCTGAGGGGACATGCTCGATCGCTTCTTTGAGCAAAAGCGAATTTACCTCCTTGCGAATGAGAAGTGCCTGGTCCCGAGAGTACGAGGACTTTTGCAGAGGATTTCCTGGGGGAAACCCCAGGAGCTCTATGGTGTGCCCGATGGACACTAGTTGCAGGACTCGTTTGTCGGAGGTAATCAGCCTCCACTGCTGCGCGTGGCTGGTGAACCTCCCCCCCCCACCTGCTCCCCGTTGCAAGACTGTGGAGGCAGTGGGGCCGGGGAGTCAAGAAGTGGCAGGATGTTCAGGGGGAGGGCCTCCTGAATGTGTCTGATTCCTGGAGGCAGGAGGGGTGGCTGTACCCGTGGGCTTATGCTTCCCTTGGCAGCGCCTGAACGTTATTCCTCTGCCTCCAGGTCTTTTTCCGAAAGGGCTGCTGCTGCTGTTGTTGAGCGCCCGATCGGTACACAGACCTAACACACTTAAGAGCAACTGCTTTGTCCTGTAGGTCCATTATGATATCCTTGGTGTCCCCACCAAAAAGGACAGAGCCCCTGAAAGGGGCATCTTGAATCACCGAATGGACCTAGTTAGCGAGGCCCGAAAGGCGAAGCCAGGGGTGCCGTATAAGGGCAATGGCAGTTGCTGAAGTACGGGCCACAGCATCGACAGAATCGTAAGTGGCCCGCAGAGCATGCCTGCAGGAGACCTTGGAGAGGCGGAGATCCTTGGCAAGTTCCTCCTTGAGAGATAAAGGATCCATAGATTGGACCTTCGTCTCCAGCCTGGCCATAGTCGCTTTTTGGTGAGACACCATGTGGGCCATGTAACTGAGGGAGCGAAGGGCGCATGTGGCCGAGTAGACCTTTTTCCCCGAACTGGTCCATCTGCCTTGACTCCTTGTCCTCCAGAGTAGTGCTCATGTGCTTAGGAGCGGAAGAGCGATCATGAGCTGCTGAAATGACTACAGATTCAGCCTTAGGATGAGACTTTAAGAAAGGGGCATCCTTCGGCGTCCGGTAGTCTGTCCGCCCGTTTGGGGAAAGCCGGAATAGACTGAGGCATCTGCCAGATGGCCGTGATGAGGTCTTGATGGGGGCCCATCCACAGAGAAACTGGGATAGGAGACAGAGACTCCAAGTCCAGGTGTTCCGCGTGTCTCTGTCTCATCGGGTCCTGTTCCTCCGACTTCCAGTCGAAGTAATCTCTCAAGGCCCTCAAGAGGTCCGAGAAGGAAGGGTCCTCCGGCGGTGATTTCGGCGAGGCCTTGCCTTTCGGTTCCTCGGGGTCCTCAAGACCTCCTCCTCCGAGAAATCTTCCCTCCCGTCCTGAGCTGTCATCTGCCTCCTCAACCAGGACGATGGAAAAAAAAAAAAAAAAAAAAAAATCGGAACGTCCTGCTTAATCTTCCCGAGATGACAGTCAGAAGCTTAACTGCTCGAGGAAGGGGACCTAGGAAGCTGCAGTTGTGAGAGTCTAGTTTCCAGGTCCGACCTAGCCCCATTCCACCAAGACTGTATTTGGGTTTGAAATTTGGAACAACTGGGGGAGAGAGAAGAGAGGTGGGGAGGAGGAGGAGGAGGAAGGGCGACCGGTTGGGGATAACAACCCTGGGGTCCCAAGTAGTGGGAATAGGGGTTAAATCCCGAGTAGAACTGTCCCAGATGATGCCAATCAGGAGTGGAACCCCCCAGGTAAGGATCTCCAGGACACCCACATGGGTAATGAGGGACAGTTCGGGGTCGGTTGTAAATTCCCGTTGTCAGCCCCGTTGGGGGAACCCACGTTGGAACCGCCGTAGTATAAATCAGAGAAGGGTCCAGCGTCAGGACAGTCCACATCAGAGGGACCGACGTCGGCACCAGTGCTACCCGATCCGATGTTGGAGGGGCCGGCGTCGGGGCCAAAGGTAGAGGCTGGATGGCCGGTCCCGGCAGAGGGACTGTTGGGTTTGCCGGCGTCTGAGGAGGGGCTGGCAGTCCGCCGTCAGGCTGAGGAGGGGCCTCCATAGAAAGACCATCTGGCCAAAGAGGAGCCTCCTGCGCCTGGACTCCGGCAAGGAAGCGCGGAGAGGAACCCAACATGTCAACAGGTTCAATGGGGTTTCTGTTGCCATCACTGGATGTGTCCGCGGGAGAATGCGAGGACACAGGCGGAGGAGGAGGGAAGAACTTTCTCCCTCTGGTCCCGCCCGGACATCGGGTGTGGCACCGTTAGGGCTCGCTGAGGGACCCGAGGCCCGTGAGGTCAGGAGCGCTGACTTAGTGGGCAGAGTCGGGCAGTCGGGGTGGAACCCCCGGCCGACTGCCCTCAGCCGAGGGAGCAGAGTTACCAGCCGCTGCACGGTCTCCGGAGGAGCCGGGGGCCAACTTACCAGTTGAGGCGGCACGGTCAGAGGAGCCGACGATCGACTTATCCACCGGAGTTTTGTCCGACTTACAGTCCAGTTTCCTGGGCGGCAGCTGAGCCTTACTCGTTGAGGGCTGGATGTCGTCCGTGGAGCGAGCCTGCTCTCTAGACTTCTTGTGTTTTTTCAGAAGGGGAAGATTTTTCAGACAAGTCCCTAAGCCAATCCATCTTTCTCTCAAGAGAAACTAGGCAGGCTTTGAGCAGGTGGGCCTCCAAAGCCTGCTGTCTCCATTTTTTCATAGCCTGGTTGAAGGACTGGCACTCCGGGCAAGAGGAGACTGGATGGCCTGGGCCTAGGCAGATGACTCACTTCGGATGACCATCATTGTGCGGGATCTGGGTGCCACAGGATGAGTACTACTTCTTAGGAGTAGACATCAAAAAGTATAGAAGTTTGAAGAATAAAGCAGCGAGGGATTACTGACGCGATGAACTTTCTCAACAATCACAAATGGAAGTCTCTGGAGTGACTGACACGAGGCAACGGCGGGCGTGGGGTCTGCCCACTATATATGGTCACGCTGACATGAGTCACGTGATGTCGGGTGGGCGGTCCCCCGTCAGGGATTGCTAGAAAAGTCTGTCGTGCGGCCAGACACCAGGTAGCACCAGTCCTATATATGATGACCTATTGAAGGAACCCTCTCTAAGTAAGATCATCTGATAAACTTAACGCACTGGAAGGCAGGACACTTGATGCATAACTCCCTGAAAGACAGCAGTATACGGTCAGTGTCCTGATTCACAGTGCTTAATTATGTGCAAGTCTTCTCCAGGTTAAATGAAAAAAACGGTGATTTATTTTCCTTACCAAACTATTGGCATCGACAAATGACTAGGCAGTTCACAGTGCCAGACCAGTTATTCATATAAAACCTTTTTATAATTCCAGATGAATCATGTGGTGTTTGAACCTGGATATCTTCTGGTTCACTCTCACACCATGCTAATGAGGATTTTCTTATTACCAGAGAGGTTTTTCTACCCCCTGGTCGTATGGGTGCCTCTTCAATCTTGTCCCTCTTACCTGCAGCTGGTTTCCACAAGCACCAGGAACCCAAACGATGGTCTCCCCCCCAACCCCAGTAGCATATCCAGATGTCTGTGGTCCACGACTTGATGGAATGGGCTGCAGGGTGACAGGCAGGGCTTCATTTAACATGTCCTCCCATTTTCTTCCCTCTCTGACACTGGGGTGCGCATTTCGTAGCACGCGTGTAGAGGCACACACACTACACAGTCCCACAGCACCAACCCAAATGTGTCACTCCAAGCTGTCCTACAGGGCCTCCATGTGGCAGTAGTCACATGGCAGAGTTGGCAGCTGCCCTCCTGCAGGAGAAAAGAGCAGTCCATCAGATGCTCAATCCTCTCCTGCCCCAGCCAATTCTAGGTGTCTTCAGTTCGTTCTCTAACCTGGGTCACTGGCGTGGGGCAGGCATGGCACCTCAGCCCTCTTTGCCACTGGGCCTGCACATTAATGAGAATTTTTCACGGACTACATTAGAAAAATATTTAGTTTGGAGTAAAAGTGGCAAGGAACTAAAAAGTGCTGTGTACTGCTAATTCCAAGGGGCTGCATATGACCAGGGCCTGAGCTGCCACTCATTAAGGGCACAAAAAACAAAAATGAAAAATGCTCTGAAGGCTTGTGCTTTCACGATATGCATGGTAAAAGTGTTTCTAGTCCTGGAGCATCCCTGTATATTCTGTTGGCCTAGTGTGGCTGCACTGTTTGCATTGTGCTAAGAATAACTTTAGACACGGACCTTGTTTCTTTGCTATGCTTTACAGTTTTGGCATTTTAGGACTAGCAAGAGAGACTGCACTTCCGATAGCCAAGGTAGGGGACAGACAACTTGGTGGTAGTGGGGGTGCCCTGAAAGTTTCAACATTTTAAAGGGACACCATCAAACCCCCCCCCGCCTCAAACTGTCCCTGGTTTAAAAGACACTTTATGACCGATCACATTCTGTAGAGATTGCTGACGTAGCTGGTTGATTCTCTTTTTAAAGGAAAGCAGCCCAAAACTTTGGCTCCCTCCCTCGGACAGCTTACCCTCCGGTTTAGCTTTGTCCAGCAAGAGCGGGATTTTCGTGCGCCGCAACTTGCTGTATTTGTATTTTTAAAACTCGGGAACCTGGAAGTATGGAGAAGGCAGGGACGCTCGATTTGCTGAAACGGTGCGGCGCGACCGCCTGCCAATACTTTTGTATTGAAGTGAGCAGTGTGGCGCCGCACCGTTTCAGCAAATGGAACCCACCTGCCTCCTCCACACTTCCGGGTTCCCAAATTTTAAAAATATAAATACAGCAAGCTGCGGCGCACAAAAATCCCGCTCTTGCTGGACAAAGCTAATCTGGAGGGTTGGCTGTCTGAGGGAGGGAGCCCATATTTTGGGCTGCTTTCCTTTAAAAGTGAGAAGCAGACTGACCACTATACTGATGTTATCACATAAAAAGTGTTTGTTTACATTCCTTGATCAACTTTCACTGCATCTTTTCTGGGCTTGGGAATGCCCCCACCAGTCTAGTCACTCAGGATGCAGTGGGACACGAGGAGACTATTGCATCATGAGTGGCTGCAATCATAATGTTCAGGAAGTACGCAATAAGGGTTGATCAAGGATTGGAAACAAAACAAGGTAGGGTAAAATTCCATCATTAGCATGCATTTCAGTTCTATTAAGAAAGGAAGCAGATAAAACAAAGGACAAAAAAATTAAGAGAAAGTGAGCAATCATAAAATGTGTATTTTCAACTACAAATGCAAAAATGGTTGACTGTGTCCTTTTAAGGACTAAAAATGCCAGTTCAGAGTCATGCAGAGAACAGTTTTCTGAATACTGCATTTCAAATCATGTTGTGTGCAAATATTAATCAAAAATTCTTAATCTATTATCAGCCTGTGAAGAGCACACCCAGAACTGATTAATTCCTGTTTTCTAGTTGGGTTAACCAGGGGCATTTATTTCTTGATTCACTGTTCTTGAGACCTATGTAGCAGAGCTTACTAGAGAAACACAACCTTCTAGGAGGGCTGTCATGTACACTGGCTCTTGGGGACAGTACGAGCAGCACTTGCACCCTAAATTCCCATCAAAGTAGTGCTTTCTGGATAGAGGAAGGCTGTAACAGTATAATGCAGTGCTCCCCTTAGATTTATTTTTGTGCGCCACTCCCCTTCTCAGTAATTTTCTCAGCATGACACTTCTGCCTGCAAAAAGGGGGAAAGGCAGTGGGGATTTCTTCCTGCCAACAGCAAAGGTGAGATTCACAATGTACTTCAGCCATTTAATTTTCCTCCGTAATAACCTTTATTCATTTGTTTCATCAAACATATAAAATTCTAACTTAAATTATGCACGTTGACTTTTTTTTTTTTTTTTAAGATTGCCTTTACAGCTAACAATTCTCCATGATTGGCAAGGGGGAGCATCACACAGCCCACAGCCTTCCTGCCCAGGGAGCCGAATGTCTCCCTCCACAACACACCCTGAGGGCCCCCGTCAGGCTTAGTGGGAAATGCTGGGGGAATCATAGGGGTGGGGGGGTAGAGTGATGTAGATCAAATACGATCTGCAGAAAAAAATAAAGGCTAAAAAATAAATAAATAAATAATGGGCAGACTGGGTGGGCCCAGCGGCCCTTATCTGCCGTCACATTCTAAGTTTCTGCCAGGTGGCAGCTACATTGTGGTTCTGCATCAATTTCCATCTCTTATATGGCCATTAAAAAAAAAATAAAGGAAGAATGGTTGATCTCAAACCATGCGGGATCCTCTTCATTTGGATGGGATAGTTCGAGCCCCGCCCCCCCCAAAAAAAACACACACAGCTCACAGGACTTCATGTCGAACTTCCTCTTTGGAGATTGTGGTGAAGGGGTATTCAGGATTGATGCATCTCTTCATAGCAATTAGATTTCAAGGTGACATGCGATGTTCCTTTTCAGAGCAGTTTAACACTGTATATAAAATAGATCTCCCTTTAGTGTCACAAAATTTCACTCATCATGAGTTCAAATGTACTGTCCCCACTGGTGCTGAACTCAACCGGGGAATGAAGGTGTGCAGGGTCACACACAGTTTAAAAAGACCATGAAAAACTCAAACAAAACATGGCATTCACCTGTGGGTCTCAGCATTCCAGATGCATACAATTGTCTAAATCTGTTTGGTTGTATAGTATATCAAGGTGGCAGGCATTTCATGAAGCCTTGAGACAGGAAGCAATGTCACTGTTGGACAAGTTGTGCTTAACTATTTCACAGTTTGCCCAACAGTGACATCACTTCTTATCTCAAGGTTCCATGAAGTGGCAACTGCCAGTCTTATTCAGCTTGAGGTGGCCATTTTGAATATGGTTAAGCACAGAACATTTCAACTCGTACTGTATGCGCTCTAGGAGGGAATGAGTTTTAAAAATAGGGAGTATTTAATTAGATGCATCTCTGGACTGCTGAATCCTACAGTTAGACCCAACCATGTCAGAAAGCAGTTCTGATAGTCTTTCGGATTTTAAAGGACCCTCTACACCTAGATTCCCTTTAATGGCGAATTCCTGTTGGTATTTAGTCATCTGCAGTTGTGGGCACTCACGTGTCCTTACTTCAGCCGGCTATAGCACTGTGTATATACCCACTGGTCCTTCTCCTTAGTGGTCTGCAACAGTACATATTCATTGGTCCTTCCCTCAGATGTCTGCAGCAATGCAAATTCATGGACCCTCCCCTCAGCTGTCTGCAGCCATGCTTACCCATTGGCCCTCCCCTCAGCTGTCTGCAGCAGTACATATTCATTGACCCTCCCCTCAGATGTCTGCAGCAGTGCATATTAATTGGCCCTAAGCTGTCTGCAGCCATGCTTACCCACTGGCCTTCCCCTCAGCTGTCTGCGGCAGTGCAAATTCATTGGCCCGCCCCTCAGCTGTCTGCAGCAGTGCATATTCATTGTCTCTCCCCTCAGCTGTCTGCAACAGTGCATATTCATTGATCCTTCCCCTCAGCTGCTTGCTGCAGTGCATTATAAATTGATTCTCCCCCACTACACAATCTAACAGTGGGCGACAAATGGTCCTCTTCTCTGCTAGCTGTAGCACTGCATACCCACTGGTCCTTCCCTTAGCTGTCTGCAGTACTGCATATCCATTGGTCTTTCCATCAGTTGCGTCTAATGGTGTGTACAAGTCTCTCCTTGTCATAGAAAATGTTCCCTGATCGGAAATAGGTTTCCTCCTGCTGAAACCACTGGGTCGGATTGAATTCTGGGAAGAAGAATGCAATCTCCCTGCTGGCTGATTCAGGAGAGTCTGAAAGAAAAAGAAGAGTCGACATTAGGGAATCAAGATGGAACATTAGAGGTACTGCAGCTCTTGTACAACCAAATCCCAACATCCAGCAGTGTGACAAGAGAAACAGGAGGCCCTCCACATTTTTGACTTGCAAACTGAATTCCTTTGGCATCCGGAATGCAGAGCTGCTAAGTCGGTGATTTGGCGAATGCTGGGTTAACAGCTGCTAAAAACACAAATCAAATACAATCTGTTAAGTAACGATGATCCTATTACAGTCATTACTACTCAACCTAACAGCATTGCTACCATCAAACAAAATGTGCTGGACCAGAGATGCAGCTAGTTGAAACTAACGTCAGCGGTCTGGGTTCGGGAATGAGCCCACGGTGAGGGGGAAGAGAAGGACTGAGCATGCCACAGGATGCTCTCAGAGGAGGAAGTGTGCCGCCACTGCAGCAGTGCCATCTGGTTGACCACAGGTGGAACTGCGGGTATGGTGCACCTTGAGAGAAGGAGGGGACAGCTGGGCTGACGCCAAGAGGCAGCATGCGTGCTCAAGCCTGCCATATCTGAGCTGGCATGTTGAAGGGGGAAGGCAGAAAAAGAAAAATGGACCTGGCTACTGCAGATGACAGGCCTCTATATCCAGGCCCCGCCTTACCGCAGCCCGATGAACGACCACTGTCTGAGGTAAATCCCTGCACCACCTAGAAAAGCGCCAAGGCTCAGCAGTTGCATGTAGGAGGGACACAGGGTCTAGGAAGTACCCTGGTCCTGAAGGAGTTGGGTACCAGGGATGGCCAGGAAGGAAAAAAGTACTGATAAAAACAAGACAGCTAGTTGAAAAAAGTAGTTTCCTCGACCTGTCACTTTGGAGTCTGAAGAGGTTGTAGCAATGCACTCTGTGCCTGGGGTCTATGTAATGTATGGCTCTGTGCCTGGGGACCACACACCTTACGGTTACTGAAGTCTATGCACAGCACTGTAGCCGGGGTTTATGCACTACATGGCTCTGTGCCTGGGGTCTGCACACTGTATAGAACAGTTACTGGAGTCTATGCGCTGCAGTGCCCAGGGCCTACGCATTGCATGGCTTTGCACCTGGGGTCTGCACACTGTATAGGACAGTTATCGGAATCTATACCTGGGGTCTGCACACCATATGGATCGGTTAGTGCTGCACAGCTCTGTGCTCAGGGCCTATGCACTGCAAGTTCTGCCCCCTGTATTTTTACCAGCTTCCAGCAGCACAGGAACAGGGTTATGACATGCAAACGCAACCACCTGGGTTCGCATCAGCACCAGAAACATTCAACCAAGGAAGACCCTATGTCAGTATTTGAATGGATGCCATTAGAAACTGATGCAACTGACGGGCAGGAAAAGAATGGCATCTTTAAGCTGTTTGTTCCAACTGCTGAAAAGATTATTTTACTTTTAGTATCATGCACTGCACAGGGAGTGACATATTTTGCGAGCTGGTAGTAAGTCTGGCCACTAGCTTTCAAAATCTAGTAGCACAACAAATATATTTTTAGTCAACGCCATTTTTAAGGGATAAAAAAAAATCACTTAGCAGGCAGATGGCCAATTGGCTGGTAACTTTCAAAAATCAGTGACCACTGGCAACCTGGCTACCCACTGGATCTGCCCCCACCATAGTACTGCTGCTTTCAAACTTGTTTACACCAGTTTCTCATGCAACACCATTCCTTATCAGCAATTTGTTACTTTTAAACATCAATTAGTATTATGTATTACACAAAATGGGCATCATTATTTGAGCAATCTGATTAGTCCTTAGCCATGATGAAACCTGCAAAGAACAACTTGGAAGAGGAGCAGCCAGTCACATCAGCAGTCCTGAAACCCATACAGCTGCTTGAAATTTTTTTTAATCAGTCAACAGTTTCTCCTCCCCCTACACCCACCACCAATCTCAATATACCCACTCATCTTACAGGTGTTTTCACTTTTCTCACCATTCAGTTCATAAAGTCCACCCTCCCTAATCCGGGTAGTCTCACTAAATTGTTTTTATCTCCATCTTCTTAGAGAGTGAGTTGTCTCATACTGTGAACTCAAATCTTAAAGCAGAAATTCTTAATAACTTATGAAGTCAAATCAAAATTAAACTCTGTACAAAGTTAATTTCCTTCGTAATCTGTGCTTACATCTCTCTGTTTCATTGTGTGTCGTATCTGACATTTCACAAGCAAAAGGTTAAGCAGTCTCTCCCTCCAACTCCCCTGCCCCCATCTCAGGCAGGCAGCCTCTGTAACCAATCTCAGACATCATCTGTTTGACACAAACGCGACTCCTACCCAAGCACCCACGGTCAAAAAACAATCCCCCAAGGAGTCCCTACTGCATTACAGTTCAGAATGTGTCCCCTTTGTAAACTGCTGCTCACTCTGACTGTGATTCCAGTTATAAGAGCAATTTGCAAGTAAAAGAAGCAAGGCAACAATCGTAGTAACCCGTGTCTTTTTCTTACAAATAGAAAGGGTTAAGGAAAGACATACTTAAACAAAAGACAAAGTGCTGCGTCAGCATGTGGTCAGGAAAAAAAAAATAAATAATAATAATATTAAATGCATGCTGAAAATATGAGTTAGAATAGACATTTTGACCACAGGTCTTCAGGAATTGTCTAAGAGAGAAAAAAGCAAAGTTTGAGGAAAGACTGCCCATTCTGCTAAGAAGGAAATGTATACATTTATTTTTCGTATAACAGACAAGACAAATGTTGGACTGGTGGCATTGAGGGGCTGGACACCACACCTTGCGCCATGCTGGCAACCCGGGTTCGGGGCACTGGGGGTTGACCAAGGGGTGGGGAAGGGTGAGGAGATGACTGAGTTGCCGGCTGGCAGCTCTCCTTAATGCTTGGCCACCTCCTATTGGAGGTTGGGTGGCGGTGCCAAGCATGAGAAGCTCTGGCTCTAGGTCAGAGGAGTGCGGAAGGGGCTGTCACCTGAGCCGTGGTGCACATGTGCCTCATCACGAGCATGCGCTACCGTGTTCTGGGTCCTCCGGGAGAAAATGTGGGAACGCGGGGCTGCGGCAGGATGAAGCCTCCGGTCCAGCTCTCGAGGGTCTGCCGGGACACACAGAGCGTTACAAGATTCTGAATGACCCCCGGAGTCCAGTAGGTTGGCAGACGTAAGGCAGCGGCCCACCAAGGAGGTTAAAAATCAAGACCGGGGGGTGGGAACCATACAAATCTGTTACAGAGGATGGTGAGGAGATTTCAAATATTAGCGACTCCTTTAGTGGGTCACTACAGTGTGGTTACTCAGCTAGGTAGGGATGGGATTTTTTGGTAGGGATGCAGTTTAGGGATATTTGAAAGAAAAAAATAAAATGCATATGTTACAAAATGTTGAACAAAATGTTCTCTTTACAAATTCTAATGGGGCCTATCTTAAAATTGCAATAAGGCACTCTAGAGTGTTGGTCACTGTAGAATTAATCAACTTCTCATATGGACACCACACAAGGCATGGACAGATCCCACAATGACACGTCTTGTCTGGACTTATTCCTTAATGCATTAATGTGCCACATGGCTTAGTCAGCAGCAAAGGAGTCAAAATCAGCACAGTCCCATTAAGAAAATAACGGTATATTTTGTATTGGAATCAAACAGTTATTTGCAATTTTTGATCAGCAGAGACGCACTAAGCTGTGACTGACAGCTTGTTTCCAGGTGCATCCTGGAGGGTGGGTTATACGAACCTGTTTTATTGATTGGGGAATGCTGGCCCTGTCACCGAGGCAACTCCCCTATTCTTCTTGAATAAGTGCCATGGGATCTTAACTTTCACCAGAACAGCGACCAGAGATGGGCAGATGGGACCTCGATTTAATCTCTCTCTTCTGAAGGATGGCACCTCAGCAGTGCAGCACACCCTTATATTGCACTAGAGTGTCAGTTATGGGTACTATCCTAAGTGCCTGGTGCGGGGCTACAACCCAGCACCTTCCAATCTTCCGGCCCTAGAGGTGAGCTTGCTACCTACTGAGCCACTGACACAGCTAGTTATGGAACCACGGCCCCCCCCCCCCCTTTTGGCCACATACCAGGAGTACCCTGCAAAATTAAAGAAAATGCATTAAAAATTTGATAGCATATCTGTACATTAGCCAGGGTTGAGCTTGCTAAACCATTAACACAATTGCCAACAGGAGAGGTGTCTCCTCCTCCTAATTAGTAAGTTCCTCAAGAGTCACCTGTGAGCCTCTTATGGGCCAGAGCACACTACACATGAGAAAGATCTCGCCTCATAATGGCATGTTAAAATTTAAAGTGTAGGTATACTGGACCGATTGGGGATCACCTTGCCCTCGGTGATCAGGCTAATCGAATTTGCAGAATGATGATACCAAGAACCCCTTGACAAAGAAAATGGAATAACTTAAATGAATTGCAGGCTTTCAAGTTGTTTATTTGGGGGGAAGAGAGCACTGGTTCTATAACTGTTCGATTCCGACTGACCCCATACCAGGGGCACACCTGCAAAATTTAAGAAAAATGTATAAGGAATGTGATAAATTCCCTGTGTATTAGCCAGGGTTGAGCTTGCTAAACCTTTAACACTGCCAGACCTGTAACTGTTTCTTGTAACTAGCCCTGCTGTATTAGATAAGGTAGCACTGTAATACCAGTTGGGCCATCAAAATACTCATAGCCAGTGACAGTGCTGGCGGGTTTAAGACATGGGTTGACTTGGACCCACTGGTATAAAAAAAAATGTAGGTCTAAAAAAGAACCTGCTGGGTCAAAACATATTCAGTGGTAGAGTTTTGAACAGTTCACGTTCCCTTCCTTTACATATTGTTACAGAGTAGGTGCATCAGTCTGGACCCACTGGCAAAGGAAAAAAAAAAGTTAATTTTGGGCAGGATGCAACTTTTGCCCTCAGTGCATGTTAGCACTGTCCCTGGGGCCAGCAGATTTTCCTAGAAACCTGCCCTACTGACAAGTAGCTAAAAAAATCTAATTTCAAACCCTGGTGGCAATGGCTGCAATGTGCCAATTTAACATTTTATAATACAATTCTAGTTACCAGAGCCATGTGTAGTGTTCCTGGTGTCTGTCAGTCCTAAGGATCCTCGAATCGACTCTGGAGCTGTGTAGCAGGCTCGGAAAACTTTGGTAGGTCCCATAAGTGATCTCCAATGTGCAATTGCATTCTCCTGTGCCAGGATGTAAGCCCTCATTGGTCCACTGAGAGAGGAAAAACAAAGCAGAAAACACCATGAGAGAGGAAGGGTTTACAAATTAAGGTAATGACATGCAAATCTGTCTTGCTTTCTTTTTTTTCTTTTAAATTACTGCATTTTGAAGTAATCATACAGACAAAACTGCTCACGAGGATAACGTTAAGATACAAGACTATAGCAAGATGCATGTTACACTACCCTTTTTTGTAAGACAGTGGGGGATAACCATACATTTTCAAAAACAGCTTTAAAATACTTTATAGAGCTATAACAGGAACCAATGCATGAGTGAGATATCTAAATACAGGCAGGATTCTTTAACCAGGCAGCAGTCCATCTATTCACAGAAAACACTGCATTGTTAAGAAAAAAAAATATCTATGCCTTTCACAGAGTTACTTGAAGTGCACTGCTAAAGAGCAGCACATTTCAAATGCTCGAACAGTAAGTGCACTACTATGTGCTGTAGGCTCTTTTACTACCACAGAAGTCTACAATACACCAGCCTCTGAGTGCGGGCAAAATACATGCTTGATGGGGGTATCCCTACGCTCAAATGACTACTTGGAGAAGGCTAGAGGAAAACACTTCATAGTAATGTATATAGTAGACTTCATGCACTTCCCCAACTGCCGGAGCTCCCTTAGACGCTGGAGAAAGGGCGCTCGTGCCAAAACAACTTGGAGCACCATCTTAATGGCGCAGTTCTTTTCCCCACATTCAGCATGCAGTTGCCCACATAATATGAACATTTTACACCACCGCAAGCGGCAACTATTTAAATCGAGCACCATACTAGTAATTCAGAGTCTTTAACTCTGAACAAGAAAAAAGCTGGAGTGAACACCCTATAACATTTGGCAACTTTAAAATAAAACACAGTTCACAAAATGTTTCAGCAAAGCCTCTCTGCATCATCATACGTGCACCACTCATTGCTGTTAAAAACACATAAGCTAATGAATATTTCCCAAATTTGTCAACAGGAGCATGAAGTAATGCCAATTCCCAGTATAGCTGGCTGAATGTAAAAGTCAGAGAATACTCTCAAGTCCTGTTTCATAAAAATGTCACCCTGATTCATTCTTAGACGAAATGTTCCTCCCAGTCAGCCTCCAGTACTTGCTTGGTAATTAGCCACATACGAGCCTGCTGTTTTAGGATTGGTAAATGAATACATTTTTATCATGGAGTGTAAACTGGAGTCAGGCTGGAAATCTCAAACAACACTGTACATACAATTCCCTTAGATTTTGGGTCACACCTTCAAAAGCCTTTTTCAGTTTGCGAGTAGCGAAGTAGTAGTCTGAAAAGAACAGTAACCTGTTCCCCTCCATGTTAAATCGGTCCTTGGTCTCTAGCAGCTTTAAGGATCTTGTCATGCATGCCAGAGGATTGGGTCACTAAAAAGTAAAGTCTGGGGTTCCTCCTCTGTTCCTCAGGCCCGCTGAGAAAGAATTCTGTAAATCCAGATCAACACTGGGGGGAGTCCAAGGCCAAGTGCTTCTGGCATCCAGCACTCCAAGAAAGTTGTTGGGTCCTCGCCCTCAGTCCCCTCTGTCATACCAAACAGCCAGACGTTTGATGACTGGACTGCATTTTTCCAGCTGCTTTGTTCTCACCTTGAGTATCCCTTGCTCCTTGATAGATGCTGACACCGCCAATAATGCTTTCCCAGCCATGCGATTTGAGCCGTCTATATTCGGGGCTAAAGCTTCCACAGTATTTTCAAGTTTCACTAGTGTCCTTGAACATGTGTCATGCTTTTTGTCCATTAGTTTGATAGTCTGTGTTAGGGCCATTACCACTGACTGTAAAGACCCCAGTGTAGCAGGATTCTCTCCCTTCATGGTTAAAGGTGAAGTAAGCCCCTGTTTGATGTTGACAGCCCCACAGTAGATGAATCGTTGTTTGGAGGATATTTTGGGTGGCCGATTTTCTTCTAAGTAGTTACTTCTGCTTCATATAATGTATCAAACCAGTCTCCAATCAGCAACAGTAATTTTAATGAAAACACATTGGTTATAACACTACTTAAAAAGTGTGAGAAGCAGCTCCAGAAAGTGTCTCCTCTGTTGGGCTGCCAGCGCCATCTCCCACCCCTGCGCCTGACTTATGACTGATGTGTTCCTGCTTGCCATTCTGCATGTAGCCTAAATCTAAGAGTTCATAATTGGCTGAAAGACTTTCCAATCAGTTCATCAGGGAAGAAAATAGACAAAGGATCAATGACATTTACATTATAAAATATGCATTCTCTGTATCGGGACTGTGGCTGCCTTTTAAAAATAAATGGAAAAAGTATAAAATCACTTATTCACCACTGTAACTTACATTAACTCAATGGACGGGGGGGGGGGTCACGTGACCGCTTGATGGCGTAAAGATGTGCCTTTTCAGAGCTCCTTCCCTCGGACATAATTTTTTAATTAAATCCGCTAAAATCTGCTATAGATTTCCTCCTGAGAGTGCCACATACGATCGGGAAGCAAGGATGGACGAGTTTGCGGTCTCAGCTGCAGGCAAATCACAGAGATCAGGGGCCAAAAGCAATAAGAAACCGCCACCCCCAACCCTGGTGAATGGTGTAGGCCCCATCTCCTTCTCGTCTGCGGAGATGTCGGCCTTGGGACGAGAGCTGAAGGATCAACTGATGGAAGCCCTCTCGCCGAAGTTAGAGAGGCTCGAAAATAAAATCGAGGGACGCTTGAACCTTATGGAAGCGCAAGTAGAGAGACAGCAGGAGAGGCTGGAGGAGATGGAGGGTCGGGTCTCAACCACGGAGGATACGCTGAGCCCCCTTAGCAGGAGGATTACTGAGCCAGAGAAACAAGTGGCAGAAATGAGGGAGGCAATGGATTACCAAGAGAATTACTTGCGGAGATCAAACCTGAGGCTCAGAGGTCTGCCGGAGGGTAGTGGAGGGACAGATATCCTTGGTTTCTGCGCCAAAACATTGCCTGCACTCATGGGAATGAAGTTAAAAGGCGGGAGGCTCAAGCTGGAGAGAGCACACCGGGCCATGCAACCGAGACCCCAGGGCGGCCAACCGCCACGGCAGATCATATTTTGCTTCCACAATTATCAAGACAGCCAAGAGATGTGGAAGGCCTACAAAGCTATGCCAGAACTTAAATACGTGGGGGTCCGTTTATTTCTCTCACAGGACTACTCACCCAGGATTGGAAGGAAAGGAGAGAATTTAACGAAGTTATTTCTGCTTGTCAGCAGATGAAGGTAGAGTGGTTTATGGTATTTCCGGCTATCATGAAGATAAAGCATGAAGGAGCAATTTATAGCTTCTGGGAAGATGAAAAGGCGCAGAAGTTCGTGGCAGAGCTGCAAAAGAAAATCGGGTGATTCACCTTGAAACACAAACAAGAGGTTGGGGTGAGTGGCGTTGCATGGAAATCTGGCAAATATATACCTTTTTTTTTGGCTAAGACATTGAGACTTTCTTTTGGCAAAGGGGATGGTTAATGGCCCGTATGCATGGGAAACGGGATGCCCCCCCCTCGTTCTTGTGAGTTGAGATAAGGGACTCTTGAACTGACTGAAGCATAATATGCTGGCCGTCGCATCTCTGTAAAAGAAGGAACTGCTGACTTGTGGCCTGTGGCCAGGTGAATAAACAGAGAACCTACGTTTACAGTAAACTATATGAGTTGGTGAAGAGATTCAGTGGCGTGCAGAGGAAGCGGAGGCAAGCTTCGGGAGATTATGGTCGCCGGGGGGCCTGCGTGTTGTTGTTAAGTCGCGTGGCCTAACCTGGAGGACCGGAAGGAGAATTTCCTACCTGCGAGGCTGGATCCCTGCTCAGTTGAGAGGTGCCAGCTTGATGGACTAGATGGACGTGGGAAGGTGATGGGGTCTCAGGTTTTTGGGGGGGGAGTTCTTGATGACTCCCAATGGGCCTCGAACATCCTCACTGGCTTAGGACCAGGTTGGGTGGGGGCGGGCTGAAGCGTGAAATGCAATTTTGGGTGGGCAGTCAGGAGTTGCATTTCACCCTGGTGGTTGGTGGTATACACAGCCCCGGACTGCTTGGTAATAGAAGGCCTGTATGGGCCCATGATGCAAAGGAAGTAAATGTTGGAGGCAGTATTGAGCTTCGACATGCCTGGGGGTTGATCATAGAGACTGATCTATGTATCAAACCCTGCAACTAAAACTTGGGGAGGGATCCTACTGGCGTAACATATGCTGCGCATTGCATTGGGATGACACGTGGTATGATGTACATAGGTGGGGTAGTTCATAGTTCCTGGTTATTTGTTATTAATATATGTAGTATTAGGTCCACACATACAGAACAAAATCATAGGGGCAGTTGGCACACTGAGAGGCGACAGTGGTTGGGAAGGAACAGGGGGGTTAAGAAGAAAGAATTAAGGATATAAATGGCACACAAGGAGAGATTAAAAGTGGTTTCCTGGAATGTGAGAGGGGAGTTCTCTCCCGTTAAAAGGACATCGATAATCACAGCACTCAGGAGAGTGGGTGCACAAGTGGCCTTGCTGCAGGAGACCCACTTAACCCCAGCAGAACATCAAAAGATGGTTAGAAACTGGGTGGGGGCTTCTTATGCGTCCTCTTTCTCCTCTCACAAGAGGGGTGTGGCTATACTCACACACAAGCACCTTCCATTCCAGGCAACTAGAGTGGTGCAGGATAAAAAAGAGGGCAGATACATGTTTGTGGAGGGCAGTCTACTTGGGACCACGATTACATTTGGATGTGTATACGCCCCCGCAGTTTGCGAACCCATATTTTATAGACGCATCTTGGAGGTGTTAGTGAAGGAACAATTTAAGGGCCTGATTATGAGGGGTGATTTTAACTGCACACCGGACCCGGTCTTGGATCATTCGGGTGGGAGGGACAAAGGGGGTAGCTTCCTGAAAGACTGGAGGGAGGGGCTGCTAGATTTGGATTTAGTTGACGTGTGGAGGACAGCGAACCCTAAACTCAAGGAGTACACTTTTTTCTCCAACCCACATAAAAGTTGGTCGAGAACAGACCATATATACTGATGGGAGTTGGTATCAGAAGATGGTAGAAGTAAACACGAGCCCATTTACATTTCAGATCACTGCGATGGTAACTATGGCCTTGTGAGTTAGAGGAAGGAGCGTGAGGTCAAGCTCATGGAGGTTCCCCACATACCCGATGGGCAATGAGGATTTTAGAGCGTTTCTCAAAGACCAGCTAAAGAGGTATGTTGAGACAAATAAGGACACGGCCCCGTCCACACAGGTCTTTTGGGACGCATGCAAGGCATATTTAAGGGGGGGTTATCATAGGCTATGTCACCGGCTATAAAAAAGAACAAAACAGGAAGTATGAGGAACTCTTCCAGCAGGTGAAGAGATTAGAAGGGCTGGTGGCGGGGGGGGGAGAGATGAGGGCAGCACCCAGATCTTAGCTGCGGCTAGAGGGGCACTTAATAATATGCTGGCTGAGCAGGCGAGAGGGCACATGTGGCTGCTGAAGCAAAGATTTTATGAATGGGGGAACAAGCCTGGGCCCATGCTAGTCAGGTTAATTAAGGGGAGGAGAGGCTCGGCGAGGGTACTAGGAATAAGGAAGGGACAGGGTGCTCTATTAAGAGAACCCCAGACGATAAGGGATAGGTTTAAAGAATTTTATCATTCTCTCTATGAGAGTGAGGCTGAGGGGTGTCAGGAACAGGCGAAGAAATTCCTAGATGAGATCAAGCTAGAGTGGCTAAGTGAACAGCAAAAGGTAGCTTTAGATGCTGAAATGTCCAAAGATGAGATTAAGAAGGCCATTGAGGGGTTGACAGCGGGCAAGGCGGCTGGACCAGATGGGCTCCCTATTGAATTTTATAGGGCACTGGGTCAACAAATAACTGATTTGCTGTGGGAAGATTTTAGGGAAACTAAGGATGGAGAGACGCTCCCCCCCACTATGGGGATGGCGACGATCTGTGTGATCCCAAAACAGGGCAAGGACCCCAAGACTGTGCGGGCATACCACCCCATATCATTGCTGAACGTTGATGCGAAAATATATGCGAAGGTCCTAGCCAGCAGATTGGAGGGATTGTTGCCCAGCCTGGTGCACCTGGACCAGACCGGGTTTATAAAAGGGAGACACACTTACCATTATTTGAGAAAGTTGCTGAATGTGGTGCATGCCTCTTCTCGGCGTCCGGGGGCCACACTGGTTCTGGCACTGGACGCCGAGAAGGCCTTTGATCACATTGAATGGGAATCTTTGTTCAAGGCCCTGAGCCGATTTGGATTGGGAGAAGGTTTCTTAAATATGGTGAGGGCCCTCTGCTACTCCCCAAAAGCTGCAGTACTGGTTAATGGAGGCCTCTCGCAGGTTTTCAGCCTGCATAGAGGGACAAGACAGGGGTGCCCCCTCTCCCCTCTTCTGTTCGACTTGGCCTTGGAACCATTGGCTACAGCTATAAGACAGAGCGAGGAGGTGAAGGGGTTGAAGGGGCTGGGGGGACATCAGTATAAATTATCATTATATGCTGATGATATGATTTTATTCTTAAGTAGCCTGATGAGCTCTGTCCCTGCTACCCTTGAGCTGATAAAATAGATTTTCCCTCTTCTCAGGACATAAAATTAATCTTGATAAGTCGGAGGCAATGTGTCTGGGGGAAGGGAAATTGTGGGAACTGGATAGATGGGGTCTGCGGGAGGTTGGCACCTCTTTTCAATACTTGGGGATTAATGTTGGGAGATCCCTCACTGAATTATATGGGCTGAACTATAGGCCGATGGTGGAAAGAATAATGAAAGATATGAAAAGGTGGAGGGCACTGCCAGTATCCTGGCTGGGCCGCCTGAATCTCTTAAAAATGAATGTCCTGCCTAGAATACTGTATTTATTGCAGATGCTCCCAACGGGTCTTACTAAGAAGGACACAAGGAAACTTGAAAGGGGCTTCACCGAATATCTCTGGCAAGGGAAAAGACCCAGGATTGGCCTAAAAAAACTAAAGCTGGGCCCAAAGGAGGGAGGACTCAGTTTCCCAGACATAAAGAGTTATTTTCTAGCCTCACGGGTGAGAGTGATCAAGGACTGGGTAGCACAATCAGAGGTGGCCAGCTGGTTAGAGCTGGAAGGGGAAGGAAGGAAGGAAGGGTAGATTATCGGCCTACTTAACTAAGGGGGGTAAGAGGGCCTATTTGAATCAACTTAGGCCTAATCCCTTGGTACCGTGGACCCTTGAGGGATGGGAACAAATTAGGAAAATGGTAAGGGGTGATAGTACAGAAACGTTGCTTCTCCCATTAAATAGGAACCCCCTTTTTCTGACCTGGCCTGGAGGATCCGGGATTTGCGGAATGGGACAAGAGAGGTATACATTGTGTGAGAGACCTATATGCTGGATCGAATATTTGCTCCTTTCAGGAGCTTGGGGACAAGAGGGGGATCCCGGGCTCCAACATGTTTAGATTTCTTCAGGCCAGGGATTTCGCTCGAAGTTTAGGGAGGCCCGGGGCACAGCCCCTTGCTCAGCAAAGAATCGAGACTGATTTGCAAGGCTAGGAAGAACCCTAGGGGGACGATAGGCAGTGCAGTATGTATTTTTAGGGATGGCCTGAATAAGGGGAAACAGGGAGTTAGGGAGCGTTGGGAAAGAGACCTTGGGATCAGGATTTCAGATCCCAATTGGGACCTGGTAGTTGAAACACATATGAGCCTACTGCTATCGAATACATATAAGGAATCAGCCTATAAGTTTATCCAAAGGTTGTTCTACCCGCCAGTTGTGGTCCATAAATTTCAGCCAGAGATTCCTGAGACCTGCCCTAGGTGCAAATTACAAAAAGACACATATCTGCACTGCTTTTGGAGCTGCTCTCGAATACAAAGTTTTTGGAATGCAGTTGTGCAGTATTTAAATGAAAAGACAGAGGCTAAGGTCTCCCTTCACCCAGTGGAGATATTATTTGGAATTGAGGTAGGGGAAGGGGATGAATGGACACTACATAAGAAATGGTTGAGGGTGGTCCTTGCATCGGCTAGGCAGTGCATTCTGAACACCTGGGTCTCTGCAAAAGACCCCTCCATCGAACAATGGAGAGCAATGACTATAGCTGCTCTAGCAATGGAGAAAAGGGCCTACCAATTAAAAGGCAGAAGTGAGGCTTTTGGTGCCCTATGGAGTCCTCTACTGATGGCTATGTCCCAGGAAGAGTTAGGGATTATGAGCCGGGGCACCTAAAATAAAGGAGGTAAACAGATGGGCACTGTCATTTACTCTAGAAGTAAGCTAAATAACTTCATTAAGTTATACAGGTATTCCCCTGGCTCTGGTATAGTTTAAATGAAATGCAACATTATAATGTGCCTATGAATTTGGAGGAAAGACTTTGCGGGATAAGAGGGATTTTAAGGTAAAGAGAGACAATGGAATGGTTCTGTAGGATGTGGACACATGTAAATAGTTTTTGAAAAATGTAAGGTAGAACTTTTTTTTTTTTTTTTCTTTTCTTCTCTTCTCTCTTTTCTTTTCCTTTTTGAGATGGTGTATGTTAATTGTATATGTCCTGGGCTTATCGGAATTGGACTAATGGGGGGTATGGGCAGTCTACAGTAACTGGAAATAAGGCCTGAGGAGATGAACTGTATGGCTCCCACATTCCACAGGGACAGGGAATGGTTATAGAGTTTGATGTCTATTATCCTTTCTGTTGTGGTGGTGTTAAATTGTTGGTGTTTTTTACCTTTTTTCTCCTCTCTGTATATGTATTGTACTGCTTTCTGTGTAGTTTTGTTCTGGAAAATCAATAAAAATATCAAACAAAAAAAAAATAACTCAATGGACTCATGGACCCCTTTCTGTTTATAAGGATTACACCACAAACTACCAAACTACTCAAATTGCTATACAAGACAATCTTTAAACTACTATAGTCTTGGATACCAGTCAGTTATGGTGTATATTGTGTGACCCCCAAATGTTAACAGCTCATTTGGAAGAAAGACCTTTTGCCACTTTGCTTCCTGCTTCTGGAATGATGTCTCTAAACCAATCTAAAAGTTTTAACTGTTCTGCCACTTCAGCAGGCTTAGTCCTGAACCCTGGTCACCAGCCAACACTCCTCGATCAATGACCACCCATTCCCAAGCACCTCCGGCTCGCTCCTGAACCCAGGTTGCCAGCAGCACTCCACAATCAATATCTGCCCATTCCCAAACTTATTCATGAATCTAGGCTGCCAGCAGCTCTCTCCGATCAATGACCACCTATTCCCCAAGCACATCGGACTCACTTCTGAACCCAGGCTACCAGATGCACTCCTCGATCAATAACCATGTGTTCACAAGTGACTCAGGCCTAGTCCTGAACCCAGGCTGTTACCAGCACTCCTCGATCAATGACTGCCTATTCCCAAGCATCTCTGCCTAGTTCCTGAACCCAAACCCCCAGCAGCACTCGTCAATCAATGCCCACCTGTTCCCAGCAACACTCCTTGATCAATGACCGCTAGTTCCCAAGCACATCAGGCTTAGTCCTGAACCCAGGCTGCCAGCAGCACTTCTCGATTAATAGCCCTGTTTACACTTCAGGAGCGCTGTACTTACTGTTCCGCCAACTCGCTGCGCTCTCATTTTAGTGCTGCAATTCAGTTTTCACCTCCTGTGGCTCAAGCGCCGCAGATCACGCCAAAAGGAGTGTTCCCCTAGTGGCCAGGATACTGGGAGAAACTGGACTGCATGTGGATGAAGTGCTACAGCAGTTTACACCGCGGGGTGATGTGCGTAATGCAGTACGCATCCCCACAATTTCACCAGAGCAGAAACGGGAGCAGTGCGTCACATAGCACGATGCACCGAGTGTCCACAACGGTGACTTTGCAGCGCATCAACCGGAGCGCATGAGTTGATGCGCTGCAAAGAGGGAAGTGTAAGCAGGGCAACAGATAGCCTGTTCCCAAGCGTCTTATCCCTAGTCCTGGACCCAGGCCACCAGCAGCACTCCTCGATCAATGACTGTGTATTCACAAGAGTCTCAAGGCTTAGTCCTGAACCCTTGGTCACCAGCAGCACTCCTCAATCAATGACTGCCTATTCCCAAATGCATCGGACTCATTCCTGAACCCAGGTCGCCAGATGCACTTCTCGATCAATGACCCCATGTTCCCAAGCACCTCAGGCTGCTACCAGCACTCCTCAATCAATGACTGCCTATTCCCAAGCATCTCTGGTTAGTTCCTGAACCCAAGCCTCCAGCAGCACTCGTCAATCAATGCCCACCTGTTCCCAGAAGCACTCCTCGATCAATGACCGTGTTCACAAGTGTCTCAGGCCTAGTCCTGAACCCAGGCTGCCAGCAGAACATCTCGATTAATGAATGCCCATTCCCAAGCGTCTCATGCTTAGTCCTGAACCCAGGCTGTCAGTAGCACTCCTCGATCAATGACCACCTGTGTTCCCAAGCATCTCAGGCTTAGTCCTGAACCCAGGCCACCAGCAGCACTTCTTGATCAACGTCTGCCTGTTCCCAAGCGTCTCAGGCTTGTTCTTGAATCCAGGCTGCCAGCACCACTTCTCGATCTATGTCCGCCCATTCCCAAGCATCTTGGGCTCATTCCTGAACTAGAGTACAGACCCTTGTCCCCGAGGGGAGTAGGAACTCTCTCTCTATGGCTCTGAGAGCCAGCAGAGAGGAAACCTCTGCCTCTTGGGTAATGGTTTCGGAGATGTTTGCAGGTGGAGAAGACCTGACCCACAGCTTTGGACATTTTTTGAAACAGAGCCAGTCCCTGGCTTACTACCTCCAGGACTCACTTGTCTGAGGTAACAGATTTCCAGGCCTGGAAGCAGTAAGCCAGCCTGCCTCCTACTGGAAAAGGGGAGTCGACCCGGGCGGACACATCCAGGAGTCTGCTTGGCAGGTGCCTTGGACTGGGAGGAAGATGCAGCCCTGCTCATCCCCCTTTCTGCCTCTCCCTCTGAAGAACCCCCTCTGAGGTAAAGGAGAGGAGGCCTGTGCCTGGTAGAAAGGCCTGTGAAAAGGCCTGCCCCTGTCCCTAGACTGCTGCCTTTGAGGAGTTGCCTGCCTTTCCTTGGCCTGTGCACTCCTGTAGGTGGTCCTGTATTCATCTTTTTCATGTAATTCTCAGTCTGCTCCCCAAGCAAAGAATTACCCACCACAGGGAAATCCATGGCCTTAGCCTGGATGTCCTGTGAGAAGCTAGTACATCTGAGCCAAGCAAATCTCAGAAGAGACACAGATGTAGCCATGACTCGTGATGACACATCATTAGAGTCCAGAGCAGCATGAAATTGGACCTTGGATGCCTCAATCCCATCAGCAGCCACCTCCTCCAGCTCCTTTGCTAGCTGGGGGGAGGCCTGTTTAGCCAGTTCCAGAACAGTATCCCATCTGGACTTCTGGTATCTGGCTGTGTAAGCCATGTAGTTTGCCTGCCAGAGTCCCAAGGAGGATGCTAAGTACTGTTTTTTGGCCATAGCATCCACCTTCCTAGAGTCTTTATCTGGGGGGTGTGAAGCCAAAGGTATATTAGCCCTGTCACAGGCTGCAGCCTGCACGACTCCAACATGGCTGCATTGTTGAAACAAGTACTCCGTACCTGAGCCTGACAGCATATACCTTCCTTTCCATTCTCTTGTCCACAGAAGGTAATAAATTTGGTGTCTGGAGAAATTTTTGTGTCCGTTTCCCAAAAGATTTATGGAGGGAAATAGTCTCTTGGACTCTGGGATGTCCATCATTTCTACATAGTCAGGCTCCTCTTGTTCCTCAACAGCTTCAACCAGAGGGAGCTGGAGGGTCTCTGCCACTTTTTTGTAAAACAAATAGTGGGAAGGGGACTCAGAAAGCCTATAAGGGGAAACACTGGAAGGTCTGTCTGGGGAGATGTCCGGTTCAATGAGCTCATCCAGACCTTCCACACCATCATCACCGTCGTAACCTTCCTCCCCCACCAAATCTGGTTCATAATATTCATCTGGACAATATTCCAGAACCGGAGGAACCGACCGAACCAAGTGCCTACCGAGAGGTGCCGGATCGGACGGAACCGGTCGAAGCGATTCCACAACACTTATCGCTCTGGCTATCTCCTTGGCGGTTGGACGTTGCGGTTCTGGATCCGAACCAGCAGATTTTCTCTTCTTCTTCTTAGACGGAACCGACCCCTCAGGATCGGCTCTCCTTTTGCTTGAGGAAGTATCGCACAGGTCAGTGGGCACTCCCTCAGGTTCAGTCAGCACCGAACCGGGCTGGCCATCTGGATCAGCGGACTTCTCAGCCTCCTTTTCCCTAAGCCTATCCAATCTCTTATCCAGGGTGGCCTTCTGGAAATGTTTACAAATTTGGCAGTCTGAATCGAAGTGGTCAAACCCCAGACAAACACAGGTGGTGTGTGAGTCTGCCTTAGCAAAGGCATCCCCACACTCTCTACAGTGTCGAAAACCAGTGGGCCCAGTTTTTCCTATTGGGTTTCTCAGACGTAGCAGTCCTAACACTTACCCTTTAGCTGCTTTAAAGCCAGGCAATACCCCCCCCCAAAAAAAAAAAATCGGTTACCAACCGTGTTACAGGCTGTGGAAAAAAACGTCTAAAAATACGTTTGTTTGAAAGAGATAGGGACCGGTACCTCACACTAAGAAATTAAAGAACAGAATCAGACAGTACAATTGGTTCCAAACCAGACCGATTGAAAACTTTACAATTTCCACACGCAGAAATAAACAGTAACTAAAGTCCACTACCTACAACAATACTTACTGTACCGCAGGCAGGGATCTGAACTGAAAAAAAAAAAAAATATAAAGAGAATTACGGGTTAAAACTGACGTTTTACTGAGACCGAACAGATAAGCGAAGGAGAGATCTCTGGAGCGACTGTTCAGTTAGGCAGGGTAAAGAATCTGACGGTTACACTTTGAAGTGCAGCAGACAGAGGTTCGAACTGAGTTCAAGCTCAACGTTCTATGCTCTGGCATAGTTAACACTTTCCTCTCTGGAGCAGTTCAAGTGCTGGGGTTAACTGCATATGTCAGAATACAGCAAGACTTCATGTTTGAATATTGGCCATTTTTATGTGACACAAATATTACAGGTGACGAGAAAATTAAATACTGCAGCCTGCTCCCGTCCCACATACCTTTCTATGCCATGGCGAGAGGCCGTGGCTGCTATCTGAATATTTTTACAATAATCCTTTTTGGCGAATGTGGAAGCGCCGACAAAGTCCCGATCGAGTGGGCTTAAGTTTTCATGGGTATTCCACCCATTTAGTGACACTGCAAACACCACTGCTCTCAGTGTAGTAGCAGTGGAGGAGGGTTAATATTCTTATTTTATTGCTTCCACAAGGGTCTTGATGCCTAAAATAATAGAGCAACGACCCATGTGTTGCTGTATTACGAACATACGAAGAAGACAGCATAAGAAGGTCATTTGGTCTATTAAGTCTGTTCGTGTTGCAGGGTCCATAGCTTCAGCTACTGTCCCTGCCCCCCGTCCCCACTCCTCCCATCCTCCCTACCCATGATCCTTACCCCCAAAATACCTGTCCCAGCCTCTCTTACAGCTGCCCGCTGCCAACAAGATTACCTCTTCTGGCAGCACATACCAGGTGTCCACCACCCTCTCTGTGAAGAAGTGCTTTCTGACTTTCCTCCCTCCAGCTTAAGACTGTGCCCCCTCGTGTTATGGTTGTTACTCAGCTTAAAGCTCAGCTTATGGTTGCCCCTCCCAACCCCCCAACACAACAGATCGCAAAGCCCTCTGGAGCTGCCCCCGCTTCACTATGCCCCATCTCTCACTCTCTGCAGTTGGTTTCAAACCCAATCCCCCTTGTTTCATTGTCACCCAGCCTCTCACCATCTGGGATAGCGTTAAACCCTATGCAGTTACTCTGCCACAGTCTATCAACGGATTTGGAGGTTTCCAAGGGCGTGTTACCTAGGGCAACCGATTAGAAATAGCTTAGTATTCAATTACAACTGCTCAGTTTTTTTTCTATTTGTCTAATTGTCATGTAATCGCTCTTTAATGCCTAATGATCAGGCCTCTGTAACCACTGAATATATGTATTGTCTTATTGTCCACCCTGATGTGGAACCTTTGTAAAAGAGCTCACGCTCAAAGGTCTTTCCGAAATACTAATTAAACAATTAAATTAAAGAGACTCTCCTTATCAACCGTATTTACCCCTTTTAAGTACCTGAAGGTCCCAATCATGTCCTCTCTCTCTGTCGTCTTTCAGGGAGTACATGTTCAGTGCCCTCAACCTCTCCTCATATGACTTACCCTGCTGGCCAGCTATCATCTTTGTGGCTCTCCTCTGGACCTTCTCCAGCAGGTTAATGTCCTTTTTGAGGTGAGGGCACAGGCACCAGTACTGAACTCCATACTCTAAATGTGACCTTACCAGTGACCTATTATTTTAGGCATCAAGACCCCCGATGGAATCAATAACGTAAGAATATTAAGCACCCCTCCACTGCTGCTTCACTGAGAGCAGTGATGCTTGCAACGTCACTAAATGGGTGGAATACCCATGAAAACTTGCGTCCGCTCGATCAGGACTGTCGGCGCTTCCACATTCACCGAAAAATGTCAGTGGCATTTTAAAATATACATATTATTCTAAACATGTTTATTGCGTCTCCCAGAGTCTGGCACTGCCCCCCACCAGGAGGCAGCCATGGAGCGGGACAGCAAGCCCACCCATCCCCCGGGACAGGAGAGCTGTCATGGGAAGCTCAATCCTTTCCCTCCCCAGATGACCCCCGGTGGCCCGAGTTCACTCCCGAACCCGGGTCATCGGTGTGGCAGCCTGCGCCTCAACCCTCAGTGCCACCAGGCGGCCTGCAGCTGATCCCATTTTGATATGCAGAGTTCCTGCTAAGGACCTAGGCTATGACACAGATACTGTACATGGCAACCTCACTGAAGACTAATAGCCTAACAAACCCCAGTCTTGGGGAAGGGTGTTACCCAGAGCTCTAAAAGCTTGTCGAAATCCATACGACTTCTAGTGTATCAGGTATGTTAGCTTCTAAAGGGGAACAGTCAGCACTGAGAACCCCCCACACAAGTGTGGAGGGGCTGGTCTCAATCTGCACTATGTGTGCGCAAACATTTTTTTTAACTTACTGTTTACTGCAGTATAATATATTGTATCAGATTGATGTGCCGATGTCTAAGCGGACTTTTACTGTAACCAGAAATCCCAGAATTCCTTGAGGCTCACAGCAGTGTGAGATTCAACAACCTGCAGTGTATGTTAAGAGTTTTTATAAGCTCTGATCTTTTCTTTGCTAGACTTCTATTCTCTCAGGGCTACAGAACTGGCAAATATCTGATCTTAGCTTATAAAATCTCTAACATGCACTGCAGGGCTAACAACAGTGTTGACAATTGAAATGTCTCTCAAATGTCTGTTCTAAGCTACAATTACACAGAAGGTATTGGTGGCAGCTGCTGCCCAATGACCAACACCTTCAATACACTAGCGAGTGCAGGCAGTGCTGTGTGTCATCAGAAAAACGAGGAACAAAAAGAAGCAACAGTGCCCAGCCAAAGCAGAGTGGCCAAACGAAAACAACATCAGAGTTTAAGGTTGACTCATGGCCAAGTCATGCTTGTTAGAGATTATAATTTCAAGGGTTCATTTTACCGTGATAAAGGATAGTATTAGTATTTTCTGCGGTCAAAGCATTTTAGAGAAAACAGGAAACAAAATGAATGTATAGATTAGACTTTTTTTTTTTTTTTTTTTTTTTTTTTTTAAGAATGCCTATACTACTTCTGGTATGGACAATAGATCATTTTGGCATACACAACCCACTTTGCTGCTTACATATGACTTTTGTTATCCAGTGTTCTGGTGAATATTTTTTTTTTTGTTTTCTACATTGCCCACCGTCAGAACAATGCTGAGAATAAAAACCTTGAATCCTTCCGAAAGTAATTACTGCAGCTGGTTTCAGAATGCCCTCCATTTGCCATCACTCAACCCTAACTTATCAAAACAGGGTGCAAAACCTGGTTCCATGGTGCCAAGCAAGCCAGATCACTGGCTACAATGTAGTTTTCTCACACATGTACCACTTCAGGAAAATGGATACAACAAGAAGTGTTTTGTACACCACTACAGAGGTATGAAACTCACCTACACATGAACTCCACCAGCCTCTGGTAGAAAAATCTGCCTGTGGGAGAGACAGAATGAAAGCAAAACCATTCTGTGGTGACCAGCAACATTTCTCACTATTTAGAAATCATTAGTAGCCAATGTGTAGCTGCGTATAATTGTTATAAAATTAATGGCACTGATTCAACCAAAATTTACTTGTGTGCACCAAGAGAGATACACACACACACTTTGAACATACGTGTGTGAGAACATCTTTCGCTTTTTAGAATACGGGTGTTGTTCAACTACCCAAAAAGGGGATATTCTGAAACATTTTTTACAATAGTTTATAAAACAGAAGATTTATAGATTAATACAAATATCCAGGTGCCTCTAACACTGCTTTTGGTGCCAGAACCATGAAGAGAACTAAACCGAAAGGACACAGCAGGTGACAACCTTGAAGAGTGCAGACACCCGTCGTCCATGTTTGCACACACAAGGTAGCTCGTGAATGATCTGAACAACTGGAATGTTCTGGTTTCAGAAAAGGGTACTTTTTTTTTTTTTTAAACACAACTTTTATGTTAAATATGTTATAAATCAAACAATTTGCAGTATATTTACAAGAGTGCTGAGTGCTAATCCTATGGCTGTAACTCCATTTGCATTCTTAGCGTGTTAAGCCACTCCCCGTTGGTTCGCAGTTCTCTCAGCCCAAGGCTGTGTTAGAGGATACTTCTGAGCCAGACTAGTGTTGCTGCAGCAGCGAATCCCGCTGCCACCAGAGAGACCGGAGTTCATGTGCACTCTCAGAATCCCATACTGAGCCACCTGGGCCAGGATTCAGGGGACGATCCCACAAATCCCACAGTGAAGCCAGCTTTGGGGGAGAAGAGGGTAAGGCTTAGGAGATGATGCACAAATCCCATTCTGGGTCAGTTGGAGGCAGGATTCGGGGGCAATCCCACATATCCTACACCAGGCCAGCAGGAGGCCAGGATTTATGTGTGATCCCACAAATCCCACACAGAAGCCAGTTAGGGGCCAGAATACAGATGGTCGAAGTTGGCTAAATTTGCTCCACGAAATTAATCTGCAAATTCAGTGCAATTCATCGATCCTCGAAATGCAGAATTTTGCCACAAACAGCAGAATTTCGCCCACGAAAGTTGGAATTCTGACATTCGCATGGAAAACGTTGTGATTCTGGGTGAATTCAAAGTTGCGGAGGGTAGGGGAAACTTTGCAAAACTCTGCGGATGTGAAATTTTGGCCACGTAAGGAAACTTCGCTGTGAATTAAAACTTCAGTACATCTCTAGGCCAGAATATGTAGTCATCCCACACCAGGCTGGGGGGCAGGATTTGAAGGCAATCCATCTACTCCAGATCAGCTTGGGGTAAGGATACAGGGGTGATCCCATGAATCCCACACAGGAGCCAGCTGGAGGCCAGGATTCAGAGGCAATATCATGAATCCCACACCGGAGCCAGCTTGGGACATGATTCGTGGGGGCAGGGCAATCACACAAATCCCACAACAGGCCAGCTCGGGCCAGAATCTGGGAGGCAATCCATGAATCATACACTGGAGGCAGCTTGGGCCAGGATTCATGGTCGATCCTACAAAATCCTACATCAGTGCCAGCTGGATGCCAGGATTCAGAAGCGATACCATGAATTCCCATACAGTAGCACTGGTGGTTCAGCATTCAGAGGTGATCCCATGATTCCCACATTAGAGCTAGTTGAAGGTCAGGATTCAGAGGTGGTCCCATGAATCCCACACCAGAGCCATCTGGGGGCCAAGATTCAGGGGTGACCTCCACGAATCCCACACTGGAGTAAGCTGGGAGGCAGGATTCTGAGACAACCCCACGAATCCCAAACTGGAGCCAACTGGGAACCAGGACTCCAGGATGACCCCATGGATCCCACACTGGAGCCAGCTGGGGTCCAGGATTCAGGGGTGATATCACAAATGCCACACCAGAGCCAGCTGGGGGCCACGATTCAGGGGTGATAGATAGAAACTATTTGTACAGCACCCCCCCCCCGTGCAGGGCTTTATAGGACAGTAGCCCAACCTTGAAGACAGTTCTCCTCCTCACTGACAGCCAGTGCAGTCCTTGCAGGCGATCCCATGAATCCCACACCAGAGCCAGTCGGGGGTCAGGATTCAGAGGCAATCCCACACCGGAGCCAGGATTCAGGGGCAATCCCACCAATACCTCCCTAGCGTCAGCTGGGGAACTGGATTCTGGAGTGATCCCACAAATCCCACACTGGAGCCAGGATTCAGGGACGATCCCACGCATCCTACACTGGACCAGCTGGCGGGCATGATTCAGTGGTGATCCCATGATTCCCATACCAGAGCCAGCTGGAGGCCAGAAATCAGGGGCAATCTCATGAATTCCAGACCAGGCCAGGTGGTGGTCCGGATCTGGGGGGAGGGCTATCCCACACTAGTTCAGCTGGTCACTAGTCCCACTACTCCAACACTGGGCCAGCTGGGGGCCAGGATTCAGGAGTGATCCCATGAATCCACACTGGGTCAGAATCTTGGGGGTCCATGAATCCCACACAGGGCCAGCTGGGGGTGGCGATCCCACGAATCCCACACTGGGCCTGTTGTGTCAAAATTCAGAGGACGGAATCACAAAACCTCACCACCCAACTGGGGGGGGGGGGGAGGATTTGGGGAGATCCCATGAATCCCACACGGAGAAACACAGACTGTGACAGCAGAAAACGGCCGTGGGGCCCACCTAGTCTTTCTATTTTATTTAACCTTCACTTTTTGCAGATCTTTACCTGATCTATGGTGCCATCTTGTCCCCTCCTTTCCCCTACGATTCCACTGTCCTATTCCAGGCATTTTTATACCCCACCACTGTTTTCACCCCCACTACCTCTGCTGGAAGGCTGTTCCAAGCATCGATCACCCTTTCTGGGAAGTACTTCCTCACATCCCTCCTGAGTTTACCCCCTCCATCTTCACAGCCTGCACCCTTGTTCTGAAAGAGCATCTTTTTTTCTGAAAAATACCCCTTCTGTACCTTATTAACCCCTGTAAGGTATTTAAAGCTCTCTATCATATCACCCCTCCCCTTCTCCAGGGTGTACATATTTAGATCCTTTAGCCTCTCCTCATAGGGCTTTTGATGCAGACCCTGCACCATTTTGGTAGCCCTCCTCTGGACCACCTTCACTCTATGTCCTTCCTGAAGTGTGGTCTCCAGAACTGGATACAGTATTCCAGGAGAGGTCTTACAAGTGATCTATATTAGGGGCAGCACCACCTCCTTTTTCCTGCTGGCAATGCCCCTTCCTATGCTCGCCAGCATCCCACTAGCCCTTCTGACTGCCATGTCACACTGTCTAGCCACCTTTAGGTCATCTGAAATTATTCCTAGGTCTCTTTACTGCTTGGTCTTTGACAGCATCACTCCATCCATTTTGTACTCCGCTCCTAGGTTTTTACCCAGCTTCCCACCTTAATACCCACCCTCAATTTCCCCACTACCGTTCACACCACTGTGACCTGTACGCAGCTGTTGGCTGGACATCTCTCACCACTAGATGCTTGCTCCATGCTGGTCTCTGGACCCTTAAGTTGCTCCTGCACAAACTACCAAGTTACCCATCATCTCTCATCTGTATTTCTCACAGTGCATACTCTCTCAGGAAATCGGACTTCATTCTGCTGGACATACCTAAGACACGGACCTCCCTTAGGTAACTGCGCTATTGCACATGCTCTTCCCTCTATTTGGAACCAACTCCAAACCAAGCTGAAACTAACTAGCATAGTTTCAATTAACTTCTACAAAGTGCTATGTGCAGCTAAGATAAAAGATATCTGCAACTGTTATTAAGCCCCTTCCCATCCCCATGTGTGCCTTATACATTTATGTGCAAGATCTTCATCGCCCTTATGCATGCTGCTTACTTTCTGTTCGCACTATCATTTAACCAAGACACAACTACACTCTCTTAGCTTCTGACTTCCAAGCTGTGACCACTACTGCAAGCATCCACACCTGCTCCCATTCCTGGCTCTCTCTCTACGTATAAATTACTTCTCTCACTCTTCCAAGCCTCGTTACTTTATCCTTTATTCCCTGTCGCTGCTCAATATACTAAAATTATTTATTGCAGACACCAGCTACTCTGCCTTGTACTACTGGCATGTTATCCTGAAGTGACCCACACTATGTACCATATGTCTCCTCACTACTGTCATCCGATGTATCCTTTTATGTAATATCCTGCTTGTACCAAGTGTATACATGAATACATGTTATACTATTGTTCTATCAAGTATTTTAATTTTATGTAATGTTCTTTATCAGTGTACATGTCTCAGGACTGCCTTGTGAATGAGCTTGCTCAATGGAGTTTTCCTTCAATAAACTTGAACTATGGCCAGAGTGCATTATTCTGCACCTTCTAGCATTAAAACCCAGCTGCCATGCACTTGACCACTCCTCCAGTATTTTTAGATCCCTACCCATCCTTCCAACGCCCCCCCCCCCCCGAGTGTACACACTGTTGCAGATGTTGGTGTCACCCACAAAGAGGCAGACCTTTCCTCCAGTTCCTCTGCTATGTCAGTCATAAAGACAGCGAAGAAGACTAGTCCCAGCATTGATCCCTGAGGTACCCCACTGGTCACCCTCATTTCTTTAGAGCGAACTCCGTTTACCACTAACCCCATGCCCTATACCACTACCCACTGTGCCCTATCCGCTAACCAGTTTTTTACCCAGGTTACCACCTCAATACCCACCCTCACGTTCCCCACCTTGTTTACCAGTCTCCGATGAGGAACGGTGATGAAAGCCTTCCTGAAGTCCAGGTAAGTCCCTCTCTTATCCAACTCCTTAGTCAAAGAAATCTATCAGATTTGTTTGGCATGACCTTCTCCCTGTGGAACCATGCCTTGGATCTTGTAATCTGCTGAATACCACATATTCCACCGGGACTGGGGGGGGGGGGTGGTGATCCCATGAATACCACACCAGTCCAGCTGGGGGTCAGGCGCATCATGAAGGTGAGGCGCTAAGCTCCTGAAAAGGTTGTGCACAGCCCACTCAACGTTCCGGGATCACTACTGGATGACAAGAGTGGCAATGGCTGTGATGGAAGCCCCATGACCACCCATTCTAGGCAGAAGAAGGGTGTAGCAATGACAACCACACTCGTTAGGAGTGGGATATGTGGAGAAATGGGAATTTGGTTGGGGGGGGGGGACAACCACAAGGCTTCTCACCACTCCTATAAATACATATTAAACGATCATGGCCACCATTCAGACGGGGTCATGTCAGAATATTCCCTACACATCATCTCTTACCCGATGCCTTGTGCTACTGCAACACCACAAGGTCACAAGCTGTGATCCCAAGTTCAGCTGTGGTGAACGGGCTAGGGGTTTGAAAAGCAGAGTACGGCTGTGGCATGCGAAATGCTCAGTTGGTGACCAGTGGAAGTGCTTGAGAGAACCCCCGACATCAACGGGGAACTTTAACTGTTAAGACACATACCAAGTCGTAATACATGGAGAGGAAGGTACTTTTCCCACCATATAGAAAGAGTGACATTTAAATCCCATAATACCACTGATGTAATATCAGAAATTGATATCACTGCTGACATCAGATCGGTGATACTATTGGTTGGAATGTTTGATCGGTGATATTACTGGTTGGAATGTTTTCCATAAATTACAGAAAATAACAACTAGCAAACCATCGATAACAAGTCCTGTAATTCCATCTTGGTATTCTGGTACCATCACAAACCACTCAAACTCTGCAATTTTATTTTCAAGTTTGCACAGGGTTGAAGGGTTCTTGGAGACAACCTTGTCATGTTTGCCAGAACATGCAGTTAAAGCACATACTACAAAACAGCAAATAAGTTATTAATACAATGCAACAGTACAAAGTGTTACTAGTCAATTCAGGCATAGCAAGTACAGCTCTCACAGATTTCTTTCGTACTGCCTGGGAGAATACATCCATGGCACTCCAAGCAAGTGGGGCAGAAAAGGAGGATTTGCCCAAATTAGTTTTGATTTTGGGAAGTGCTAAATAACAAAATATTACTCCTCTAACATCACATTTAGAAGAAACCAACTTTAACTTACGGGTCAGATGAGGAGCTGTAAAGTTATACCTTACTTTATAAATTTAACCACTTTATTTCATGTCTGGTTTCAGAGAGACAATTTAGCCATTGACGCTTTTAACAATGATGAGCTGAGAAACAATTTTAATATAAAATGCAGTGCATTCTTGTAAACTTTACCCAATTGGGGATAGAGATGCAGGGTCCCCATGCCTATACATGGTGTACACACAATCTAAACATTGGAGGAAACTCTTGTTATTATACATTCTTTGACATTTTAACTGAAAGAATGCTTTGCCCTGTTCAACTGATGAAAACAATCTGACCCTTCTGGTGACTGATAAAACATGGGAGAAAAAAAAAAAAAAAAAAAAGACCCAAATATTTCAAACATGCTAAGAGAAGAACTGGCCAAAAATAAACTTGATAAAGGGGGATGCAAAGACTAAAGAGTGCGAGGAACCAAACGGCATCATGTTGTCACCAGAATCCCTCAATGAATTCCAGCCCTGTAACTGACTGGTTTCTTAGCTACTATTCTGTTTGTAATTCTCATATTCTCTGTATGCAGCTTTTCATTTTTCTTCACAACTACAGAAAACAGAAAGTACATACTTACCATAATTACGATCTTCCCAAATATCTTCACCATTCATTACTAATGGGTCCTACCAGAGGCCAGGACCCTGCACAAAATTATAAAAAGAGCACTGTCTCTTTAAAAAAAAAAAAAAAGGTGTGTGTGGATGGAGACGTCTGCTTGGTGCTGCCCTCGAGGCCAGCATTCTACGCTGCACTCGCGGGTTGGCCAGTAACCGACAAACTCCTCCCAGCTCTCAGTTCTGTCCGCCAGGCGAGGAACAGGAAAAGGGGGGGGGGGTTCTGAGGGCCAGGGTGCCCAAAAGATAGGGAAGGGGGGAAAAAAAAATAAAGCCAGAGACTAACTAGGGTTAGGTCAGAGGGAAAACCAAGGAGGACAGACAGGGGCGACCAGAACACTGGGCAGCCCTGGGCAAGGGAAAAAATAACTAAGAGATAGGAGAGAAGGAAGGATGACAGACCGAAGAAAAACTGGCCCAGTACTCCCCAGCCTGCAGGTCTGTCTCCTCAGTAGCCCGGAAACTAGATTCCACAAGTGTAAAAGGATTAAACCAGGGCTCAAGCATCCAACTGGATGAAGAGAGGGAGGAGGGGAAAAAAGGGGTGGGGAGTTGTAGGAATGGAAGGGCCAGAGGCCTGGGGACCTGACCATACTGAGAGAAATAATTTTTCTTTTTTTTGGGGGGGGGGGGTGAGGGGAGGGGGGCAGAGAGAGAAACCCATCTCTCATATTGATAAACTTGTTCCTTATCTTCTGTTTTCATCCATTCCTTCCCTCCTAGTCCGAGTGTCCATTCTCCTTCTAAAACTTTTCCAGAAGAGGAGGAATTAAGCATCTGAAGGAGATCACTCAAAAAAGCAGATCCCAAGGACTGGAGGACTGCTCAACTGGGGGAAAAAAAAAAAAACAAACAAAAAAAAAAGATAAGGGAGTCAACCTAGACATGTCACATAAAAAGTGGAGCAACCTCACTGACCACCAGAGTTGGCAACATCCAGACTGGACATGGGGTTCACCCGAGCCCCTAGGTTCCAATCCCCTCAGGCCAGAAGGACGGGGAGGGAAAAGGGGGTCTGGACCGCCTAGTGTCTGATCATAGGGTGGGCATAATAAATGGTGAAGATATTTGGGAAGATCATAATTACGGTACATAATTTGTATATCTTACCCAAATTAATCTTCACCATTTATTACTAATGGGTCCGAGTACCAAGAAGGTGAACCCTGGAGGAAAGACATTCCCCCAGCCTCCCGTGGGGGAGAAGAAAAAAAAAGCATGGGAGGAGGGTCGAACAGGGCTGGTGAATGCTCCCGGGATCCGGGAGGGTGCCCCTGAAGAACTCACTGTGCCCTGCAGGAAAAGTGGGCCCCCTGGAAAGGTGAGGACATCACCCTGCGCCGGGCCAGGGGTGACAGCCTAGATAGGCGAAGCCATGCAACCCACCCAATGCAGACTGAATATCCTACCAGCCTGGAAGCCACCTCGTTGGCATCGCAGATGGCCCTAGAGAAATAAAAACATAGAAGTGGATGGCAGATGAGGACTGCAAGGCCCATCCAATCTGCTCATTTTTTCTACCTTATGAACGTGCCATGGACTGTACTCTGTCAGTGGCTTAGCTATTCATACTCATCTGTATTGCTCTCTTATGCCTACCCATGCCTGTTTGAAGCCCTGCACTGTATTCATATCCACCACTCCTTGAGGTAGGCCGTTCTATGCATCCACCACCCTTTCTGTGAAAAAGAACTTCCTCACATTACCCCTTAAATCGGCCTCCCTCTAATCTCATGCTGTGTCCTCCTGTCCTGCTATTTTTCTTATATTGAAACATGTTAGACTCTTTGACCTTGTTAATGCCCATAAGTTGTTTGAATGTTTTGATCATATCACCTCTCTCCCTCCTTTGCTCTCGGGTATATATACTGAGCTCCGTTAATCTGTCCTCATATGTTTTCTGATGCAGTCCCTGCACCATTTTGGTTGCCCTTCTCTAGACTGCCTCCATTTTGTTAATGTCCTTGTGCAGGTGCGGCCTCCAGTACTGCATGCAGTACTCCAGATAGGGCCTAACCAGTGTCTTGTAAAATGGATTACCTCCATCTTATGACTTGCGATACCCCTACTAATACACCCAAACATCCGTCTAGCCTTACCTACTGCTTTAGTGGTCTGCTTGGATGATTTCAGGTCATCTGTGATGATGATGATGATGCCCAAGTCTCTTTCTTCCCTTGTGACTGCCAGCAACTCCCCTCCCAACCTGTAGGTGGCTTCAGGGTTTCTCTTCCCTATGCTGCATGATCTTGCACTTTGTGCTAAACCCCAATTACCACTCTTCTGACCATTTTGCCAGTTTATCCAGATCTCTTCTCATTCTGCCCACCCTATGTGGATCATCTACTCTGTTGCTGAGCTTGGTGTCATCTGCAAACAGACAAACCTTAACCTCCAGTCCATCTGCAATGTCACTGATGAAGATATTAAAGAGGACTGGCCCCAGGACTGATCCCTGAGGTACCCCACTTGTGAACTACATCTCTTCCAACTGTATACCATTTATGTGAACTGCATCTCTTCCAACTGTATACCGTTTACCACCACTCTCTGTTTTCTGCCCACCAACCAGTTGACCAACTTCTGACCCACCATAAGCCTACCCAGTTTATCAATCTTCTATGTGGAACGGTATCAAAAGCTTTACTGAAGTCAAGGTAGGTGACATCAAATGCACCCACTTGGGTCCACCACTCTGGTTGCCCAATCAAAGAAATCTATGAGATTAATATGACAGGACCTTCCTTTTGTAAACCCATGCTGTCTTGGATCCTGTGCTCCTATGGATCTGGGTGTTGCACTATCCTTTCCTTAAGGAGTGCCTCTATAATCTTGCCCACTACTGAGGTAAGACTGAATGGTCTGTAGTTCCCTGCTTCCTCCCTGCTACCACTCTTGTGGAGCGAGATCACATGAGCCCTTCTCCAGTCTTCTGGGACCTCTCCTGTACTCAGAGACTCAAACAGTTCTGATAATGGCTCTGCTAGTTCCACCCTTAGCTCCTTTAGTACCCAGGGATGTATGCCATCAGGTCCCATTGCCCTGTCCACCCTGATCTTAGCGAGCTCTTGTAGGACCCTTTCTTTTCTGAAGGGACTAGTGCACACCTCCCTCTCCCGTGTCCATGGTGCTGAGCTGTGGGCCCTGCTCTACCTTCTCAGCAAATACTGAGCAGAAGTATCTATTTAGGATAGATGTTTTCCTTGGTCCTCCTCCACACACTCCCCCTTATCCAGTTTGATCTTAGCAATACTCCCTCTGGACTTTCTCCTTTCACTAATGTATCTATAGAAAGTCATGTCCCTTTCTTTTACTGTTCATGCTAGTGCTTCCTCGGTTTGGGCTTTTGCCTGCCTTGCTGCCTTCCCTGCTTCCTTTAGGGAAGTTTGGTATGCCTCCCTATCTTTGTGCTGCTACGTTCCCTTATACTTCCTGAAGGCCAGCCTTTTGGCTCTGACTTTTTCTGCTACTGTTTTTGAGAACCAAAGTGTTTTCCCTCCTTCTTTTGCTCTTATTTTTCTAACACAATGGGATGTTGCTTCAAGTACTGCATCCTTAATGTTTGCCCACTTTGCCTGTACCCCCTAACTTGTATTTCTTTCTACCAGGGCTAGGTTAACTCTGTTGGCCATCTTATCAAAGTCAGCTCCTCTGAAGTCCCATATTGTTGCCTTGGAATGGAATGATTTCGGTCTAGTGGCCAAACTGAATCATACCATGTGATGGTCACTGGCCCCCCAAGTGACCTATCAAGAGATCTGTGATCCTTTCCCCGTTAGTACTAGATATACGATAGCTCTGTCTCTTATGGGTTGCTGTACCAGTTGTTTGAGGCCCTCCCCCTGCAGGGAATCCACTAAGTGTCTAGTTCTGGTGGATGTTCCTGCTGGTATTGACCAATCTGTATCTGGCATGTTGAAGTCTCCCATTATCAGAACCTCCCCTTAGCTATCATGTTTTGTATATCTTCTAACAGTAATGTGTCTATGTCCTCCCCCTGGTCTGGAGGCCAGTAAACAACTCCAGTTCATATGGCGGTCCCATTTCCTGTTTCCCGGGTAACCACAGTTCTTCTGATTCTTTATGCATATTCTGAATTTCTGTAACTTTGATATTTTCATTGACATAAAGGTCCCCCCCGTGCACCTTAGTCTCTTCTGAACAGCACATAGCCGAGTACTGAAGTTTCCCAAGTGTGGTTAGTGGTGAACCATGTCTCATTAATGGCTACTATGTCCAGTTTAGCCTCGGACATTGTTGCCTGCAGGTCTGGGATCTTGTTTCCCAGATTGCGGGCATTTGTGTACATGATTTTCCATTGGCCAGATTTCGGTGTGTTAGTTGTTGGGAGAGGTCCAGCATTTCCCCTGCACGTCGTGTGGGGAGCAGGACCTTTTTCCTTACCTGGTGATGCAAATTAACTACAAACATGCTGGATTCC